>CM018101.1:52104920-53304920 GCA_008658365.1 Alca torda | reverse complement strand
TAAGTACGGTGCACTTGGAGTTGTAAATTTACTTTGTTACAAACTTATTTCCAGAAGAGCTGTGGTCTGAACTTAACATGGAAAGTCTAGCATGTGTTTGTAATTGAAAACACACTACAAGGCAGGATATCAATTTAATTTAGATTTTGGATGATTATCAGATAGGTTTAATTCAAAAGGGAAATGATATCTAAGTATGAAAGGAAGCACTATTAACTAGTGAGCAGGTGGCTATTCTTGTTTGCCTTCCTGTGCGGGGCAGGAATATACATAACTGGAAATCCTTGCATTGTATGCCTTGCAGTCGAAAGCTGTTCTTGGTCTTTTCAAGGTTTTACTGATTCACTGCTGAGTGAAAAGTTACAGTTGATATTTAACCAATTTGCCTTTAGGACCTTTCTTTTTCTGGCTAAAAAGTAAATAGTGTAAGTCCAAATATTTGTTTCAGAAAGGGGTTTTGTACTCTCTTGATGAGAAAACGAAGTTTTGAATGTGCAAAAATATAAGAAAGGGGTGACTTCTGAGAACGATCAGCATTTGGTTAGTTTGGTAAATTTTGCTTTCCGTAGGTAAAGTCTTATATTCGCTATTATGTGAATACTCCTACTGGTTTGGAGGAAGGTGTTTTTCATAAACTTTATCCCTTCTTTAGGGGGAAAGAGGCAGGAAGGGGGGCCTCAGTGTAATTATCCTGGATTAGCTAGCCAGCCTAACGCAGTCAAGGTCAAAACCTAAAGCTGAGCACTGCCACTGTTCACTCAACAGTTCTTGTTACTTTTCTGAACGTGCTTTGCTTTCAGCGGGTCAGAAGTCCTGAAAAACTCTGTTAGGCCATTGACTGTGGATGATGGCAGTCTCTCTGAGGCTTGTACACGAGCATTTGTTCCCAGCCTGTATGCTGATTTTACATCTCACACAAGAGGCTAGACCCTGATTTCTGTGGCCCTCCAAGCACAGCAGGAACCTCACAGACTTTCTACAGCTACCTGAGGACTGAGTTGAAGTTGGGCATAAGTCAGTGCCCTGCTGAGTATGGTAGCTTGAATGAGAAGACCAGAAAAACTTAAGTTTTAGAAAAAAAATAACAGTTCATTATTCATCACCTCTGAGTGATGCAGCACAACTTTATGGAGAAATACAAATCTACCAGTTATCATAGAAAACCTCTTCTGCAATGGGAAAAAGAAGGGGAGTGGAAATCTGTTTTGCGTGTCTGGCGTGAGGTCCTCACCATGTCCCTTTGCATTCCCTACGTGGCTTGGAGCCACTCATTAATGTGTGTTTAGGAGTTTGTGAAAGCGTGGTGGTCATGATGCCAGAAAACACAACCCTGAGCAGGGCAGAGTTGGCCTGAGTTCAGCTCTACTTGGAGAACAGGCAATCAATGTTTGCCGAACGCAAGTTGCCAAAGTAGGGCCCAGTTTTCGAAAAGCATTGGAGTTTAAGGCCACAGTTAATTACAGGGGCTGCTGGATATAGAGATACTTAAGTGTTGAATCAGACATAAAAGGAGGAGGCATTTAAGTTTCTTCCCAGACAAAGGAAGTAGGTAGCATGAAGCCTAAAGTCTCTTCTGTGCCTCAGCAGGAACAAAAGGGAAACAAGTTTTGAAGCTGGAGGGAGTTCTCTAAGAAGTGGTCTTTTCAGGTCATCACATGCTTTGTTACCACCAGTACATGATCTTCACCTTCCCCCCAACCCAGGATTCAAAATAGCTTCAGGCAGAGGAAGATTCTTTTTCTGCAGTGTTGCCTATCAGGTGGTCTGAAAAAATACTGCCTACAAACTACAGGCTTCTGCTTTGCTAGTTCAGTTTTCTTAATGGGTGGCTGATCTTTTCACCTGCTGTTTTTCTCTGTTGGTAAAAAAGTTAAAGCTAGCATTTTGTAAAACAGTGGTGACTTTGCAGCTCTTATTTTCAATGCATTGCAACTACTGGGTGCTGTAAAGAGCCTTGTTAGGCAGTGATTATTGAAGTGATGTGGAAGATGCACCACCAAAATATGTAATAGTATGGTAGGAACTTGCTGCTTTCCTGCATGTGCTATGACTGTCCTGTGTAGTTTTCTGCACTGCTGTGGTAATTAACGTGTTTCCTGTTCAATAATGTAATGGGGAAAATGCTGACTTCTAAAAGGAATTCATACCTCTCTGACAGCTAACCAGGTTCTTGCTGTTGTAGCAGGACTTTGGAGGGAGAACAATCTTCACCCATTTTACGTGGCCATTGTGGCACAAAAGGAGCACTGTAGGAAATGAAAAACACATGTCTGATTTCTTGACTGTTCCTGATATCTCTCCAACATTGTACCTGTGACTTCCGAACCGTTTGTCCTAATACTCCTAAAACCCTGTTGTATGTTTTCTGTGCTCTTGCCTATCAGAAGCTGAGACCAATTTCGAGGGAATTGAGAGCAAGTTTTCCTTAAGGACGCCTGCAGAGCCCGATGAAGATGTCTGCTACCTGGTTCCTGGGCAGGAGGACAGCCTGGCACGATGCAACTTCAACCATACCAGTAAAACGTTTGTGGTGATCCATGGGTGGACGGTAAGAAGAAAGGGGAGAAATCTCCCTTTTAACCATACTCCTGATAAACTGTGCTAGATGCATCAGCTGAGATGTCTGTAGACCACAGAGATAATATTAATATATCTCCTTTTTTAATTAAAAAAAAAAACAACAACCAGGTGACAGGAATGTATGAAAGTTGGGTCCCGAAGTTGGTGGATGCTCTGTACAAGAGGGAACCTGATTCAAACGTCGTTGTGGTGGACTGGCTAGTTCGAGCTCAGCAGCACTACCCAGTGTCCGCTGCATATACTAAGCTGGTGGGAAAGGATGTTGCGATGTTTATTGACTGGATGGAGGTAAGACATGTAGCCGCATGTCTCACGCTGTACGTAATGTCCCTGGGAGACAAAACAGCAATGATGCAGCTGCGTTAATTTTCTCCTGTTGCGTAGATGGAGTTAAGCTGTTGCAGACAGTAGTTCTGTTGGTAAAATCCCAGCTTTAATGTAATGGTTATTTCCTACACAAGGAAGCCTTTTATAATGCATTCCACAAACTTCACCTTGTGGTCTGTGGAGCCCTGTGAGTCTATAGTATTTCTGAAGGCTCTGTGAGAGTTGGCTATGAAAGACAGGTTGCCATATATTATACAGCAGCCAGCCCCTGGGAAACAGAAGTCTGCCCTGCCTTTGTGAAATACTTGGGAGATACAGAAACTGTTGGGGAGGGGGTGGCTGAAAACCTTTGGTAATACACAGCCCTGTGTTCTGTCCTTCATTCTGCATCCCTCTCTGCTTAGATTTTTGCCTTGAATTAGTTAACTCAAGTGACCTAGTATGGCACAAAATTATGTTAATTGTATTTAGTATTTCTTCTATTATTCATGGCTCAAAGAGAAATCCCAGTGTTTACAAAATATCTTCTCTTGTATCTTCTGATGTTTTCCCATTTGACCTCAAACTTTAAACAAATTCCTCTCTTCTGCAGGAGCAATTCAATTATCCTCTCAACAATGTCCACTTGCTGGGGTACAGTCTAGGTGCTCATGCTGCTGGGATTGCTGGGAGCCTGACCAAGAAGAAGGTGAACAGAATTACTGGTAAGAAAACTGTTGCTGTAGAGCGGAGAGTCTTGTCTCTTCCATGCTGAAGTATTTTATGTTCCTCTGGAAAATCACCAGAACAATTGTGGTTTGTTGTCAGTACTTAGGTTATGTGTTTGTACTTTATTGAATCAGCAGGGCTGATAGTTCTGTAGTAGAACTGGAAAAGGTTCAGAAAACAACAAACGTGGTGGGTGAGAAGCCTTAATATTCTGCACAAGAAATGAGTGAGTAGGCAGAGGATTCATTGGCCATGAAGAAAGACTAGTTGGAGGGGATGTAATTGAGCCTGGCCAAATCTGTGGCTTGGAGAAGGTCACAGTATCTCTTGCAGCATGAGAACTTCAGCTGGTTGTCTTCATGCAGGCAGTTATCCCTTGCAGCTGGTGGGAGCCGTTTAAAAAGAACAGGAGGTGGATCCTCCTGCAGTGGGTGTAAGTGCCTGCAGACCTCCTTGCCATGGGATGCTGCAAATGCAAGAATTTTATCTGGGCTCAAGGGGAGACTGAACAGAGCTAATCAGAAGAGATCCACTGTGGGTTAATAAAAAAATAAATCCTAACAGGCTCAAGTAATATTCTAAGCTGAAAATAGTAGTGGGATGGTTTGGGGAAGGAGAGGGAAGTATACATATGCTTGCCCTGTTCCTGTGCATGCTTAGATATCTTAGTGTGCTAGAGAAGGCAGAGTGCCTGGCTGCTCTGAGGCTGGTGTACAGCCCAGCACCTGGAGAGCGGAGCCCCCAGCATTGATCTCAGTGACAAAGGAAATGCCAACATCAGCAAATGAGGCTAAGAAAAGCACTCATCTGTGGTGTCTTTGCTGCTGAGAGAGCTTGGGAGCAGCATTCAAATGGGGGCCTTCCTCCTGGCACCCTTTGCCCTTTCACCTGAGCCTGGCTGTGATCCCAGATCCACAGGCATGCTGGGGGGTGGGATATGTAGGACTTGCATCAGGAAAGGCTGACTCTTGAGAGAGTGCAGATTAAAATGAGGAGGCCAAAGCACTAGTCACTCTACCCTTCCTTTCTCTCAGATGCAGCTTTGTTGCTTTCACTGAGACTGCCAGATCACTCAAATACCAGTAGCTCTCTGTTATGCCCTCCACAATGCCCTTGCTGCCCAGGATGAGAAAGCGGCATCACCTTTGAGCACAGGGAGAGATGGGCTGTGGTCGTTGAAGTCCTCACAGCAGAGGGGGAGGCAGCTCAGACTGGGGGAGGCTGACCAGGGGTGGGCAACCCAGGTGCCTGTCCCCAGTTGAGGGCTGCAGAAAAGACATGTCCCTTCAGCTCTGCCTTCAGCCATCTTTCAAGTAGTTGTCTGGATTCAAGAGAGAGAACTTGTTCACTGGCAGAATAGCTCTGGGTGTTTTTGATGTCAGTGTTGCTGCAGCTTGGCAGTTTACCATAATAATCCCCTTCCCCTTAGGCATGCAAACAGTGCAGCTCTCTTTGTTTCCCACTTGTTCCCCTAGCAGGGAGTTAGCAGCAAGGCATTTTCCACACTTCAGATGATAGAAATTTTGCGATTTTTGGCTGGAGAAGAAGACATTCAGAAAATGTTTACTAGCTTGTTTCTTCCATCCACTGGAAGTGCTACAGCTGTGAGGAAGTTATCTGGGCTTCTTTACATATGTTTACATACACCTTGTTTTTTTTTTAAATGGTGACAGTATTTCAAGGTAGTGTATTTGATTCTCCTGAATACACGAATGCTACTTAAATGATCCTACCGTAATGTCTGCAGTGACACTGACACCATATGCAATACTCCAGCCCAATGTGGTAGCTGAGTTTGGCATTTACTGTCAGTGTCTTTGGCAGACAGTCTCAGTTTTCCTTTGTGTTTTGCCCCATAAAGGGCTGGATCCAGCTGGTCCTACCTTTGAGTATGCCGATGCTCTCACCCGCCTCTCCCCGGATGATGCTGACTTTGTCGATGTCCTACACACCTACACTCGAGGCTCTCCAGACCGCAGCATTGGGATCCAGAAGCCTGTTGGACACATTGACATTTATCCAAATGGTGGAGGTTTCCAGCCAGGTTGCAATTTGGGAGAAGCACTTCGTCTGATTGCTGAAAAAGGCTTTGGAGGTGAGGCTGCTCTGAAACAAACAGTATAACATCTGAAGGGAGATCTTCAGTAGGCTACAAGCTTCCTGCAAGCAAAGATCTCTTTGAGAGGCACAGGCCCTTGTTCTTTTAAGTGCTTTTAAAAATCACCCTATAAAGCCCAGCTCTGGCATAGTGGATTGTGCCTCTTGACAGCATTGCTTAGTAGGGGTTTATATCATTATATGTATGTGTGTATACATAGTACATGTTTTCATTCTTTCAAGATGTGGATCAGCTGGTGAAATGCTCCCATGAACGATCCATCCATCTCTTCATTGACTCACTCCTCTACGAAGAAAAGCCCAGCATGGCCTACCGCTGCAACACGAAAGAGGCCTTTGAGAAGGGTCTCTGCCTGAGCTGCCGTAAGAACCGCTGCAACAATTTGGGTTACAAGGTCAACAGAGTGAGAACGAAGAGGAACACCAAAATGTACCTGAAGACCCGTGCTCAGATGCCCTATAAAGGTAGGTCCTGCTTGCTTACTGGTGAGCAAGACTGGTACTATTGCTCAGCTGTGTGTCAGGGTGGGTGCGTGCTGCAGATGACAGTATTGCTGCTTTGGTGCCTGCGGTGAGCAGGGTTGAAGCTTGCCTGCAGTTCGCCATTAAATGCAAGCTAAAGTGCAGTCTCGGAAAAGCGGTGTCGTCTTAATCAGGGTGTGGAGGTGGGGGTTAGAGTACAAAAAGGAAGGTAGTTTGTAACAAGCTTCTAAGTAGCAAAATTTAAGATTATTTACTCTGCAGCCTAGTCACTTGGAACAACTGAATCTTCCAAAGTTTTTTAGTATTTTTCATCCAAATGAATTTTTCCTACTGCTGGGAAAATAATCAGCAGAGCTCAGCCTGGTGCGCAACTTCTGTAAAGATGTGCAAGCATCAGACTTGTGGCTTTCGTAGTGCCTTTGCCAGAGGAGCACCAGCCCTCATTAAAATATCGCAGCACTTCTTGATTTCCATTGCCACAGGTCTGAGAAGGACGCTGCCAGAAAGAACTGGAAGGCTTTCAGCTGGCGAAATATCTTCCGAGTTGGATTTTACTACTTTTTTTTTTCCTTTCTCTAGTTTTGACTCTGCCACATGGTATGCTCATTGTGTGATGGACAGCAATCAGAGGGCACATTCCTGCAGTGTTAGAACAGCTACAGGAATAGTGTTTTGTTGGCATTTGTTGCTCGATCAGCAGTGTCAGTGGGCTGAATTTTTTTCACCAAGGCGCCTGTGTGAGGAGGGAAAAACTCACTTGTTTCAAGTCAAGGATAGCAAAGTTTGAAGGTGATACTGCAGACTCGGGGGTTATTAAATGCAGAGCCAACTGAAGTGGAGGGTTTAGCTTCAAGAGCTGCAAAGGTGTTTTTTAATCGTGATTCCTTTGCATCCTAATCTTTACCTGCTCACAAAAATAGTTCCCTGGATACCTGCAGGCAACAAAACTCCTCAATTTACTGATGTTGGCATAGTCCAGCCTAGGATTTGCATGGTGGGTTTTGGGTGGTTTTGTCACCAGTAATATCTTTGGAGGTTGAGTTTTTTCCTAATGGCCTTTTCTTTTGTGTTTTTCCAGTCTTTCATTACCAGGTCAAGATCCATTTCTTTGGAAAGACTAATATGACCAAGACAAACCAGCCATTCCTGATCTCTCTCTATGGTACTCTAGATGAGAGTGAGAACATTGCTTTCACACTGTGAGTAGCTACAGAAACAACTGCTATGTACTGTTGAGTCTACCTAAATCTGTTAAAGCCCCAGCTGAAAAACTTGCTCTAGCTTCAGCTACAGAAATCTTACAGGGTCCCAGAATCTGCTCTTATCCTTGATCAAAGGGACACACCTGCTGCTAAAGCTAATGATCTAAGCTCTATAGGAGCTGACCTTGATAAGACCTTCTCCCTAAAAGGAGAAGTTAATTGTCTGATGGGTCTGAAGGCCTCAGTGCAGAAGCTGAGGGAGAGCTGGGATTTGCTTCCACAGCTCTACAAATAAGGAGCAGTCCGTGCTTACATTTCTGCATGTAGGGCTGGAAAGCACCAAAGTCTGTTGCCTACTCTGAGGAACCTAAACTGTTCCTGGCTGGTGCTTGTCTGACTTCTGAGAGCCACCACTGGAGAAGACACCCCTTGTATGGTAGTCTGTCCCAGGATTTTACCAGCCTTGCTTCAGAAAGCTTTTCCTTGTGTCTCTACAAAAGCTTAAGGTGGTTTTTTTCCTTATTCCATCCTTCAGAACTATGGAGAAGGTTGCTTCCTTCTTCTCTGAAGTACGTAAAGGGAAGCAGAACCAGGACTTCAATTTTCTTTATCTGTCCAACAATTGCCACTTTTTTGTTTCTTTTTCCTTATTCCCTTCTCCACAGGCCCGAAGTCTCCTCAAACAAGACCTTCTCCTTCCTGATTTACACAGAAGTGGACATTGGTGACCTGCTTATGCTGAAGCTGCAGTGGGAGAAAGACACCTTCTTCAGCTGGTCAGACTGGTGGACTCCTTTTACATTTGACATCCAGAGAGTCAGAGTGAAGTCAGGAGAAACTCAGAAAAAGTAACTTGTTTTGATTGTTATAAGCTACATTAGTTTTAATTGACAGTGTTTCCTGATTTCTGGTATCTCTCAGGGTGGGACAAAACGTGGAAAGCAGTTAAAGATGGGTGCAGCACTAATAATCAGGGCTCCAGTGGCACTAAACTGGCATTTGTCAGTCATGTCAGCCAAGTTTGCTTTCACTGGGATTTGCAATCTGTAGTTTTACTCCCACATAATACACTTGCATACCACTGTCTCATGTGCCTCAGGTTAGTTGTAATATGCAGGAGAGGATCTCCATCTGTTTGTGTTTGCAGTTCCTCTCCTCCTTTCTCGTGCTGGATATTCACATAGGTTTTCTTGTGAAGAGCGTGCTTAGAAAGAGATTTTTGTACAAACCCTTCCAAAAGTGTGTTTGCACAAGAAATCATTGCTTTGTTAAACTGGATTTTAATAGGAATTGAATACCTGAGTGGTGGGTGAAGACTGAAACACATGACTGTTGTAGGACACTGCTAATGCATGAATATTAAAACAGCAAAGTCTGAACAGAACTGCTTTGACTTGAATTTCTTGAAGTATTCATATTCACTAGACGTGAGATCTGTTAGCACGAAATGGACTCACAACAGAGTATGCATGTCCTATGTACAGTAGTGTGAATAATATGTTCCTCCTTTGAATAAACAAGGCAGTCGCTTGATCAAAGAACAGTTATCAGAGCTGAACAAATATAGGGGTGGGGAAAGTACTGATAAATAGAAAAGCAACTGCTCAGGTTTGCTGGAATTGGCAATCTACTTTGCAAACATTTGAGGGAGTAAGGCTTTCTCCCACGATCATTCACCTGACAAAGCCACACAAGGACTGCTGTAAATAGATATCCAAGAGACTTTGAGGTAGAGATTCTGCTCTCTTAGCCACAAGAAGATTTTATGCGAAGGACCGGTGAAAGTTATGGCTACTGTTTGAAGTTTGTGCATAATGTGTTTACCAGTTGTTCTTGCACAGTTTTTCTGTTGCCACAGAATTATCTTTAAAAAAAATAATTTTCTTATAGGCTTGTAAAGTATTAGTGCCCCACATGACAAAGTGTAAAGACAGCTTCCAAGCGCCACTCCTGTTCCTACAGTTACAAAGAGATGCCTGGCTCAGTCATGTGATTGTCCAATATTTATTCCACAGGGTGGTGTTCTGTTCTCGAGATGGCACCTCACATCTCAGTAAGGGAGAAGAGGCAGCAATATTCGTGAAATGCTCGGAGCAGCCTGTCAGCAGGAAGAGAGGAGGGTATGAGCGATCACTTGGTTTTGCTTTGGGGGAAGCTTGAGTGGTAGCAGGAGGATCTAATAAAACCTCCTGATTAGTTGACTTGTGCACTAGTCTTCTCAAGGCTTCATAAACATAACTCCAAAGAGGAGGCATCATAACCTCAGAATTGCTTGTGGCAGCTTTGGCAGCTTAAAACCCCCTAATTTCGTTCTCTGCTAACCACCTCTTTGTGTGGTTGTTAGCGTATCTGAAAAGCAAGTACAAGTCACTGCCTCTCACAGGCATATGGTGGCCAAGTATAAATGACTGTTAGGGTTTACAGACAAGGCGCTAACACAAAGAGGAAAACATGCCTCTATCTAAAGATGCCCTACCTTTACCCTTAATTGAAGAACGTCCAAACATCCACACCGAGTCAGTCCAGAGCCCTCCTTCCTCATTGGCCAGCAGCAGATTCGCAGGCTGGTACAGAAGCTGCGCAGGCATACGCATGTGCTTTCCTTGGCACATTGCTTTCTGCTGGCAACCATCATGTGAGTGACTTCCTGAGATTTGCATCTCTGATTTGGATTGGAGATTGAGTCTTTGTTTAATAGCCCTTGGTGCACGTTAATTTTTTTTGATCAATAGTTTTTCTGACCCAGAGTAAACTTTCAAATGGAGGGCCAGCTGTATTTGGACTTTATCCACCAAAGTTTGAGCTGGAGAAGTGTTTATATTTATTTTAGTGCAATTGCTGTGTGTGAAAGGTCTCATGGGGACACTCCTAGACTGAGATCTAGTTCTGCATAAAAAGGCACGTGTGCTGACCTTCACTCCAGGGCAATGACCTGGGGAGGCCTTTAGATCTCTGTGTGTGTATCTGACATGTAAAATCAAGCAGCAGCCAGGAAAAGCCCATAAAAGCACATAATTTATTTTCCTGTTAAGTGGTACTTTTTTAATCTTAAACTTGAAAAATAAGACAAAAAGGAACAGGTATTTTACATCTTCTTCTTTACCTTATCTGTCTTTTTTTTCTCCCCAGTGCCAAGAAAGCCTCTAAAGAAAATTCTGCTCATGAATCTGCTTAAGTGACAAGAATGAAGTTTTTCCACGCTGGGGAGGAGGAGAGTCTGTTCATCCCTGTGGACTGGATGTTCAGAACCAAATATATAGAAATATTTATCCGCTGCTGGCTTTCTGCCTGCTATTCCTAGCTATCTTAGGAGACTTCTTGTAAGGAAGTCTCAGCATACAAAGTTACTAACCATAAAGATACATTATCCAAATAGTTAAAAACAAAAAGAAACCCGCAAAACAACTTGCCAAAGGCTTGAGTGTTGGGAAGGAATAGGTAATTTTGCTTAATCATGGTGCCTTGTGATAAGGTTTCTTGACATCAGATCCTCTACAGCAGTTTTCTAGTATTTATTGAAAAGAAGCAAAGCCCTGTACCTGGCTTTTCTTTCTCTTCAAGAGTCTTCTGAAACAGGACAGGTTTTTTTTTTCTGGCTTGGCTAACTGAATTTTCAGACAGTTCAGTGGCTAGAGTTCACTGTCTTCAGGTGTGTGTTTAGCAAATGAATAGGTTTCTCATGTGAAAAAACACCTTTGCTGTGTGTCAGGGACTGACTTAATATGGGGATGAATTTTCTAGTTTGTGGTTATGAATGTGTTTTACTGAGGGTAGATGCCAGTGCCACTTAGCAATAGGTATGATCTGTTAAGCTATATACTTCTATGCAGCTTACCGTGGAATACCCCAGCAATTGTAGGAGAAGACAGCAATATCAGTGTCCTATGCAGACATTCAACTTTTCATCTGTGCACTCATTCCTTGAAAATGAAACCATCTAGCCTCCAACACTGTGTAAATAAGGATCTGCAAAGGAATTGAGCTACCAGAAACTGCAGGAAATGGATTTTTTTTTTTTTTCCCCTCTTTTTCCCACCACTTGCTTGCATCCCACGTGCCAAAACTGTGACAGTTTCTCTGCTCTTTGAGCCTTCAGTGCAATTGAATCCACTTGGCAGGTGACAACTATGTCCATGTTTCCCTGTACTGGAATTGTGGCTGCCAGTGACCCACCTCAGTTTGTTGCTTGGCTGTGAAACAGTGATAGATCCTGGAGTTGCTCTTCTGGTTTTCTGACTTGAGGTGGAATTCAGCAAGGAGCAGGAGCTCTGACAGTTAAAAGGAGCCTGATTGTGTGATGCACAAGAATGAATGCTCTGAAAAACACTTGAATTAGACATGCTGCAAGTTGTCAAAAATAGATATATTGAAAGCATTCTGCTTCCCCTTTTTAAAGTAACATGTAATTTTTCTAGTGCTCTGAAAAGTTCAATAGCCCTCTTTTAGCTTTCTAGAAGATAAACAAAATACTGGGGAGGCAAAAGGGCTTGAAGGTAGACACCTGGAGAAGTGTAATGTGAGCTATCAATGCTGTTTTTTGCCGTCTTTTCCTGCATGTGCAAGACAGTGTGGAGGTGGTGATTTCTCCAATATCATCCCATCTTGAAAGCAAAACCAACATGTATGCATTTATGTGCACAGTTTGTTTTTTTTTCCAGCCGTGGCTGCTAGTATATTTGGGGATAAAAGTCTTAAACAGTGCAATATGTTGGAATTCTAATAACTCTGAAATTGGTCACATTTGATTTCCTAACCCTTAAACTACAGAAGAGATATGATGAGTCACCGAGGGTGGGGCTGAGTATTGAGCCACTGCATTTGAGACCTCTAAAAATAAATATAATGATTAATTCCCTATAAACTTCACATTTTCTTGCAATCTTCTCTTAAGTGTTAAGTTGTTTGGAAATAAAGTGTCTAAACGGGTGTGCTCTTAATACAGGATCAGATACAAACACATACAGAACTTGGAGTGAAGGTTCTTGTACGTGAGGACACATGATTTAGCTTTGGATGTTATTTATTAGCTGTAAATAAGATATTTATGTGTGTAAAGGTAGTTTGTATATATTGCTACAGTTGCTGACAGTCTCTACATTAATACAGTTGTGTGGTATTAATCCTGTACATAGCTTTCAGAGATATTTTTATCAACAAACCACTTACACTGCATTATTTCCTATGTGGTTAATACTTTT
Source organism: Alca torda (assembly GCA_008658365.1). NCBI lineage: Eukaryota > Metazoa > Chordata > Aves > Charadriiformes > Alcidae > Alca > Alca torda. Next base: position 53,292,304 of record CM018101.1, on the reverse strand, counting down.
TTTTTTTTTTTTGAAAAGAAAAGTGCCTCAGTTCTGTACAGAATGGAAACCTATGGTTTTAATAAAATTCTCAAACTGATGCCAAAGTCACTAGTTTCCTTTTGATGAAAGAATCTGCTGTATATCTTTTACGTGAAGGCTATGGCCTTTTACTTGGATTATGGGGTGAAAAGATGGGGTAAGACCTTTTTTTTTCTAAAGCAATGTAGGATTTATTTATTTTCCCATTTCCTTTTGGGAAATGCAAAAATCAGGTATCAAGAGATCAAGGAATCACTATGTGCCAGCAAGTATCCCCATTACAAGAGAAGTGTCTGGTCACCTGCAGTTTGTGGTTTTCAAGTTTTAGTCCCTTTTCAGAACAGCCCTTGCTTTGAAAGGCTCACTTCCTCTTTTCTGGCAAATTCCAGAACTAACTATGCCTCTACTCACTGTACCAAAATAGAGATGTTCTGACCCTGAGGGTACAGGAAGCAAGCACCGATCCCTTACCACCACTGCCGCTTAAGGGAGAAACAGTGAAAAAAAATCTTTGACCCACATGTGAGAGCAACTGAGCTCAAGACGGGTTGTCACCATAACAGGTTTGCTCTCTGTGATACGTAGCAAGGATCTGCCAAGGCCCTTGGAAGGGGAGTGCTGCAATTAAAGACAGTTGTACTGACACGCATGTAGGGGACAATATTAGGAATATTTAGAGCAGCTCTGAGCTGGGGTGGGGGACTCTGCTTCCAGCACTGTTACTTGGTCAAAGAGACTGCTCTTTGAGAGGAGCAGAGCTTCACTTATGAAAGCAGCGGATGGGGATAAAGGCAGAGGATGAATGGAGAGGGATGAAAGAGGGAATGGGAGGAACTGAAGGGGGATGGAAAGAGGAGTAGGGAGCACCCTTGGGGGAATGAATGGGAGAGGGAAGACGGGGCAGGAACCCAATCTGCAGAGAGGTAATGCAGGTGTTCAAAGGACACTGGCACTTTCCTTGTGTCAGGGGCTGGGTTGGGGGACTGGGAAGGATTCCTACAGTTGTACAAGACAAGGTCTGTGACCACATCTCCTAAAAGCACCATGATATTACTCCTCTTTTTAAGCCACAGCAGCCTCACTACACTAAACACATTATTAGGTAAAGCAGATAAATAGTTTTTGGTGCAGAGACAAGAACACAGGTCTCCCTTGTGAGCCTTTGGAGCCATCCATGCCTAGGCCCATTACTCTTGCACCTTGCTCTGCAATGCCAGCCACATCAGGAAAGGTGATGGTCCCTGCTCACCCTGCTAACTGTCTCTGGAGAGGGCTATGGAGGGGATATGTTCCATGGCTAAGCAATAGCTTGAGCAGGCAGAAAGAGTCATTGGTGGCTGGAAAGAAAGAGTGAAGAAGAGGATTTCAGACAATGTACTGGCAAGGCAAGGAAGTCTGACTCAAGTACTTAGTGCCTGGGTTTTATTTCTACGTATTTCATTTTGAGAAATTTTTGGAACCAGCAATGAATGTGTTGTCTGTAAGTGTCTCTTCAATTAGCAGTTTGGTAGTTAGCTGATTTGACTCTCCTGCTGAGGCACCATATTATTCATAGGTGCCTGAAATGTGGCACCTGGTTTCACATCAGGGGGCACATGCTTTAAACATTAGATCACAGCAGGCAAGAATAATAGCTTATCATCTGAAGTCCAAGATTAGTTTCTCTCTAAAAGCTGAGAAAGCACTCAACTGATTCAGCAGTGAGAAAACTATTCCTCTTTCCGTGTCTGTAAAGTGGGTGGTTGATTTCCACAAGCCTTAAAATCATGAAGGCCTGTATAAATCCCACATCTTTGTATACCAATGCTTTTTTTTCCTTCACAAACTGTGATGACTAGCTATGGAAAATGCTTTTCTCCCTTCAGATGTAGTTGTGTGTCGGCTTTTTAATGTGTGCTGTGAACAAAATGTCAGAAGCTTGCTGCTTTGGATGAGCAAGACATTGCAAATGTGTTCTTTCTAAAGCTAGTCAAAACCAGATATTGAAAACAGATTTTCAATAAAAGAGAATAATTAAAGCAACTGTAGTATTCTTCTTTTTGTTTACAGCTGTCAATGCAGGGCTGTCCATATTCTGACTCTGTCAAACCAAACATAGCAGTATTAGAATTCTCAGGTCCAAGGGGATCAAACCAACTGCCACCAAGTCATCATTCAGGAAACAAATTTCCAGCTTCTCTTGCTGCCTCTTTCTAGAAAAGTCTTCTAGTCAAATGTCTTTTGTAGCAGGTCTGGAAAGTCACCAGTTTACACATAAACAAATAAAGGGATTAGCATTCTCCAGTGACTGAAGAAGCACAAGGAAATGAGAAGAGGAAGGGAAGGGAACCATTTGGCAGAACATCCCATGTAGAGCTTGTCTCAACAATGCCTTTATATCCATGTGTGGTGCTATCTCTGCTTAGCAACGCTCACGATGCTTCCCTAAATCATTTCAAGTTAACTCAGCCAGAACAATGCATCACATCAGAAAAGCAGATGCTAAAGAGGGCCCACTTTGGGTGTAGCAGGTGTTAGCATGCGGGTGCAGTGTATGTCCAATGATGTAATCTCCCAGCCATTCATGTCAGATAAACACTGTGTTCTTCATTGTAGGCCCTTCCTGTGGGAAGTAACCTGATATTGTTAGTCTCGCTTCTCACCAATGACTCTGGAGAGTCTCTGTTACTGTTCGTCACCCCACCATGTCGAACCACTCAGTGAGCAGTGAGACAGCCTGGCTGGCCATGTGTCTGTCCTCAAAAGCGCCAGGAAGTGAGGACACGTCTCACGTTGCTCCACCTACCAAAAGTTTTTTTACCTATAATTAGCTGTAAACCTGGAATTTTCTAAGTAAGTAGTGAAACAAGGACACTCCCAAAAAGAGAGAACTGTCAGTGCCAGCTTCACTTCTTCGTATGCACAGGCACTCCACAGAAATTAGGAGCAGTGGGAACAGATTCCCAAGCTAGAACAGGTTGAAAAGATGCTAAGAATAGCCACAATTTTTCAAAAGAAGCATTGAAGAAAAAGACTTCAAAAGGTTCTCTTGCCAGGTCCTCAGGCTTTGGTGAGGCCCTTGCTTCTTTCCTGTGGCATTCTGCATTCAGGAGCTTCTGCTGTTTCCTACCACAGCCTGGGAGCTTGCTGCTGTACAAGGCTCCCTTAACCCTTGGGATTAAAAACCTCGCCCATGGCTGATTCTGGATTTGAGGAGGGGACTACCAGGCTTGTGCTCCTGGTGAACTGGAGCCCGCACAGTGTGAGGCTTAATCCAAACCTCAATGAGGCTGGGAAAAGTCTTTTTTGTTGTCAGTATATGCTCTTCAGTACTTTCCTCTTCCTCCATCCACCTAGGATGATACTCCAGTTTTAAATGAAAGCACAGCTCAAGCTTTCCTGCCTTTGCTCCTTTTATGCATCAATAATAAACTGAGTGCATACAATGCCAGGTCATGATCTGCTCAGGCACTAGGCTAAATATCAGCTCCGGCTGACTTCTCACAAATATTCCCAGCATGTCTTGGCAAGTACAGAGTTGCTTATCTATAGCATGCCAGAACAAACAGTGTAATTGCAGTGATGTAAATAGCACCCCATTAAAATTAAAAAGAAAAAAAAGGAGAGATAGAGAAAAACATGGTACATAATACCTCATTTAACATGTAGGGGCTCCTGTAGGAGAGTATGAGACTAAGACAATCCCAAGCAAACCCCACTGTTTGCTTGGGCCTTCTTGCTGGCAGACCAGACTTTCCAATGGGTAATGGGAGCCATCTCAGGGATCCTCTCATGTAACTCCAACTCACTGCTCTGTATGGTGCGCTACCACCATGTCTCAGGTGGTGTGCCCCTTCCAGCACCTTGCTGCATCTTACTCTGAAGCCAGGCATGGTCACACCAATTCTTATATTCCTCACTGCTGCCAAGCTGCAAAATGGTAAATAGCGTAGCTAGAGCAAGTAGTTTCTTGACCTGTAGCAGGGAGCTTCAACAGCCAGGAGGTTTGACAGAAGCCACAGCATGGACGCAAGCACAGCAAGCTTGCTACCCTGGACTTAGGAGAGCAGACTCTGGCCTCTTCAGGGACCTGCTTGACTGTAGGATAAAGCCCTAGAAGGAAGGGGGGCCCAGGAAAGCTGGTTAATATTCAAGGACCACCTCCTCCAAGCTCAGGACCGATGCATCCTGACAAAGAGGAACTCAGGCAAAACCTGAGTGGATGAACAAGGAGCTCCTGGACAATCTCAAGCAGAAGAAGGAAGCCTACAGAGGGTGGAAGCAAGGATAGGTAGCCTGGGAGGAAAATAGACAAATTATCCGAGCAGCCAGGGATCAGGTTAGGAAAGCTAAAGCCCAGAAAGAGTTAAATCTGGCCAGGGGTGTCAAGGGCAACAAGAAAAGCCTTCTACAGGTACATCAGCAACAAAAAGAAGACTAGGGAAAACGTGGGCCCACTCACGAAGGAAACAGGAGATCCGATCACCTGGGACAAGGCTGAGGTATACAATGACTTTTTTGCCTCAGTCTTCACTGGCAAGGGCTCTAACCACACTGCTCAAGTTGCAGAAGGCATCCTTGTCTCTAAATTGGAGAGACATGGGTTTGACAGATGGACGACTCAGTGGATAATGAACTGTCTGGACAGTCACACTCAAAGAGCTGCGGTCAACAGCTCAATGTCCAAGTGGCAAACAGTGATGAGTGGTGTCCCTCAGGGGTCGGTATTATTTAACATCTTGGTTGGCAACATGGATTTTGGAATTGAGTGCACCCTCAGCAATTTTGCTGACACCACCAAGTTGTGTGGAATAGTTGACATGCTGGAGGGAAGGGACGCCATCCAGAGGGACATGGACAGGATTAAGATGTTTGCCTGTGCAAACCTCATAAAGTTCAGCAAGGCCAAGTGCAGGGTCCTCCACCTGGGTCATGGCAATCCCATGCACAAATAGAGGTTGGGCAGAGAATGGAGCAGTCCTGAGGAGAACGACTCAGCAGTGTTGGTGGATGAGAAGCTTAACTTGAGCTGGCAATGTGCACTCACAGCCCAGAAAGCCAACCGTATCCTGGGCTGCATCAAGAGAAATGTGACCAACAGGGCAAGGGAGGTGATTCTCCCCATCTACTCTGCTCTCATGGGACCCCACCTGGAGTACTTTGTCCAGTTCTGGAGCCCCCAACATAAGAAGGACACGGTCCTGTTGGAGTGGGTCCAGAGGAGGGCAAGGAAGATGATCAGAGGGCTGGAGCACCTATGCTATGAGGACAGCTGAGGGAGTTGGGGTTGTTCAGCCTGGAGAAGAGAAGGCTCTGGGGACACCTTATAGCAGCTTCCCAGTATCTGAAGGGGGCCTACAAGAAAGCTGGAGAGGAACTTTTTAGAAAAGCATGTAGTGATAGGATGAGGGGTAATGGCTTCAAACTGGAAGTGGGTAGATTTAGATTAGATATCAGGAAGAAATTCTTCACTCTGAGGGTGGTGAGGCACTGGAAGAGATTTCCCAGAGAAGCTGTGGATGCCCCATCCCTGGGACTGTTCAAGGCCAGGCTGGATGGGGCTTTGAGCAACCTGATCTAGTGGGGGTTGGAACTAGGTGATCTTTAAGGTCCCTTCCAACCTGAACCATTCTATGATTCTAAGTCTAAATTTTGGAGCACTGTATTACATGTTGGCATCAATTTTGAGAGAAACCCAACCCAAACCAAACCAAAGTAAAAAGAGTGAGCAGAAATGTCTAAAAAGAGGCAAGAAGGAAGATGGGGTTGCAGCAGGTTGTACAGTACTCTATTGTAATTTAGTGAAATCAGCGATACCAAGACTGGCATAGTAAAGCTGTTAAGCATTCCCTTGATTTTAAATGCACCATTCTTCTGATATTAAGAAAATGGAAGTGTGCACCTGAGACTAGGTATACACTTAAGTGCTTTACATTGTGTTGGTATCTATTAAAAATGCTTAGTCCATAACAAACCCATCAAAAAAACCACCCCATGTATAAAAACCCATTACAGAATGAAGATATAAATGAAGGTTAAAAAGTAGAAGCACATATTCAGCTGGTTAGTTACTAAGCAAGAAGAATAAATTAAGAGGAAGAGGAAAAGCAAGGAAGAAGAGCTCTGCCTTAGAAATTATTCCACCCAGAACACCCACCCACATATTCTTGAATGTAATCGAGCTATTATTTATATATGACTAATTTTTCCCCATTTTTAATGTATTTATAGCCCAGACACAAAATTAAGCCAAATTTTCTTGTTTATCTTGGCAAAATTTTGCCCTTTGCTTGCAAGGTTTTTCAGTACAAGGGTAAAAAGCACATCTTAATCTCTCTGATCTTATTTCCCAGGCCTTAAAACAGGAGACACAGACCAGGCTTAGGCCAACAGAAAGACTACTTCCAACATCAGTCTTCTCTTAATATCCTGAGCACAGAGCGGTGATGGAGTAAGCAAATGCCTACACAATGGCTGATTCAAGAAATGCATTAAGGTTGCTTTTTTTTTTTGCTTTTCTTTTTTATTTATAGAGCTGTGTTCATGTGCCTTGCTGTAGTTCTTTGTTTTTCTTCTAACATCAGTGAATTCAAAGACCCTGGGGAGAAATCAGGGAAATGCCGGGGAACATTCTTTCGTCAGTAACTTTACTCCCTTACTTAATGCATGTAGATTTAAATTTGGAGCATAAAAACAATGGCATTTTTGTGACTGGATTTTTTTTAGAGGAAGGCTTAAGCTTGCAATTGCATTCAAAATTGGATGTCATTTTTTGTCCTCTGCATTTGAAAGCATTGTTTTGAATTTGCATGGGAGGCATCAGAAGGCGGCAAGCAGCCCTCTCTGAGGCATTTCAGTTACTCAGTGGTACCTCTTCTCAGTGATTGGTCCCTGACCACCACTTTGGGTTTTTGTGGCCATTCTCTGACAGGATCCCTATGATGACACCTTGCTAGCTGTCAAGGTAATAGTCCCATTGCCTTCAAGACTTCTCTGGGCATCTTCGGGGTAGTGATAACTGTAGTTACATGGGATCATTTTCTTCCAGACAGAGTGTAACCAACCTGGCAAAGAACTCGGAAAAGTAGCTTTTAAATAACCAGAGAGGAAAACTTGTATTTTCTTACCAAGCTTGGACCAGATGCTTGGGCATCTTTTATAGGTATGACTAAGCCTTTATGACCTTCTCCCCAAATTTATACTAGCTTGCTGCTGAATCCTGTTTTCCATTTCTCCTTTCATTTCTCTTTTGACCAAGTTTGCAGAATTCAGCATCTGTTCCCCTACCAACGCCCCTGTGCTTCCTGCCTCATTCCCCTGGTGAATCTGTGTATTACCCTTTGCAAAACTATCCCCCTCCAACCAGCTAGGAGATGAGCCTTCATCAGCTACTTCTCTAGGGACTCTGCAACATTTTTTGGCTGCTCCTATTAGGTTACCTTTAATCCCAGCTTTTGGTCTAAAAGCCAGCACAGATGGAGAGATAAAAACAACAAATTGAGATAACAAGCTAGGTGTTTCTAAGTCCTCAATGAGTTGATCACCTCACGTATCAGAATAAGAGGACCTTCCTGTGAAACCATCTTCTGTTGATTGCACTGTATGTTCATTTAAAGAAATAGCAGTAGTTTCATGTTTGGACTTTCCTCTGTGCAACTTGATGGCACCTTGAGGACTCTGGATCCATACCCTGTACAGAAGATCCTCTTCACTCTGTGTCCTGTTTTCTATAGTGTTCATTGCTGACGTACATACAGTGTTGTTAAGCAGGAACACATTTCTCCCTACAAGGTCTTGTATATGTTTTGCTGGGAGGATTGACTTTTACATGCTTGCTTAGTGTTAGTCAAAAAAACCCCAAATATATATTTTATATGGTAGAGTTTGAGTCCTACATTTAATGTTCTAGAGATGAGACAAAGAATATTAAATCCTTTAAGAGAAACACATTCATCATTGAATTAAGTAGCACAGTCTATATTGGACTGAAGGAAAGGCTGTCCATGGAGTAAACACTGCATTAAGTTCAGGTCTCTCCTACCATTGTGCCAGACTAGACTTTCTTTCGTTAGGTAAACCTGATGGTGAGCAGAAATAAATTCAGCTGTTTGTGGAAGAGGGCATGAAGATTGGGCACAGGGATTTGATGAATCCCCATAACTATATTAAAAACAGTTTGATTGCAGAAGAGGATTGTCTGCTCCCTACAAGTCAAGCTTGGTCAGTGGTGCATTTGAGCCTAACAAAACTCCAGTAATTGGTTTCCTGAATTTTTTTCCTATGATACAAGTCCTTTCTATATTGATACATTTTAACTTTGAAAGAATCAATACAACCAGGTAGTGAAGGACCACCGCATTAAAGCAGAGACAGTAAGACCTCTTACTCCTGTCTCTTGATAAATGTATGTTGTGAGCAAGTGAAACATCTTGACCTATGGGAACACCTACATCACTGTTGTAACACTCAAGATGGGATTTCAAGTGCTGCTACTTTGGGGGAAGCATCACACAGCTCTCTTCCTTAAGGAAAGCCATCTGCAACATGACAGTAGCTATGCCAGAAAACAGATAGTGAATGCAAAGCTTAGAGAAGAATACTCTGGATCCAGGACCAAGAGTACCACATCTTTTGGTTAAGGATTGATACAGGAGAACCCATCACAAGCCAGCTTCTGTCAACAATTCTTCTGTTGCCTTTACCAAAGCATTTTCATTGATTTGGTAACTTCAATTACGTACTGTCTTTTCCTGTGAAAGACAACCTGTCAATATTACTGCCACCATGCCCAGACATATGAAGTGCTATAAAAAAGGGTAGACAGGCACACAGCTCTTTAGTACAAGCAGGCTGGCAAAAAAACATGGTGTGTTCCTCCTACCTCTGCTGAATTAAGAGCAGACCGGAGAATAAATTTTCCAGAAAGAAAGAAAGGTCCAGTGTAACACCCTGAGCAGCTGGAAGAAGCAACAGTTGATGCAGAGGAGGAGAAGGCACTGGTCAATATTTGGGCTTCAGCCATTGCTACGTGAAAGAGAAATATAAGCAATGTAAGATCTTTGCTCTTTAACAATGCTAAGACAAATAAATTCACAAGTGGGGGGGAGCATGAGTCGAGTAAATACTGTATCATTCACTTGCAGTGTTTATCAGCACCTTTCACATTTGTTAAAGTTAAAAACCAGTGAGGGAAAGAGAGGGGAGGGGGTGGAAAGCTTTCCTAGTAACTCAGTACTCTGAAGACTGAACACTGAAGATAAGGTAGTCACTGCTGTGCAGTGCTGGGATACCATGCACGCTCACCCTCCCAACCCCGTGAAGTTGTGGCAGCCAGCTAACGGGGTCCCTCAGTCACAGCACAGCTAGGTCTGAGCTCCTCAACTTCTTACCACATCCCTTACCAGGCATGTTGTCTTGGATTGTTATTGATCCCAGCTCTTCCTCTTCTCCCCCAAGCAGCGTGAGAACAATCCATTTTCCTTAAAGGCATAGAAACGTAACAGTAAACTCGGGAATCTCATCTTTTCTTCTCTTTTGTGTTCACAAATTACAATGACAGGCAGTGTTTCTAGGCTCAGAGGTTTTTCTTCTTTGACTGAAAAATACCTCAGGATAAAGCTGGAGGTGAAGTACCAAGTACACACCCAGGGATATGCATACAAGGGCAGCCTTGCACGAGGGCCAGTGGTCTGGCATTGTACCCTCCTTGTGGGTGTTTGAGGTCCTGCTGATATGAGAAGAATGAGTTGCCAGTCTCCTTTGCCAGACTTGTCCATCACATCTCTGCTCAATACACTACAATGCACTCCTATACAGTGCATACGTACACACACACACATATTTTAATTTCCTGCCAGCCCTGGCCAAAGAAAACTTCTAGCAGCAGTGCACAAGCTCTTCATGTTGTAAGGAGCAGCTAGTGGGTTGCTTCAGCTATTCTGGGAGGTCTGCTGTGCTCTCTTGGTAAATGGCAGTCAGGTGGGCAGGTTTAGGAACCTTTGCTTCTCCTGGAGAGACAAACCCTTGACTAACGCTCCCTAAAAGACATGTCCTTTGTACGCTTTTCACAGGAAGAAAAGAGGCCCTGAGCTTGGGGTATTTTCACAGGGCTGTGGGTAGGCTTCATGTCTCCCTCTGACCACATGTTGAAAATGGCTCTTAAACATTATCAGTTCCTGGGAGACTTGTTTGTCTCCGTCAGAGGCCCCATGGTGAGGTGATAAGTCAGTGAGAGGAGGAGAGGACCCAGTTAGAAGGTGGGGGATCTTGAAGGAAGGACCTTGCACTGTTTGAGAGCCCTAAGAGGACCTAAAGTTCCAATTACTCTTTTTAACAGTGACAGCGATAAGCCAGATCCCAACACCATCTAAGAAAACCACAGCCTCTGCAGATGTGCCCTTCTGCTTCTGGTGCGTGTAGGCGTGGAGCAGGTAGTACTAGCAGGCAGAAAGGAGAACCACTTGCTTTGGAAGAGGAAGCAATCTGAAAACAATATAGACTATGAAGAAATGGCATGCAAATGGCATGAGTGGGCAGTGAGAAGTTACTCACTGCGTCCTTGTCACGTTACCCGCCTTCCCAAATAGATTTTGTCCCCCACCCCAGCCTAGAGATGGATGCTCAGGGGCACAAGTCTTTCCAGTACTTTCCTGACCTCTCTCTCACAATCTGACCCTCTTGTATTTTCAGGCTGGCTGTTCCTTTTCTGCAGAAGTTCTCCCAGATTAAGGCATACAGGGGAAACCAGAAAGGAGCAGAGAGGAAGATATACAAACGTATGTCAAAGAGCCCATGGCAGTAACTTCCGCCACGGAAATGAAACCTTCCTTTGCTTCCAGGGGAAACTAAGGCTTGAACTCTCTGAGATCAGCAGCCTCCTCCTGTACCACCCCTCTCTAAAATCTCTACATATACATATATATGTATATATTTATATATGGATTATATACATATTTGCATGCTGACTCCTCTGAGCTCCTTTCCCTGCATAGCTTTTCACTTGCTTAGCTGCTGCCTGACAGCCACCTTAAAGCAGCCCACCATGAGACTAACATGAGAAGGGAATTAAACAATGCCGCTGCTTCAGGGGAGAAAGGTTACTTTCGGACAAATTCCTGCTGAAGCGGCGGGATGGCTATTTGCATATGACTGCTGCTTGTGCAGGGGTGAACACAAGGTTTGTAGCCGAGGCAAGATCCTAGGCTGTTTTGAGCACTTGGCTTTAGAATTAACATATCCGAAAGGACTGCGTTGGCTATGGACACAGACAGTCTGAAGAACTATCTTAGATGGAGCTTAAAGACTGTTTTTTTGTTTTGTTTAGTTTTGTTTAGTTTTGTTTGTTTGGTTTTTTTTTCTTTTTTCCCCAAGACGCTGCTGGTAAACATAAGTTTGAACAGGCATATTATTTCCTTTTAATTTTTTCCCCCACTTTGTTATCTAGGCACTTGTGGGCCCACACCTTCCTACATCTTGCCTATCCAACAATCATTAATGACTTTTATTCTCATTAGAGGCTATTTAAGAAATGCAGAACCGAGATAGTAGAGTAGATTAAATGACTCACCTACAGAGACCATGGATGGTTCAGCAACTGAAACCAGGTCTCCGAGTGCTCATAAAAATTCTTTCATCAGCCTCTTTCCTGCCAGGCACTTTGAACGTTATTACGACTGGAAAAGAATTTTCCAGACACCTCAGATCCAAGTGTGTTAAAATCGGGATCACTGTAAAAAAGTACGATGGCAAAAACCAGTTCAAGATCATTTTCAATAGCCAGATGAGTCCTAGGAGAGAAAAGGGAACAAAGCAACATCCTTGTTTGACCAAGCATTCTCTCCCATTTCTGATCCCCGGTCACTCCATTATTTCAGGGAGTCACGAACACGGCATCCCTCAGGTCTGAAAAGCCTGAGGAGCAAAGCAGAGCATTTCTATAGCATCTTCAGGTAATTTCTACATGAAACTTTAAGCTTAACCCTGGGGTGAGCACTTTGGCATTCCCACTGCGGGTCTTCTTCCCCTTTCTTCCCATACCTTTCCCTACTGTTGCAGGCCAATAACACTGTAGTGAGACCTTGGACCTCACGACTAGGTGGCCACAGGCATCCTTAGGGACAGGATTGATCCCATTTTCCCCAGACTGCCAGAGCAGCCTTTCAAGGGAGATAAAGGGCTCTGCAGGTGCTTTATGCACGCCTTTGCACAGACTGGCATTCCCAGCCATGCTGCTGCTATGTGAGGTGCTCTTCTTGTCTGGAAAACCTTTCACGGCATTCTTAAGAAAGGAGGATTTATTATTCTGATCCTACTTAATGTCTAATACACAAAATCCATGGTATGTGGCCAACAAACCTAGCAGGTTCTCCCAAGCAGCAGCCTGGGATGTACCTTGGCGTGCTGAGGAGACTTGTGGGAACTTTCCCTCCTCACATCTCCAGTCTAGATGGTGACAGCAATATATCTATGATACACCCAAAATCACAAGACAAAATAAAGGATGTATTCCACAGAACATGTAGTTTAAAGGTAGGACACCTTAACACAAGAATTTTAGATGCAAAGGACTGTGTGGTTCAGAAGTGATCAGCCATGTTAATGGAAGAAAAGTCCATCTAGAGGTGTCATGCAGAGCAATACTGCGTGTAGTACTGGAAATCCCTGAGCATCACATGACTGGAGACTGAGAAAGCATCTTGGAGGAACATGGCTACATTTCCTTTGTTCTGTAGGTATTTGCTCTTAGCCACTGTCAGAGAAGGATTCCCAGCTGGATAAACTGTAACCCGGTCTAGCTGTTCTCATATATTCTAGATGGTAGTCCTGTTTACTGGTTATTCACCTTCCAAATTAGAGAAATTCTACTACACTTAAACAAGATTTATTTAAATGTCTTGATTCTTAGAATTGCCTTAAAGAGTTGGTTAAAAACAATTATAAATGTGTAAGGTGGTCTCTGCTCATTGGACTTCGAAAAGGTTGGTGGGTTCTTTTTTTTTTTCTTTTCCCTGCCTTTGGAAAACCCTAAAATGTGAAACTACCCAGATGGTAGTTACACAAATAATATGTTTGATTTTCTATTCTAACAAACTTAACACTTTTTGCCTTAACAGAACTTCAGAATACTCAGTAGTGACAGTGAGGATTTCAGTTTATAAAGTGGAGGCCTCTGGATAAACTGAGAAATCTCGCACAGAAGTAAAATTTTTGTATCTAACTGTACACCTACTCTATGCAGGTGCACAGGGTGTTAAATGATACCAACTATTGCTAAAGTGTTTATACTGAAGCCAAGGTACACAGTCCTTGAATGTTCATTTGTTAATACGTTGAATGGGTTAGACTTTAAGCTAAGGCTTTGCAATGGATTTTTGCTGGTTTTCTCTGTTTTTGTCCTACACTGTAGCTCAGTGTAGCTAGACCCCCTGTGAGACCCACTCTATCTCGCAGTGTAGACACAGCTCGAGTGTCTCACTGCGTAAATGAGCATTGAAAGACTCCCAGATCCCAGGACAGTGAGGTGACAGACAGAGGCTAATTGACAGTTTAGGAATGCCTTCACATTCAGTGGGTTTTGGTTTAATGGTTTCTCAGTTCATGAGAAAACATTTCTCATTTGTTCCATGCTGAGGGAAGATTGCTCCTAAGGCAAAGATAACTTATTTCTGGAAGCCTGAAATCATTATGTTCCAAAAGTTGTACATACAGACTTCTCCCCAGTGCCAAGTAACAGATGCTATAATGGGAAGGAGGTCCTCTTCCCCTCTAGTCCCAGCAGGCAGAGGTGCCAGGCCCCATGAAGGTGTAGGAAAAATAAGGGATAATATTTAGGTACAGTAGCCCAGTAGCAGGCCACATGATAACCTGGGATTCCCAAGTCATCATTTTCCTATTTCCCTTTGTTTCTACAGACTATTCTGTGTTTTGGGTTTCTTCCTCCCCTGTGCTAGAGAAGGAAGATGCTCTGATGATGGATGTTGTGGTGTCAGAATTCTGAGAACATGAATTTCCCTCACTCTGCGAGTTATGTTGTGGGGTTGCCCACACCACAGAGTGATGGGACTTTCTGCCCTTTGTTTCTCTCCTGAGTAGGCAAGGAGCACAGCCAGCCATGTTTATGATTAGCAGCCCTCATTAAAGGACTATGAAGAGACGTGGGCTGTGAACTTGAGGAGAGCACACCAGTGCAAGCACATGCAGGACTGGGAAAACGCACCAAACCAGAAGTGGCATGTATGACTGCTGCCTACACTGATGCAAAACATGTACTTTAACATGCCACATGCTTCTGCAAGGCTTTTCAGAGAAATTGCAATTGCTAAAAGCAGAGCCAGCTGCTCCCAGACTTAGAAAAGTAAGTGCATGCTACTGCCTAATTAGCAGTGTAGCCGGCTCAGTCCCCGTTTCACTCCTGTGCTCGAGCTCTCTTGTTGATCATGTTGCACACACGTGATGTAGCTCCTGGGTTTCCCTCTGAAAAGGTAGCTGTTGTGAGCACAGTTTGGTCTAAGGTGGCTGACTGTCTGGACTGCGTTATACTGTACTGCACATACATGAGAGCCCTTCAGCTTTGTCCCAACAGGACTTGCATGCTCAGACCTCTCTTGCCCCCCCTCAAGACACACATCGCTCAATGTACTTACCTGGCAGCACGGCATTGTCGTGGTGATCTGCAAAAAGGGCTTTCTTGCTAGAGAAAAGCAATGACTGCCCCAGAACAAATACAGTTAAAATAACAAAGCAATTACTTGTTAAGTCTTGGGGCTATGAGTCACAATATACAGCATGGATGAAACAATTCCACATGAAAAATTATTGAGTCTACACCAGTTAGGAACTGGTTTTGGATTCATGTCCTCATTTGTAAAGGTGGTATGAACAAATCCAGTTTAAGGCAGAAAAAGGGAAGTAGTCAAAGCAGCTTCTTCCCTGGACCAGCAAATTTCTAGTACACCTCTGCTCTGTTAATCCATTGTTGCTCCTTGAGAAGAATGCGCTCCTCTGGCATGTATCTGTCATGATTTCTCTCGGAGCAATGGAGCAGAGCAGAAAAGTGCTGGGTTCAGCACTAAGAGAGAACTAAGCACCCTGTGCTTCAGGGGAGCCATATAGCAGAAAGAAATGAGACAGAAGCTAGGAATCAGGAGGTGGAAGAATTGAGTTTTTAGGCATGGTATGAATTCCACTTAGTATAGCCCATACCCACTCCTTGATCACTCACTTTATCCAGTTGAACGGTTCATGGAATCAGATTAGTTCCCGTGATTACTTTTGTTGTTACAATTGAATCTATCACATACCTAGGCCCCTTGGCAGCACTAACACAAGGCAGTCCTCACATACAGCTGCCTACAAACACGGAACACGGGTAATTTTTCTTTGATCTGTCATATTTTTCTTGTCTGGTGACTATTTGTTTTGATGCCTTTCCCTCATGGAGCATAGCTGCTAAATCAGAAATCCCCACCTATAGCAAATCTTCGCTCACCTAGAAAACCTGAAAAGAACAAAAAGTTGTCATTTTATTATTGTTCTTCTTTCTGGTTCCAGCACACACAGGCCTTCTGCTCAACCTGAACTATCCAGCCTAATGAGGAACTTCAGACTGCTCATAACTTCAGCTATGAGAAGGAACATACTTTTTTTCTTGGAGGATTGTGGAAGCAGTTCCCACCAGAGGGCCAAGATGGTGGACTGGAGAATACTGAAAAATGCAGACAAGCTATACAGTGCCAACAGAGTTAGCTATCCACTTTTCTCCATCTTCTTTATTGTAATTTCCAGCTTGTTCCTGGTGAGGATGCTGACTCAGACCAAAGGTCTTCTATATTCATGGCTGTCCCTTTTCCCAGTAGTAAGCCAGTCAAAGGCTGCACCACTGGGTTTGCATCTGCACTCTGTCACGGCTTGTTCCCTATGAAGACATCTGTGGAGTGTAGGAAGGCTGGCACTGCACCAAAGCAATATGAACAAAAGTGGTGATTTATTACTTTTCCATATAAGGGTAATCAGGGAATCTGGCAGATTGACACTAGTCTTCAGGAAAGGCACAGAACTGGTGAGGGAAGTGGGAACAACCCTGCCCTATTACCCAGTCATTCCCCTGAGGTCCTGTGACAGAGCTCATCCACCATGACCAGCACAGCCCAAACCAGAGACCCCATGATGTCCACAAAAACTGCTCCCTGCGCTCCTCTGAATGCGTAAGTTCTCCCACCCACGGAAAAGTCCTCTTCTCTCTATTTGCCACTCATGGACCTTGAAACTTACTTGGGCCTGATAGTGACACTACTGAGATAAGTAACAGTTCCTACCACAGATGGGCTTATGGGAGCTAGTGGGGGATCCTCAGGGAAAACGGGCCTTAGCCTTTGCAGCTAACAAGGTAGCTTCGTAGAGGGATGATGTGTGTTAGAAGTGTTTGCAGTACGGTTACTGTTCTCTGCATCTCTCCCCACCCACCCTGCCTCTGCCCCACACGGCAATCTCTTGCAGTAAATCCTCAGGACAAAGTTTTCTGTTATCTAATGCCAATACACAAACAGGAGACTTCAAGCTTCACCTACCAGATTGGAGACCTGATGTAGCACATACAGCAGCACAGCTGGAGAAGTCTAAATCCAGCTCTCTGGGGGATACTTACCACTGTGTCCTGCATGTTTCTTAGGGATGGAAAGGCTAGGCCAGGCTAAGAAAGGAGCTCTGGCAAAACTGGAAGTCCTTGTCACCTGAACACGACTACTGTTGGTTTCCAGCGAGTGGGATTCTGCCAGGTTTCATTCTGGCAAAAGAGGTTGTAGCTCTTCCTTCATCTTGGCCAGCCTGCAGCATTTACAGAGAAACACATGGAGACATTTAAAACACAGTAAGAGTTCCCTCTAGAGGAGTGAAGCAATAATGTATGCACCTTACCATGCTCTGCTGGAGCAAGGGCTCCATTTTCTTTACAGATAGAGGCTGAAAGTGGGATAAACCGGCTTGTGAACTACACTGCCCATGGACAAGCAATAAAAACAAAATAGTGCCAACTACACAGTAAAAAGCCAGCAGAGCCTTCCAAGGACTATTAATGGCAAAAGAGAAAAAAATGTAGCTTCTAGCTTATTCTAAGCACAGTTTAATACAATTTGGCCACTAGAAAGAAGAAATCACTATTACTGCAAAAACTGTGAAAATGCCTCACAGCGATCATGACCCCATTGTGCTCAGTGTTGTGTATCCCTCCCCTGCAGGGCTCAGGAGCTAAACTGGAGAGAGAAAAGGAAACCAAGGCACAGCAAAGGGATTAGGCTGTGGTCAAGGTCACACAGGAGGGCACTCGCACTAACAGAATTTACTTGTATGGAGTCATTGTCTCCAAGTCTTATTACTCACTATTTTTTCGTTAATATGGCTCCAGAGGAACTCAGTTTTAGAAATGTTTTTGTTCCATATTCTCTGAAAATTGCAAGACTTTTTTAAAATTTATTTTTATTTTTAAAGAAGTATGCAGCCTTATGGAAAGGCTGCAGGACTGTATAAATATTTAACTTTCTTTGCTCCTTTTACTTGGGACTCTGATCATACTGGGAACACTGTGAAGACACAGTACCAGCTGTGAAGAATTAACATTTCTTGTCTTAGTAATAACTGTTCAGAAATCTCAATGGGAAAAGCCATGGGATTAAGTTGTCTGATCTCCAAACCAAACACATATGAAGGCAGAAGGGACCAGCTCACTTGCACTGGGAAAGAAGACAACAAATGCCTATCTGGGAAGAGATATTCTCAGAAGGATTTTGTATTACAACAGACTGGTTTACACAGAACTCTTTAGGCTGGGCTCTTCAAAAGAGATCAGAGGAGATAAGCATACCGCTCTCACTTACAGTCACCTGAAGCTTCCAGTAGCAATAAAAGCATGTTATGCTTTGGCCTTCTCCATAGATGGGTTTAAGCATAATGCCACCTTGCATTCACCTGATGGTTTTCATCCCAAGTGAATGAGATTCCTTCAAGAACATGTGTGAAGAATTGTTGATGTCATTTTACACGTGAGGACAGGGAGACAAACAAAGCAAATGCCTGCACTAGTAAGGGCAAAGAGCTGGCTGTGTCCAGACTAAATCCCATGGAAGAGTAGCACAGAGATACCCACAGCTAGAGATTATGGGCGAACTAAGTACATAAACTTACTTAGGGTAAAGGTCCAAAGTCAAAAAACTTAACTGCAGCAGGATACAGATCATAGTCTCCTTATTTGTAACACATGCCCAGAAAGCGGGGAATAAGTGAAAAATGGGAGACTTTGCAGGAAAACTGATAAAATTTTTTGCATATATTTTATAGTATGGAATTATGGTATATCTGTCAGATATGCATACATACACACATACAGACATATATATAAACTACCTTCCACCCGTATTTTTTATACATGGAATGATTCATGGAAGAAAGTGACCAGACGTAGTTGAAGACAACTAGTGAACAGAAGATGCAGAAGTTTGCATGATGCAAATGACCTTTCCAAGTTTTTGTGAAAGAACATTTAGATACCGTTTCAAGGCAAGTAAAACAATAATAAATATGAAAGTCACAACAGTCTGTCTGTGTGCTAGCTGCTTTGTTAAACACAAAGGCCTCAAAAGGTCAGTGTAGACTTGATGTCTCTTATTTGTTGTGGCTTTGAGCATTAAGTTGTGATAAATAATCTTCAAGTTAAGACGTTAGAGTAGATCCTTCCCCATCTAGACTGGGTTTGTGACACAGTTTCATGAAACAATTCACCACAAGAAATTGGAATATGAGGCAACTGATAAAAAGAGGGTTCAGAAAGCAGCTTAATGATAAGCCCAATATTTCAGGACACTTAACATCAGTTTCCTAGACTGTCTCTGTGACCCTGGACAAATCATTTGAATAGTCTTCTGTGAGATAAGGTTTTTAATATTCATACCACCAGTCTGCTTTGTGTGCCTTTCAGATACAAAGTTGAGGCCACGTAAATTCAAAACACAGAAAAAACCTCCAGAAATTATAAATTTTATGCAAAGTGCTTTACGAATTATAACACTGAGCAGGACCCTCCAGTTGATGTAGTTTCATGCAATGGCACAATTTTGTTTCTATTACCCGAGAAACAGGATAGTCATGATTTTTATCCATACAATACTGTTACTCCTGTATAAGATGTTTGGAACCTGGTGTCTTAGTTTAGTCCAGAACAGACTAAGTACACACATTAATTACTACATCATAACTGGATCCATGAGAAGGAGTTTGGGTGTTTATTGCCCATGTGAAACAGTAACTAAGACCACTACAAAGTCAGATAAAAGCAGTTATCTGTACTTCACCCTTCCAGGTAGACACAAGCAGACGTCTCAGAAGTTGGGAAGAGAAGAGTGCTGAAGGTGGTGGCTTTGGCCATGAGAGATTGGTCCTTGGAAGTCCTCCATGGCCAGGTTATCCTCCAAGGCAGAGTCATGCCATCTTCCCTCTGAGGTGGAGGTGGGATGACATTGATAAGGAGGAGAGCATCTTCCAGGCTGTTGGATCTTTATTGGCCCATGGACCCCTCTGAGCTATTACTCGATGATGGGTGTAGCGAGCCATGGAGCAAATATTCTTGTATCAGTTTAGTTGTGCTATTTTTGCCAGTAGCTCCTTTTTTTCATAAAACCTGCCTAATTGTGCTTTATCTAAGCAGTGCTACGTGTCTAACAACTACATAACAACATGCTGAAGGTCAAACTATGGGCCTCTGATGTTGGTCTAACCACCCGAGTGACGCCAGCTCTATAGACACTTAACAACCCCTTCCTTTACAGCTCTGTAAAACTCACTTGTCTAATGATACACAGTGGGCAGTTACTTGCATCATAAATAACATCCTCTGCAACAATAGCTGGGTCTTTGCATGTAGGACTATAACAATAATGGTTATGATTGTACGTGCCCCTAATAATTTGACAATGGGATAAGCAAGGAGGTGGAACAAGGCATTAGCATTTGGGCTCCAACTAGAGAATATCTCTTGCCAATGTGCTTCAAGTGCAGTGTCTACATTGTCTGCAGTCTTAAGTATAATCCCATGCTGATGTATCATTTTTATTTCTACCTCTTTGTGGAAATTTAGGTTTTCTAATAATTTTGTGATTTTTTTTGTCTTAAATCTGCTTAATTTTGGGTGCTGCTTTTAGGTATTTTCCTTTCTCATAGCTGGGTACTGTCTGTTGTGTACTGTCTATTTTATACTGTCTTTAGAAAGTTTTTTAACATCTGTGAGTATGATTACTGGGGTACGACATGTGTGACTACCAATTACAGCCTCAGCAGCACTGGTTTTAAATTTTTGCGCAGGTGGGAATGAACATGTTCCATCTTCCCTCCACTCTACTGGTAGGTCTGTAGATGTTACAAAAATGCTCCTGTCTTAGTTAGTGATTATGAATTATTTTTCTCTAAGAGATATAAGAATACAGGTATCTTTAGTTCTGCTACTCGTACTAGAGTCAATTGCAATATTTCCATTTTTCTATCCATTGGTTAGTAGTTCAGTATGAGTACCTGGTAACATTTATTTATGTTACCTTCTTTTGATGTTATTTTTATTTTGGTTTGATCATATCCTACTATTCACTATCAATTTTCAAGCTTTCACATGCACTTTTAAACCTACAATATTTTCAACTTTTGACTGCTTAAGTACAGGTAGGACTTATCTGACTTCTCCTTTGTTTGAAACTTTTTATCTTCTTGATACTCTCTTCTGGATTCTTTCTGTTATTTACATATTTGTTTAAAAGAACATTACTGAAATTAACTTTTAGCACTATGTCTAATGGCTTCTTTCAAGTCCTTCGAAGGATCACTCTGTAAAACAAAATAAAAAGAACTATCAAGGCTATTAAGTTAGTACAGTTGGGCTTAAATTGTGACTGTTGAAATTGTTTTTGTTACAATTACTCAAGGTTGCATCCATTTACTTTTTAAGTTATAACTGCTTATTTACATTGTGTTTTACTTTATGATCAGAGTTTTTGCTACATCTTAGGACATTTTGTAGTCCTTTCTGATTTTATATAAAATTATTGATAACTAAAGATACTACTTTAGTTTACTTGAGACCTGGGGATTGGAGAGAATTTGGTACATCCACTTAAGTCCATGTTTTAGTTGTCTATAATTTCACTGTTTTGTTTCTGAAATGAGAGCTGTTGTTAGACTCAACACTTCCATGTGTCCCATAACTGCACAGTTTTTTTTTTCAGACTTGCCATTGTACTTCTAGTAGTGGCATAGGCTACTGGATAGGTTTCCAATTAGCCTGTAGTATTTTTACTATGGTTAGGACATACTGATGTCCCCTAACAGTACTGCACAAAAGTCCAGTGCTTTCTACTTGCTCCAAATCGTGAGTTCAAATATCATCTTTTGTGCTTCAGTATCTTTCATTGTTTATTTTTTATGAATGCACAGATTTCACTGTCTTCGTTCCTTGTGTAATGGCATCTCTACAAATCCACTTCTCCATATCTGCCCAGAGATAGGTGTCATCTTCTCCTAAATGTTCCTAAGTTTCATGAGCCCATTGAGCTACAAACAGTTGCCCCTTCTGTTGTGAATCCAGGTTTTTGTTGACTGTGGTGATTTGAACAGCTTGGACTACTTCATGATTATAGATATGTTCTTCAGTTAGTTACACTTTCCTTGGGAACATGGACATATATGTGTTGCGCCAGCACATTGAGTTTTTCCAGTTCTCATGTTATGTTTTTTTTTTTTTTCCAAACATAATTTAGCCACCAGACAGGCTTTCTATGTCTTTGGTAAGTAACTCCTCTGGTTTCCACAGTGTGAGACATCTCAGTGGCCAGTATGCAAGTATAATCTGGGCCATTTCCTTTATAACGCCACATAAATATCTATCTCTACCAAGTACATAGCAACACGCTGAAGGTCAAACTATGGGCCTTTCATATTGATCTAACCACTCCGTAGGCTCTGTAGCTCTGTAGGCCAAGAAGGTAATGTGAAGGTAATGTAAAATTTAAGCCAGCTTTGTAGAAGGGCAATTGTTTAAAAAAACAAAAGCTCTTTCTTATACATTTTGCTAATGTTGAATATATCACACTGTCACTGTACACATCAAAGAAATCACTCTACTCTGATAATGAAAACATGCTCTGTATTTACATCAGGATGTTGCTAAGAAACTCTCTACTACTGCAGCACTGTCCCACGAGTGTTAAGAAAAATCTGTTTAATTATGAGAAATAAACAATACCAATGAGGCTAGAAAATAACTGTTGCTAGATTAGTAAGGCAAGCGTGGAAAAATATAGCATATTCATCACTTACGTCTATTCCAAGGAATAGTTTAGTTTCTTTCATGCAACTCCTCAGTTGTTTGTAAACAAATTCCAAAAGTTATTCATAAATCTGTACTTTGATCTTTTAAATACAGCCTTTGCATAGCCATCAGTATTTTCTGCAACCAAAGCCCTGTCTGGTTTTTGTCCATCTTTTGTATTCTTGCTAATAAAATCTTCACTGTTCTCTGTCTTCACTGTTCTCTATCTGCAGCAGGAACTCATACAACTCCACTTGGTTAATTGCACCCTCAGCCATAACCTTCTCTGTCAAAATTAACAAAGACAAAGCAGGAGGTCTCCCCTGGTCTGCAGATTTGCTCACATGTTAAAAAATCCAGTTTGAATCTCTGCACTAATTCAAATATTTTAATTACTGGTAATTATTACAGTTCTTGTACTTTTTGATATCAAATAATGCTTGTGCAAGAACATCCAAAGTCTTAACAATCAGGAGTGAAAACTCAGTCGTGCTGCTGAAGAAAAGGCAGAACCTACAATTAAAAAATTTAAGCCACAGTAGTTTGAAGGAGCTTTTCAGAAGTAAACAGACTCCGTGTGTTTTAGCCTGTACAGTTGAAAGGCCCGCTGGATTGCTTTCTGTGGACAATACTTACCACAGAGGTAAGCCACTGTCTGATTCAGTAGAGCAGGCAGGGCCCACCACACTCGGAATGCATGCATCAAACAAAACCAGTAAAAGAAAAAAAAGCAAACAACCGCAAGTCAACCCACAAACCAAAACAATTCTGAGCACACATTAACTAGCTTCAGCTTTTCCCAGAACTTCAGAGAACGTGATTCCTTTCCACAGACTGTCAAAAAAAAATGTTAGGTGGTTGAGTGTTTTGTCCAAATTAGAAAAATATAATCAGCATGTCTCAGTTTCTTCCCAAGAGACAGTTTAAATTATTCCAATGTGTCACATGCATCTGATTTAGACTCTTCCTTGCCCTTTTGCCTCCAGAAGTAGAAAGGGCAGTTAAAGGACATTTTAAAAAAATCCAGTGAGGTAGGGGTTGAAAGCCTGGGTGAAGTTTGTCATTTGACTCCCAGGAACAGGGAGGGTTGGCCACAGTGAGGGGCTTGGTTTCCCTCCACAGACCCCTTGTCCATGTTACCAAACACTTCCAGCTCACAGATCTGACCTTCTTATTCCTGGTCCTATGAACTTTCCACAGGGTGCCTGGTCTTGGAGATTTGCACTACCTACCTACAGCACTCCCTGACATGCTGACTGTGCTCCAGCCATTTCTGAAGCTGCGGGCAGCCTTAAGGGATGATTTCTCCCTTGGTGGCTATTACTTTTGTTCTCAGAGCTAGTGTACCGATAGCAAAATTGTTCTTCTCTATTACCATGAATCCCTGCCCAGAGCTGTGCCCATGGTCATCACAAAGAGAGCTTTAAAAACAATGGAAAACCATAGCCTGCCGAGTATCCTCCTCTCTGCCTTGTTTGTGCTGCACAGGAATGGACACTTATTTACCTGTTGCCATGTCTCTCCTTGCAAACAGCAGGAGATGTGCTTTGCTGAGAGAGGAGGAAGCAGGGTGTGCTGGCCCCGGTGAGCTGTGCCTGTTGGCTTCACTTGGGCCACAAGCACGCGTGTTCTCTGGCAGCATCTGGGCACAGTGGTTGAGAGCACTAGCCAAGCTTGCAGGAAAGGATGAGGAAGGTGGAGAATTGCATTAGAAACATACATCCAGGGCCTTGCATGCATACCCGTGCTGGATTATGGAAGGCTGTGACAGGAAACAGATCCTCTGCACATTTAGGGTTTTTAGCCTAGCTCCCTTCAGCATGACATCAATATATAGATGTGTGTGTGTGTGTGAGAGTGTCCATTTTGGGGACCCCTTTATACACATTTCCAGAGCCCATCTGATACAAAGGTTGTCAGGACTGAAGGGAATCAGACCAACCACAAAGTACATTTGAAACCGAGAGCTGTTATTATAAAGTTGCCTGATGTTGTGTTTAAGAACCTTGCCCATGTTACTGCTGTGTGGTTTTCTATGGGCAGTCCAAAATAAAGAATAAAGGCTGTCTCCCTCTCCAGAGGACAGCCAGTATCAGTGGTAGGCACAAAAGGACAGATGGACAGGGCCAGAAGACCACACACAACAAGAAGACAACACTGATTAGCATGGCAAATATTGTTGTGTTATCCCTGCAGCTTAGCTTTGGAAGCATCTCAGCAAAAGACAGTGCTTGGGAGGGCTGAGAAGAACAATGTGGTAGTTATGCAGATGCTAATCATTGCAGACAGGACAAATGTTCTCATCTGACTAGCCTCAGTCTTAATAATCCTTAGAAATCCTGCTGCATTGAAGTTTGCAGGGGTTCTGAGAGGCTGCTATGGCTCCCAAGATACTCCAGGAGGTGAATGTTAGGGCACGAGCAGGCTCTGAGAGGTCTTCAAAAGGGAAGTAACTGGTACTTGGCTTTATAAAGAGATGGGAGCCCACAGAGGAAGGTGAAAAGAAGGGTAGACTATTCTCAGTGACAGTAACACGTGTGTTCTTTCAAGAAGGCTAGCAACGGAGCTCTCTTCTCCACAAGCCTCTGTGGTGTCCATGATCAGGTTTCCTGTAGCATTTGCCAAAAAAAGCATTGCAGCCGAATACCCTCAGTCTCCTCCAGTATCAGCAGCAAAGCAGGATAATGTGAAGACAGTCATTATAAAAGGCACCTCTTTTACCTGCTGGCGTGTTATCTTGTGAGGGACACTTTTAGGTGAGAAAAACAGTCAGCAAAATGTTAAGAGAGGCAAATCCCTCTGATATTGAGCTGGGATAATTCATCTGTCCATGGCTACATTTAACTCACGTGATGAGTCTGTGTTTCAGTTTCCTCATGTCATGCCCAAGGTCCTCACGAATAATTTTTCTCCAGGTGGACTGTTTCATCAAGATTCAGAGGCAGGCTTGTATTTGGCATTTTCTTTAGTTCCTTACTTTATAGACTGTATTTTCAGGGTCTGGGCCTCCTAGCTCTGTCTCCTTCCTTGATTCAAATCATGTTTGTACTTGGGCTGTAAAATACATTTCCAGTAAGGAATTTGAATTCCCTTCTCATCTGGGAAATGGATTTATTTTGCCAGTTTGCATCTATGCAATCCAATTTCAAGACTTTCAGAAATCAGATAAATGATTCTTCTTTTAATTATATAGATAGCAATACTCAATACTGTCTCAGGAATTTCTTCAATATTCAGGTTTGACAGGTTTGGCTTCCAAAGGAGCCTAAGGGAATTGGATGCTCTGACCACGGCCTTCTTACCATACCACAAATTCTCATGGAGTGAAAGAAATATTATATGGTTGCAGACCTAATTTAGATATTGTCTGACCCACTGTAGACACTGGTCAAATACAAGGAAACACAGTCACAAATTTATTTTCTTAATATCTTTTTGTCTCTTTTCTAGGACTGCACACCAATCATATTTATTGCTTAAAAACTGCGGAATTTCTCCTGTTCTTAGATCCAGTAACTTCCCTCAGTGCTAAACTAAAAGTGCCATTCTTCTTTCTGTGCGCTTTATTTCAAATCCTAATAAATTATTGCAATCTTAACCATACATTCTCAAATTATCAGAGTTGCAAGATGTGCTGTGGATTTAAGCCACTGTTTTGCAAGGCGCTTGAGACAAGTCACGAGGTGGAGCAGACTGAGGTACCGTGATGCTGCCTGTCCTGCTGCTGTTAGATCACTTTAACTACCCCGCTTGGCCAGTGACATCTTCTCTTTCTCCCAGCAAAGATCTATTGACTGCACTGGTTGTCGGTTAGCCCAGAGTCCTTGAAAATGATGCCTCCTGCACAGTGCAATGCAGCTCTGACTTGCTTTGATTTTAATGAAATTCACTTTAATGCCAGTCAGAAGCCTTTGCTTTTCTTTGGTACTTTTTAATTCAGTGATAACTCTCTGGACATTGAACCAACACATTGTCCTTGTGATTAATTACATTTCATCAGATCAGGTCTCCTTTTGTCTGTGAGAAAAAGCATTAAAATAAAAAAATCAAGGAAGTTAGACAAATGCAATTTTGATTCCCCAGCTTTCATGTGGCACTGTTTGATGTTAAAGGAAGTCATTCTTTGGTAACTGTGATACTGGCTGCTTTTAAAACCCTTCCTCTACTTTTACGTAACATTCTCAGTTCTTTATGTGTAGACCTGCTTGGATTTCAGCTGCTTCACTACTGAAAAAAGGCACCACTCAGTTTGAAGACAGGTACTGTTTGGCCTAGTTCAGGAGATAGGAAAACCCTGACTGTATTATGCATGTAAGTTGGCAAGAAATATTCCATTTGGTGAAAATGGGTATGATTGCCTGGTGGGAAAAAGGAGTTACACTATCAGATGAGTGTGGAAGATAGTTTTCTATATTATCTTAATTTATTATCAGTAGTCCGATGAGACTAGAGAGTGTGAAAATGTTCCCCATCATGTTGGAATGAAAATTCGCACTGTGAATTTCCTGTGGGTGGTTCAAGGAAAGAAGTTTGGTGCGCATTATCTCCTTTGTACCTGGCACTTCCAGGGAAACCGCTGTGATTCAGATCACGGACATTAGATGCGTAAGGAAGACAATAGACGTACCCCACTTAGTAAGAGATAACGTCTACTTCCAAAGTGCTCCAAAACCAGCAGGGCAGGAAGTGGCTAAAGAAAAAAACCCGGCAACCCAGATTAGAAGTGATTTGGGCCAGGCCATACAAGAGGTGGTAAGAGGGGCAGAGATACAAAGTTGGTACCCACTGACCAAATAAGGGTTTTATTCAAGCACCACAACAAATGTTTGGTAAGTGATATCTGACTCTGGACCACATGCAGTTTGCCCTACATTACCTTTCAGCTGACCTGGTCAGATTACGCTGTTAACTCCCATTAAAGTTTTTGCAGACAAATCCAGACATATCCTGCTACCATCTGTGCTTACAGATTCTTCTCAGGAAGAACGATTGTATTTGAATATGTTGTCCAGACCCAGTTTAATGAGGAGCTCCACCAAAGAAAAACTACACTAATTTGAAAGGCATGCACAGAGAGTTTAGAAAAGTTTGTTTCAAGTAAGGATGAGAGCTCAAAGTTCAGTATTGTATGACAGGCCAATATTTGTGTGACTTCTGTAGCCAAATTCTTGGTTATTATCAAGTGCTTCTAGCATTTTCTGCAGAAATGAGGGATGTTGACTCTGGAAGTCTTGCCATTGGCTCTATACATCTGCCCAAAGTAGGCATTTTCTGTTGTTTTCCATCTACACTGAAGTCTTTACTGCACCAAATCAAAGTGTAGAGTTCAAGGCAAGAGGAAATGAACACTTGTGTAATACAAATGCTAGCATAAGCAGGCCTTGTAAGTTCAGTCAGCAGTTCCTGAATCACATCTGCATCTTCTAATGAAATTAAAAAATTACTATTAGAAACATAATATGCTCTCATGTCATGTGTCATCCCTGTTGCAGTGGCTAACTGCTTCCCTTTAAGAACATGTAACTTATATCTAACATGAGCTTTTCCAGTTTACAGAATTTGGAGGAGTTCAGGTGCAACAGATTAAGAAGACCTCATGTAGCAGAAATCCTGGAGATGCTAACAAACTTTAATTGAAACACTTCTTCACTTTTCCTTTCTTCATCTTAATAATTTGTGCTATTCCCAATGTTGTTCTGGTATAAAGAAAATCTTGTATGAGTGGATATCAGATTTTCTTTTCTTGCAGTCAATAGGCTTATTCTCAGTAGATAAAAATCTAACTGGAAAATGAAGGTCATCATCCTCTTAAAGCTCAAAAACTCATAGTGCACAGAAATCCTTGTTGACTCCATAGTAAACCTGGCCATATTCAGAGCATGCCAGTTTCTCACACTGAAATTGCACCCCAGATAGTGGTCAACAGAGGATGCTATTTGCAGCCTCCACTTCGAATAGGCAGGGCACATGGACATGTCTGTGTTCACATGGACAAAAGCCAGAAACTTTTAGCTTTGAGCATCTTAGAGCCATCGTCTAATACCAAGATTTAAAGTGACAAGTAGTAAGAATAATGATGACATTATTCTCTGCTTGTAGGGCCAATTATTGCATCTAATTCATGATGTTCTAGTTACAGGTGAGGCAGCTTTTCCATTACAAGCTGCTTCTCTGTGTCTGTGTCACTTGAGGGTGTCATTTCTCATAGTAGCTGTCAGTCCAGTCATAAGAGGATTTTATGATTAATGAGATTCACTTCTTGCTGTTTCTGAGGTTCTTCAAATCCCACATAGTTTACCAGAGGGAAAAGTGGGACAGTTAAGGCTTCTGACAGCAAGTTTTACTGATGCTCAGCCATACACAGATGATTTTTTGACACAATGACCAGAGTTCTTGATAAAGCTGCAAAACATTAATGTCTTCTTTGATTTGGAGCCCTGCCCACACATTTCTCTGAAAGTAAGCCTGGTTGAAATGCAAAGAGAAATTGCTGTGATTTTTGCCTTGCACTTCAGGGAATGTTATAGAAGTGGATACTCTGATAGGTTTTGTTCAGTCATTTGTTGAATCATTTTTTAAATTGTTTTGGAAAATGTTAGATTTGTGTTTGCAGTTTTCTTTGCTGTTATTATTTGTGCTATGGTAGCTTCCAGGGTCTCCAACTGGTACTAGGGCCCTGTGGTGCTTTGTCTGTACGTAATGCAGGGATTTTGAAGGTGTGGAGCAAAGCAGGAATGCGTAAGCAGACATCCATGCCCTAGGCTGGAAAAGAGTTGACCGAAGGGAATAGGATACAGGTCTATCCTGAGAGGAATGGAGAAAGTAAATAAGGAAATCACTGTTTCTTACAGTAAAAGAAATAGCAGGCCCCAAATGAGACCAAAAGATAGCATGTTCAAAACAATGGAGAGGACATGGCTCTTCACGTAATGTGTAGGTGAGCCATGGGCCTCCTTGCTCCACAATGTTATGGGGCTGATTTGCATGGATTCAAAAGTAGACAGAACAAAATTGTGGATGAGAATTTGTCCTGTCCCACCTGCAGAGTGGTTGATACATAGAAAACTGCATGTGGTTTATGAAGTTTCCAGAGCCACAAAACCATTAACTTCTGAGATAATATTATGCGGTTGTATCATTGCAGATCTGTCCTGACCTTACATGCATTCTTAGGTATCTGGTTTTGTGCGTTGCTGAGATTGAGGAGTAAATGGGCCTTTGGTGTGATCCAGTGTGTCTATTCTTATGTGCTTTATATTATAGTCTTTGAATTGTTTTGTTTAAGAAAGAGACATGAGCACTCGGGAGGAGTGGCTGTTGCTGTATGGAAGTGGCTGTTGCTCTCAGCATAAGTCTGGCAGCATTCAGAGCATGTCAACTTCTCGTAGTTGACATGACAAAATCTCATTGCAGAATACCTAAACAATTTTTGACAATTAAACATGCTGGAAAACTCATTATTTCCTCACATGTGTACACAAAGGCAGACTAGGATAACTCAATTGCATGGATCCAGAAATATCTGGAAATGGGGAGGGCAATCTTTGGACATGTCTCTTTCATAATGGGAAAAAAATCTCTTGGTGAAACTCAGCTTCCCTTGAATTGCTAGGCCAGTCTCCAGGCTGATTCAAGAAAGCCCTGTGGACTCAGTAAGTTATTGATATCTATATTGTGATGGCTAAAGTTGTAATTGATCTGCAGATTTCTGTGTCACCAGAAATTTAGATGGCCAAGCCTTAATTCAAGGATGTTACTGAGTCTGATGATCCCAAACTGTCTGCTAACAGGGTTTGGAAATATTTTGAGGTGGATGAAAATCTGATATTCTCCATTGCTCTGAAGAGTCCAGACCTCGTGCATTAAACACAACGGTTACAATATGAAGTCCAGGAAATAATCCACACAAAACCTCCGAAGTCCAGTGTGCTTATATCCATGTGATAAAGCATAGTCCTGTAGGTTTTATACAGAACCTGTGCCAGCAATGACAAGGGAAGGAAGATCCACAGGTGCACTGACAGATATTCTCTATATTTTCTATATTCCAGAAGCTAATACTTTTTGCCATTTATAGTGTTTTCTGATTGTATCAAATATATCTTCTATTATGCAACTGAGTCTAACACTATATTGGTAAGTGGATTGGGAGCTGTTTGTCTCTGAGGAGTCAGGGATAAGCAGAGGGCTGCTCTGGGATTCACTGATAGATAAAGGTTTCTGGAAAGGCTAAACTAGATTGGTGCTCCAGCAAAGTGTTATGCTGAGGTTTCAGGGGAAGAGATGAATGACAGATACAAGTTTGTATGATCACTTTCTCCTGGACCCAAAGCCTGGATGTAACCCAAAGGGAAAACTGGGAGACAAAACATATTTCAAAGAAGGATTTTGTTAAATGCAGAGACTCTCTTAGCTGTACTTACCTTTGGAGTCTTAGTCCGTTAATCCATCCCTATCCAAAAAAGCACTTCATGAGCTCTTTCACTGAGAACATACACAGATCTCATTGCCAGCAACACCTGCTCACATGCTCTGTTGAATAAGGAAACTTGGAATCATGCAGTCAAATTTTTGCTTAAGACTTTGGGAGAATCAGTGTGCAAAGTCATGTTAGCGTGTTACAGAAAAGAGCCAGAGTCTGCAATTAGCCAAGGGAGAAAGAAAGATATCCAGTAAAATTTCTTTCCCCCAGG
Source organism: Alca torda (assembly GCA_008658365.1). Lineage (NCBI taxonomy): Eukaryota > Metazoa > Chordata > Aves > Charadriiformes > Alcidae > Alca > Alca torda. Next base: position 53,261,275 of record CM018101.1, on the reverse strand, counting down.
CAGGCAAATCCCAGGTGCCTTATCCTTTGACAGACAGCAGTACAGAATGATTGTCTACTTATCTAAATATGTTTTCAGGAGGGGTAGGAGTAAGTTTTCCAAATTATGCTAACTCTTGAAAATCTCTTTCACCAAGCTTTCTCTCATAACAGGTCTCCCTTGCTGCATTTTTTACCTCTTTGCTGTACTTCAGTGCTTATCTTTAAAATCCCCAGAAATATGGCAGACGCTCAAGCCTCAACCAAGGATCACAGTCCAAGAGACTACTAACTCTAATTTGTATTATGAAGTTTTGTGTCAAAACATCACCTAAGTTTCAAGGAGTCAACTTTTATTTTGCTTCATTGTGTTATTAAGCTTACCAGAGGGAAGAGAAAGGGAAAGAAAAGGGAAGTGGTTTCCTGAAGAACAGGGAAGTGGTTTTCTGAAAAACTTAGCTTACGCTTAGAAACCTCAGGGACATGTTCTGATTTTTAAGGTTATGTATTAACAAGATGTTTTATTTTCTAGGTATTGCTTTCCATAAAAACCTGTGTTTTTCTGGTCACTTTAAACTTTTGTATGCCAACATTGGTGCTCAAGGGGAAGGTCCCACCCTCTCCCCACCCTAGCATCCGGGTTCCCACTCCTCTGCTTGTACTAGCATAAACATTCATGCAACCGAAGAGTCAGCCAGGTCTAAGTCAGGTCATCTGAAAAATATCCTTAAAAAAATACTTAAAAACTGTCAAACTTATGCTGTTGTAAATTTGCATGTGTTCTTCAGCTAGCACAAGGAAAGCACAACTGAATTGGAATGTGCTGCAGCGTGAGGTGGGGCTACCTCTCTTAGTGGTGATAAGGATTTCCATGGGGTTGAAATGACTGTGCAACAACCTTTTAAGTAGGGGCTACAGTGAAAAAGCATCACAAATTTTATTTAACAAGTTATATAAAGTGCTTGAGATGCTCTTTTCCTCCTCCCTCCTTCAGCACATGCAAGATGTTTCAGGGCAGTAGGAGCCCTTGCCAGGCCTGATCCCAGCTGTGAGTCGTGTTCCTTTTGCAGACACTGCAAGTCCAGCTGAGCTCATACACTTCATCCTTGCAGCAGCAGAGAGCACTTATGTCTTTATCCTGCATTTGCAGGGTGCGTCTTCTGTCTCACCTTTTCCTAGTGCTTCCAAGGGAATAGTCGACCTAGTCGATCCACCTCTCCTTATTTTGCCCCGGCGAGACCTGCAGTTGTCAGGAGAGCCTGCACCGTTAGTGAGAGAGTCCAGCAGTTGGCTGTTGAGCTGTTAAGTTGTAACCACAGCATTCAAACCTTCTGATTGTTGCAGGGAATTGGTGTCTTGCTCTTGTTATTCCTGGAGGAAAGCATGCCTGCATGGACTGACACCAAACTGGGCTAAAACCTGTTCTCATGCCCATAGTTGTTCCTTTGGGACTTGACTGTTTCCTTGACAATATACATGCTGCGCAGGCTAAGGTGCTCACATCAGGGCAGTCTTTCATACTTTCAGAGCAGAGGTGGCATGAAAGGACCAGGTGGCATTCTTGAACCCTGTTCTCTGGCTCCAGACAGCTCTTGGCACACGGGGAGAAGAAGAGGAGGGTAAGAGGGAGCATCCTGCTGTCCACGCCAATGAATGAAGAATCAAAGGGCAGGAAAGAGGAAACTGACAAACGCAGTGAACTTAGAAGTTGTAATGGTTTTTATTTTCTAGCAAATTAAACAGAACTATTTTGTACTGCCCACCAAGTTTTAAATCTCTTTTGGTAACCACCAGAAAGATTAGTGCTATTAACAGAGTGATGGATTTTACTAGCAGATGAACAGGTGGGATTATTTTCGTGATTGTTCACCAAAAGACACATTACTGCCCTGCAAAAATAGGTGCAATGCCCAGCACTGTCCACAGGGAGGGGAGCAAATCCTAGCTCCTAGCTTGAACTTGGATTTCTACAGAGAGAAGGCAGCTTGTCCACATGAAAACAGAACAAAAAAGGTTCTGATGACATGTTACCAAACAGACCAAATGTCCTGGCCAAGGCTGCAGGCCGAATTTACATTTTGTTCAGAGGCAATTGTAACAATCATTCTGAACCTAAAGAAAAAGAAAGGTATCTCCTACAAAGAGTATTGAGGGTGAACGCATGGTCACTTCAGCCTGTTCTGGTACTTCTTGTCATAAGAGGTGATCTTTTGGCAGAGACATACTTCCTGAGCACACCCAAGTGTCTACACTATGTTTCTCCATCATGTAGTTTCGGCTGACACGCTGGAGGAAAGGGATGCCATCCAAAGGGACCTTGACAGGCTGGAGAGGTGGGCCCATGCTAACCTCATGATGTTCAACAAGACCAAGTGCAAGGTCCTCCATCTGGGTCAGGGCAATCCCAAGCACCGATATAGGCTGGCAGTGACTGGCTTGAGAGCAGCCCTGAAGAAAAGGACTTGGGGGTGCTGGTAGATGAGAGGCTCAACATGAGCCATCAGTGTGCACTAGCAGCCCAGAAAGCCAATCGTATTCTGGGCTGCATCAGGAGAAGCGTGGCCAGCAGGTCGAGAGAGGTGATTCTCCCCCTCTACTCCACTCTCGTGAGACCCCACCTGGAGTACTCTGTCCAATTCTGGAGCCCCTACTACAAGAAAGATATGGACGTGCTGGAACGTGTCCAGAGAAGGGCCACGAGGATGATCAGAGGGCTGGAGCACCTCTCCTATGAGGACAGACTGAGAGAGTTGGGGTTGTTCAGTCTGAAGAAAAGAAGGCTCCGAGGAGACCTTATAGTGGCCTACAAGTATCTTAAGGGGGCCTACAAGAAAGCTGGCGAGGGACTTTTTAGGATGTCAGGTAATGGTGGGACTAGAGGGAATGGATTAAAACTAGAGATGGGATGATTCAGACTGGACGTTAGGAAGAAGTTCTTCACCATGAAGGTGGTGAGACACTGGAACAGGTTGCCCAGAGAGGTGGTGGAAGCCCCATCCCTGGAAGTTTTTAAGGCCAGGTTAGATGGGACTTTGAGCAACCTGATCTAGTGGGAGGTGTCCCTGCCCATGGCAGGGGGGTTGGAACTAGATGATCTTTAAGGTCCCTTCCAGCCCTAACAATTCTATGATTTTATGATTCATGATGGACAAATGTAGTGCAGACACACCAATTCACAACTGCCGGATTTCTTCAAAGAGCAGAGCCATGTGAGCACAGGACAGTGCTGAAAGTGGCATGGCTAGACTTCTGCCTGGGGCACCTCTGTACTGTGCTCCATTCACAGGCTAAAGATCCCCAGTATAGGCCTACTCCTGCTTTCAGAACAAAAGCACAAAAGAAAGTTGGCCCTGGAATCATGTCACTTAGCAAGAAAGTTCAAGGGCAGTGAACCTGCATGTTCATTCTTAACCATGGCACTGAATGTGTTTAGAGCTGATTTTTATAAAGACCAGTGTGATCACATCTCCTGGCCACTTTTTGATTGTCCAGTTGTCCAAAGTCTGATAATCTTTTTAGACTGTTTTGAGTTCAGATCTGCCTGTCTTTCAAAATGACAACACTTCCACACTTGTCATTAAAGCCTGTGGCACAATGTAATAACAGTGTAGGTAAGCAGCACGCCAATGAAAAATTACTCTCCTGTATCTCATCCTGGTTGCCCCAGGGGCCAGGAACACACTGTACCTTTGCAGGGTGTTTGTGTAACCCTGCTGCCTTCCTTCATCTTGTGTACTTACAGACTCTCAGCTATAGCTTCATGCCCGCCTTCCTCTCCTCCTGTTCAGACATGCATTGTCAGTGGTTGCTTTATTTAAAAGCACCTGCTCAACATGTGAGATATTACAGCTTCGCAGCCAATTGCCTCACTCTAGAATTAGATGGACTTTTTAATTCTTTGAAATGATTTCACCCTTTTTTACAGACTTACTGTTGATTGCCATTAAAAGCTAAAATATGGGGCTCCAAGGTTTTCTGACACTGCTTGGTGCTGGCTGAGAAGATCAATGCTGTTTAGCACAAAATTATTAGTTTTATATTTTAATTTTGAACTGATTGTAAAGGGGATCTGCTGAACAAACTTCAGACCACTAAAAGCTATGACTCTAGTTATCTCCAGGTGCAAAATCACTCCGTTCTCAGAGAACTGTGATTAATACCTCCCTGACATCCTGCCATCTTGTCTGAGATGATGAGTTCAGAGAGAGCCTTGACTCTTAGTTTAGTCTAGTTGCCTAATTTTTAGATGTTTGAAGTTAGGTAACGTGAATCCCTGCCACAGTGCTCTGGATGTTGGCCAATCTGACTTCATTCTAGTAAAAAGAACCTTATCCCAAGAATGTTACTGGACTAACAATGGCACTGGAAGAATCCACTTTAGAGCACGTAAACTGATTATACTGACCTTTGAAGCTCTTATGTCTACGTATTCTACAAGAAGACCTATTTCAAGAATGCTAAAGGCCAGATTCTACCTTAAAAAAAAAAAAGGGCTTGCACTGTTGCTAGTTAGAAGCATTTAAAAGCTTTAGTAGAATTCAGAACAAAATCGGGAAAATCTTCTGATGTTGATGGCCACTGTAGCAAAATAATGAAACTTTTCTCTGAAGACTTTTAACATCTTGAGTGGGAAAAGTGCCAGCTGAAAGCATTAGCTGCAAAATCAACCTGTTTTGTTGATATGAAATGGATCCTAGCATATGCTGGGAAACTGTGTTGGGAGTTTTCCTAGAACATATTTTGCTCAGCTTCCACATGAAAGTGTGATGTACAAATGGTGAAAGGTCTAGAGCACAAGTCTTATGAGGAGCAGCTGAGGGAACTGGGTTTGTTTAGCCTGGAGAAAAGGAGGCTGAGGGGAGACCTTATCACTCTCTCTAACTACCTGAAAGGAGGATGGAGTGAGGTGAGTGTTGGTCTCTTCTCCAAAGTAATAATTTATAGAACAAAAGGAAACAGCCTCAAGTTGTACCTGGGGAGATTTACATTGGATATTAGGAAAAATTTCTTCACTGAAAAGGTTGTCAAGCATTGGAACAGGCTGCTGAAGGAAGTGGTTGAGTCATTATCCCTGGAGGTATTTAAAAGACACATAGACATAGTGCTTAGAGACATGGTTTAGTGATGGTTTTGTCAGTCCTAGATTGATAGTTGGACTTGGTGATCTTAAAGGTCTTTTCCAACCTAACTGATTCTATGATTCTATCATGCCTTTTTTTTGTGGTCTTCCCCTGATACATGCAGAGTGGTACTTGTTAAAGTTTGCATCATCCTTGTTTTCCTGGGTTTCTTTTAGAGGAGTTTTGTTTTGCGTAGGAGACACTTCTGAGACATAATGACGTGTGTGACTGATAATGCAACTGATTAAGCATTGGGTGGTGGGCAAAACCCAAATAACTTCTGGCTGGTCTGTTGTGCAGTGTTTAAATTGGGGAGGGTGCTTGTGTGACACTGCAAACACCTGGAGCTCTTTATAGGTAAACATGTTTGATTCAGGCACAACCTGGTACTGCCTGAGATTGGAGTGGAGAAGTCACTTGCTGCAGGGATATATGGGGTTGAAAGTAATAACAGGCTATGCTCTCCTGAAAGCATGTAGGAGAGAAAGAATAATATTGTTTTTTCATGCAGATAGCAATTCAGAGAATGAAGACTGTAATTCTGCTTCTTTGCAACCTGAGGACCTTTTCTTTGCCAGTTAAGTACGTTCAGTCCCGCTTCTTGTAAGGTAGGGTTATGTGCTGACTTAACTGAACTATCACAGGAAAACTTGAGATTAACTGTATTTTAATTTCTGCTTTTTAAATGTCCCCAAGACTGAGCTGCAACAAAAACTTAGTGGTTGGATCCGCACTTAGAGGTAGTGTTTGGATCCGCACTAGCGTGCAGGTTTAAAAACAGTACTTGAGTGATCTAGATGTCGGCACAGATATCCTCCTTGGGGTAGAAAGTAAATTTTGTGACTTATAACATTTTGGAGAGTTGATAAGGGGAGAACGGTGTGCTGAAATGAACATAGCTGAGGGCTGTGCTGCAGATACATATTCTTCAGTCTCTTATTAGTAAAAGGCATGGCTTGGCATCTGCGCTGCCCAGTGTTCCCTGCTGTCCTGTGAGTAAGACTCATTTACTATGATTTCGTAGATCGGTAGTAGAAGGCAAGATTTCAGGGATCATCTAGGTGCTGTCTCAGCAAGACAGCCCTGTGCAAGATGGTACTTTTGAGGGTGATCTGGAATGCATGAACATAGAGCCGGTAAACCAAGTCTTGTTCTTGAATGACAGCAGATATTTAACTAATCTACTTGTTGGAAGACATAATTAGTCAGCTGCAGGAGAGTAGAGTTTAATTGAGCCATATTTGTTTCTATCAATGAGTAAGGCACACTGGAGGAGTCCTTCCTGTGAGCAACAGTGAAACTTTAGCCACGTGATATAAAAAACATTTTCTTCTCAAACAAAGCCCATAACTTATGAAGCAAAGTTTTCTGTCATATTTCTGTTATGTAAGTTGTGTTACAGTGAGGTGCAATCAATCAGTATTAGTCCAGGATAAAAAGCTTGCATGATGTTATCTGTACTCTTGAGAATATTTGAAAAGTAACTTGTGAAGATTCCAGTTTGGCTAATTGCGTAGGGTGGCTCATTTAACAAAAAAAGTGAAGGAAAAAAAAGTGAAGAAGTTTGATTTACATAGCATCTAAGATGTCCGATAATTTTCCCTGTCCTAAGTTTCAAAATAGTGTGGTGTTGCTACAACTTCTGTGGGCAAATTTAAAAGCAAAAAAAAAAAAAAAAAAAAAAACCCAAACAAACAAACCAAAAAAAAACCAGACAAACATTTCAATGAATTGAAATTCCACATTTTCCCTCAAACACTGCAAACCCAAAAACCATTTCTGAGTGAGAATCAGAAAGTTTGCAATATTTTATTTGCTGCACCACGATGCTCTAGAACTCATCTAAAATACCTGCACCTGCTGAAGGTAAATCTTCATGTTCCAGTCCTGAAAACGCTTATGCAGAGCTCAGATTTACATTTGTGGTATGTTTTATGGGCTTCAGTGCTAAAGAGAGATACAAGTGCTTCTTGCATGGCCTTTGACAGGACTGTGAAGAAACAGGTCTGTTTGCAATGTGGCTACCGTGTTTCTGTCTCCAGCAGGACTGTGAAATATTACAGCAGTCTCAATTTAAGTACTTTGATTCATTGCTCTACTGCGTGGAGAAAATGCCTGTAACTCAGAAGCTGAAAATTACATTCAGACAGGAGTTGTCTTTGGGTTTTAACAGAACAGTTGTAAAAAAAAAGCTGCTGTAATGGCACACAGGAGTAGAATTACAACTGAACCTTGAAAGAAGAACTTGATTGTCTAAAAATACTAAGCTGTTTAAAATGGTTTGTGTTGTTTTACCTTTACCATTTATGAGGAACATGTAAAGCAATGATCTTTGAAAGTGCCTGCTTTCGCATTCCACATTGTGCAGCTGCTGATGATGTACAGTGCTTCCCATAACACTGCCCAGCAGACACAGCCATGATGCATAGGCTTTTTCACTCTGGGATGTAATTTGGGATTGTGGGAACCCTTAGTCAACTGTCGTTTGGGACCAGGAACCAAAAACTCGCCATGCACAAGGCAGGATAATAATCTCCTGAAGTCCACTAATTCTTTCTGCACTCCTGAGGTTTTGGTTATCCTCACATAAGCAGGCTGTGTATTTCTCCCACGAGTGTAGCACATCCTTCTAACTCTGTAAACTCCAGTTCAATTTCTCACTTGCCAGCCAAGAAGTTTCCACCTTGCAAACAGTGATTTATTATGCTGAGGTCTAGAGTGAACACTTATAATCTGGGATTAGGTGTGGGTTGAGATCTCCCTTCCATGCAAACCCAAAGTCAACCAATTTGGTAAGTAGCAGTTAGTAAAAATTATTATTAGTTATTTTTATAAATAATAATTGTAAGAACTATAAACCATTACTTATAATAATATAATATTACCATGTTAATATATTAGTTTCCCAAAGGTAGGTTCTGTGGCACCATCTGAATGTCATCTTCTCCAGGAAAGATGAGACAGCAGTCAATGGCAAAAGCAGGACATAGCTGCTGACCTGAACATCTGTACAGATCAAGGCATGATAAACCCATTTTACAGTGAGGAGTGGAATAGAATAATAGAATTATAGAATTATCTAGGTAGGAAGGGATCTTTAAGAACATTGAGTCCAACCATCAACCTAACTCTGACAAAACCATGTTGCTAAGCACCCCATCTACCCATCTTTTAAATATCTCCAGGGATGGTGATTCCACCATTTCCCTGGGCAACCTCTTCCAGTGTTTGATAACCCTTTGGTGTAGAAATTTTTCTTAATATCCAATCTAAATCTTGTCCTATTGCTTGTTACCTGGGAGAAGGGACTGCCTCCCAGTTCTCTACAACCTCCTTTCAGGTAGTTGTAAAGAGTGATAAGGTCTCCCTTCACCCTCCTTTTCTCTGGGCAGAGAGCTGGCCAGTAGAGCTGGCCAGGAATAGTAATCTGTGATACAAAACCAGCAATCAAGCAATTCCAGCTGTTTCACATGAGCTTTTTCTAATTTGGTTTCAAAACAAGAAAAAAAAAAAAGTCTCTGAATGAAGGCTGTGTCAAAACTAGGCATGTTTGCATGGAGTGGGGAGAAATGAACAGGACAGACATAAAGAAAATTCATGAATGTAAGGAAAACTGGTCAAATCTAAAGCTGAAGGCTAGGAAGATTTTGTGATCCAATCACAAAATCACATATGAAATCTACATAAGATCCAAGAAACTCCATTTGGTTCTTTTGTGTCTCAATTTATAGCCCTAGTCCTGGATCAACTTTCCTGGTTTTTGAGTTAAATAACTAGATTTTTTAGTTCAAATTATCGATGACTTTAAACCAGTGGAAGGCCGACTTAGTTTCTATGTTTATTTATTACAAGATAACAAAGTATAGAGGTAGGTTGTATTTTAGGAAGAAAGTGTATAACTTAAAAACCAAAAGCCTTCAGTTTCCCCCACAGAATTATAGAAAATAGTGAATAAAGCTATGGATGTGCCTTGCCCCCTGCCTGTCTGCTTCCAGACCAGACAACATTGCTGGTGCAGCAGCATCAGCGGATGAATTGGGTGGGGACAGAGACAACATCCAAAGGAGCTGGATGTTAAAATTTAAGATCTGATTGCAGTGTCTCCTGAAGGAGTGGTGTGGAAGCAGTGGGACAGCACGTTCCCTAGAGCTTCTCACCTTCATTTAATATGCACTCAAGAGCTGAAATTAAGATGAACATTAAGCTACTCATTTGTGTTATGATTTAGTTGCCTACATGTAGGTGACAGGCAGCATTTTAGTCTGTTCCTTCAGCTGCCACTCTGGACGTCTGCATCTCCCGCAGGTTTGTGTTTCCTCTTCAAGCCCAGTTGAATATCAGATTATAAGCTCTCTGTATGGATAACAATTATAGTGAGAAAGACACAGTACTTCAGCCTTGTAAGTAATAATTTTGCAATACAGCTGCTCAAATTTAAGTGTTTGAAAAGCTCCAGGAAGCTTTATTTGCTTATTTATTACTTTCTTCAGTGCTCTGAATCTTTGAGGATAACTAACTTGCTTCATCCAGCAAAGTGTGCTGCTGATACATTGTGAGAGTGCTGCTGGCCTCGTCAGGAAGTGAAGCCTCTTACTTTCAGCTGTCCTGAGATATCCCTCGTATGTTTTATTTAATGCAGAGTGCTCCCAAAGAAGAATAACTTGTGTTAAGGGAGCTATCTTTGAGTACCATGTCTTTACCAGTCTCTCTGTGTTACAGATCTTCTAGCTTTCAACTTTTTCACATTCATGCGTTACCATTGTAGACAGACATAAACCTCATAAGTTCCTTTCTCCTACTTTTTAATTTTTTATTTTTTTATGTTTTCCATGTTGTTCTTTCACTTTTTGTTTTTTATTACACAGTGTTCAATTAATAAAGGAAAAGTGCGTTGTGTTCATGTGTATGATTAGCATGAAGTGAATTAAGATTGTGTTGTGCAAAAAAGTGATGGTAGCTAGCTTGTTATCTTTTAAGCAGTAGACCTCTGCAGCCTGGCCTAAGAAGGGGTGCTAACATTGCTTTTTCATCCACAGCAGTGCCACAGAGACGGTACAAAAGTATTGACTTTCCCTTATGGATCTTTACTACTGCATGAAACGTAGCTCAAATGTAGCACATACATAGTCATTCGCGCCTATGCAAATTTGCTTCTAAATATTAGAAACTTTCTTTTCTCCCTTCACACAGCTCAGTGCTACTGCAGGGGAAGGCAGACAGGCAGGACAGCTTCCAGCAGCAGGGAGTGAGTTGAACACGTAACTGCTGCTGTAACTGCACGTGAGCTGGAGCAGAGCAGGGAAGGGGAGGCATTTCAGAGCTACCTAAAGGGCACCAGAGGATCTCAGGGCTGTTTCTGACATCTCTTGACTGGACTGGGGCAGCAGCTCTACCTCGCCTGGTTATGTTCAAAAAATCCCGAGAAAGATGAGGGAGGGAAAACAAAAAGGCTGCCTTGAGCTATTTGTCAAATCTTCCCTCCCAGGCAGAGAGAAATAGGACACAATTCCTCTAACCAATCCAGCTGTTTTGCAACATGAGATCTAAGGCTATCAGGAGACTCTGCTTCCTAGGGTGCTCCCACATTTTTCTGTAATTCTCTTGCAATGCAGCTGAAATGAAAGGCATCGTTCCACGTATCTGTTCCACTTTCCAGAATAAGAGGGAAATCTGGACAATTTGTCCAGGGACAGGAATTTACATAGCAGATGCCTAAACTTAATTCCACCCAAAGTGTCATTGGTCTGTCTGAATTCCAAGTTGTAGAATTACTGACTGAATTTACCAACTGCCTCAGTGTATTACCTTTTTTTTTTCCCCCTCTGTCTTTTTTTTTTTTTTTTTTGGGTGTAACACAGATGCTTCCCATTTCAGTTTCCCAAATGGGGATATGGGTAAGAATGCTTATTTTAGGGATTTGTACAGCAATACAGCTGCGTGCGTGAACAGCTGCTGATCCAGTGGAATTAGTACAAGCAGGGTCCTAGTGGACGGCAATCTGGACATGAGTCAGCTGTGTGCCCTTGCAGCAAGGAGGGCAAAGTGTGCCCCAGGCTGCCTTGGCAAGGGAATAGCTACCAGATTAAGGGATGTGACTTCTCTGTGATCCTGTAATTCCTGTAAGGAAGAAAACATTCATAGCTATCTTATCCTTGAGATGCTTCTCAAGGTATCATAGGAGAACTTTATTTACCTGTTAGATACAGCTATGGATAAGTCAAAAAGGAGCAGCTCTGAAACCTCAAACCCTGAAGTGAGGTTTTGGCTGAACCATGTGCTTTGTATTTTGTGGTTGAGATGGCTCGTGACTGCAGTATAAACTGGCTTGTTACTTCAAACTGCAAGAGGCAAAGAAAATGTATGTCGTGGGCTGACTCAATTCAGCTGAGAAGATGCAACTCTGCAGTTGTTAATATCAGTAGATAATCCAAAGTGATTTACAGTTTGGTTTGTAATCATATTGATTTAACTTGTTTATTTAGTGAACCAAGTTCAGCTGATTGAAGGCCATTGCAAACACATTAGGAGCTGGTACTGATTTAGCAAGATCAAATTTACTCAGTTAAATGACTGCAACCTTTCATGTAGACACTGAGCCTAAGATCCTTATTTTAACACTTCATAAGTGTTTTGACCTTTTAAAGAAGGTCAAAGAGGTCCCATCCTCTTCCCTTCCTCTGCCAAACTTAAGATGACTGTAAATTAAAAAAACAACCCCAAAAGATAGCCTACCCTAATGGTGACTTGAGCTAATTTAGCTTGTTTGTTCTCTTACAGAGGCATATTTAGCTCTGACAAAATTGTGAGTAGTATTTTTACTTCTTAATATTTTCATCTTGAAAGAGAAACTCAAGGAAACACCTTCCACTCCTTGAATTGCTAGTATTAGTATTATCTCTAGCCCAATGTCTCATCTCTGACTGTGACTAGGTCTGTTGCTCCAGGTAAAGTTGCAAGGAACCTCACAGTAAATAAAGACCAAATTTGAGAAGAAATTTCTGTCTCTTAGGATGTCACTTTGTATACCATGGCAGAAGTCCTTTTACGCTTTCCATAAATAATGCCTGTTCTCTCTCATGTAATTACACTTTTTTCCATTAGATGTATAAATATTTCAGATTTTTTTACAATCTTTAATCTGTTTTGCTTGTTAGCCTCAGGGATACGTTGCAACAGCCAACTCCACCGGTTAATGATGTGCAGTATGGGGAGACATTTCCCATCACTTTTAGATGAATTGCCTATCTTTCTTGTTGAAAGCATTCCAGTTCCTTTCTGTTGAAAGACAGCAAACGAGAATATCATAACTTGCCTTCTTGCAGCTGGAAACCTACTGCTTACTGCTAGCCTATCCCTTCCTTCTCTTGTCAGTTTTTGCTTGCAATTAGCCCTTTGACTCATAGTATTTCCTTCTATACTGACAGCATATGAGTTAGGATGTGACAGACTGGTCTAGACCCAAGATATGACTGCGTTTCCTGGCAGCTTTGTTGTTGTTTTCAATTAAGGGATTACAACTACTGAAATCTGCAATATTTATTTTGGTCTTGACTCCAGTAGTTTTCATTCCTTTACCTGTGCAAGAGCTTCCCTTTGTGTGGCTTGGCTGGCTTGCTTTTGTTTTGCTGTTTGCCCTGAGTCCAGAGCGTCTCTTACACATATATTTTTATACTGTCAGAGGCACAGATTCCAGAAGCTTCCCTGCTTCTCCCGCTGCTATCCTGTACCAGGGGAGATTCTTTCCACCCAGAAGGAGAGGTAGGAGCCCTTCTCAAAAGTTCTCGGGCAAATCCTTCTGAAGGTAGCTGTGCTCCTAAGAGCTCAGGATTACAGTGGTGCAACTGTACATAACAAACAACAGTGCAAGAAGCACTAGGTCATGGCTAGCGAAAGGGTAAGCATGTCCCCTTAGCCTGCTACAAACATGCTGCTGTTTGGCTTATTTTAACCTCCTTTTGTGCACACCACAAATACATGCAGTTCCTTTTCAACAGCTCACGTAGCATATAACTTGCTGAGCTGCAGCAGTACAGCTTTGTATGAACCCCAGGCTCTCCACTTAGCAGTTGTGTCTCTTCTTCTAGCAACTGGCTCTGCTGATCCTTGCTGGAGCAGTTATACCTGGATTGCAAGGAATGTTGATCTTGCATGGTCAGGCTGGGACTCTCCTGGGTTGTGAGGAGGGTTTACTACCAGGAGGCCAGCTACCTAACTCTGATGGCACTAATGGTGACCTTGTTCCAACCCTTCCTGCCAGCATCTGGAAGGGCTGGCAGAATACGGATGGTGTCACTGAACCTGTCAGTTGAGCAGTTCTGGCTCCTTCTGTTCACCCTTTCACAGGCCATGTTTTTGCTGAACTTCCCCTTCTCAGGCATCTGTGTTCAAATGATAATGGTGCACCATCAGCTTCTCTTCCAGGTGGGAAGGAATGGTGAACTCTTTCAGGTCCCCCTGGAATGGAGCTCAAACTGACTCTGTGCTCCCTTTGAGAGAGGTCAGTAATTTCTCACTACCAGAAACTGTCTCTTGAAAAGAATACGGAAAGGCCCTATAACCACATTTGCCTCATCCAAAGGGTTGATGGCTATGCATTTCTTAGGGCTTATTGAGATGCTGTAGAGATGGGCTGATGGTGTTAAGGTGTTGCCAGAAAACTGCTGTCGTTATATCTTCTTCTTATACACAGTAGGGAAGTCATACTGCCAGTTTCAGGGACTGTGCGAATGATGTGTCCCATGCTTCACATAAATATTCTTTGATTTACAGGAATTGAATGGAGCACGAAGTTTGTCAAAGGAAAAGGAGTTCACTGTAATTAATGGTGATATTGACATAACAGTGTTTTCAGTGGTACCCAGTGACAGGACAAGAGGTAACGGGCACAAACTTGAACATAGCAAGTTCCATGTAAACATGAGGAGGAACTTCTTTACTTTGAGGGTGGCAGAGCACTGGAACAGGCTGCCCAGAGAGGTGGTGGAGTCTCCGTCTCTGGAGACATTCCAAACCCGCCTGGATGCGTTCCTGTGTAACCTGCTGTAGGTGACCCTGCTCTGGCAGGGGATTTGGACTAGATGATCTCCAGAGGTCCCTCCCAACCGCTACCATTCTATGATTCTGTGATAACAGGCCCTGTAAGCCTTTGGAGAACATGATTCACAGAAATGCAGCCATCTCTCTCTGACTGAACACTTGCAACAACAGAGTATGATTGAAACTCATGTTCAAGGTCCAGATATTCAAAGGTATTTAAATACATAGTTCCTATTCAGATTAATGAGATTTAGGCATTTCAAAGACCTCTGGGATCCTGGGCCAAACAGTATAATCCTTATGTTCTTTATTATCGAACATTATCAGACCTTGACAACATAATCATATGCTGTAGTTATTGGATTCAGGTCTGATTCCACTAAGGCACCTTGCCTGAAAGAGCAGGTGCTTTCAAGAGAACTGGGAATTCATCTTTTTGCCGACTGCTGCCAGCTGCTGAATTATATAAGCAGAAACTGTGCCACAAATTCTTTTATTCCAACACAAATATCCTTAGGCTCTCTTGTTTTATGTTTTTGAATTCTTTCCACTGGAAAGGCAAATACACACATATACGCACACACAGCCCTGTGCAGCCAAACACAGAATAGCAGAGAGAAAAATGACACTAGTCTCCACTTAAGGTTCTTTAAATGGCAGATATAACATCTGCAATTTCCTTTTTAATGCTACTGGGGTGAAAGTCTGGATATAATTTCATATTAATTGGAGAAATGTTCCTGATATTTCCTTCTCTCCTTTGGATAAAAGTCCCTCTGTCAGCAAGTAGACCTTCAAGGTGTTCAAGTGAGCGTCAAAAGCTGAAAATAAAATTAGGTGCTGTCTCTAATTGAAAAAATAAGATTTTGTGGTTTTCATCACATAATGAAGGGACTTGCCTAAAACACTGGTAGGAGAGGTTGACCAGGCACTAAGGTTCAGAACTGGACTCTAAATTATTTTCTCCATGATGAAGAGCGGTTCGATGGCTTGGATTTGCTTGTTGGAAAGGTGGAATATTTCAAAAGAGGAGGAGAGTCCTTTACATAAAGCATGTTTGGGGTTGTTTGGCTGGTTCTGTTCCTAACCTTGTGTGTCCCCTCTGTCCTCACCACCTGATATTATAGCTCCAGCATGAAAAGCTTGAGGAGATGGTAGGGCTTTCCCACTGAGCTGTGGCATCTTCAACAACGATTCACTCTGAGGTTGGAGCAGTGCAGCAGCACTGATTTATATTAGTTTGGATGAAAATCCAAGAGAAGCATGAACACAGGGAAGTAGAATCAGAGAACGTGTTGGGTTGGAAGGGACCTTTAAAGGTCATCTAGTCCAACCCCCCTGCAGGGACATCTTTAACCAGATCAAATTGCTCAGAGCCTCATCAAGCCTGGCCTTGAATGTCTCCAGGGACGGGGCCTCCACCATCTCTCTGGGCAACCTGTTCCAGTGTCTCACCACCCTCATTGTAAAGAACTTCCTCCTAATGTCTAACCTAAACTTACCCTGCTCTAGTTTAAAACCATTGCCCCTCGTCCTATCACTACATGCCCTTGCAAACAGTCCCTCCCCATCTCTCGTGTAGGCCCCCTTCAGGTACTGGAAGGCTGCTATAAGGTCTCCCCAGAGCCTTCTCTTCTCCAGGCTGAACAACCCCAGCTCTCTCAGCCTGTCTTCATAGGAGAGCTGCTCCAGCCCTTGGATCATCTTTGTGGCCCTCCTCTGGACCCGCTCCAACAGGTCCATGTCCTTCTTGTGCTGAGGGCTCCAGAGCTGGATACAGTTCTTCAGGTGGGGTCCCACCAGAGCAGAGTAGAGGGGGAGAGTCACCTCTCTGGATCTGCTGGCCATGGTTCTTTTGATGCAGCCCAGGATGTAATTGGCCTTCTGGGCTGCGAATGCACATTGCTGGCTCATGTCCAGTTTTTCATCCACCAGTACCCCCAAGCGCTTTTCCACAGGGCTGCTCTCTATCACATCATCCCCCAGCCTATATTGATAACAAGGATTGCCCTGACCCAGGTGCAGGACCTTGCACTTGGTCTTGTTGAACTTCATGAGGTTAATAATTAAGTAAGTAATAACATTTTAGCAAGTTGTGCCCAAATGCCTATTTGGTGGGCTCATACCAGTGCATTAATTCTTAGTACTGTAGCTGGGCATCAGAGATTGAAATTAAAGATCTCATTCTTTAAGCCTACACAGTAATAAGAGAAGCAACATTTCTTTATCAAAAGCAGATTCAGGAAATTGCTGTTTCTCCCCTCTCTTCCTAAACCTGAATCCACGTTTCCAAGCTTCAGAAGTCCTTAATTTGATCTTTTTCTTGCAGCCCTACCTCAGTCTAGCTGTTAGGGATAAATCTTTTGTTAACTGAAGTGATGTGTTTCTCACCTACAGCAGCAAGAAAAGATTGCTGAATACTCTCCACATCCTGGTACCTTCGGATCTCCCCATAGTGTTCTAATATTTGTCTTAAAAACACTTATAGATATGGCAACATCTGTTATGGTCATAGAACTATATTGCTAGAATCTGAACCAGCTCTCTTAATTCTTAAGCTTGAAAAGTGAATTTCCTCTCTTGCAGCTTAGTAGCTCCTGCAGACAGAGAGAATGCAGTCAATGAAGATTAGAGTGCAATCCATCTCACCCAATGTAGAAGACCACTTTGGATTAAAAGTGTTGTGTGATTAAAAGGAGTCACAGGAAATACGCTTCCATATCTATGCTTGCTTTGGAGACAGCTAGACTGTCATGCACATCCCACTTTGCATTCATTTCATACACTTTATAATTGGAAGGTAATTGCCTATGTCACAGATGTTTTGGCTACACTGGGGTACCATCTGCAAGTACACAGACCATACTAAAGAAAAAAACAGCACTGGCACAGAAATGGGTTAGGAAGTGGTAAGGCACATCAAGCAGTACAAGTCATCCAACTGCAATTCATACAACTGCAGTTCAACTCATCCTAGCAGCTTCTATGTGTTGTGCAAAAGAGCTACTACGGAACTTGATTCCCTCCTTCAGAAACCTATTTTTGTGCAGGAGAAATGAGAGAAGCAGCTGCATTTGGACAACAAGCATACCGTATAAAATTGCTAGTTCATGAAAATTGTAGCAAGTCCTTTTGTGCACAACTACAGGCTCCTGACTTGCTAGTGAAATGGAGTGAGGGTGATTCATGGACACAGCCAGAGGTTCAAAGATACATTCCTTTGGGAATAAACAAATCATCTCAATTTCATTTCTAGATTTGCTCCAACAAGGAGCACTTAACTACTCAGACACAAGAAGGATGTGTTCAAAGGGTGGAAGCAGGTGCAGGTGACCAAGGAGGGGTACAGAAATACTATCCAGTTGTGCAGGGATGGGGTTAGGAAAGCCAAAGGCAATCCGGAGTTGAATCTGGCAAAAGAAGTGGAGGTCAGGTAGAAAGAATTCCATATGTACATCAGCAGCAAAAGGAAGACCAGCAAAAACATAGGCCCACTGCTAAATAGGACAGGGCTCCTGGTGACAGAAGACATGAAAAAGACCAGTGTACTCAATGCCTTCTTTATATTGGTCCTTACTGGTATGACTGCCCTTCATAAATCCCAGGCACCTGAGACCAGAGGGAAACTCTGGAGCAAGGAAGACTTACCCTTGGTGGAGGAGGAGCAGGTTAGAGAACATTTAGACAGACCAGATATATACAAGTCCATGGGATGCACCAATGAGTGCTGAGGAAGTGGAGTGTTGTCTTTTGAAGGTCCTTCATGGTTATCTTTGAAATGTCAGAGGAGGTTTCTGAAGACTGGAAGAGAGCAAAAGTCACCTCCATCTTCAAGAAGAGAGATTCAGGGAACTACAAGCCGGTCAGCCTCACCTTGATCCCTGGGAAGATGATGGAGCAAATAATCCTGGGCACCATTTCCAAACACATAAAGGACAACAAAGTGAACAGAACTCATCATGGATTTACAATGGAGAAATCATGCTTAAACAACCTAATATCTTTGTATAGTGAGATCACTGGCTGGGTGAATGAGGGGAGAGCAGCGGATGTTTTCTACCTCAACTTAGTACGGCTTTTGACACTGTGTCCTATAACATCTGTGTAGACAAGCTGACAAAGTTCTTGTTAGATAACTAAACCGTGAGGTGGATTGAAAACTGAACAGTCATGCCCCAAAGCATTGTGATCTGTGGTACAAAGTCCATCTGGAAGCCAGGTACTAGTGGTGTACCCCAGGAGTGGGTACTAGGTCCAATACTGTTTAACATGTTCATTAATGATCCAGACTATGGGGCAGAGAGTATCCTGAGCAAGTTTGAAGATGTTATAAAACTGTGAAGACAGACGAATTCAGCTGTTGGCTTGCTGCCATTTGAGAGGGACCTTGACAGGTCAGAGAAATAGGCAGAGGTGACTCGTGAAGTTCAGCAAAGGGAAGTGCAAAGTTCTGCACCTGGAGAGGAATAACGCCATGCCCAGTACATGCTGAGGTGCAACCAGCTGGAAAGCAGCTTGTCAGAGAAGGACCTGGCAGTCCTGGTGGACACCAAGTTGACCATGAGTTAGCAACATATTGTTGTGGTAAAGAAGTCTAACGGTACCCTGTGTTGCATTAGGCATAACATTGCCAGCATGTTGAGGGAAGTTATCTTTCCCCTCTACTCTAATGGCTTTGGACCCTGGCTGTTTTGGAGCTGCGTGTGACAAAGTGAAGGCCCCAGTGAGTGGTTTGAGGCAATGACATCATGGAGAAATGTGGGATCTGGCCCTTGTATAAAAGCATACATCAAATCAGCAGTGCCAGGATTTGACTCAGTACGCTCACACAGTCAAATTTGGGCTTGCAATCCATTCCATGCAGCAAGAACACTGACATTTCAAGACGTATATTCTTCCACTTGATCCCACACACAGCCCTTCTGTCACCCAGGATATGTGCAGAAAGGAGAAAACCACTTCCAACACTGCTAACTGCAGATAGCATAGACCATTTGTATTTTCCCTGCTATTGCCTGGGCTCTACCTGGGCAGCTGCATTTCTGACACAGACATTTCTTATTCTAAGCAGAAATCAGGTTCATTTGCTTCAGCAAGATGTTTGCCGTCAATTACAAGCAGTTTCACACTGCTCTCTTTCCATACCAGCTGTAGCTTTCTTTTTTTTTTTTTTCCAAGGGAGCAGGATGATATGGAATACCAAGTCCTATGTTTCTATGTTGACCTGTTGCTGAAATTGAATGAAGGCATAGTGTCTTTCTGGATTTTATATCTTGGGGAGAACAAGCAAGTATTGATGCTGTCCTTATGCTGCATTTGTAATGTTTGCAAGCTAAAGTAGTTACAGTGTCTTACTTGAATTGGAACCCACACATAAGCTTTATTTTTCCTTTA
Organism: Alca torda; assembly: GCA_008658365.1. Taxonomy (NCBI): domain Eukaryota; kingdom Metazoa; phylum Chordata; class Aves; order Charadriiformes; family Alcidae; genus Alca; species Alca torda. The sequence continues at coordinate 53,241,747 of CM018101.1, read as the reverse complement.
ATTGAGTCTTAATTTTAAAAAATCCACTCTTTTTCCCCCTCTTATTTTGGGAAATGGAGTAAATGTTCTTCTTTCCAGACTGAAGAGAAACCCCACAAAATTATCCAGATATTCCAAGGTCCCTCTGGGTTTTTTAAATCATCTTTCACATAACTTTTTCTCTTGTAAGAGTGAGGAAAACAGTCACTGTTGGATGAATAGAATCTGATGAGATATGAAGTAGCTCAGGGCTAGGTTTCTTCCTGAATGAAAGGTTGCCTTAGATTTGTAAATGATTGTTTGGCTGGTATCTATTTATTCATTTCAAATTAATGAATCTTTCAATTCCTTCTTTAGCTGGGGCAGAAACAGAAATGATGAAAAGCCCTTCTTTCCCAGATATGTCTCTCTTATATTTCACATCTGTTTAAACCCAAGAAGAACTGACAGACTGTTTCCAACAAGTTCAGCTTCCAAACAGATGATAACAATAGGCATGCACTTATTTTTTATATCATTCTCTGATGAGACCAGAGACATTAGACAGTTCCTCCTGTGGTTCGAGAAAATCCTCTTTCCCTCTTTTAGAAATTACCAGCTTGGAGAATGCGTTAAAAAACCCTAGTGATTAGGATATCTATTGAGTCTGAAACAAAATTATTTTCTCAAGGTAACATTAGGATCAATTTTCATAGCCAGCTTTGTTACACAGAACAGACTTACTCCTTCAGAGGACTTTCAGACTGCGTAATTTCACAGCAAAGCACAATCCCAGCAGACACTCTTGCCATAACCTTTCATTATAATACTGACATCATCTGGTGAGCTAGGCGCAACTTAAACTCTCAGAATGAGTAATCCTAGTGTTACCCGGTTATCATGGCCTTTCACTTACGTATGTCAATGGGCAATGTCTTGGATTCTGATACTACATACTAATATTATCACCACAACCTCTTTACAATTAAGAAAACCTGCAGTCTGCAGATGGGAAAGGCATCACACCTGATACTGAATTCTCAGACAACTGTCCCAGGGATATGAAGTACTTAAGACATGAAACTACAGGGCTAACCGAGGATATCCTGGGCACTGAGTAAAAAGGCATCCTGACCTGAAATGGATACCCATTTCACAACAAACAATGATCTTCTCCACTGGAGAAAGCCCACAAAGCAGGGCAGGCATCTGTCCAAAATGGTCACACAGGAACACTTACATTGTATGAATGAGAGGAAGAGGCACAGGCTGACATTTGCCACAGGCACCTGTATCTCAGCAGAGGAGTTTATGGCCCTTAGGACAGTCAGGGGCTTCTGAGCACAGCAAAAGACTGGAGCAACAATTGTTGTCCTTGGCACATTCTCCTGCATCTCTCACTAGCCCGTGGTGAGCTCCTTCAGCCAGGCTGCAGACACTACTGCCCTCATCTTGTGGAACTCAGGGGGAAAAAGAAATTGTATGGTCTCTGGAAGCAAAATCAGGCTTTGCAGGAAGATTACTCCACAAGGAGTTCTAGTTCAGTCAAGCTGGTCTCCTTCCCCGCTTGCTTGACTTACGACACAGTGGAATTGCCTGCTTCTGTGCTTCTAAAAGGTGGTTCTTAAACTTAACAGCACTTGTGGATTCCTAAACGTCCAAAAGCAGATTCCCAGCGTACTCTGCTAAAGAGCTCGCTGAATAGCTTAAAGTTTACTCTACTGAAGTCCAGGACAGCAACTCTGCTTTCCTCTTTTCTTATTACACCGAAAATTTTAAACTCAAGCATTTCATGATCACTGTGGCCAAGACAGCCACCTGCCATCACACCCCAACAAGTCCCTTTCTATTCAGAAGTAGTAAGTCTAGGGCACATCTTTCCTGGTTAGCTCACTGGGCCTGCCTATCACTCCAGAACAGCCTGTAGCCTTCGTTCCCAGCATTCCAGTGGTGGGACTCATTCCACCAAGTCTCACTATTACCAATGATAAATTTTCCATCCTCAAAAGACAGCAATGAACTGCTTGTCACCTTGAGGTCTGTATTCAAAAGAAATTCCAGTGAAATAACTGTTTATTGCTGCATGAGCTGGGCAGTGGCTTGCTGGGACCATTGCTTCAATGCGGTGTATCAAAATGTATCTCCATAAACCTGTGTTCTAGACATATTTACGGAACTGCCAGCAGCTAGGACATGAGAAACGTTATTTTAGTACCTATAACAGCAATATTTAGATGTATTTTACTTCTCAAAGAGCGTAGTCATGCAGCCTACGAAATACTTCATAGGAGACTCCCATTTCCACACATCTTTTTAAACTCCTGCAGTGAAGCAGCAGTGGTTGAGCAGTATCACATTATCTGTGATATCATCATTGTTTAATGGGCAAAAAATTACATTTACTTTTAGTTCAGACTATACTGTCTGTAAAGCCATGTAAATGTTATTTCCAGAATTTCAATTAAAAGGTTGTAAAAAATTACAGTCCTTAATTAGTATTACTCTGCTTAGAAGGAATGATACAAATACACATGCAATGGGATCCCTTTCTCTTGCTGAATAGAGAGGGTTTCAGACCAGCCTTATACCTTTTCTGTTTTCCCCAAGAGATAAATAACACTGTCACTAAGGTAACAAAATCTGAAATGCTGTCTAGAGTTGACACTTGAGTTTATTTGTGTGGTTTCAAATCTTTGGAGAAGTGCTAGAAGGTAACTGTAAATTTCTTCTCTCATTTTGAGACCCCTGCGCAGGAACATAATGCACATTAAAATTATAGATACTTGTCACCTAAAATACTTCTCATGCTGAGAACCTTGATCTAGGACAGACTGAATTGTTATTTTTGTAGGCATTTTAAACTAAGTGAAATTAAATTAATCCTTGGCTATAGAAGGGGTCAGACAATAAGAGCACTTTCCCCTAATCTTTCCTTGTGCAAGAAAACCCTGTCTGTCACCTGCTGAAATCACCAGGACTCTTCTGTGTGTTCACTGTTAGAATTCAGGCTTCTGTCTCTATATAAAGCACTGTAAATTCTAGATATTGTTGTCATAATTAGGGATAAATATGTATGTAGGAGAGGACCACAGAGCCAACAGAGGCAGGGGAGAACAAGGCATAGTAACAGGAGACAGATGAGTGGGTAAATAGAAATGTAGAGCTCTAGGAAAAGAGTAAAGAGCAACATGGAAAGAGTGGAGGTGAAGAACCATAGAATCATAAGAGTCATAGAATGGGTAGAGATGGAAGGGACCTTGAAGATCAGGGAGACATCTTTAAAACTTGTGGTGGCCACAGAAAATAAGGAGAAATGGCAGAGAGCTGGTGAGAATGTCAGATATGGAAAGAAAGCAAGCAGGGAGAAAGAATGAAGTCCTGATCCCATAGGGCTGTGGGAACATCAGTAAGAGCTATAGGGTGTTAGGTGTCCAAAAATTCACTCTTGATTTAATAGAATATATCTCTTCTCCCCAGAGATACTTCTTGTCCAGCAGTGATCTGGTGCAGCTTTCAGGGCACTGCTACAGCAGCTGCATCTTCACTGAAGAATACAGGGAAAAGGACTTCCTATCTGATCTGCACCTCTTCACAGTGCTGAAGGAAACTACCCTAATGATGTAGATGTACTCAAACACAACATACTTGGATATTAGCAGCTTCAAGAAAAGAGACTCGACATTTTCTTTTTCTGGTAGAAAAAAAAAATAAGGTGAGGCAGAAATTCAAGAAAAATGCCTCCAAGTCTTCCTTTTCTTTCCACTCCATTAAAAACCAGGGAAGCAGAGCACATTCCTTTTGAAGCTACTCCCACATGAAAAGCAAGATGCCTAACAAAGGGTCCCCCATGAAATTATCTTGTCCTTCTGGGGTGCGAGTAAAACGACAACCTGTGTCTGGGTATGTCGTATTCCAGGGAGTCCCATAGTGCTTTATTTACCAAGGCTGCTAGGAGGCAGCTCTCATCTTAACACTCTTACCTGCCATTCAGAAAAACAGAACTCTCAGACAAGACATCAAGAGGATACCTAGCCCAGCTTCTTCGCTTGAATCAGGACCAGCTCTACCTAAGTCTTTCCTGATAGAAGTTTACAGAAGCTGCCATGGAAGGAGACAACATCTCCTTCTTAAGCATCCTGTTATAGTGTTTGGCTGTCTGCATGGCTGAAGAATTATTGTCAATGTCTAAGCTTAGTCTTCCATACTGTAGCTGAAACTCATTATATCTTGTTCACACCACCCAAGCATTGCACAGAGAATTGTATGGCAACTGGGATGCAGGATGAGGATTTTTGCTAGAACTCCAGGTATTAGGTCAATATAAGGTTATGCAGTAATGAAACAGATCGGAAATCAGGTCCAGATGTCTGCAGAATGATCTGCATGCAGAAATTGCTGTTTATGGTTTGCTGAGTTGAATGAACAGTGCGTATGCCTGATGCTTGCTATGTTGTATCTTTTTCTGTAATGAGGGCAGACCATAGAATCATAGAATCACAGAATGCTTAGAGTTGGAAGTGAAAAAAAGTCATCTAGTTGCAAGTCCCCTGCCATGGGCAGGGACACCTCCCACTAGACCAGGCTGCTCAAAGCCCCATCCAGCCTGGCTTTGAACACTTCCAGGGATGGGGCATCCACAACTTCTCTGGGCAACCTGTCCCCGTGCCTCACCACCCTCACTGTAAAGAATTTCTTCCTAATATCTAATCTAAATCTACCCTCTTTCAGTTTAAAATCATTACCCCTCATCCTATCAGTATACTCCCTGATAAAGAGTCCCTCCCCATCCCTCCTGTAGGCCCCCTTTAGGTACTGGAAGGGCGTTATAAGATCTCCACAGAGCCTTTTATTCTCCAGACTGAACAACTTTCTCAGCCTGTCTTCACAGACAGGCTCCAGTGTCTATAGTGCTCCAGCCCTCTTACTGTCTTCATGGACTCCCTCTGGACTCACTTCATAGGTCCATGTCCTTCTTATGTTGGGGGCCCCAGAGCTGGATGCAGTACTCCCGGTGCGATCTCACAAGAGTGGAGCAGAGGGGCAGAATGACTTCCTTCAATAACAGTTGCAGTATTCTGTCAGACAATTCATGTATCAGAATCAAAGGTGTGTGAAACACTTGAAAGTAGTTGAACAACTTCTTAGGGCAGCCCACTGACTCCTGTGAAATTTTACACCTGATGTAAATGGCATCAGAATTTGGGGTACTGCCTCTCAGTATGCACTGAACTTTGCCAGAAAACTTCTTCTCAAATGCAGGTTTGAACATGCAATTAAAAATAATGAGAAAGTAGGTTTATGACTTTGTGTGTGATAGAAGGGTGGGAACTAATTACTTGTGGACACCTTCCCTTGTATCCCTCTTTGGCATGATCACTTAGTAAGTCATTTAAATAAGCTCTTATTTATTGGGAGACAAGGTAATATGGAAATAATTGCAAACAAATCTTTTTTCCTCCTAGAATCTTGATCTCCTGGAGAATTCATTGGTCTCCGACTTCTGATAGAACAGACTGATCCAGCAAAAATGCAGTATTTTCTTTATGTGATACTGATAAGCGTAGATATTTGATAGTTTTATCAATTTTTTTTGTTATGTTAAGACAGTCAGAATATACTTTTCATGTCAGTGTATCATTCTGTATGGCAGAACATCAATAAATTCCCATTGTTTTGGGAATTAAATTTGATGGGGCTGCATGCCAGATGGATTCGCTTTTATGCCTATGATGAATCTTCATTTTTGAAGGTTGGTACTTGTGAAATGGATTGTTATGAGGATTGTTATGTGAATTGTTATGTGAATAGCTTTCTGCTTCTTCAGATAATGGGTTGCTCTAAAAAAGACAAGATGGCCAAATTAGCTTGTGCATTCCGTGATAATTACATATTGATGACAAAAATCAGTTTTACACAAAAAACCCTAAACACAGAGTTATTGATTGCAATGGAATCTCAGGTAGGGTTTCTACTGTGTGTCTATGAAATCCCTTATTTAGAATATTTTATTCAGTAGTTGAAGTAAATTAAAATGTTGTTCCCACAAAAAGTGGATTACATGCCCATTAATATTAGAAAATATATATTGTGGAATGTTGGTACTCTGCTTCTTCATGATTAAAAAAATGCAGCATTATCAAAAAAAGAACTGCTGTTAATACTAGCACAGGTATCATAGATTTGCTAAAGCTGACATTAATCTCAAGCTTCTCAAAACACAGTTTTATTCCAGGAAGCGCTTGGAAATATGAACAATTCTATGATGATTTTGTATCTCTTTAGCACACGTGTTGCTTTGCCTGTAAATTGTGCACCTGTGCACAGTCTAAGTTCCTTGCTTATTTAAGGTACCTGACAATCTACTCAGCTGCTTGGGTTTTGTGAACATGTTTCCGCAGCTTGAACTGAACTGGAACAGGTTGACACTGGAACAGGTTGTCCCGGGAGGTTGTGGATGCCCCATCCCTGGAAGTGTTCAAGGCCAGGCTGGATGGGGCTTTGAACAACCTAGTCCAGTGGGAGGTGTCCCTGCCCATGGCAGGGGGGTTGGAACTAGATGATCTTTAAGGTCCCTTTCAACACAAACCACTCTGTGATTCTGTGTGAACTGTCAGTACAATCTTTGCCAATATATCTATTTTCTCTTCCCAGCCTACTGATGCTGGAGAAGGTAAGTTGTCTTTATATTTGCCAGGTTAGCCAATCTGAACTCAGTTCATGGTCTGTGAAAGAAAAATTCCAAATTTCAGGATTATTTCCAGGGAAAAGTACGCACTGTTCACATATTAAAATGAAAAAGACAGCTGAAGAGCGCTAGTGCAAATATCAGCAGAAGCCTTTGGGACAGGCAACAGTTTCCTAGGATGTAAGCAAACCTACTGCTCTCTTGACCAAGAGTGCTTATCAGTCATGCCTAGCAGTAGATGCTGACTTTGCAGCATAGAGGTAAGATAACTGAATGTGTAACTACAGTGGTAACTATCAAAGTTCTGGTTAGCAAGGCAAGACTAATTAGTTATATTTGGGTTTCTATGGGGAGACAGTTTTTACCCATAGCTGAAAAGCATGGCGTTGCACTTCAGCCAAGATCACCTAATAATGAGTTGCTGCTGAAAGAGGTGCTAATAATCGCTCCACCTCAGCACCTTGATGTCAAACCAAGTGATCATGTGCCTGCAGAGCTACTGAATGAAGCAGAAATAATTTCTTTTAAAATACAGACTTGAATTCCCACGGAATGGCTACTGGAACTGACTCCCATACAGGTGTACAGCCCTAACTGTGGTGTCCATTCAAACATAATGCCACCAAGAGAGACTGATAAATTCTAAGACTTCTGTACTCCGGGTATGGTTTGTGCTATGACAGCAGCAAGACTGCTTTCACAACCTCCGGGTCATATCAGGGAAATGTAGAGGACAGAAGAAAAAATTAGCATTCTCAATAGTGTATTGAAGTTGGTAGTATAACAGTTCATTTGATAACCCTAGGCTGCACCACATACGGGGCTTCCTCAGGCCTGTTTTGTCCCTGCACCTATGGATATCACCTCCCCTGCTCAGGATGGCTCTCATACCTGTTCTGTCTGGTTACAAATATACCCTCAGCATGCCAGCCCACAGGGAATGGCAAGTATAAGCCTTGAGGCTTACACTATTCTCCCATTCCAGCTATGCATGATCACCTCTTGGATAATGTGACAGGTGCAAAAGAAAAAAAGACAAGTGTTGTTGGAGATAATATACCCCCTTCTGTTACTTGCCACCTCTCTCCTATCATGTGTCTAGCTGATGTAGTCCTTAAAATGCAGAGCAAAACCTCAAAAGTGGGCCTGGTCAGAATCTTGACAACTATTCAAACTTTTCAAAACTCCTTTAACTGTCAGAAAAATGGGTGGAGAATAGCAGGGTAACACTATCCTTTCAACAAACTGTGTAATAATCTGAAATGCAATTCATTTGAGAGAAAAGAATTTCTGGATTAAAGCATAACTTGGAAATTTGAAGAAGGTTAAATTTGCATTTCCCCCATGCAAAGTTTTGTTCCTGTCTTTTGCAAGGTTATAAGAAGGGAAAAAAGGTCACCAGAACCAAACCTGGTATTTAAAATTTTCAACAAGGTAAACCAGAAAGAAATTGTTCTTGAGGCATTGCTCAGTCTTACCATCTTAACTTCCCCGCTTGCTCAGTTAAAGTGCAAGTAGCTAATGATAGTCACAGTGATATGCAGAGAGGTTGCCAATAATGCTCTGTTTTGAAGATGTCCCAGTCTTAACAGATGGTAGTTTTGTAAAGTGGGGTGCTAGATTTATCCTGAATTTCCTTGCAGCAGTTCTTTTGGCTGCAGTTTTTGTATCAATGTCAGCTCCAGCTTCCAGTAGTGGAAGCATATGTGCTGTCGAACTGTCATGGTGTCTTCCTAAACAAAAGCAAGTTTCTAGTAGCATTCCCACTCACTTCAATGGGAGCTCAGCAGTGTCAGCCAGGCCTCTCAAAACAGAAGCCATGCAAGAAGGGAACTCCTGGTTGCCACAAAAAGCAAAACAGACAAAAAGCATGAACTGTGGTTTACTGTAATGTTGCATACCTAAGCAAACAGATCAAGCTGTTGCAAAAGTCTCAGGATATTGTAAACTAATTTATTCAGGAAAGCAAACACCATGAATAACTGACAAGCATATTTATTTTGGCCATGACCATTTATTTTGGCCCAAATGAAAGCAGCAATAATATTGATCAAAGATGGTGGAAAGATAAGGACATGCCAAACTGCTTTGCTTTATTTTTGTTCTGAACAAGACTACATGTGTACAAATCTCAAGCTTCCTTAAGAAATCTTTCAGGCAAAGCTTTTCTTAAACAACCTCTCCATTTGTCTCCCTCCATCACGACAAATATTTTCTCTTTAGTTCTTTGTTCTTAAGGCAAACCTTCCCTCTCACACAGAGTCTTGCAATGTGACAAGCCTGCATAATCCGCTGTATGAGAAGATCTCCAATATTATTTGCATGATGTTGAGCAGCATAAGATGACAATTCAGGCAGAGGTATTTGAAAAACCCCAGAGAGTAGATCTTCTTGTTTTTCAAGCAGAGTAGGCTTGCAATGAGCCAAAAACAAATGAGAGCTTTAACATTTAGATGAATAGTGAAGGTGCTACAGTATTGGAATGAGAGTAAGGTATGAAAGGAATGAGCAATTTATAATAATTTTTCTTTGTTTCTCAGAAGATGAGACAATATGGAAGACAGGATATAAACATACTTCCACAGGTAATTACTCCTCTATTTTCAAACAACACATATGCTGTATGGGCACATTTGGAGAAAACAAGAAGTCTAGAGATCCAAAGTACTATTTCGAGTTATGCTTTCTTATGTACTTGCAATAGCACAGAAGTTTTCAAAAAAATAATCTTTCTCTGTGGATGTGCTAGCTTTTCATTCTAATAATGCTTAGCAGAGTAGGTAGCAACCCTTAGTTACTGCTGTAGCTGGTGATAGAGATTATTGAAAACAGACCACCATGCAAAATATTGTACCGTGTATCATCCTTTAGGAGTCAGAGGTTAGTCAGTGATGGAGGCAGGGTGACTGGTACAAGAAGCAAACTCCATGATTTCATATGGAGAGTCCCATATGAATGAGACTTCTGTGAATGCCACCAGGTCTTCTAACATTTTATCCCCAGGATACAGTTGAATAATGAAAGTGTTCAAAAAAGTTCTAATGCAGCCTGTTGACAAATACACTGAAGTAGGCAGCAATCTAGTTTGAGCATTGCTGAAAACGGATGTTGGGAAGGTGGGTGGCCCAGGCGTGGAGATCTGATGTCGAGGAAAGAGTGCTTGCTCTGCCACAGAGAGCTATCATTGCCTTCGCAAATCATTTAGCCATCCTAAAAAAACCCTGACACCATTAATAGGTGTCAGGCACAGAGCCCAGGCTGTCAAAAGAGTGGCTGTCAGAGCTCCTGAGCTTGTCTCTTGCCCATCATCATACTGCAGGAATGTCTCTCTTGCACAGACAGTGCTGAAGCTGTGACCACCCTGCATTGCTTATCCAACACGCAGTAGCAGTATCCCAGGTAGTCTGGAAAGTATGCTGCAGGACTAGACTTGTTTGTAAAGATTATGGAAGGACCAGACAAACATTTGGGTGGTGTTTGGGCACTGTGAAAAATGCAAGTGGTGGTATTAGCATCATCTCAGGCAGGACAGGGCAGATTGCATTCCTTATCTATCATTTTTCTCTCTGGAACAATATTGCTATTATCTTAGCAGGAGAAAGATAATATATTTTTTACACATTTTAATAACAGTCTTGTCTCTTTTCTTTGCAGTATAAATACACAATGCCTGTCCGTCCTCTGCCACTGCCATGCCAGCAGACACCAGTTCAACCCCAGCAACCGAGGTTACATGTACAAAAGCCATTGCTGCAGCCCACAGTGCAGCCTGCCAACCAAGCCCCAGTCCAGCACAATGAAGCACAGACACTAGTCCTACAGGGGCAGCAGCCATTTCACCAAGGTGGTCTTTCAGGGGTCCAGCAACAGTTGCCAGCTGCCAGAAGTCAAGAGCAGGTAGTTGTCATGTATGTAGACCCATTGAAGCTGGTCCTTTCTTTTGGCTTGACAAGTCTCTGGACAGGTTCTACACTACAGGTAGTTTGTCAGACTCATTCCTGCACTTTGACTTACTTAAATAAGACAGTGTATATTTCCATTAGGAATGCTAGTGGCCAGATTCTTACTGCAGGTGGAAATGGTAGGGTGGGGTCTCTCTGCATCTCTACCCTTCATGGTGCCAGGTCTGTCTGGAGAACGTGTAATGAACATCAACGGAAAGAAGGGCATGCTTTTGCTGGTGATGATCACCATGTGAGTCAAGATAGAATATATCCTCTGAGATCTTAAACTCAAGTAGCTTATGGTCATTTCACTCAGAAAACTGGCTCTGCAAGATGAATATGGATAGATTCTCAGGTTCGTTATTCAACAGAATCCCACTGACAACTTTGAGGGCTGTGTAAGTTTGATTCTTGCCCAGTGCAAGACCAGAGCTATATCCTACAGATAAAGACTGCAATACCCCTTTCCCTGTGAAGTTACCACATAAGTTTATTTCAGGAAATAAAATAATGCAAGGGCTAAAGAAGGCCTAGTGTGCTTGAAAGCCTGTGTATTTTTCCATCTTTATCAGTTGCTCTAGTAACGGATATTACCTTTTTTTTTTTTTTCCCACAAACAGTGCTTTATTTTTTTCCTTACTTTTATTGCTACTGAAAACGTACAAAGAACAGCAGGAGATGGTTTGAGGGAAGACGAGGTAGCAGAAGTACTTTCTTGATATAAATATATTCTTTAGCCAGGCCAAATACATTCCGCTGATGCTGTATGTCATTTAAAATTTCTTCTCTTTTGCTGTCTACTAGCTGATTCTCTCTGTTCAGCAAGTCTCAGTCTTTTTCACGTATGTACACTGGCTGCTTTTTCCGAAATAAATGCAGTTACCAGCGCCGAAATATTCAGGGTGTTGGAGTCCCAAGGTGACTATAGATTTTAATGTAAAGCTTTCTTAGGTACTGTTACACAATTACGCTACAGCAAAGTTTTGTGGCAACTCTTGGTCGGACTAAATTGTCATACTCTCAGTCAGAACTAAGAATCAGATGAGGAGATGTCATTTTTGCAGAAACAGTAAGTCAGAAAAGCATCCATCTGTGTAAAAAATGTATTTGTAAAGGCAAGCTGGAAATTCTTTTCAAATGCCTCAATACTGCTTTCAGCTGCACCTACACGAACGGTGTAGGCAGACGCATCTTTGATATGTCTGCCCTTGCTGATGGCAAGACACAAAACAGCTCTCTCCCAGGAGCTGAATAGTCACATTCAGCATACGCACAGCTCTGAGCTGACGCATTTAAATAGCTCTGGCCTGCAGCCAGCAGGGCTCAAGTGGAGCAGATGTGACCATCTCTACTTGTCTGTGCCCCCAAAAGTAGAGTCCTGGTCATTCTTTCCAGCATCCATGGCACTGAACACTTGCTATCACCAACAAATCATTCTTTTCTTTTTGCTCCTGATGTACCCAACTGCATATCAATTAGTCCAGCAAGGGGAAGCACAACAGCCCTTACAACAACCAGTTATTTATTTCACATGTCTCACTCTCCAATTCTTTCTGCATTTACTCAGTTGCGTCAGCTTAATTAACTGATTATTATTTTTTGTTTTATCTGGCTTTACCCTCAGCTGTTTCTTCTGTCCTATGAAGCAAGCCAAGAGGTGAGTTTATTTCAATTTTTCTCACCCTCAGACAACTGTCCTTTCAGTGGACCTTGCTGCAGGCAAAATTCAGCCTGAATTGAGAGGCTGATGTATTCAAAGCCATGGCACGGACCTTTACGTACTCCCCTTGTTCAATAATGGCCACTGCACTTCTGTGTCTGGCAAAACTGGTTTTAAAATTTGCTTCAAAATTTCTGACAGTCTGCCTTTTTCACACTGTTTTCCCCTAAAAACATAATTTTGTTCAGTGGTGTAACAGTTGTCTTGCCTGAGTTATGTCTACTGTCTTTTTATCAGGGTGTCCCTACAAGACTTGACATAGGGAGCTCTGGAGAAATGCAGGTGAGTCTATGTGGGTCTATTGCATTAGAAGGGACATCTGTGTCTAGGAGATCATGAGGCAAGAACAGCCTGGGCTTTTTGAATGGAAATTTCAGTGTATCTATTCCGTGTATTCACAGTTCTCTTTCAATCACAACCAAGGGTTTCATGATCTTTGCAACGCATATTTGTGTAGAGGTTACTGTAAGCTTAATGTACATTAAGTTAGATCACAAATGTTTTTCTCATTATAAGACTTCCTTACACTGTGGAAGCAGGAGGCAGAGGTCAAATGGAAATAAGAGTTAAAGTCCTGCAGTGTGGTCTTGGAAGAAGCAGGTGTGATAACTCAAAAACTTCATATCTTTCCAAGTGGATAGTTACTTTAGTGGAAAAAGACCAGAAAGAATCAATAATCATGACTTTAAAAGCCACACTCAGATGGTAATTTTCTCTCTCAGGCCTAAAGTCCACAGTTGAGGGCCATTTCCAGTTTCAAGAACCACGTGTTCACTGATAGCAGGAGATGGCAGGCTCTGGTGGTGCCTGCATCTGGCATGGCCACAGGATAAAGACTCTCTGGCTGATCTATGTAGCACCTGTTTCTGAAGGTTGTCACTCCAGTACCAGCTTCCATATCACAAATGGCTGTGGAGGATAGCTAGTCTTCTGCCTAGGCTTGCCAATAGCAGCTGACTGCACACATTGATGAGAAGCTGAGGAAACAACATAGCCTTTTCAACTTTTTTTTTTTTTTCAGGGGGGCAGAGTGGGTGCACCAGCCTCTGATGCCATGCTTCACATTTGTATTGTGTGTATAGTGGATTAGGAAGGGGGCCCCAAAACCCAGTCCTCCAGGGAGATGTCAAAACTGAAGATTACTCAGCAGCTCCAGGACAAAAGCTGCTGTTGCAAGAGGTGTCAATCAATCATCGGATGCAGGGAGGTTCTTCACCTTATGGGGATTGCACATCAGACTGGGGGAGTGATGTTTGTCTTCCAGAGGGGATGCTGGTGGGCCACAGTGAACCTGTGACAAGTACTAAAAGCAATTTTCCAAATGACCCTATGGGTCCAGCAGGTTGGACAGAGGGATTTTTGAGGAAACATGCACCACTGCCAGGCAAGAAGGAACTCAGTTTTCCCCTGGCAGCCTTGTACCCTTAATTTTTATTGGTCCATCCCTCTGGAGGTCTAGAAAGTGAGTATGTATCCTACCTTGTATTCTGATGCCCTGCATACACCCCCAAGGAGGAAATGAAGCCCAGCAGCTACTGACCGTGTAGGGTGTAAAGCCCTTCCAAGAACTGTGAAGTGCCCTGCATCTGTTTTCTCTGCATGATGCATTGGCAAAGGAGATATAGTAACCTATTTTTCTGGGGCTTGCAATAGAGCATTAATTATACTAACCAATGTATACAGCCACATAAACTCTAGCACAAAGATTTTTCTTTCTGTATTATTTGGGAGAGGGGAAAAAAGATGATTAATATTGAATTTTGTTAATGCAGTGAATTACTGTAGATTTCCTCTTCATGCTGCTGTATGTGCACATGTAGGGTGGTATGTACTCAACTTTTCCTCTTAAATGTCTCCTTGGTAGCAAGCAGAAACACATCTTAAGTGACAAATGCTTTTGTGACATCCTTTTGTACTGGGAAACTGCATCTCTCCATGGGTGATCTAGGATATTATCTGAGAACAAGGTAGTGATTAAGTAATAAAGATTTATTCCACCATGCATTTTGCTACTTCTTTTTGAATAAATAAAAAAAACCCACAAACAAAACCACCAAACCACTTCAAATCCTGCATGTGAGAACAGTAGATAGAAGATATGAGATGCCATTCCAGACATCCAAGAAACGCTGCCTTTCCTTTCGAAAGCACACAGCCAGATGTTCAGCATGGTCTTCAGTGAAATGGATCTATACCAGACGTTGGACCGCCAATCTGTCAGAGGTCTGTCCAGCCTGAGAGAGGTTCTGTGCAGGTGCAGCATCTGGGGCAGCTTGCTGATAGTACGTGCTGCATGTCTGCACGGTAGGGCAAGGTTTCTGCCACAGCTGTGTTCAAGAACAGAGAGAGACAGCAACTTGAGTGGTATTGCCAGTGTGAACTTCAATTCATTACATCCATCACATCTCTTCAGAGCAGTTTGCATCAAAACTGAAATGAGGTCAGAGTCAAAGCATTTCTGATATGGAAATCCCAGATTAGGAAGGAGCACTAGCAATGCGTATTTACAACTGGGGAGAATAGCTTCAACTCCCAGGGACAGGCATTACTTCTATGACTGATAGCTGCTGTCTCTGTCACATTACCGGAGGCAAATCGCAGAGGTGTTATGGGTCCTAGAGACTTCTGTGGGACAGTGGAGAAGTATTCTCCTTTTTCAATAAACAAGTCTATCTTGAGGTCTCTATTCCTTGTGGCTCTACAGACTCTCTCGTGTCATATGTGTCAAGGTATTTCAGCCCACTGCCATCTGGGGCATGTAGTTATGGGATCACAGAATCACAGAATGGTTCAGGTCGTAAGGGACCTTAAAGATCATCTAGTTTTCCAACCCCCCTGACCTGGGCAGGGACACATCCCACTAGACCAGGTTGCTCACAGCCTCATTCAGCCTGGCCTTGAACACTTTCAGGGATGGGGATAAGGGTAACATGCAGTGCTCAAGTAACAATATTTTACATCTTGTGTTGCTTGTGTTGCACAATGGCTTACTGTGAATTTCTGCCCAGCAGAAGTAGGAGGTGCACATGGGTGAAACTGAGACGGACTTGCAGAAATTCTGAGGAGGAGTAGAGGGAAGAAGAATGTAACCACACCAGCAAAAGAAAGTCAAAGGTGAGGAATTTGCTAGTAAGTAAAACAAAGCGGGATAAAGATCAGGGATGAGGAGAGGAAAGAACATAGGCCCAGTTTTCCACCCCAACCAAACCTTTCTCACCTGCAGGCAAGGTTGGAGAAGTTCTCCTCAGCCTGGCTGAAAGTGGCAGAACAAGGATCAGCTGCATCTGCTCCTGGATAGTGTGAGAAAAGGTAACGATAGACATGTTGAATGTAAACCACACTGGCAGCTCTGTATCTGTTATTGGGAGCTACTGGGTTGTTTCATAGATCTAAATCATAGCAAACAATGGTTTTAGCAAGCTCTGTGATTACACAAGGACTTTGCAGTTCTGCAGCTTTTCATAACCTATTTGAACTTCATTCAAGCATTTCTAAACCAAGTGCATTGGATCAATCAAAAAACATGAAACAATTGTGTAATATGAGCCTCTCTCTTGGGTATTTCTTCTCATCTAACACTTTTAATAGCACTTGGACAGTCTTACAGTAGTCTGTCTTGTTATCAGACCCATTCATCATGGGGTTGTTCTTTTATCCTCATATTGGGGGTGTACAAATCAAAATTCAAAGGGATTTGGTCCAGTGCTTTCATGTCAGTGATAAGAAACAAGGAAGGTGAAAAGAAACAAGGAACATGAACTCCAGGCTTAAGTCTACAGCTGATGTCCTAATCACCTTTGATAATGCTCTGGAAAGGAGGAATATATTGCCAATACGTAATTGTCTTTCTCTACCCGTTTGCAGAGGGAGGAAGAGCCCCTAGGGGAAATTATTGATGGAATACAGAGATTTATCATGCTTCCATTCCCCAGGAGCTCAGTCCTGCAAAGTCATCAGTGTAGACTGATTTGGAAGTTAAGATTTATTGAAAGCACTTGCCTTGTTAGAGCTCTTCCATGATTAGGAATGTTCAACAAATCTGGGGAAGGAGATGAGGAGTCTGGTATTGCTTTTGGATCATTTATTGCACTGAAGGCTTCCCAGAGAGGAACTAAGTGAAAGCAAGGCCCAGCAAAGCAGTTCCTTATGGAGAGAGCAGAAAGGATCAAATCTGACAGAAAAGGCGAACAGCTAACAGTAAGAGGCTTTTCATAGGGAGCAGAGTAGCAGAGGAGGTACACAGAGCTTAAAAAGCATTCAAGAGGGGGTGTAAAAATGAATGCATCATGCAGTTAGTGCTCCTGCCAAAGAGTGGTGTGAAACAAGGCAGCTTATTACAGCAGCACTAAAGATACAGACAGTACCACTATGCACAAGACAGTGCACTAATTTGCTGCTTACTGCCTTCTATCAGATATAGACATGATCTGTGATCTGCTTCACTGCTGCTCCTTGACTGTATTAGGCATTTCCTTACATTTCCCTTGCCACTTGTTGCCTTGTATTTGCATGGCAGAAGAGCTTTCAAAGTACCTGCTGGAACATACCACAGTCCCTGGTAATGCTGCAATTTGCTGTAATCTCAGTTGCTAGATTTGCACAGCAATCTGTTAGATCCGTAAATTTGTCTTGTTATAGCACAACCTCCCTCCACCCACCCCAGACTCCGTTTCACATTCACTGAACAGATTTTCTCCCTTCTCCTCTCTCAAATATGGGTCCTTGCTTCCCATCAGCTGCACTGTAGCTTTTGGGGAGTATTATCTTTTAGTCTGGGCAGTAGGTCAAGCACAGGCTTTCCCAGAGCCTGTGAGCACTTGAGCTTTATAAGCCCACGCTTCAGGGAACCACAATAGCTGCGAGCAATTGGACCTACTCTGCTTGCAAAGATCTCCCAGCAGAGTCACTCAAACACTCTTTTTGTCAGACAGCACTAACACTCAGTGGTAGGCAAAGTTAAAACATCACCACAGCCATGTATATTTCCCTGTCCTGGTTTTCTCAGTGTTCCTGACCTTTCTCTTTCAGCATGTCATGTCCCTCAGATCATGAACACAAAAAATGGAGGGACTCACTCATCCTTTATCTTCTTCTAGTCCAATTAATAGGGAACTGCCTGGAGAACCCCATCCTTTCACAGATGCCAGATACCTTTATCAGATGATTCCCTGGCTGGTTTCAGCAAATTCTGCCTGGGTAGCAGCTGTTTGGATACCAGAAAGTGCTTCTGAAAGAACCTATTTATTGCCTTGCTCATGCATGACAGCTGTGAAAGTCCGTGAATCAAGTTCATCGTTGTGGTACACATACTTACAGATTACCTGTCTCTTATACCCAGCAAATGCCTTTGGGAAGAAGTTAAACCCTTGAGGTAGGGTGAGATGCAGTTTGAGATTAAACCGGTGAAATGATTAAACAGATAAACTAACTGTTTCATGAAACCAGCCAGAAATTTTTGGCCTTAATCCAAAATATTCTCTGTAGATGAACAACTAATGACCTGGGAGGTGTCTTTTGCCAGTGGTACATTATTTTTTTTTTAAGGGTGACCCTTGTGGATACCTAAGGACTTCGGACATTGAGCATCCATTGATTTAGAGGGCTCCAAGTATTGAAACACAGCAACCAAAGGCTTCACAAGAGTCTGGCAGTCAGTTAGGTCATTATATAGAAATAGTTTCCCACATAAATCCTGGATATCAGCAAGTACCAGGGGAACTACTTTGTTTCTGAAGCTAATGAAGATAAGTGGGTGTAAAATTTTGTGAAAATGTCTGTGAAAATAATTAGTTCAGTGTGATTAATCTGTGTGTATGTTACTTTTAGAACCTTCAGACTGATTTTTCTGAGAAGACAAATCTGGAATTTTGTTAATCTGCAATGAATGATAAGGACAGACAGGGAGGACCCTGCTGGCAGGAGATGGGCTGCTGCACCAGGCTGTCTGTTGTGCTTCTCTGGGTAAGAGAGCACTAGAAGAGAGCATCAGCATTTCAAAGGGACTGTCACAGTGGTAACACAGACAACTAGCCTGTTTGGAGCACATCTCTGATCTGCTGCCGGGTTTCAGATGATTGTGATCAAAGTGTTGGCAAAAATAAGGTTAGAAAGCACTCACAAGGTCATCTCACCTATGTATCTTCTGCTCTGTTTTCTGCACTTCAGTTGTACCATGCCACTTCCCACAGATGTTGTCTAGCCTATTCTTAATGACTTCCTCCAACGGAGACACCATGAAGTCCCCCTCTTAATGTCTAATTTAACATTGCAACAAGTTAAAATCATTGCTTGTTCCCTTTGTCTCAGGAGACCATCATAGCTTCTTTGTTCTTGCAGGGAAGTTTATCTAGCTGAAGCTTATTTCTGTGCATCGCTTGTAAGATAAACAGCCCCGCTCCTTTCACTCTTGCCTTTTAGGCCATGTGTCCTTGACTTCTGAAAAGACACATTGTCCTCCTCAAAGAGATGTCACCCAAGGAAATGTGCAGTGCCCAAGACAAAACACAGTGACTGATCTAGTCCCTGCTGATGCTGGCCTGCTTTGTAGAAAGCGCTCATGTTCCTGTTATCCCTGTGTGGTATAACACAGAGCTAAGATGCTCATGCAGAAATCCCCCAGCCAGCTCAGCACTCCTGGTCCAAGCTTTCAGAAGCCAGCCCGACCTGCCCCTTGTGCAAGACTAGTACTGTACACCTAGCTTACTGGCCCTGGGACCATACTATAACTTTGACTTATTAATTAGATTTATAGCTCCTTTTCAAAGTTTCATAGACTCATAGAATGCTTAGAGTTGGAAGGGACCTTAAAGATCATTTAGTTCCAACCCCCCTGCCATGGGCAGGGACACCTCCCACTAGACCAGGCTGCTCAAAGCCCCATCCAGCCTGGCCTTGAACACTTACAGGGACGGGGCATCCACAGCTTCTCTGGGCAACCTCTTCCAGTGCCTCACCACCCTCAGAGTGAAAAATTTCTTCCTGATATCTAATATAAATCTGCCCTCTTCCAGTTTGAAGCCATTGCTCCTCATCCTATCACTACATGCCTTTGTAAAAAGTTCCTCTCCAGCTTTCTCGTAGGCCCCCTTCAGATACTGGAAAGCTGCCATAAGGTCTCCCCGGAGTCTTCTCTTCTCCGGACTGGACAGCCCCAGCTGTCTCAGCCTGTCCTCATAACACAGGTGCCCCAGCCCTCTGGTCATCTTCGTGACCCTCCTCTGGACCCACTCCAGCAGGTCCACATCCTTCTCATGCTGAAGCCTCCAAAGCTGGATGCAATACACCAGGTGGGATCTCACAAGAGTGGAGTAGAGGGACAGAATCATCTCTCTTGACCTGCTGGCCATACAGCCCAGGATGCAGTTGGCCTTCTTGGCTGCAAGCACACATTGTTGAGCTTCTCATCAACCAAAATCCCCAAGTCCCTCTCCTCAGGGCTGCTCTCAATCCATTCTCCACTCCACCTGTATTTGTGCTTGGGATTGCCCTGACCCAGGTGCAGGACCTTGCACTTGGCCTTGTTGAACTTCATGGAGTTGGCATGGGCACACCTCTCAAACCTGTCCAGGTCCCTCTGGATGGCATCCCTCCCTTCCAGCGTTTCTCTCAGCACTGCACCTGGCACCCGGAAGGGCAGTGGGGATCTCAAACCCAGAAACAATGTTATTTCTTTTACAAAAGCAACACAAAACAAAACAGAAAATCAGATCTAGCATCATGAAGATTGGTGTGAGTGCACAGGAATGAGTCCTTCTGCTGTCTCCCTTGCCTGAATATGTAAAGTCAATCCAACTGCTTCCAGTGGGACAGAAAAAAGATTTCTTCCAGAACGAAATGCCAGAGACTTCTCCTCTTTTTTTAGTGCCTTCCAGCAAGGATCATCTGCTAGGACAATCTGGACATCATGAGTTCAATCAATTTCCTCTGTAAAAGGTAAACTTGGCTGTCGAAAGAGCGGCAGCACCCTTTTCTATTTGTAGCTGACATTGCTTATGTTTTCCTGTTGACCATAATCTGTAATAGAAATTTTATTTGGCTTCACCTCTCCTCCCCCATCCTCCCTTCTTTTGGGGTGGTTTTAAACAGCATAATTTGTAAAAGTATTTTGGAAAGGTGAACCCAAGAAGAGCCTCCATTCTTCACCACCCATTTGTAGCATGGAGCACCCCCACTCCCAAAGACACAGAATAAAGAAATTATAACATAGCTTTTCTTTAGTAATTGGAGCACTCCTTTCAAGGGGACTTCCCATCTGTGGCACTCTATTGTTTGACTTTCATTGCATCGGAGCAGCTCACAACTCTCATTGCCCTACAATACTCCCAAGGGATTAGGAAGGGCACGGAGGAATGTCTGGAGCACGTTTTCAGTGAAAGGTTTGGATGCATCCTTTGGTATCTGTGTTGCAGAGTGTTCTCAGGGATTTAGTGATACTTGAAGCAGTCACTGGAGAAAAGCTTGGGCTGTATTCAAAACACCAACAATCAGTGTCCCATTTACACATCATGTTTACCTTTCTCCTATGTTAATGCAGGAAGCCATCAAGAGCCGATGATCTGGATCATTCTGTGACATTTTGGATATAAGCATTATAGATGGCACTTATGAATGTTTTAAGCTCCATCATCCAACTTGGCTCAGTGGGGCCCTGGACAGTCTTGCTACTCTCAAGGGATGGGATCTGTGACTGTGAGAGCTGAACTAGCAGAAACATACCTGCAGCTATTTCACAGTGTCAACTTTAGTTTAAGTAACTACAAAAAGCTGATACAGTTGGCCTCATACTGATGCAATATATTGATGTTCACGCAGTGGTAAGCACTTCTAGAAGAGATACAGCCTAAGTGATCTAACTTACTGCTTTCCACACAGGAGTCTCTGACAGACCAGAGAATTAAGGACAGCCAATACCCCACTGCTAATCTCCAAAGATTTAACAGGTCTCTGCTGTAGGAAGTGAATGCACCTGGGAGATGTTCAGCATCCTGGGCTAAGTCCTTGCCTGCCTGCACGACTCTGAGACAGAACCCATTACTGCTTGAAGCTAACTTCATGGGAACTGACCTGAGTCATGCACACCACAGACTTTGACTGTAGAAGTGGGAATCCCAGTATTTACTCTGTCAGAAAGGCCTTTGCAAAATGCCAATTGCTCAGATTTTAACACAAACCAAAAAACTTTTGTGTAAGGTGTTTTTCTGTCTTTTAGAAATTGTTGAGCCTGTCGAAGTTTGCCTACCCAGGCCACATGTGATTCTTGTGTCTTGAGGAGAGAGGTTTACAGATCCATACCCACACCATAAATTGCCCTGAGTCACCAGCTCAAACAGGTAAACAGAAAGGGAGACAGAGGGGGAGGGTAAGCAAATTTCCTTACCTGTAAACAAAGACTGTGGAAGCAGGCAAAAAGGACAATAAATGCCTAAATCAGACTTACAACACTGGAAACAAAACCTCACCATTCAAAGCGAAGAGTGGTGACAAAACAAGATAGTTAAACACATTCTTCTGACCTCTCCACATCTAGCCTTTCATCTTTCATTAGCCTTTAGTAGCATTCTGACATAACTCCTGCTAGACAGACATCTAGATTCCAGCTAAGAAACTTGATGGAAGGAGCACACCACAGGAAAGCACTTTTGCTTCTATGCTTTTTTTCAGACTTAGTTTCAAGCCCTGGCTTTGGTGTTTTGTAATAATGTGTTGTCAAAAGAACTGCAGTCTGCCTTACAGCAGTATGCTATTGGTTGTTCTTTTAGCTAGATAACAGTGTGCTGCATCTTACATTGCTTTGGAAGACTGGGAGGTAAACTGTTCTGGGATGCTGCATATTTAAATAGTAGGCTATTGCATATAATGCAACACTGCTATCTAAAATGCTAGCCTTTCTGTTACGTGTGCTAAATAGATACAGGTTTACTATTGAAAAGGTGAAGAAGGGCTCTCTTCTTTAGCCCTACAGCATCTGTATTCTGTCCTTCTGTACTGGGAGCAGAAATGCTGAGGAGACACCTCTCATCCCAGCACAGTGCCATACCACTTCTTGGCCCTGTTACACATCCCACATGCGATTGTGTGGGAAGTATAGGATCTATTATATACAATGTATGAGGAAGCCAAGTATTGCTAATCCATTCACACTAGAGTTGTGTCTGGCCCCAGGTTTTTGACATGCTGCAAAGGAAGAGAGAGCCTTGGGTGAAGGAAACTCTCCTTCTTCAATTCCAGGTAGGCAGGCAGGCTGAAGCTTGCATCCCTGTCAAGACTGAGGCAGCTGTGGATGTGTGTGTAGACGTAGCATGGCCAGTTTTAGAGTTTAAAAACAAAATAATTCAGCAGCTGTTATAAACTTTTGTAAGAAGCTTTCTGAAATTTGAGTTGGAAAACCTCCAACACCCCTCCACATGGTGGTTTAAGCCCAAGTGTATCTCCTCCATGCTGAAATGCAGCTGTATGGTCCAAAGGTTTGGTCTGGAGCACACAAGGATCTCTTTATACATCCAGTCTGTGACACTGGGGATGAGGCCTGAGGACTGGGGAGGCTGGGGAGAAGATCTACCTACAACTCACATCAGCCACCCCAGTCTGGCTCTAAACAGCTAGCTTGGCCATTGCTAGCTCTGTAGTTGTAGCAGCCTGGAGCTGGTACATGCAGATAGCACCTAGCTTGGTTATTCCTAAAACTTGTCATTGCCTGCAGGATAGGGCACTTCTCCTGCTGTAGATGCTCAGGCACCTTGGCAGATGTCCTAGGCAGTTTCACTTAGCTGGGATCTGACAGCACACAGACTTACAGGCAACTGTCTGTGGTGGCTACCGCAGCACACTGGCAAGATGGTAAGGCAGAGTAACACTTTATCCCCCTGGAAGAGCACAGGGGGAACTGAGAGGGGCCTTCACCCTTAAGCCTCACCCATGACATGAAGTTGTCAGTGCTGCAGAGGATCTGTCCTTTCTGTGAGGAGATGACTGGACTGGGACCGGGCTTGCTGCCAACAGGTCCTGTGAGCCTCTGCTTTCTTCCACGTTGCTGGTTCCAGCCCAGACACGGTTCAAATGCAAAGTGTCCAGAGCAGGCTAATGGAGAAACTTTGTGTACAATTTCATAATGATCCCATCCATTTCCAAATGGGAAAAAACAAAGACTTTCTTTTTAGGGCAGACCTGACAGTGCCCAGTGTGGTGCGTGGAAACGTGTCTCCTGGAGAATGGGCTCAGATCCACGCTTTACTGACACAGTATAGACATACGAGCACATTGCCAGCATGTAGTACAGTGGGCATTTGCAGATATGGGACACGGCAGAAATCCTGCTGTTTAACTAGGTCTCCTGGCAAATTTAGGAAAGAGCTGAGCAGACTGCAGAAGAGAAATATCTATTTCATAAAAGAATGATTGCAGCCTTTTAATTTGGTTTCTGACATAATATGGGTGAGACAGTACTATGTAGCAATTTCTGCATTGGCAGGAGTTTCCTGCATTGAGAGGACTTCAAAGAAGACTCAGCTCTCTGGGCAAATGTCAGCCATTGCAGGCAGCCTTTACTGGAGGGCTTGTTTTACATTTCCTGCAATTTCTCTAGATAAATCTTGTGAAATGAGTTAATGTTTGTTCACCTAGAAGCAGGAGATGGGACTGGTTGGATCAACAAGGCACTCCATTATCAAGTTTTTATAAGCCACGTCTTTGCAGTGAACTCAGAGCAGGCGTGGGTAGCCAGTGGGTGATAATGCATTAGTTTTACTCTCTTCCCAGGTGAGGGAAGCCCCAGTGAGGACTGATGATGCACCACCTCTCCCATGCCTCCTTGGGATACCCTGGGCAGTGCCAGGACACAGATACCACTGGGAAGTTTTGATTGCTATTTGCTATTGATTTGCTGTTTACTAATTGTCTCACCAATAGTAAGACAAAGTTTAAAAACTCCCAAATCTTTATCTCCTAACTGGTTATAAAATGTTCATCACAATATTTCTCTTTTCTAAGGAAACTCTCATCCCACAGAGTTCATTACTAAAACCAAATGTTGGCCCTTCTTTCATTTTGTTACATTAAGTTTCCTTCTTCCTTAGGTTTTCCTTCATTCAGAAAGAAGGTGACAGAAGCTGGTGAATGTGATTTTATTCTGTGGAAACAAAGCAACAAGAACCTTTCTTTCCAACAAGAAAGGTATTAGAAAAGATATATTTCACAGTGGAACAAAAATGGACATTAATATGGATTTTCTGATGATACAGCAGTTGCAATTATTGCTTTACTGAATGTGAACTCTCCTTTTTATTACAGTTACTTTTTTCTCAACTATGCCAGCTCTAAAAAGGTAGACTTGGAAGAAAAATTGAGGAGGTAAAGAAATGGTCTTGTTTTTTTTCATAATTTTTAGTCAGTTTTTAGGATGCATTTATGATACTCTTTCCACAGACATCAGCAAGCTTTGAATCAGATGCACAGAGACAAAAAGCATTCAGATGCATATATATTGTCATACCTTTTGATATAAATGCTCTCTTAGTGTGATACAGTGGACAGTAACCACTGCCAAAGGATACCCTTTGTCTCACACGTCAAATTAGAAAACAAGGTGAAATAAGGTTTTTCACATTCTGCACACCTTTCTGAGTTTTAATTGGATCTTCCATTGTCAAATAAGGCTGTATTTAATTCCCTCAGCATAGCTTCATTCGACTTTGGATAGTAGGCAGCCTTAAAAATGAACATTGGAATTAGCACACCTTTAAGAGGTAAAGAATAGTTCTCACTCAAATCAGATACGTTTCCAGGCTTTCTGCAGGCAGAGGCACTGGAAGGGGTTGCCCAGAGAAGTTATGGGTGCTCCATCCCTAGAAGTGTTCAAGGCCAGGCTGGATGGGGCTTTGAGCAGCCTGGTCTAGTGGGAGGCGTCCCTGTCCCGGTCAGGGGGGTTGGAACTAGATGATCTTTAATGTCCCTTCCAATCCGAACTGTTCTATGATTCTGTGATTCTATGATTCTATGAATTGCTGTTTCAGCAGCAGCCATGGCACTTTCTGCAGGTGATGTCTCCATCTCGGGAGCATAGCAGGTGTGGAGAAAAGTGGGTAGTGATTCTAACAGCAAATGCTCCCCAGTATTTCATGGCAGGAGCTAGCTTGATTTCTTTGTAAAACAAAGGTGGGGTACTGGGAGTACTGGGGTACTGCAATTTGCCTGTCAGCAATCCTTCATGCATATAACTTGTCCATTTATTTTTGTGCACACAGAATTACAACCAAGGGGACTTCCTCCCACAGCTGAACACATTCCAAGGCATAAGAGGTTTTTCTCTTAAAAGCAATTCTGTTAGTCCTGAGTTCAAAGTAAAACCATCTCGACGCTAATTTAACCTCTACAACCTCTGCTGAGTCATGGGGCTTGTTTACTACTGTCAGCTGAGTGGGAGAGTGGCTGCTGGTGATACAGGTAATTGTCCACAAGGGCATGGGAACAGACCTGCCAGGGCCTCTCACAGACTTTGCCAAAGAGCAGTCAAGTGATAATGAATTCTGTCTCCAAAAACCTGACCCTGAGACAGGTGTCTCTCCAGCTGAATATCCTGAACCATTTACCCAGACAAGGAGTTAATTCAGAGCTCTCTGCTTAAGACTGCTTAAAATCACAGGGTTATGCCTGGTGCATCTTCCTCGGGATGCAGTATGCTTTAGAGGGGTACAGTTCTTCCTCTTAAAAGATGTTGAACTTTGGTTTAGGAGGGTGATGACAGCTGTGGAAGAACTCATTTCCTCCAGCATTAAGCAAAACTTGTGCTCCTGAATCATGTAGAGGTCTCTGAGAAGTATGCGTTTTGTCTGTAACAAGATACCTCCCATGCACCTCCCATCAACTCTGCTGTGACGGAGGAAACACCACTCTGAGCATCTGCATTCCTCATCTCTGGATCTCTGGTGTTGGGGCCAGAGCACACCATCTAAGCACCAGGACAGGTTCTTCTGTCTGTTTATGAGTTTATTGCCTTTCTCTTTGCCCAGCAAATGCCTCCAGAGTTTGGAGAACTGCCCATCAGCAATGAGGAAGAAGGTGAGTACAGTAAGGGTGCAGAATCCCTCTATGCAGAAGGTAGTAGAAAAGGGCACAACAAGCCTGCTGCTGCTTTACTACACCATGACATCCCCCGTTTGTAATGACAGTATTTCAGAAGAAGGTTTAGAAAGACTTTCTGCTCCATAAAAGAATGACTTGTCACCTGGGATACCATCAGTCTCAGGGGATTGCAAGGATTTCTCATTTCTCTTCCTTCATTTGTTTTTCTATGTTTCTTCTTCGCTTTTTCCCCAATGTCTTGCTATTCCTTTCCCCATTATAATGCTACCAGCGCTTCTGCAGTGACAACCAGTTTTGCACTGACTACCATTTCTCTTCAAGTGACAGCTTCTGGAGCCAAGCGATTATATCAGATTAAGGTGGCTAGGAAGTGCAGGAGAGAGGTGGGGGCTGGGAAGAGAACCACTCCTTTCTCTCCTGTAAGTATTTGTGGTGGCTTTTTCTGTTTGGCAATAGCAGTGCTTTGGAGGACTCTAGCCCTTAAGAAATGAAAATGTCACATTTCAAAGCAAGGCCAGGACGCTGAGCTCAAATCCACCACAATCAGGTGGAGTTCTGGATCCATAAAAATCTCCTGCTGGCTTCTCTGACCATCCAACACACAAATCACATTTGTAATTTGCTGTGTGTGTTGATCAACAGCCCCTGCAATGTTGACAGTGATCAGTTTTAGCATATAACTTCAGATGGAAGCTGTCCTATCAATCCCTGTTCTTACAGCCAGGCAATTACATGAAATTTCAGCTTCCATGAATGGCCTCCATACTCCAGTGCTCCCGATTTTCCACAGAGAACCCCTCTTGTTTATTAAAATCCTAGTGTTCAGGCTATTCATCAACCAAGGGTTGTCTAAGCTGGATGGTAACATTTGTATTTTTATTGTGTGACTTCAAGCCTAGGAAGTCATCTTCGTGGATCCCTATTGAGTTGCACCAGAAGAGCAGTGAGTCAATTCTGCCTTCTTTATTAGGTAACGACAGGTAGCTAAGATGGCATGGTCTTGAAAACATGAGGAGACACAATAAAGAGGTACATTTTATTTTTGGTGATACACTATGA
The DNA here is from genome assembly GCA_008658365.1 of Alca torda. Taxonomy (NCBI): domain Eukaryota; kingdom Metazoa; phylum Chordata; class Aves; order Charadriiformes; family Alcidae; genus Alca; species Alca torda. Next base: position 53,214,305 of record CM018101.1, on the reverse strand, counting down.
CTTGGACAGCTAGTTCAGTGCCGACTGTGAGGCAGCAAGACAGGAAGAGCGTGGGAGCCAAATTCAGGTGCTGAATCTTTGATGATGTAATTTGCTCAGCTATTTGAGCTTAAAAGGGAAGGTTTCCCAAACTTCTTTGGGACCGGCTGCATGTGCAGGGGAGATTTCCCTTGTACTGAATAGGGATGGGATGTGGAAATTTCTTTATTGTTCCCAGATTGGGTGGAGTGAGTTTCTATTGTTCTCAAGTGAGAGGTAAGGGACTTCAGCTGCTGTCTGGTCAAAACACTGACTGGCTCCATTCAGTGCATTCTTAATGAGCTGGTGTGGGCACAACCTGGTATCCTATGAAGATTTCCTCTGGGGCCTCAGAAGACCCTCGCTGCACTAATACAGGCTCTGGCTTTACAGGCTGTAGCTTTGACATTGCTTCCAGCTCAGGAGCTGGCTTATTTGACAGACAATGTTCTCTAGGCACACATCCTGACGATTTTGCTTCCCAGCACTAGGCTTCCTCCACCAGCATACTTGCACCTCCCTGCAGTACTTGCCCACCTCTGCCTCTGTGTGCTGATTTTCCCACTGCTATGATAATAGATGCCAGGTGCAGGGTCTCCCCCAAGCCCCTTCCCAAGGCTCACGGCTATGCAGAACCTCTGCTCAGTAAAGGCATAGTCATCCGTAGCTAAAACATGTCTGAAACATGAATGCAAAAGGAGCAGTGGGAAAAGATGTTACAACTATGTGGTGACTGATTGCTAATGCTTCGTTGTGTTTTTCTTTCCTGGACTAGAACCTTTATTTTGGATATATCTTTTAAAGGCCCCCATATTATTTTGAGGAAATATTTGAAAATTAATAGGACCCACCCAAGCCCGAGAAAGAGGCTCCAGGAGCAGAGACCCCTGTGGCAGATCCTACTACAAATGGGTTCAACCTTAGCACTACTGTAAACACAGCCAGTGTTCCTGTTCCTGGGAGGCACCTAGAGGGGACAACCACCCAGCCTGAGGCTGAGCAAGCTGCCTGTTAAGAGCATGGTGGGTCCACCTCCTACAGCAAATGTCTCCACCCAAGGGGAGCCTGTCAAGGCTGCAGCACCACCTGGCCATGCTGTTATCTGGAACAACAGACCCAATCTTGAAGCTGCCCACAGCTTTCTTGAGAAAGCTTCAGGTGTTATGTGCCTGGCCACAAGAGGGTATTCCTGTGGCTACAGAAGCTAGCCCCACCAAGGTACAAGAGAAAGCACCTCTCAATAACCTGTTAAGGCACCCACAAAGCTCAGCATATCATAAAGCTGGAGGGTATAGAAAAAGTTTCCTCCTTTCATCCAGACTGGGAAGAAGCCTCCATAATGGAAGCAGCATCCCCCTGTCCCCAGGGAGTAGCTACAACCTGCCTGGGTGGGAAGGAATTTTTCAGCAGAAACCGCCAGGCCAGACAGACAGAAACTCTTTTCATGATGGCCACTGGAAGGCACACTGCCCTACAGAGACACAATCAAAGCAGCTTCCCTCCCAAAAACAATTCACCAGGCCCTCATTTGAAACCCAGAGAGCAAAAGGAAATTGTATACCTCCTAAGGGAAAATGTTGGTGGGTCTCCCCAGTGCCTGCCCCCCAAGCTGCAAAAGGTTGTTGCTAAATACCATGAGCCATACATCTGAGGCAGAAACTTGTCTTACGACTGGGAGAACCCAGACACTAGCCCTTTGTACTCTGAAGAGCAACACCTTCCTTCTCCAGGATGTGCGGCATGGGTCAACGAGCTGAACACCACGTATTTCATAGTGGGATGGACACCATGGCAGGACACCCTACTGCATTCATTGAGCCCCTCAGACACCATCCAGAGAGAGATCCTTATGTTCAGAGGAAAATGCCCTTTATCCAAGAGGCAATGCATAGTATAGTGTTCCTTTTCATAGCCCAAGAAGGCTGTGCAGAAACACCTCCTATCCTTCTGATTAAAGTCAGAGGCAGGGGAACCTCTTTTGTGAAAATGACCCAGTCAGTTCAGTTGGACCTGACTCCTTCTCTGCGCAAATAGCGTGGATTTCCAGGCAGTTATCAGATCCTGAGTTTAGCCCAGCTAGACAGTATGAAAATCCTCAGTATGTCCCTAGTAATCTACCTAGGCAGGAGGTCTATTTCCAATGCACAACAGACAACCCATCAAACCAAAGGGAGAACATTCTCTACGATGAGGTTATTCCATGGGCCCTGGAGGATCATTTGCATCCTGTGGCATGCCTATTTCTCAGCCTTTGGGAAATAATCCATATTATTCTAATGGGCAGAGCATCACCCTACTGCAAAACTCTTGGGATCAGGAAAGAGATTCTCTCAAAACTTCAATCTCTTCTCAGCAAAGCAAATTGCAATATTCTGTTGGACCATCCCAGGAGTGAGGCAGCAGTTTTTCCACTGTGACAAACAATATCCCCCAGCCCAGAGGATACCCATTGAGGTTCAGAGAAAACCCAGGTTACAAGAAACATTTGAACTCCCCACGCAGACTTGTTCCATTTTCAGGTCTGAGTTCATCCAACCACTCTTGTCTCAGGCTTGCATGCCATGCGGGGAATGACAATGATGGGGGATTGTCTGATTTGTCCCCAAGTTCAAACCCTCCACATGGGAACAAAAGCATACTGGAGGCAGTCACTCCAAGCATGTCAAACATGTTGTCTCCTCAATTGGTCTTCAGTCTAGACTTGAACAAAACTCCAGGCTTTGGTACCCTTGGTGAAGAAGCAGCTAATCATGACAGGAACATGCCATGCTCAAAAAAGAGATCTAGTGAGCAGAAAGGGCCTGAAGCATGGCCAGATCCAACTAGAAATGCCTGTTATAGGAGCGATACAAGAGGTGACAGCCACATCACCCATTGTTCTGGACAAATCTTATGAACTAACAAATTCAACGAGAAAACTGCTCCTGAGAAGTAGGCTGAGGGCTCACTCACCCTTGCCAAAGAAGTGGCTGAGCCAGAGGCCATCAGAGGTAGAAATCAGATTACTGAAATTGATCTGGTATGAGAACAGGCAGCCCACAGCTTCAGGAGAACATCGTGCTTCAGCAGGTGACCGAGGCAGCACTTGTCCAGCACTGGAGCACCCTCTGGTGACAAGAAGCAAGAACAGGTTTCTGCAGACCTGATATTGTCTGCTAACAAAACGTGTTTTCTCTGTGACTGAGACCCTGCTCAGGTGCCCAAGCACTGATACCTGCAACAAAGAACATCCATCCTCCTTTGGCTCTCTAGCAGCAGATGTGACAAACAACCCAGAGAAAAGCAGCCCATACTGCGTACTCCTGCAAAACTAATGCGTGTCTTTAAATAGCAGGCAATGATAAGATAGCCTAAGGAGGTAAATTAGTTATAACACATGTTATTCTGCAATTCTCAATATCATTAAGAATGGACAAGAAAAGACAGTGTGCACAAGAAAGAGCATCTCCCCAAACAGTACATTGGTCCCACAGCTGTACTAGTTTGATAGTTTTTGACATGAGTAAATCCCCCTTTGTATAACACTTCCCTCTGCTTCTAAATGCATTGGGGCTGCTAGTCTTGAAAAGCATTGGTACCAGCTTTGTGCAAAGGACACACTTACCTGGAATCACAAAGTATGAGGCAGTGGTCTGCTCTTGCATGCTTTTTCATGTGCTCAGGCTTTTCTTTTTTTAGTTTCATCAAAAGAAAAAAAATATGTAAAAGGGAAGCACATAATTCAGGTGGAAGACAAACAGATTCGTTAAGCTATTCCAAGGGCTTCTCATTCCTTTGCCTTCCATTTAGCTTGGCAACCTCACACCCTGGAAGAGGCCCTTTGAGCACAGCATTTCTGTAAGCATGAGCTGGTCAGACTGGAGTCCATGGGAGGTCACTATGTGGCTACCTGGGGATGATTTGCACAGGTCACAGTCAGAGAAGTGTGCTGGGAAGGAGACTGGTACCTGTCTCTCTTCTCTTAACTGAGGTCTAGACCATTTGTCATAGTTTCAGCAATGAGGCAAAACTCACCTCTGCCCACAGCTATCCCACTGACCCTGGTTTCCCACAAAGAAAGCTCCCTCCTGAACACCAATCCCTTCTGTCGTCTAACACCTCTTTCAGACAGGATACCACATAGCCACTGTTAATGGCTAAAAGTTTGAGGCACAACTCCCTGACCTCATGCTATCAGAGAAAGAGGTCATTGCTGCAAAGAAAGTGCAAGTAAGAGTTACTGGCTTATTTCTGTCACCAAACCTCCAAGCTGGATTCATACATGGCTGGGAAGTTGGCTGTCCAACTGGTGCACTGGGGTACAAATATAGCTACTTAGAGAGCAGCATGGCATATGATAACCCATACCTCCAAACATGGAACAACACAATAGCATGCATCATTGCAGAGAAGCACCCATATTATTTTAGAGTGAGATTTTTTGTTAGATATCAGGTTGACTCTATGAGCTTGGCATTGCAAGGCAGCCCTTGCCCTAACCTTTGACCCCAGTTTAGATTTCTCAGGTGAAAGAGCAAAACAAAACTTCAGAACACATGCTGCATTAGGAATTGAAGCTCCTCCTTGGAAATGGGTGCTTCTTGTTGTGTTCAGTTTTATGGCTTGGCATACTAGCACCACTTGTGTATTCTGCATAGCGGAAAACAATGCTGTTCATCGTGCATGGATGTACTAGTGATTTGGCTCATGTGTATCATAACTACCAACACCAACAATCCAAAACACAGGCAGCTTAAATTTCTCTGGTGTTTCCCCCTGCTGCCACTTCTGTCAATATTTCTTTAGTGTAAAACCTCCTTATTCAGGTGTGTTTCTTAAATCAGTGATTCAGTCAGAAAGGATTTCTGCAAAACAGCAATATCTTTCTCATTAACTCTCAAACTACCTTTGCTTTCATTAAGTGATGCACTGATTCAGTTTCTTCTCCTGGACAGGAGGGCCAGAGCCACATTAGACAGTCCCACTGAAGTACAGCCAAACAAAGGCTGGATCCCATCCTACATTTGAAGGAGTTTCCTCATTACAACCAAAGGTGTCTTTTCTTGCCACATGTCCCTGTGGATTTGGAGGTAGAGAGTGGCATGATATAGGATGAAGAATACACCTCACAGAGCACGAGTGATGTGTAGGTCAGTGGGTGCTCGACTTCTGATTTTCTTTCTCACTTTGCATGGTACAAGCTTCAGCAGAAGCACAGCAGGAGGAGCATGCTCCAAGTCTGCCAGAACTGATAAGCAGAGCTGTCACAGTTGAATGCTACACTCCCACATGCCACATGCAATTTAACACAACACTGGGGGCTTTAAGACTCTCATCAGCAGTTTGTTCCAGAGATGCACAACAAAACTCTGCCTTGCCTTGCAAGTCCTACTGGAAATTTCTCATGTTTATGCCGCATTTGGATCCTGCTTAGTCCTTCTGTTGAACCCTAGCGAAGAACTCGTGTGACCCTCAGTCCCCAACTGCAGGGATGGGAACAGAAACATTGGATGGTTAATTGAGTAGAACGGAGGGAGAGCCTCAAAATTAGGAGTATTCTGTATCAGTAGGAGGAAGCAATGCTTTATACTGTGATGAGCCACAGCTCTGTAAGCTGTTTCTCTACAGAAATGAACAGATTGGACTGTGAGTCACTCTGAAAGTAGCATGATCCTTTTATATTCTCAGAGCAACAGGTCTTCCACATATGAGTTATGACGTTACTGAAGGTATGTGATACAGAAAGTGCTTAGTTTCCCTTCTGCCATTCACCCACTCCCCTGGAAACCAGACAGCACAATAAACTAATGCAGCAGATAAACACAACTTGGTTTCTATTTAGAGCCTAAATGTCACTCATATTCAAGAGCTGGCTGGTAAAGTACAGGAAAGGAAAGAAAACCAAATTCCTTTCTCAGATCCCTGTTGGTGATCGTCTGCTGTTACAGCTCCCTTTCCCTCAGCCACATCTCTGGATGAGGTGGAATGATAGCTGAAAATACAGAGCAGTGATCCCAGCAACCTCCTCACTGGACACTGAAACTATGCTGATAAAAATTGTAACATCTTGTTTTACATCAAAAAGCACTAAGGCTGTTGAGGTTTCCAGCATGCACTAGACAAAACTCTGAAGTTGCTATGCCCATTCCTTTCCTCACAGATTTGATATATGGTTAATTTTTGATGATGTGAGTTAACAGATCAAATTAGCGTGAGCAGTTACAAAGCAACTTATCCTACACAAAGGCAGATCAAAAGTCTGAGCTGGATTCAAGGGCCATTCCCCAATCAGCAAGGAGTCAGCTGTATTTGGAAGTGGGTGAAATGGAGGTACAAGCCAAACCTGAGGAATTTATAGGACGCATAGACTTGCCAAAATCCTTCTGTGGGAGATTGAAATATCAGATGAGAAGGCAAGAGTTAGGAATAGCCACCTTGTAGGTTTACAACCTGTTTCCCTCTGAATTGTTTTTTGTTCTGGGTAAAATAACAGTTAGCTCTAAGGGAGCCAATCAGTAACGGAAGGAGCCAGTCCTCTGGCTCTCCAAACAATGCCAGTCCTCTGAAAGTGCCCCAGCCTGGGGCCTGATCTGAGAGTTGGAGAACAGCGTGGCTTCACTGCCAGAGGGAGAAGACAAGGAGCAAGAAGAGCATTTAGTGAGGTGGGTAACTAGGCATACCTTTTCCATTGTTCGTTTCAGTTTCCCAGCTTTCTCTTGCCTTCAGACCCAGGCTCAGGCAGGGATACTGCAGAGGAAGATATAAAATGCTCATCTATTTTGGTGGAAGCACTGACTGTCTTTCCAGCTCTGGAAATCCTTGTGTTTCAGAGTACAGCAGGGACAATTATTCATGCACTTTGAAAGTAAAATGTTTTCAGAGAAGCTGGATAACCTAAATATAACCTAATTTAAAAAAAAAAAAAAAAAAGCATGAGGGTAACTCAACTTTTATATCCAGTATTTCTGGCCTTGGAACTACAAAGAAGCTGATCAGAGACTCATCCTCTCCCTCTCTCTGTAATCAAAAGAAACAAACATTGCAGTGGGTAGGGTTCAGAGATCTCTGGGTCTCCTTTACTTTGGCCAAGCGGCAATTCCAGTCAACAGATGGAAGTTCACAGCTATCACAAAGAATGCAAGCATTGTTTTCTACGCAGTCTTGTTGGGAGAATGCCATTCAATTTTACAAATGGTAAACAGACACAACTGATCTGAAGTTTTAAAGCTGGAGCCAAGTCCCCCCTGCCAATCCAAACACGTATTTTGTGCAATTTTTCACCATTTTTGCCTTTCCAAAGACCAAGATGCAGCAAGCTGTGCTTTATGGTAAGAGGTCCGGATTTCAAAAATTGAGGCTAAACGTTTTGTTGTAAATATCTGTATATCACAAAAGGAAGGGAAGATTTCCAACATGCACTTTTCCAAACCCACAGCATGGCCAACACCTGTATGAAAAGGAAAATGCAATGTTCTTCCAGAGACAGGAGCAAGCCTTGTTGCTAATCACAGCTGATCACCTGTTTATCTCCCATGTAGTTTTGACCAATTCTGCAGAACACATCAAATATTCCTTTATCACAAATACAGACTCAAACCAGGACTTACTGCAAGGTGCATAGAGGAGGCCACAGTATTTGTAGCAGCATGGTTCAGTGCAATAAGTGTCCTTGTGACAGAAGAACAGTTTTCCTTCAGTCTTCTCTCCTGGCCCATCTGTTGTTTGAAGGTTAAGGTGAACCTTTGTGATCAACCAACCTGACTTCCCAGGAAAGGCAGACTATGTGACTTCCCCACTCTTTCTTCCTGACCTGGTGTATTTTAGGCTACCTGAAGTCAAAGAATGGAAGTGGTTAAGCATTCGTCATAACTGTTAATAAATACTTCAGTGATTAATTATCACCACAGATGAAAATGTTCACATCATCAAAAGACTGAATTTTCCCGACTTCACTTCCAATTACGGGACCTCCTTTTAGCTCTATCTACTAGATGCAAGAGCCACGTGCTGTTTGGTTTCTTTCTAGTAGTAGTCGTGTTCTTTCAGGTCATTGGGAACATACTTAACAGCATTGGGAGTGGTTCTTGTCCCCTTGGAGGATGAGTTCCTCCTTACAGTTACATTTTGAGAGTTGTCAACTAGGTCTTCATCCATTTAGTGGCCAACACGCCAGGGTAATTCTAACTTTGATGGAAACACCATCCAGTCCTGTGTCAAAAACCACACCAGACAGCTACAGCACACATGTCCATTAACCTTCAGCTCCCCTGCTGCCTTTAAAAAATCCTTTACGTGCTAAACTAACATTAAAATAAACTAAAATAAAGCAAACCTCTTTAAGGTCTGGCCTGAAGTTACAGCCAGAACAGGTTGGTTTAAGATGTTCTTCAGGCAGCAGTTTTCTGGCATCAGGAATGGGAAGGAGGATGAAGGTGCAGCATTGCTCGATGCAGAGTATACTCTCCCACACGATATGACGGGGAAGAGCTTGGCAAGGGGAAGGGGGATGCTATTTAGAGCAATACTAAATAATGTTGGCAGCAGAATACTTGACTAGGATATGTTTACCCTCATGTTGAGCATGGCACAGGCACTTGAGAAAAACTGCAGCCAGAGCAGAGCCAGAAAGGGCTGATAGCAGAGCAATCTAAAATCAGTCCTTGCTTTTACCTGGCTCTTCCAGTCTCTCCCCTTTGCTGACAGCTCTGCTGCCCTGTGAGAAAGCTGCTCAGCATTCAGTCTTAAGCTGTCTCTAGACCCAATAAACCTCTAGGAAAACAGAGTTCAAAAGAGAGAACAACTGCTTATTGAACTGTGGTGGTTTGTTGTAAGGATAATAAACATACTACAGCACATGCATGATTTCATGCGGAAATCCATTGGCCAAAGACATAAAAAGTTTCAACAGATCCTTACCTCTTGGAATTACAAATACTCCAGGATTTGGTCTTTTGAGACTGGACAGAGGTATAAATACTTGCTTAAAAAAAGGGTATCTAAGATACAAACCTCACATTTGCCTAGGCCAAGTAGAGTTTAGTATACAAGGCCCTCAAAAGGCTACAAAGGGGTAGTCAGATAAAAAAGTGAGCAGAGTATTGAAAAACCAGGGATGCGCACTGCCTGGTCAGCTCAGGCAGAGTACCACAAGGACCTGAGTCAATGAAGTACTGGCAGGCAGGAGTGAACCTGCAAGAGCTTCCATGTCTCAGCCTAAAACTTCTGTAACTTTTCCCCCACAGCTCTGGGGCAGCTTCTGAGCATTAGCTCTCACCAAAGCTAAAGCAGGAGAGGAGGGAAGTGTGCAGCAACCTTAAGTCTTGAAGGAGAATTGTAGAATCATAGAATGCCACAGAGGAATGCCTGCATTTCACATGCGGACTGCTATTTGGATGACCTTGTGAGATTACAGAGATGGGGCTTTTGAATGATTTTAGTACCAGAGAAGGATGGGTAAGGAGTTTCTTGGGAACAGTCATTAAATAACAAATGAGAGGGAAAAACCTGTTGTTTTTCATTAGCAATGTTAATAGCAATATGCATTTCTTCCTTGCTGAAAATGCCTTGGTGTACAGAACTGGTATCCAGTGACCAGTAACCTGTCTGGAGTACAATAGTTTTTCTGAGGGAGGTATTTCTGCTGTCTGGTTCTTCAGTCTTTACATTGCAGGATTATCACTCTTCATCTCTCTGGATCTAAAAACCAAAGCTGATGTTGATGCTTCTAATAAAAAAAAAACAAAAACAAAACAAAACAAAATTTAGAGCCTTTTTTTCCTCCTTGGCTACTTCTGTGTATTTTTAGGTCTGGAAGACTTTTCAAATGTACTCCCATCAGGAAAATGTAGCTTTGGCTCCTCATTAAGTCTGATGTCAAATGGTGCTACTGGCATATGTGATCAGCTCAGATTGCAGAAGAGGCTGAAGGCATACAACAAAATGCTTTTCCTCAATGGTTGGGCACCAGTGTAATCTAAACCAGGCTGCAGGTAAACAGGGTATTCTTTCAAGCTGTGCTTGATCAGTTCATTTGACTATCAGCTATATGATCGCTGAGGTTGGCAGTTTAAGTTAGCAATGCCAGCAGCGCTGGATCTACTCATTTACTGATTTACTTTGTGATGTGGCACAAAGTTGGAGGCAAAGTTTTTGTCCTTCCTTTTTGATTGTTGCCTGATACATATATAATAGCTTTTCCGGCTGCAAATCAACCACCTCATAATCTTAAGAAATGCAAAATTTTGACACTATCTGCTAAAGAAACCATAGCAAAGCAAGATTAAGTGAAATTTTGTCCACAGTTCGCTCTCTGTTGACCCAACAGGTCATGTTAAATAACTTGAAATGCCAAAACTGAAACTTACAGCTAAAGCATATCCTTTAAAAATAAGCATTATTAATGCAGCCTTCTAGACCAGAAGAGTCAGTAAACTGTGTACAGATATGTAATATCTGTGTATGCTACAACACAGTGTACCTGCAGCTTTAATACAGTCTTTTCAGAGGTGCATGTTGCATGATGTTATCAGCTGCCTTCTGTTTCTGTCTTGGTTGTTTGAAGTGCTGAGGTGGACATCCTGGTGGGGAATGCTGAAAGAAGTCTGCCAGTGAGCTCCTGTCACAGTGTGGTTTTGGGTAACCTCTATGAGCAGCCTGTCCCAGGGTCCAGGAGGCAGGGAAGTTGCTGTCATTGCTCCCTTGTAGGGCAGATGTGATGGCTTGCCATGCCGTACCTCTCCTGTGAACAAGCAGTCTCAAGGCGAACACTTCGCTGATTTTGCAGTTGTAAAGCAAACACAATTCCTGAATGATTTCTTTTGTCTGATTACTTTGAGAAATTGTATTTTACTAAATTCTTAATTTGCAACTGGATAAACTATTTCTCCTACCTTCTTCACAGTTTTATTCTGGGAACAGCCATAATGGCTGGTAAAGCTTTGTGGTGGCTGCATTTCGGTGGAATACATGGGTAAGACTGGCCAGAAATCTGAACTCATGCTTGATTAGCTAGATTCAAGAAAACTATTCATGTTTGGGCAGCATCTTTTGTAGCTCAGAAAAGCCACACCTGAAAACAGGCTCCTGCTATTCTCACCCATTAAGTCAGATCCCAAACTTGGTTTTGCAAGCGCTAATGAGTGCTGTGAAAACGATGTATGCAGTATGCGCAGGGTTTTAGCAGTAGTCCCCACTGATGTGAAGGTCTTATGCTGGCATTAGGCAATGGCAGCCCTGTTTAGCTCTGTCACAGGTAGACTTGCCTTTTTGATGCTTGCATAAGGAGACGGGAAACCGGAACAAATGGATGGGCTTTCTGCAGTTTTCCTCTTTTCTTCCATCCAGCGGCCACTGGATGGCACTAAGGCTACTGTCCTGCTCACAAAGACATAACGAGCCTCACACTTTGATTTTAGGAGTACAGAAAAAGTGTGTGGGACACAGAATTTGGGTTCTTTGTTTGGCCAAGTGTGAAGTTGGTTGCCTCAGCTTTTGTAGTTCAAACAATGCTTCTCCCCTCACACAAATTCCCACTTCCCCCCCTCTCATGCTTTGGGAGTGCTTACAGCTAACAGTAAATGCTCTCCAGAAATCTCCACACAGGTGTGTATGGATTCTCAAACTTGCTCCGAATGCGTGCCAGTTGCATCACTCCGGTGTGTAAAGAAGGTGCTAAATAGCCTTGGTTCTTCTATTAATCCCTAAATCATGCCATTAGTAACTGGCTACAGAGTTATTTCAAAGGATCCGTGAAAGCACTGGTAGAATACAATTGCCTTTAGATGCCTGGCAGTTTACAGGGTGCTGTTCACTGATAAACCAGTCATCTCAATGCCCGTGACTTGTGAAGCTTTCTCATACTGAAAGCACACAAGAGACAAAACTACAGCACAGCACTTTCAGAAACTGAAAGATCCAACATCTCAAGGTATTTGCAAATCTCTGACCTTAAGGCACCTTATCTGTCTCTGAAGATGAGCTCTGGTGAGGCATTCAGATTTGTTTCCAGTGCAATTGCTGCTAATCCTGTTTTAACATGTTGGCTGAAGGCTTGATCTCCAAATACAAAATTAGCAGGTTATATGTGTGCTTGATCCACTTGATGCAGACCATGTAGTGGTACACTTGGAATTGGGGACAACAGGGAATCTCAACAGCTGAAGCAGAAATAAATATTTACAGGTTCTGTCTCAAACTATATAGTGCTGAGCCACAAGGATTTTGGGTGCATTTGTCCTGCCAGCCCCTCTTTAACTGCTAGCTGCCTCAAACAAGTTAAAAACCCTTCACTTAGGCTCTGGATTGTGTTTGATTTTGTAATCTAAGCAGCTTTCCAGGGAGATCATTCTTCAAGCTGTTAATGCAAGGCAGTTTGATCTGCATTCGAAGGGCAAGTCAGAGCTGGCAAGTAGTCCAACAGATGCATGCTCCTAATGCAGGGAAAGCTCCAGTCACAAAAAGGGAGTGGGGCCTGAGGCACGGACCCAGAAGGAAGCACAAGGGAGAGCAATGAGTGAAACCTCTCTCTCGTGCTTGCCATACCGGCAGGGTGGTGGTCTGTGTGCATCCTCACAGCGCCCAGCCATAATGCCGGCATGCCTCTGACAACAGCTAGCCAACAGCATGGGCTGCAGGTGATGGTGCCTTGTTGCTTAGCTCTGCAGCTATGCTGAGTGAAAGACGAAGTTGGGGTATTCAGAGTCTGAAATAGCCAGGAATTGAATTATCACTGTGATGCAGTTAACTAGATGCCAAGTGCTTGATCCTTTTTGAGTCTCTTCAGAATTCTGGGTCAAAATAATTCCTCTCCTCTGCTCTGTTTCCTCAGACTTTTAGCAGATTGAAAGCAGGAGGACAGAGTCACTTTGCAAAAGCCTTATCTGAGATACACAGGCTTTCAGAAAGAAGTTCCAGCCTATATATGCAACTAATATTAGAAAAGTCTGAACACTTAGGGCATCGTTTTCTGGTGTCTGTTTAGATGCTCTTTCCTACACAGCAGGTACACATCTGGGCACTGAACCACCTGAAAGTTCCCAACTTCTCTTTAACTGCCAGTTAGTTGTGTCCAAAATCAGGCATTAAGAAACTCAATAAAACTTAAGCTGTGCACTCTTATTTCAATGACATCACACACGCTATATGCTGTTGTTCTTAGTAAAACTGTGCATTGCTTTAATACAGACAGGGAATTTGAGAGAAGAGGCTCATTCATTGATCTTTTAGAAAGGAGAGACTTGGGTGTAAAAACAAACAAAATATTGTGAGGCTTAATAGCCAGATGTGGCCAAAACCTCATCAAGCATTGATTTAGTTTTAGAACAATAGATAGCAGTGGAATATTGCTCTGTTTAAAGTGAGTGTTCTTCTGAGAATGCCATAACCTCTTTTTAAATAGATATAAGCTCTGCAGCTGTTCTTGATTTTGCAAGGGCCTCAGCATTCTGCAGTCAATCTGAACTCAAGCTTGCTGGCTACCCAATGCCTTTAAGAGCATTGTGCTCAGCGTGACTTTCAAAGTACCTGAACAATGTCTGTCCCAGTAGCTACTGAAGCTGTGTTTGATGTGCTTTATAGCTAAGCAGCACACTGCCACAGAGATTTGGGTGCCCAGAGCAATCTTAAAACATCATGCTGCTTTGAGCAGTAAGTCTCACCACTTGACTTGCTCTCAGTTTTTTGATCATGTCCTTTCACTAACAGTGGACGCTTCCAAGCCAAGCAGCTCTGTTTTGCCCAAAGTGCTCGCATTTACATACTTTTCACTCCTCAGGAAGTGCGGTGGCTCTTTGGCAAGTTAATGAAAACACAGATTGTACTTGTAAGGAACCTTTGGGCAGGACGGGGAAGACTTCAATTTTACTGAGGTTTTGACTCAGACGTGGCCGCTTGGCTCTTTTGACAAAGCCAGCTATATACAAAAGGGGAGGCATTTGATGAAACAAGCATTACTTAGCTACAGCGTGGTTCTCCTTAATGCTTCATTTGAAAGTTCTGTTGTACTGTCAGAAACCTACTACGTAGGGAAAAGAATCCTTCCAGATTCTGTTCCTAAACATTTGAAGAACTGTACATTGACTGTTTCTGCATTGTGTGGACATGTTTTAAGGCTCTCATGTCCGCAGAAGCTTGAAAGCAAGTCTAGAACAGAACTATACGTGGTCTAAATTGCTCTAAGGAATAGAAATGTTGCTTCTAGTCAGCAGCAACTCCACAAGGTGTGAGTCAGGGTGTGCGTGTTTCTGTGGGTAGTGGTGGTCCATTGATGCTGTTGTGACCTGCAGTGGATACTGATTAAGTTCTCTCTGCACAGCATTGTGTAAACTGAAGCACCTGGTGTCTGCATGGGAAAAGTTGGTGCTTCCATCTGAGCAGCTCAGCTGACATGTTCTCACAGTTTCTTGGTTCTTCCTTGCTTGTTCATCTATTCTGTATCTAGGATATTCACACAGAGGCTCCTTATGCTCTGACCTTGCAAACTGATACACTTAAAAATAGACTTCAGAGGTATAGGTGGAAGAATGCTTAAAGCACTCTTGTAAGCAAAATTCAGGATGGAGCCAAACTTTCTGAAACTCTCCTGTGTTGGGGCACCACCTGAACCAATAAGCTGAATCATCCAAACTGGCTGAACTGGGAAGGGACAGACACCATCTCCAGGCTGCCCTTTACGCAGCAGCCTTCTATGCACAGCTGCTGGATTGCCAGACAGAAAGAATGCACTGAGAATTTGCAAGAAAAGGGCCTGGAGCGTCAGTTAGCAGTGCCATAGTGCTATACTGAGGTGAGGGCCATGACCTGGTCACTGTGCGCTGTCATCTTGGACAAGCAGAGATGGTACTGTGCAGCAGAGAGCCCAAGCTCCTCAGGCATGCAACATGCTGGAGAACGCGCAAAAATGTGACGGAATTTAAGTAGCGTGAATGCTAATCAAATTTAATCTCAATCCTGAAGAAAAAAGATGACGAAGAGAAAAGGGCAAGAACTGAATGCATATTAGCAAATCACACCAAGATGCCAGGGATATCCTAATGCAAGCAAGTAGAAACCACCACCATTAACATATTTTTATGTTGTCAGCCTTTAATATTGTCAGTAAAGCTGAGACTTTTTCTGCAGTATTCAATCCTTTATTTTCTTGTACTGTCTAAAAATTAGGCCTAACTGCTACTGCGAGCCTACTGGTCTCCTTGCTGGCTGTCAACTGTACAGCTTTTCCACTGCCAGGCCAGAACAAGCCGCCCAGCATATCCTTTATGGCTGCAGGCACTGGTTTTCAAAACCAAAGACAAGAATAAACTGGATTTCTTCCCAGGAAAGCCCACCCGCACACTTGGAAAGACTGCAGAGATGAGAAGACAGAGCAGCCTGATGGCATTGCCATTTTCTATGGGTTGACATGCAGTAAGAAACCCTTGCTCTGTCCTGATGCTCAATGCTCTCTGTGTGCTGCAAAGGGCACCCATGCCAGGGCTCCATACAGACCTCCCTGAAGCACTGCTAAAACCCCCAGGTCGCGCCAGGGAAGGGGTGTTTCCAAAGAACAACAGCTCTGCTTAAACCAGAGCAGCCCTAAGGAAATGACTTGTGCAAGGCATTGCCACCATTCATCAAGGGAACTGAAGCAGAGAGGCTTGTGCCTCTGCTCCTCCGTGGACCTTAGCCACGTCCTGCCCCTGTTCCTTTGCCCGGTGGTGTAACAGGACCCTCAGTGGGTGCACCCCGTCCCTTGAGTCCCACAGCCCAGGAACATGGCACTGCCGTTGCTAGTACCAGACCACAGGCTCTGTACCGAGTTCAAAAGGGTTCTGGGCGGAGGAGGTGGTAGGGCTGAGCAAACACATGAGGAAACAGGCATAGCACCAGGAGAGGAAGAACGCAGTACAGGTGGGGATAGCAATGCCACTGAGATTGACAGTAATACTGACACTTTTTCTGCAGTTTCCATGACTTTATTTTCTTTTATTTAACAATAATTAGATTTAGGGGCCTGGGATCTCTTCGGGACCAGCATGAGTCATAGCTGCTGGTGCAGATGTGGTTTGGCCAGCCCCTGAGGCGCCCTCCCAGTGTCACCAATGGCAGTATGGCTTCTTGGGAGGCTGGGAGGGGTCCTCAGGGCTGCTGGCCTTCCTCTTTGGGGCTCGCCAGGGCCCCTTAGGGGAGCGGTCCCTGCCCCAGCTGCCTGCCCATGGAGGGTCCAGGCACAGCCTCCACTGGGTCCTCCGGCAGCTTTTCTCCCTCCCCATTGGCAGGAATGGGTGCACAGGAGGAGCTGCCAGGACTCCCAGAAAAGGCTGGGCTGGGGGCAGGAGAACGCCCTGGGGAGGCAGTGAAGCCCAGCAGCTGCAGGGCTGCCCTCCTGCCCCCAGGCAGCACAGGCATCCTCCAGGACCATCTGATGTCAGGCCTCCCCACTGCACCGGCGCATGACAGTCTCAATCAGCTGGTGGTCAAAGCTCCCTGTGTATCTGCCCAGGGCAGTCTGCAGCAGCTGGATCAGGGTTTCCTCATCCAGGCCAAAGAGGTGCAGGCTGGACAGAACAAGCCTCTGTGCTGTTGATGCTTCCCAGCTGCCATCCTCGAAGATCAGCCCCAGCTCCTGTTGCAGCCAGGGCAGCAGGGGCTGGAGCAAAGCTGGGTGTTCTCGGAAGAGCAATGTCCAGATGTGGGGATGGAGGCTGCCCACAGGAGCACTGGGCACCAGCCCTGCAGCTGATGGCTGGGATGCTGCAGGGCAATGGAGATTGTGGGCAGCTGGGTGTCCAGGAGCTCCTCTTGTCAGGTGTGCAACCACTGAGAGTGCCGCAGATGGTGTGATGATGTGCTCCTCAAAGTCATCATCCCCCTGCACCAAGCGCAAGACGGAGCTCAACCTCCTTTTGCAGAGGGGGTGCTCAGGCTTCTTTTAGCCCATCGCAGGATGCAGGTGTAAGGGAATTGGTGGAGGCATGGCATCACATCACTGGCCTCCTCCCAGCTCTCCAGGAATATTGGGACAGTGGTCCTCCAGCTCTGTGGCCATGCTCTCCATGTGCTGTGGCGGGCTGTGGGAAGCTGCGGATGTTGAGCTGCTCCTGCTCAACATTGCTGTAGCAGATGGTGTCACGCTAGAAAAGGAAGAGAGACCACGGTCACTGGCTGGCTTGGGGAGGGAGGAAGAAATGCCCAGGTCCTCAAGAAGGAAAGTCTCCCAGCTCCACAGAGTGAAGTCCCCTCCCAGCTCAGCGCTGCTGCTGTGAGCATGCCTCATGGCTGTCCTGGCTGCCTGAACTTGGTAGGGCCGGGGAAAATCCTCCAATAGCTCCGGGGTTGGACACGCAGAGCTGCAAGGCACAACTTCCCAAGCATGACACCACTATGAAAGGCCTTCGTCAACACTCCCAAACCTTGCTGCTGGATTGAGGGCATGAGCCAGCTCAGGGGGACTCAGTGCCCAGATTGAAGCAGTGAGGGATATGTGGTCAAAATCCATCGCTCGGGGACATCACAGTCCATTGCTTGGAGATGTCACAGACCACCCCTCAGTGACATTACAACCCATCGCTCAGTGATGTCACCGTCCATCATTCGGAGATGTCACAGTATGTCATTTGGAGATGTTGCTGCCCATCCCTTGGTGACATCAGAACCCATCGCTCAGTGAATCGCTCGTTGTAACAGGCCGTCCTCGCCCATGTTGCACGTGTGTCTGGGGTTACACCACCACTGCCCCTTCCCTTCCCCCATTGCTTGTCTTATACTCTGCACTGATGTTTCACGCCAGTCACTGAGGCCTCGGCCATCTTCCCAGGGCCTGGTGAGGTCGCTCTGGCTGTAGTCGTCATCTCCAGGCACGTGCGGCAAAAGGGTTCATTGGGTAACCCCTCGTGCCTCTCTGGGAGGCTGCAGGACGAAGTCCCACAGTCTCTCTTCACACCCCAGAACTGCCGGTCAGCCCGCTGGGCTGCCCTGATTCCTCTTAAGGGGAGGACTTGGCTCACTGTTGGCGATTTTCTCCTACTTGTGGAGCCATCAAACCAATGCCTTCAGCCCCCAGCTCTGCACATCCATGTGCCGAAGGTGGTCGCACCCCTCACCTCCTGTGGAGGTGGTCACTTCTCCAGAAGGGATTTTGTGTTCAGTTCCTGATGCCCCTTGGGCCAGGAATGGGGCCCAGGGCTGGTTGGGGCCCAGCTGCCCCTGCTCAGAGTCTGCAGGGCGATGGGGGGACACAAGGACAAACACACCCCAGCGTCTCTGCCTGCTGTGAGCCATCAGAGCAGGCTTTGGGAATAGAGTGGAGCTTTTTCCCTTTCAAACCTCAGCCTGGTCGGGAGCCTCATGGATGGAAGCCGCTGGCCGTGCCGTTCCGGACAGGAGAGAAAATGGCCGCCCTCCCCGTTTCCTCAGAGGGGCGGACCAGCCACAGGCCGGTCGGCAAAGGGACGCCGTGCCGGCACCTCCCTGCGTCCCATCCGGCGGCGCGGCGCCCGGGGGCCTGCCTGGCCTTTCCCCGGGGGCTCTGGGGCCGGCAGAAGCCCCATCGCCTCTGCTATCCGGCGGCATGGATCCAGGGCGGTCCCCCCGCCCGGTACCGACAGTGGCACGCAGACATTTTGTGTCTCTCGAGCCTCCGCCGGGCGCACCGGGCCAGGACCCAGCCGCAGCAGCGCCTTCGGGGTCCTTGCCTGTCTCCGCCCCCCACAGTGGCCACGTCCGGCCCTCTCCCTAGCACAGCGGGATATCCCAAGGAATGTGGCTGTGCCATCCTGCTGAACGCTTCTTTGGTGCACTTTGGGAGAGCACTTGATCAAATACAGGGCCTTGGTGTATCCACAGCCCGTGCCAGCTGCCACTCAGGCTATAGGAGGCCATGGGCCTGCAGTGATGGGCAGTATCAGCAGGTCCTTGGCTCTCTTCTCACTTTAATGCTAACCTTTATTCTGTGCTGCTCTGCCCAGAGCCGGCCTGTGGTGGAGGTCTCTTCCTGGGAGGCTGAGGGAAAGCAGGCAGCAACAGATGGCCTGGCTCTGTCGTATGTGTCCTGTTCACAGCAGCAGCGTGTAAACAAATTTTCATATCTTGGGAAGAGTAGATCCTGCCCAACTTTGGGGAAATTGGTAAGCTAATGATTTTTGAGAAGGTCATGTTTAGAAGGTGTCATCAGTTATCTCTTAGTGACTAGTCACTGCACATGGGCTGGAAGAACACAAATATCCTCGTTAAGTCTCACCTGATCCAACTATATAGTATCATGACAGGACTTACGTCTCTAGATGACTCTGCAGTAGAAATAGTCGCTCATCTCTGGTTGTTCTTCCCCCACAGAATGCTTTTATTTTGGACCTTTGTCCATTTGATCATGTCCTGATACAATCACTGCCTGTCACTGATCCTCTTATCACTGACACAGCTGTGAAGAGTTGAACTGAATTTGCAGAAGCATTTCTGCAAACTATGATTTTCAAAACAGGTCTAGCTATATGGACTACATACGAAAGCAAACACTAATAAAGTTCTTAAAATGAAAGGTGTTTTCAAAGCCAAAGTCGTAGTATAAGCCAGCTTCATCTTAGCTATTCACAGGACCAAGTTCAACTTCCTTTACTAAAAATATTTCTGATACTTTCTGATACTTCCTTATTAGATTAACTTCAAGTTATACTCATTGCCTCTCAAACTGTATTTGCATGCAGCTCTACATCCACAGGAGGGGGCACTTGAATAACATTTTAAGCAGTTTGCTGCTTAGCTGCATTTTCATACGATATTTTCTGCATGGTGCCTCTGTGTGCTGGAAATGGGGAAGAGCTAAGAGATGATGGAGGAGCATGGAAACAGACTGAGTAGCCTATCAATTCATGAAGTAGTTTGCAGAGCTCTTCTAATAGGTGGACCTTCCACTGTCAGTCAAGCTTTGCTGCAAATCAACTAATGCAATGCACACATAAAAAGTAATCGATTAAAATAACTAAAACACTGAGTCATTTTGTTCCTTGGGCTGAAAATTTTGTTCTCTGTTTCAGAGGGCATTATGGCATTTTACAAGGAAGCCTTTGTTTCATGATCAACTTTTGTACATATGCCTCTAAATTAAGAAATCTGACTTTATGAACAAGACTACAGCACTAACAATTCAACAGCCTGAAAGGTCTAGAGTCTTAGTCTAGTGCAGAGAAACTGTATTGCAGTTTCACTTCAGTTTCATTTAAAAAGAGATTTGTTTCCAATATCTGCCTGGAGTACAATGCTTCTTCCTCAGGGAAGCAATAAGTGAGGGAAAATGTACTTTCACATGCATTGCCAGTAGGCTGCACTTCAGCTATGCTGACGTGTCAGACCTTCCTGAGGGACCAGGGTTTACTTGAGCATCAGAAAAGTAGATGTCTAGTCCTGCTAGACCATGTTCATTGTTCTTTGCTGCTCTCTATGGCCTTTCTGGTCTTTTATGACTGACCAAGGTGTGACACCTTGTCAGAACTGATTTCTAGCACCTTGAAGACTTGAAGATTTTCAAAGCTGAAGCTATAGAAGAAGCTGGCACAACTATAAATGCCAGCAGGACTGAGACTTACCTCCACCAGTAAATTCAATGGCTGGTTCTTGTGCGCTTCTCCCTTTAAAAGATTTATTAGTTCTCCTTCCAGCCTTGCTTTTGTTCAGTATAAATCCTAAACTCCGGACATGGACACACTGCTGCTGAGGGCTGGAGACAACTTGTACACCTTAAAGGGCTCTGTCTTCACTGGAGCATCCAGGGTCCTATTTCTATTTCCTCAGGTTCATGCTTGAAGACTGCAGTGAAGATACTCAGTGGAGATCCACTACTGCCACAGCATGAGTCCTGCTCATAAATCCAAAGCTTCTCCTGATCCAGGGCAGATTCCTCTAACCTGGGCAGGAACAGGGAAGAGGTGACTGCTGAGCTCAATAATCAGATCATAACACTGAGGAGAGGGAATAATTACAGAAGAGGTGTGATTTAACTAATAAAATTTCTTGCTTTTCTTTTTCCTATTGGCAAGTGCTGGCAGATGTGACGCTCATTGTCTTCCAGGGGCCCTATAACAGCCAGAAACTGTAGCTTGAAAACAGCACTTCTCACAGGAGTGCTTATGTATGGCAGGGACTCAGACCAGGAAAGAAAAGAAAGGAAGTGGTGATGTCCACTATTAAGTTTATCATATTAATCCTAGTCCTGCTGGTGACATATGTGGAAACAATTAATTATTTTGCTGCTGCCAGTGTTATGAACTCCACGTAGAGGAACAGACATGTGGCTGGATTGCTTGTTTTCTCCCCCTCTCCCCACTTCATCTTTTCTTAATGACAGTGTGGGTTGCATTTCCAAATGCTCCCAGCACTGGAAGGTTTGGAAACTGTGTTCTCTGACAGCTGCAATCAAATTCCTATTTGTCTAACTGCTGACACTTCTACCAGTGAAATGTGGCCTGACTGCAGTGGGAGCAGAATTGAAGCAGTTCAGGCTCCCCTAAAAATACCACTCTAAGAGATTACTGTAGGAAAATACCATGATGCTTGGTCTGAAAGAGGGGTGACTTTTTAGGGTCAATATCAACAGATGAGGAATCCGAGCCAGGGAAGGAGACACCTTTTTTAGTTATGTGGCAACTATGGTGGAGCAACCAGGACCTAATTTTCCTGAGCCCAAGCGGGTTGGTTGAACCTAAGCTTCATTGTTTAAAGTTATGCCAATGCCATTCTTCTGATGTCTTTGATTTCTCACAAGACATTTCATCCTGCTTCAAAGCCCTCGACTATTTGAGAACTATTCAAGGTCAGCTACAAGAGCACCATCCCACTTCATATCGCTGCTTCTCAGAGAAGGCATCTGCAGAACTGTGGCTGCTTGTTATTTCTGTGACAAAGCTAAGACCATTTTCTTTGATTCTTTTTCTTTCTTGAGAGAGACAGCTGCTTGGCTCCACTGACAGCAATGCAATTTTAAATTCCTGAGACTCCAATTAAAAACTAGATCCATTTCCAAAACACTATTAAGGACACACTAGGGGATAAGGATTTGAATTTATTGTCATGAATATAAAGCTGGTCTCCTTACTTGTTGCAGAACAGTGAGGAGAGAGTGTGCCACAGAGAAGCCTTTCTGTCTAGCAGGGTAAAAGAGTGTCCCCCCCAGCAAAATGGAGACTGCAATTAGTGCTTTTCCGCTTGTGGTACGTCTAGACTACAGAAGCTGGCACTGGTGAGACATGCATACCATTAGGATTGGTGATCTAATAAAACAGCTGGCAGACTTTTTGTGCCGACACTGCCTTGTGTCCAGCTCACTTGTTTTCTGTGAGACATTTAGGACTTGGTGTTCCCAAGCGTGTGACATCTCTCTCTGTATCAGACTGACAAATATGCAAAACTTCCTGCTATTTTGTTTCAGTTTTACCCGAGACGTGGATCTGGTAGTACTTTTCACCTTATGACTACTTGGTACTGGGATCTGCCCAGAAGAAGGGATGATGCGGTGAGCTGTAGCAATTCGGGAATAGGCTCTGCCTCAGCTCTGCCTAAGCCTGGTCTGCCAAAGCCTTCAGTATTGACTCAACTCTTTTCTCTTGATGATGATTACAGTGGAATCCTGGTAAGATCAGAATAATTAAGCTAAATCTTCAGTTGTCTGGCAGCATCCATCCTAGCCTTCCCTTTTCTCAGTTGTTTATGAGTTGACATGAACTCAGTCTTGACCAAGGGACTAGAAAACGGCTGTCTGTATGGGTACAAGCAAAATGTCACCCTATGACTGCAGCTGATGCACCGATTGACAAAACCAGATTTGTAGCAATTGTGGGCGTAAAAACTATTGAGATGTTTGCAGATCTTAGTGCACAGCTGGGCTCAAAGAGCCCATTTCAATGTTGAATTCAAAGGAAGGCACTTACATAAAGAGAGCGATATGTCTATGTGTGTGCTCAACATGGTGCATGGTGCTCAAGGCAGTCAGGACCAGGTTCTGGCAATAAGGAAATGTAGTTTGATTGAGTTATAATCACTGGCACAGGGTATTTTGAACCTGTTTAAAATATAATCTTTGAGAACTGCTAGGGATGCAGGCATGAAAAGTCCAAGGACCATGAGGAAGGAAGACGCTTTCTCTTGTTAGGAGGTCTGAGCCCATGACATCCAGAAGCTCAGACTCAGTGCAAGAAAGGCTGCCAACTGCTGGCTGTGTTCATCTGGTCTTTCCATATGTGCTGCTATCGGACAGGACACTGGCTTCCATGGGGCTTTGGTCTTGGTAGTACAGCTGCCAGTTTTTCCTTCTCTCTGTGCAGGTGCTTCTGAGCAGTCCTCAGGCAACTAAGGCCAAGGTCTCAGGCACAATTCCTCTCCTTAGTTCATGCAGCTTTGTACCAAAAGACAGGACAATTGATTTACTTTTCATCTTACCTTGGGAGCAAAGGCAAGGGTAGACAGAGAAGCTGAGTCTGAAACACATTTTCCTGTGGAGGAGATTGCAGCATCTCTGCAGTTCTGAGACTGCCATGTTCCAAAATGCAAAGAACAGAGGGATTTCGACCACAGCAACAAAACACTTCAGCAGCTTCTTTATTCTCCCCCCCCCCCCCCCCCCCCCCCCCCTAATTTTATTGAATTCTTCCTTAAACCCAGAAGTGATGGCTTTGAAAACACTAAGGAAGGCCTTGGAGAGAAATGGAATGCCTTGTAATGGATGGAGGAAAGCAGAATCCAGCATTTCTGTAATGAAAATCGAGCAGATTAATGTGAGGAGGCTCTTAAAGTCTTAATTGTGCTTCTGACCACAGATTGTGTGTTGATTCCCCAGAAGAAAACAGCAATCAATAGTTAATGGTGTAGAAAATCCTTCCCTTCCACTTGGTTCAAGAGCTGCAAGGCATTCACACTTGGATCTCCCACTGCCGTTTTTCTGTGAGACAGTCCACTGCAAGAACTAGCAAGGCTCAAAAAAAGAGGAGGTGGTTTTTTTTTCCATTGGAAGAAAACAAAAAAGAAAATTGAAAAGGCGATTCAACAACTCCAGTGCTCCTACCACTTGGTTATATTGCCAAGGCCAGGAAAAACTGTAACTCAGCTGCAATAGGTAAATGGTTTGTTCAAACTTGACTTTAAAGGAGAGGTCCTAAGTCACTGGAGCTTTACCTGTTACTTGCTTGTCAGGATTCTGCTACAAGAAAACCAAAAATAAAGACAAGTGTCCAGAGGAAAACTGAATCAAACAGATTTAGAAGACAGATTTTGTCTCCTTTCAGGACTATACTTGCAAGTTTTACTGCTGCTTTCTTCCTATCTGAAATGTTGGATCAGGTATCCTGATACCACTAATACCCGGAGCAGCCTTTTTAGTTGCTGTATATAAAATGGCATGAAACCCTGCTATAGGAAACAGGGAACAGCTGCTGCAATCCCATGGTAGACAGATGCATTTTCAACTAGTTTGGCACTTTAGACCAAAGAAGGTAGAGACAAATCTGTTATGGCACTCTCAGTGATTATAAATTTAGGGTGGTCATTGGGATATTTCAGATGGGGATTTTCATGAATGCGTTCATCAGACCACTGCAGTCCTGCAGGCTCCCCAGGAAGTGACAGCCTGGCATCAGTGCACATGCACCCTGGTTCCTACCACATGAGTGATGCATTTTTAACACTAAAACATAAAACTGCTGATGTAATCCACTGCACCAGCTTATCCATATCCGCTCTTACAGGCAAGGATGGGTTGGGAAGGAGTGCCTCAGGGACTTCCAGAATGAGCTACACCAGTTTCCCTTCATTTCCTTCAAGGAAGTAATTCACAAAAAATGTAGGGTCTAAAATGATAAATGCAAGGATTTGTCTCATTATGGATTAGGTTGGGATTGGGATGCTAGGGTCTCTTTTCATAAGTATCTAGAATACAAAATTTTCATGGCATAAGAAATCCCAACAGGTGGAACATTTAAGATCACTTCTTTTTAGACTTCCCAGCACCAAGATCTTGGTGTAACTGCCAGCACTTATATAAAAAAGAATGCTTTTCTGTTTGGGGAGGGAAGGTAGGATTGTAGACAGCTGCCATACCTATTTCTGTCTGCAAGAGGCTGGGAAGAATTAAAGATAAAATGGTTTTATTCCAAAGTGCCTGTACATCTCAAAAGTAAAATGTTAACTCCTTCATTACTGAAGACATTAACACCAATAGGCCTGATATTTTATGGAAATAGTCTCCTATTTCCACGGAGACCACTGCAGTCTTTTAGAGCTCTGGTGTTGTGGGCAGAGGAATACGCTATTCAATTAACTACGACTTGAAAGGATGGACAGGAATCCTCCCTAAATATTTTGGGAACTCAGATAATCTTAAGGCAGTGCAGCTACAACAACATTATAGTAACAGCTTCTGGCTTCCAGTAGCTATTTCATTCTAATGGAGTTGCTGGACATCAGTGGCACAAATGTACACAAACAGGTTTGTCACTATTTGTGTGAGTGTTCTGATGGTCTTTTCCAGAGCCTCCACTCTGCAATAAGGGCCAGTCCATCTGACAGTGCTGTGAAAGGGAACAACCTGATGCCGTCAACTCCGTGCAGGTTTGTTCCTCTAGTACCTGTGCCAGACAGAGCAGATGACAGCGCTGTGCTACCTCACACAGACAATATTCAAAATAAAGCAGAAAGCAGGCTGAGGCAAGCCATTTTTCTGGTCTCCTTGTCCCTTTCTAGGCTGTGAAATCACTATAGTGAATGAGAGGTGTGTGTAATGCCACTGCACCCAGTTGCTACTACTGATTGCATGCTTACAACTGCTTGCTTTGAACCAGTAACAGATCTGCGCCTTACCAATTTTTCTCTCCCTCCTTCCTCCTGGTTTATATCCTGGAGCTTTAGTTCTGCCAGCCCTTAGCCTAACTTCTGCCTGGAGCTCTTTGCTTAGGGCAATGCCTTCAGAGCCAGACAGACATGATGTTGTGTAGAGGATGAAGATCCTGAAGGACTGAGGACAGCTTCAAGCCCTGGAAATGCTTGGTTGACAGGACTGCCTTTTTTTACCAGTAGTGTGAAAAGCTCTGGCTGGGAGCCAAGGGTAAGAGCATTCAGGAGGATAAGCCCTACCTGAAGGGAGTCAGCATTTTGCGTGACTGAACTCTATAATAAAGTTTCTTACTCTTGCAAGCCTCAGCATGAACTGTGATCCAGTTTACCTGGCAAGGATGAGTTTAGTCCATCAGTATCTGCTCTTTATTCCTGTGTAAAAGGAGTGCATAAAAACACATTGGCCCAAATTTGCAACCTGAAAGAGCATGTGGGGAGGAGCCTGATTACTAAGCCTTGGCATCTGATGTGAAGTTAGCTTTAAAATACTGAAAAATACTGTATTAAAGCACAGCCATGGAGTTTCTGACAGATGGATGCATGGCATAACTTTGGTATGAGTGCACTGAGGACTTACAGTCTGCTTGCATTTTCCTGGACAACTTTGTCTTGTGCTACTGTTCCCAGAATCTAAAAGCCTGACTGCTATTAGCTCAGCTCCTTCATAGCTGAAGCTCCTGTGGATCTGTTGACAGAATGACTGCAGTATAAATATTTCTTATCTACTTCTACCACTATTACCTTGCATAATCAAAATATAGGCAAGTTTTTTACCTATCACAGTAGCACTGGGCAATTCTTATGCCCAGGTCTGAGAAGAACATTTTAGAAGATGTACAGAATGGCTATCTCTTCTCTCATAAACTGTATCTTAATTATCATCTCTAGTCACAGTATTGCTTCATATTATTGGGAAATTCACACTGCCTTGAGTAAAATCAGTGTTAATAAAAGGAAACTACTGTGACTCTCAGATTCTTTCCTTTGTAATTCTATCATGTAAGCTTAGAACTACTTAGTTTTCCTGCTCTCTGAACAGGAAACTCATTAACTCTGATTGGGAATAGTGTAAGAGAAAGAGTGTCGTTCTTGGTTTTCAGTTCTTTCTCCAAAGTAGCTGCTAAAAGCTAGGAAGCCAGTAACTGATATGTGGATTTCAGAGACCAGTAGATGTCTTGGCTTAAAAGGTAATTAAAGCAGAAAAATTCTTAGTGAGGTTAGTGCAGTTTGTATAGTACAGTTTGCACAGTACCGTTAGTACAGCATCTAACTCCCAGATTCTTCACATGCTGAAACTGGACCAACCAAACCATCAACGTCTAAACTGACCTATATGAATCAGAGCAGAATGCTTGCGTGGATGAACTCTGAATCGGTTTGTTACAAAGTTAAGCTAGCTCAGGAAGTCTCTCAGGCTGGTTGCTTTCTCCTTCTGGGAAGCACCTGTTTTAGTAATTTCATGTGAGAAAGTCATGAACTCCATTCTGCCAAGTCTTGCCTCATGTTCAAGCTGGTGATATATACAGTTTGAACAAACACAGAAGCATAAGCAGTAAAAGTGGTATTGCTTAGAGAAGGCCGCAGATCAAACTTTGATTCAATTTTGATGGACAGATGAGGGGAAAGCAGCATCTTCCTTACCTCCTGCTTTCCCTATGTCTACGTCTGCTTGCCATGCAGCTGTAGGCAAGACACTCCTCCATTACTCTGTTGCTCCTCCATTACTGCTTATAGTCTCTTCTCCTTCCCCAGTGCTACCCGAGGAATGTAAATGTTTTCAAAAATAGTCAGAGTTGCCTTTTTCCTCCTGCAGGATCAATGCTGGTTGTCTTGTTTCAAGAATAGAAAGGTGGACTGCATGATGCAGAGCAAGATTTCCCTGTTGCCAAAGCCCTCTACACATATATCCAGAAGACATGACTGCCATTTAGAGAGTGCTTGTGGTGAGAGAGGCTTCAGGGCTGGGACACGAACTGTCTCCATTTAAAAGTAGGGTGGCTCCTTATGATCCCCATCCCATCATAGGTGTCGATGTAATGGCAAGAGGCAAGATGTGAGTCCCTTCTGATGGGATGAGGATTACCTAAAGCTTTTCACAGTCTCTTTTAGACTAAGGCACCAGGAACATTATTGCTATTAATGATAAATGAAGTAGACAAACAGTCTTACTCCAGCATAATTTGAATTTGGAAGTACTGAGGCATGTGTCTTACAATTGCCAGTTCTCACCTGTTTTGCAGTAGTTACAGCAATGCTTGAACAGTGTTACAACCAGAGGTATCAGCACTTTTGAGCATTAATTTTCTGCTGACATGCGACTTTCTGTAATGGATGCATAATGTGTTCATTTAGTGACAAACTTTTACGTTAACCAGTGACATTAAGTAGTGAAACAAAGCAGTTTTGAGCTCTATCTAGTTTATAGTCCTGACTAGATGATGTCTGCCTTTTATTATTCTGTGATCCACAAACCAGCCAGGAATATATTACAAATACACCATGCTCTGCAAAAAGGTCTGCCTGACGCTATCAGGTAATCTGATAGGCACACACTGCTAGGAATACAATGTGTGTTTGAATTGGTACAGCTTCTAAGTAAAGAGAGGGAAGGTAGTTTACACCAGTGGAGTTTGTACTTAGTCCGAGCTGACTGTTTCTGATAAAATTCAACTGCACACACCTCATTGGTTGACTGTCCAGGCTAACACTAGTAACCATGTTCTTCTGACGTGGTTTCTTAATCCAGATCCCACAGGATCCCTTCAAATAACTTCTCAATCCGATGTCAATAAAGCAAATATCAGTCTTCCTGGCTGCTCTTCTCAGGAACTAATGACAGTCTGTAGACTCACAGTAAATTGTTGGGCCAAGAGTTAATAAGAAATACAAATAGTGAATATCTTCTGTAGGCACTGGTAGAAAATTAGGCTCTTGCCTGGGAGGGAATGACAAAAAATAGCCATTCTCCACAGTGTGATGGTGCAAACTCTGGGGATGAGATGAGCCTGAATCTGACACAGCATCAGTATTTGGGAAGCCTTTAAAACCCTAGATTGAGGAAGCTGACATGAAATTGGTGTAACAAGAACTGTCCCAGAGACTTAACTTTGAGGGCAGCCTGATTGGTACTACTTTATATACACAGCTTCTCTGGAAACCACTGTGTGGGTGCCTGAAGGACATACGTGGGCCTGACAGACCACAGTTTGGTGTGAAACCCCTGATTCCCTTTGGAAGCTATTGCTTAGTTCAAAACACCACTGTAACAGCAGACCTAGTTCAATTCATTCAGCCAGTGCCTTAAAAATATTGGTGTCAGCTGCAGTTGTGATTCTTGATATCTCTGCTGCAGTAGAACTTTACTACTTGGCTGATACCCATGTGGAGGTGTCAGAGCACGACAGTCCCCCACATGAACGTTGACACTCTGCAGACAGAGGTAAAAGATATTTTATACTGCCCACCTTTTAAAATTCCAGCAGTTATTTCATTGTTGAGGACACCTGCAAATAATAAGGCGGCACCTGCAGAAGTCTCTTGGTTGTGGGAAAAATCAGGCCATAATGATGGAGTGTTTTGGAGATCCTAAGAAATATAACTCACAAAGTAGGGCAGGCAGGAGATGACACATGCCAAAAGAAAGAGCAAGAACTTGAAAGGTTTAGTGGGAAAATCTCAGGGAAGACCTTCTGTGGGAAAATCCTGTCTGTCAGTCAAGTAATTTTGTCTTGCTTAGGACATTTTTGAACAATTAAATTCAAAGATTAAACCAAAATTACTGCAGGTAATCAGTGTTAAGAAGAAAAAAAGCTGTTATGAACTTACTAATAGCATGCTAAAAGGCACATTCCTATGCTAACCAGGTATCAAGGCAACTCTAAAACTGGATTAACCCTATTTCTCCATAGTTCAAGGAACTGAGCACAGGAAGCAGGGTGATGGTGTTTATCTGAATGGCTGGGACTCGAAAACTGAGACGTTAGTCATCTGGGATATTTCACTTGAAAACATACACAGATGTATCTGCTATGAAGAAGTAGGCTCAGTCCTATCTGAACATCAGGGCTGAGATTTGACCCATGCATCATCTGTTGACCCTGTGAATTCCTGTTTCTCGGTCAGTTCTACTCACATGCATTTATGGGCAGTTTTCTTTGCCCTGCATCCAGTACAGGCACTATGTATGGGCATAGTCTTTGCTAGTCCTTGCAAGGCAACCTGATGAGCTGCAAGGCAGATCACGAGTAACTAGCTAACAGCAAGACATACAAAAGAACTCAAACAAAAGAATTTTTACTCCATTGAAAGACTTGCACAACCATAAACTTCCTTTTTCTTGAGAAAAGCATGTAGATTACAGAAGTTGCTATTTTCTATGCCTGCATTGGCATTACTTGCCAGACACAAGCGAAGTCTTCCTGTATCTCAGGCTCAGCCTGGTATGTGTGCACAATTGGCCTTACATTAAGCGATGCATGGGAAGGCTGGAGTTTTCTCACACCTGCAGTTCCTCAATAAGGACAAAGACAGTTATGAGGACTGTACTGTCTGCTGTGAAAGCTGAGTTAAATTTCTGAACAGGATTTGGTTTCCTTACACTTTGGTTTGAGGCAATTACAGGCCCTGAGCCTCCCATCTCTTCTCTGGAGGCTTTGGGATGCTAAACTTCTCACTACAAACTCACAAGCAGGAGCAAGGAGTAGACTTGAAGAGAATTCAAGACTTTATAGAGGCAGACTTGTGCAGTACTAGGTCACTAGCAGGACCTGTGCTTCTGTCCACTCTGCAGGGGAAGAAGGACCTCCTGTCTCTCAAATGCAAACTAACAGCTCTGCCAGGAGCAGAAGACAAGATGCCAGCAAACTGGGGAGTCCTCTGTAGGTCTGCCAGGGCTGGGGGAAACCCAGTCGTGTTCAGTTTCCACTCCTCAGCTAGTGTCCTTCCCTTTAACTTCCTTGCCATATTCTTGCATGGAAGCTGTACTTGTGTCAGGGTTTAAGTGGCTCAGTTACTGCTTTTGGTGTCTTGGTTATGGCTCTCTGAGGATCAGTTTGTCTGCCAGAGCTACTTACAGACACCCTTACTCTTGCTCTTCCTCAAAAGCAGGCTGCTGTGGTAGCTGAAGGTCAGAGCACACCACCACACAGGTTACCACTTGGCATAATGATGCCCAAACAGTACTTATTGGAAGGCCAAAGGCTGCACATCCATGAAACAGATCCATCTCCGGACATTTTCGTGCCCTGGTAATTCAGGAGATGATAGCATGTTGGTAGACCTGAGGTGTAGTCCTGCTATCTTCTGGGGCTCCACCTTCACAGAGGCATGATATTTGCTGTGTGCTGACCTAGTGTCACTGGTATGCAGTGTACAAAGCCTGGTACCTAGGTAGTTAGCAGCTAACGATTTTCCCTGTTCCTCTGCTATTTCCTGCCGTGCTTTTTTTCTTCAGAGCTGTCCCTTTACTTCCAAGCCAGTTACATGCTGATTGGCTAAGTGGGAGCAGAGGAAAACAAGCTGTCACTCACATTTCACTTGTCCTTACTACCTTCCTTCAGTGCCAGAGAGGAGACAAATTGACTCTTAATCCCCAAGGCTCGTTTACAGTAGCTTACAGCATCTAATGGATTTTAATACCTCCAGGAAGGCAGCCTTTAGACCAAACGTCTATACAATAAATAACTTCATTGTGCATTTAGTGGTGGGGATAGTGGAAAATGTCTGAACTAAAGAGGGATGAAGTGAGCTCTTTGAGGAGTAGTTTGCATTTCTTGTTGCCAGGAGCATTACAAATGACACATCTCGTGAAATTATTTGCCATATACCTGAGTGAAGTGTTAAAAGGTCAGAATTATGAACTACATGGAGAATGCACGAGCAACTCCTAATTCTGTTTGCCCTGAGAATGCTTCTGGTTTGCTTAGGAGTACTTTTATTGACTCCACCTTTTCTGAGCACAAACTGATTAGCAGAGTCTGAGGAGAATGAGACATTCTATCTTTAAGAAGTCATTTGTTAGGGGTCACAGTGATGGGAACATTGAAAGACCACACAAACAGGGAGTCCTTGCTGCCTGAGGAGTGAGATCATCCTCTGCTCTTGGGCTTATAAAAATACTACTGGGCAATTTTTGTCTCTGAAGTGGGCATTGCACAGTTTCTCAGGAACAGGCCACCTCAGTGTCTAGAGGAGAGCTACCAAGCTGGTGAGGGGTCTGGAGACCAAGCCATATGAGGAGAGGCTGAGGGAACTGGGCATGTTTAGTTTGGAGAAGAGGAGGCTGAGGGGAGACCTCATTGCCCTCTACAACTACGTGAAAGGAGGCTGTAGAGAGGTGGGTGCTGGCCTCTTCTCCCAGGTGAATAATGACAGGACCAGAGGAAATGGTTTGAAGTTGTGTCAGGGGAGGTTTAGATTAGATATTAGGAAGAATTACTTTACTGAAAGAGTGGTCAGGCACTGGAACAGCCTGCCCAGGGAGGTGGTTGAGTCACCATCCCTAGAGGTATTTAAGAAATGTCTAGATTTGACACATCAGGGCATGCTCTAGTGGCAGAGATTATAGGGTTTTGTTTTGTGTGTGTATGATTGGACTTGATGATCTCAAAGGTCCTTTCCAACCATGAAGATTCTATGATTCTATAGTATAGTTGAAGAGAGGACTTTTTGATTTCAGATCCCCTGAGTAACACAACTAGGGGAGTTAAAAGAAGGGCTTTGGAAAATGGAAAATTGCCTGGATCAGGCTGGTCACTCTATTGCAAATTCAGCTGTTGTTGAAAGCCTCTTGTAGGAAGGAGTGCCTATAAGCTTATAAGCCATCAGGTTCTCAGTTGCAAAGACCTTCTAAAAACACAACAAAAGCAGCTCTGCTGCTTCTGGCAGTGCATGAACACTGGGTTTTCTTGGCTGTTGACTTTACAAATCTGAAGCCAGGGTCTTCTGGCTACCATATTTATAAGCTGAATCCATACCTTTGATCTTTGTGATACATGAAGTTTCTGGACAAGATCACCATAGACCAAAAAATTTCCCACTGCTTGATTTGGGGTGGACTGTGTTGCTTCTAATGGAGAAGAAAAACAGCCAATATAGTCCTGCTAACAGCAAGAAAACCTTGCTATTAATGATGGTCAGATCTTTGCCTCCTGTTTAGCTAAGCAATTCTGTAGCCTTGGTTACCATATTGAGAGACTAAAAACTTCATTGTTGTGCTTGGGTTTGAACATGTAACTATCATTCAACAACTGGAAACTACATGAAAACTTTGAAAATAAGCTGATGGCATTAAATATCAAAGTATAACTATCTCAAGTTCATTAGTTCGGTAGGTCAAATTTTGTTCTGGCTCTGACTGTGAATACAATTTGTTTTTCCATTAAAACAAGTAATCTCTTCATCTAACTGAATCTTTATGCTGCTCACACATCTTCAGTGTTCAAGACGAGAAATGCTTGGATGATGATAGGCTAAGCAAGGTAATAATGGTTAGAACTGTCCTATGATCAGCATGCTGCTGTTATTGAAACCAGATGACAAAAATACTGTTGCAATGTTGTAGCAGATGTTTTTTTCTTGCGCTGGGGACTGCCTCATGGGCCCCCATGTTATCAAACATGAGCAGATTTTGCACCAGTTGGCACACAAGGTGCTGCAGGGCAAAGGAGAGGAAGAGCTGCAAGCAGCTTTTGCTCTGAAGCCTTTTCTCTCACACAGACTGGTGGTACCAACCTGAGCAATGAGGAATCAATCTCCCTTTGAAGATGCTACTACTGTGGTCTGGCTCATCCCTTTGTCATTGATTTTCATCTTTGGAGTTGTGACAAGGACTCAGCCTACCAGAAAGTTGTTTTAAGGCAGGGCTGTCATCAAAAGCAACGCCAAATTCTGTCTTGAGGGGAGAGTACTGAACTACAGACTCATAACTGGGAAAGCTGATAACTTTCTTTTGAGTCTAAAGAGGCACTGAGAGCACTCAGGCTTGGAAGCTTCTAAACTCCTTGTCCCCTTGCTTTTACTGCAGGATATGGCTGTTAGTGCATGGAAATGACTGTACCCACTGTACAGTCTGTCTGCACTGTATCAGAAATCCTACATGTTTATGTATGAACCTGTGCAGACACAGTCAAGGCAGGGGTCAGAGCTCCTATCCATACTGGCAATCTAGCTAGAGTCTCTTGGAGCTGACAGCTACTCTGGTTTGTGTATTTGAAAACGTACCTCTGTTATAATAGTACAGAATACAGTCACTGGGACATTTTTTTTATGCTCTCAGGAAAATGACCATATCAGTTGACTGAAGATGATAGTATCAGACTTGACCTCTTCAGATGTATTAGCAATTCCAGGTCAGAGCAGCCCAGCAGTGCTTCAGTTGCATGGTTCCCCCTAGATGGAAGTAAAATCAATGGCTTGTTTAAATGAGATTTTATACTATCTATGAAATGTTTAATTGTTAATTACAGAATCACAGAATGGTTCAGGTTGGAAAGGACCTTAGAGATCATCTACTTCCAACCCCCCTACCATGGGCAGGGACACCTCCCACTAGACCAAGTTGCTCAAAGCCCCATCCAGCCTGGCCTTGAACACTTCCAGGGATGGGGCAGCCTCAGCTTCCCTGGGCAACCTGTTCCAGTGCCTCACCACCCTCACAGTAAAGACTTTCTTCCTGATTTCCAATCTAAATCTACCCTCTTTCAGTTTGAAGACGTTACCCTGTGTCCTATCATTACACACCCTCCCCATCGTTCCCATAGGCCCCCTTTAGGTACTGGAAGGCCACTACAAGGTCTCCTCGGAGCCTTCTATTCTCCAGGCTGAGCAACACCCTCTCTCAGCCTGTCCTCATAGCATAGGTGCTCCCACCCTCTGATAATCTTTGTGACCTTAATTAATTGTTAAGTGTAATTGTTAAATGTAAAATGTTAACTTAATTTTTAAATGTTTAATTGTAATTATTTATGGTTGTGGGGAAGAGGTCACAGTTGAACAGATTGTTTTTCTTAACTATTATTAAAACCTTCTTGAGGTTAAAGAGCTTGTTGGATAAGAAGATAAAAATGCATGGAGAAGCAGACAGGATCAGGATTTTTTTCACAATTCCTTCTTTTCCCCTTAAATGATGTCTCCTTAAAAGTGCATCAGTGACTAAAAGTTTTCTGGAGTTGTGCAGTGGAAAATATGTGATGTTATTGCCTGTACTAACTACAGAGACATGCAGCTGAAAGGAAGTGTTTGGGCTTTATGTGCTGGAAAGGAGCACATAATTTTAACCATACATTTTAACCAAATGCTCAGAAGCATCAAGGTTTACTAGTGCCCTCCTGTGAAGGGAAACAGAGATGCAGAGAGAGATGTGACTTGTCCAAACCATCATAGCAAGCCAGCTATAGATCTAGGAGTAAAACTTTGATTCTTGACTTGCAGCCCATATATTGTCTCTTGCACTCAGAAGAATAACCAAACTTTGCATTTTTGTGTGAACTAACTTGAGTTGAGAATGTACTTTTTAGTGACTGGAGGTCACCTTAAGATATTCTTAGGTAGGAAATAAATGCCTTGATATTATTAATAAGCAAGTTGATAAGGTCAATAGGTAATAACAATGGAAGCCAGTCAGGTACTGGGCAAATATGAAGTTACTCATATTCAGTTGGTAATTCCGAAAATTCTCTAAGTGCTGCCTGGAGGCTACTTTAATGGCAGAAGTCAGGCTAAGTTAGCTTTTAATTTTTTTTTTAATAGGTGCTCTTTGCATAACAGCTTTGTGCAACCGAGAGTTTCCTGTTTCCCCTGAAACAGGCAGCTGGATGTACTGATATTCTTTTAGGGACTATGGAGCAGCAGCAGTCAAATCAATGGACACCACAAGTGCTCAGGGAATTAGGTTTTTAATTCAGTGCTCTCAGTATGTTTTAGGTGCTTAATTTCAGTTTCCTAAAACTGAACTTGATAATGTGGAGCCTGCAGTTAGTGATGCTGTGTATTTTGCCCCATAGTTTAAGTGAATGCTTACTAGTGAAGGCTAGTTTGTTGTGTATGGAGCCACACAACTGCTATTGTTATTATCAGGAGTGACTCTTTGAGTATATGTGGTCCAGCACTGGGAATGGAAGATATTCTCAACACTTTCTTCTTTGAACCTTTGAAATTGCTCAGACTTTCAGATTATCAGTTTAATCGTGACTCTTCGTGTCCACCTGTTCCACTTTTGCTAGGAAACTGTGAATTATTTACTCAATGGGATTGTATGCATTAGGAATAAAAGATTTGAAAATGGGCAGATCTGAAAACTGAATGAAAAGGTGTCTGGTTGCTTGGCATGGGGGCTTATTCCCATGGCCCAAAGGCATGCAAAAGAGCAGCTGTTTCAAAGATGGAAACAACTCATGTTTCTGCTAAAGGTGCTATGCAGAGTCCTCCTGGTTGCCACAGCTCAGGTTAAGTTAAAGTCACCCAGGTCTGTTGCAGCAGTTTAACATCAGTGAACACATGAGCCCTGTGTGTGTGTGTGTGTGTGTGTGACCGTGTGTATATGTGTATGCATGTGCATGTGTGTGCGTGTATGTGCTCATCAAGAAGGGAAAGACCCTTCTCTGGTGGGTCTGCATGCCTGCCTCCATAAAGTGCTGGCCAGGAGGAGCCTCTTACCCTGCCATTATCACAAAATCAGAACCAGCCCTTCCCCTGAACCTCCGCATCATTCAGCCCTGCGGCACAGCCCCAAGTCTCCAGGGGGTACTCATGGAGTATTGCAACTTGAGAGAAGGCGGAAGGGTCTGTCTCACCACCGTCCAGCATCAGCTTTGCTATCCACAGGGAAAGCGGCTTCTGGTTCCAGTCCTGCCAAAGCTCAGGCAAGGATTTACAAGACTTAATTCCAAGTAGCATTTCCTTTACTGTGGATGGGAATTGAATAACTCACCTCTGTGAGTCAGTGTTTTTTGCTATTGAGCAATGGTTTAATTACGTGAATTTGACTAATTCTCTTGGAAAGCATAATTTCAAGTAAGTAGTGCCATCTTCACTGGCCACAATAGGTGATGTATTTGTAGAATATCAGCTTGAACATTTGTAGCTGATACCCACTACTATAATAAAAACTAATTTGAAATTTCATTGAAAAATATGGGAATATTTCAGCACTACGACCACCTGTAAACTGGTAAAACAAAAGCATATATATTTCTATTTAAAACCATGACTCTGTAAGTATATGTGACAGCTTTGGGATACTTAATGTAGAGACCTATCATGATAAAACTTTGATATATTAAATCACAGCAGAGGTAAATGAATTAAATGAAGTAGATACCAAGTGAATTATTGAAGTATGGCTGTTTCAATGAGTCTAAGGTTTCATCTACCAGAATGGACTTGATGGAGTCTTGCTGGCAATATAATGACTGCGCTGTGTCTTTATCTGAGCTCTGTTTGCTTCTTATATTCAGTGCATAAAATGCCTGTGGACAATTGATATCCTAAGGCTTAGACTTTATATGGAAAGCGGTTGTAAACAATTTCTCGAATTCAGATAACCAAGCCTACTACACAAGGTCTTTTTGTATCTCAATGCTGACTTCTGAATAGGTTGGTAGTACTTCAGTACTTAGTCTCCTATGGGTGCAGGAGAGGAAAGGCTGAAGGTATCACGGATGGTGAAATGCAATGGTTCTTGTTGAAAAATGCTGGTAAAGAAGGGCCGTGTGCCCATATGAGCAGAGTCCCCTGGCCTTTTCTGGAGAACTGCAATATTACAGACCAGACATTACTATTCTTTTTGGGGTTGTTCCCAGTTCTGTGGGGCTTCAATGTCAGACTTACAGCAGGAATGTGACATGATGCAGTCACCAGGAGATAATACAGCTGAATGGTATACAGAAATATTCCCTCCTAAATCATCAGGCATCTCGTTGGAGTATATTTAACTTGTTCAATGAAGAGTGAGGGGAATTACCTTCTGAAAAGTGAGATGTGCCAAAGGAGACTTAACAGCAGTTAAGACATGACACGGGAAAGCAACTTACTCCTGCAAGCTGTTAATAGGAGTTGTTCATTACACTAATGTAGCTGTGGGTTTCTGGAAGAGCTGCACAGAGTGCAAACTTTTTCCAGTAACAGTTTCCTTGCTGGTCCCTCTCTTCACAGGGATTTTGGAAAAGATGATGTGGTAGTAGCCCTTATAAACAAGCAGAGCTGAGGGTCCCCTGTTTTCTATGACACCTTTGTAGGTCCTACAAAGAACCAAGGAGGTATGTTGAAGAAACAGCCTCATTTGTTAGGGCTCCAGCTGCGTGGGCACAGGGAGAAGCAGAGCTAGGACTAGCACAGTGAATACAGCTGACTGCAGCCACACGGCCTGTGTAGGGAAATACAGAACATTTCCTGCAAATCTGCTCTCAGCGTAACATATGTAAAGCTGCAAGAACCGACTGCTTGTGCAATTCCTAATGGATTTGGCTGTAACTTGATTGATCCTGTGTGGCGGTAGCTTTTCAAGAAACCCAGTTTTAGCGGTGTTGCACCTTTTTGTGTTAGGAAAACAAATTACTCCTCTGATCAGAGAATTTCTTCAGTGTAGTTCTCGATGTGTTTAAATTTAACCATTTCTGTGATGTGCTGACAATGGAGGATCTCTGCCTTACGAATCACCGGCAAAACAGCAGCAAGCCATTTGTCATACCACACAGCTAACATTAGACAAACACCACTTGTCTAAAATAATGAGGGCAGTCCTATGGGAAAGCCACAGGGCTGAGCAGGAGATAACCTGCAAGGGTATAACTATATACTAGTTTCCCAAAGGAGAGGCAATGCTTTTATTTTAATGAAAATACTTTATGACCCCTGTACTAAATTCAGTAGCTTCTATTTTGTTCAACAAACAGAATGATGCACTAAAAGATGAATAAGGAAAATAATCATGTTGGCTGCTTACACTCTGGCATCTGACAGTTGCTAGTTAAATAATCCCTTAATTCTTCAGTGAAGAAGATAGCACTCTCTTAGGTTTCCCATTGGACTGGAGGCATTATCTTTTCTCCTCATCATCCATAAGAAACCTGTCTAGGGCTTCTGGCACACAGAAAAGTTTTTGCATCATCTTGGCTTATGCGTATGTATCAATGAGCCAGCCAAGTTCCATCTGGCTTCTTCTAGTCAGAGACCAAGGACAGGATTTGAGGGTGGCAGAAGTTTGCCACTTGCTCCCCAGAACTCCTGGAAGGGCTGCTTCCATCAATTTTTCACTTTCAGTTAATGTTCAGTAATCTTGTTTTGCATGGCATTACGCAAGTCCTCTATGCTTTTTACAGGGTTTACTAAGCTAATTCTTAGAGCATAGGTGCTGAATCCATTCTGAAGAAAGGACTTTTCAGTTTGGGTCAAATCATTCAAATATTCCCCAAAAGCAGTCACATCTGAGCCTAACTTTCAGATACGTGAAGGCTGCTCAGCTCTCTTCAGTTCACTGAACTGAACCTCAATTCAGTGGGGGTGCTTAGTATCCATTTGTGTGAACTAAAATTCAGGCCGTCTATGATTTCAATATTCATTACTGCCCAAATATGTTCAAGAGATGAAGCAGAAGAAAGGTAAAATTAATCTTCATGTTTCTTACTCTCCTTACTCAATGCATGCTACTCAGATGACTCTGAGCATAGTCTGTCAGTAAGTCAGGAAAGCTTTTTCTTCCAAGATTGATTGAGAATGGAAATGCGTTGCCAGGAAAGCTCAGTTGCTGCATGCAGCGAAGCAACACTTTTAGAACAAATTGTCCTGAAATTTCCTCACCTAAAGGGCAATGCATTGCAGAAAATAATATGCTGGGTAAGTAACTGGTTAGCTACTCTCTGCTGAGCTCTTTAGGTAAGTTGTCGCAGTTGCAGTGAGCCATGGAAATGGAAGCGATTAAGGCTGTAGCTTGCTCAGGCCAGCCACAGCCTAGAGCATCACAGTGAAAGTCATTGTTCAGTCTCCCTGCTTGCAGCACTGAGTAGTTGTGTAGTGCACAGCTTGGATTCCTTTCTGTGAATAGATCAGTGGATCTGTGCATGGTGTCTGGCAAACTTTGCAGTCTTTTCCAAATAAAAGCAGTACCTTAATACATTAACTATATTTCAACAGACAAAACAGAAGACGATCAATGGATCAGAAAAGACGCTTCAAAATGCCTTTCTGAGGCCAGTGAGCTACTGATGCTCTATTAATAGAGAAACCTGCTTGCCAAGAACATGGAGGAGAGCAAATGGTGCCAGTTCTGCATTTCACCCCTGCAAAGTTAATGTCCAAATCCAACAAAGTAGCTATCCTATAGCCTGTCAAGCTGTGTCTTCTGCCACCACTGGCCCATTTATCTAGCTCCCTTTGAAATCTGTGCAGTCTGCACCTGGCTGTCCTGTGATATATTAGCTCTTCTTTCTATTTTGTAAGAGGAGACAGAAGGTCAGACTGATGCTATCAGAACATGAGCTTTCAAAACAAAAGGAAAAAGAGTGCAGTGGCTCACCTGCAACTTGTCATGGCCTAGTATTTTTCTAAGCAGGAATGTACAGGACTGTCAGTAAAGCAAGACCATGGACCTAGCTCTGTATTAATTTCACCCATATTAGCATCCATAAATGAAATTGTGGCAGCAGCTGGAATGGAATTTTTACACATGAAGAGAGATCTTTATGTTACTGCTGATAATGGCTAATATGACAGTTACTGAAAGTTGTACTCAGTCTATGGTGAAACTTCATAGGATGTGATTTGACATCTGAGTGACCCAGCATGGCTTAATTTTGAGCTGTATGCATTCATATAAGCAAAGAAAATGCTGCTTAGCATAGGTCTTATATTTGATTTCAAGTATCACCTAATATAAAAAAAGATAACTATTTAACTTCAGCCTGAGCCTTGATGGAAAACTCCCTCACTTTTTGAGTGCTCAGCCTTTTATGAAGTTTCCTTTACTAGACAGCCCTCAGCTGACAGAAACCTATCCCAGTATGCAAATTACTTGTCTATGTCATCTTTATCATTATTTCTGTGAACCTCAGAGTTGTGACTACCTCTCAAATGAGGATTTAAACTGCTCAGGTTGAGGATCTTGGCCTTGCATCCTTCAGTCTTGCAACAGGTGGAACTGCATTCCCAGAGACCGCCTTCGGACTGTTCCTTTGTTACATGGGCAGGGTAGGCTTTGCAAAATATTAAGCATTGGATAACACCTTGGTGCCAAGAAATCATTTAATGTATGTGGCAGCCTGTACTCAACACATATTTCTACTTCAGCTGTTGTTTAGTAGACTCATTACTTATTAGGAAATTGTTTGTGTTAGATGGCAATTCTCTCTTCTTCATCTCCGTCAGTCCCTTACTTTCCCATCTCATTCCCAAAACTCTCATTTGTCTGGCCATTTGACTTTAGCTGTATCTATGCTGGAATGCAGATGAACATGAACTAGACTGAGAGCAGCCTGAGCTGTGAGGGTGAGCTAATGTGTCAGCATAGGGCTATGCCCTTGAGTCAATGCAGGGTCAGCAGAGCCCCTGGGCTAAACCTGTGACATTTTCTGTTTCATTTGCACACTAGAAAATTAGTCAGGTCCTCCAGGAAGCCCATTTGAAGCTAAAATGTTTGCTAAAGGTTGTCTTTCACCTTATTTCCCCCAGCTTCTGCTATACATTTGGAAACATCAAGTCACTCCAGTTTCTGATTCTCTGGTTCTGCAAGTGGAGCAGACCTGTATCCTCCCCCACTTCAAATGAACACTATTACTGTCAGATCAGCAGCTCTCACACTGCCAAAGCCCTTTCCTGCTTTGGACCATTGGAACGGGCTTTGGCAGTGGTTGCACCATTGGAAGAGCCAGCATTGCACCCTACATAGCACCACTGACTCCTGCACACTCACCTTCTGCATGTGTGTGAGCAAGACATATGGTTCAGCTACTCAGCATGCTAAGGGCTATTTTGGACTATCTCACAATACTGTGAAAGTGCCTGATAGAAGGAATAAAAACTGTGTCAGGCAATGGAGCAGGGCTTGCTGAGTGCTGAGTTACCAGGAAAGTCGCACAAGGAGATGATAGTTACTGTCTAAAGCTGGAAATGAAGCAGCGAGACTGACACTGTACCAGAAGCAAGGATGTCTTTGCAATTTCCAGCTGCCTTTACTGACAGAGCAGCTCCTTTCAAAATTTGTGAAGACAGGAGGGCTGCTGTTGAGCCTCTTGTTGTCCAGTATACAAACAGGGATGCACCTAGCAATTTCTGTAGTGATCTCTCCAGAAAGACTGAGGGTCTTTTAAACTCAAAAGTGAAATAAAATATAAAATAGGAAGTTTGAAGCTACTGTGAGAGAGAAAACTGAAATAGATGGGCTGCATACAGTTGTCCCTGTCCCAGGGCTGTCCAGGCAAACCTTTGCTTCTGTTCATATGTGCATAGTGCTCTCACTGGCAGAAGTACGTTGGTCACTAAAAACCTTTCTGTCACTTCCTAATCCTCATGGTTGCTTCCCAAAATTGCACAGTTCAAGTGAAGTCTCAGATTTTGTGGTGCTAAAACCATGTCTGTAGGCACTCCTGGATGTATGATTTGCAAAATGTTTCAGGCAAGAGCATATCACAAAGGAGAAGAGTCCTAGGGACAAGAGCTCGATCACTGACTGACACACCCACAGGGGAGCCAAGCCCATCAGTCACGTGACAGTTGAGTGATTCAGAGCTATAAATGCAAAGCTGTTTACCTAGATCACTGTCAGAGCTTGCTCATCTACACTAGTCAAGCTGAATTTCAACCTCCATCTGTTTTTCAAGATCTATCACTTTCTGATTTTCTTCCTCTTTTCCATATCACTGTGGAACATTCCAGATCAAAGACACTTGGACAAGCGCTAGGGACTCTGGGTCTGACTCTAAACACAGTGGAGAAAAAATGGACTGTAAAAGCTGCTGTTCAAGGGCTCTGAGAAGGAGGTGTTGAGTAGCTCCAAAATCTGGTGTTCCAGGCTATTTCTGGTGATGAGGCAACGCCAGCTGGCATACAAGCTAGGTCATTTCACTCAGAGATGAGGAAAACTTAGCAAAACAATGATGACTGTGTGGGAGGCTGCAAAGAAACAAAGAGGCAGCAAAACGCTGTAGTAGAATAGAGACTTGCTCCACTGTTTTGTCTTCAAGAAACCCCTACACAGTAACTCCTGCCTCCAGAAATTAATCACAGAAAGTTCTTGAGGGCAGAAGTATGGAAGACCCCAATGGGCAAGCTGCACTGAGGCAGAAAAGGGGCAAAATTTCAGGTGAGCTCAGGGACAAGTTGCCTGCACCCCACAACAAAGCTCAGCGTAGCTGTCCACACACTCAGGACCCTTAAAGAAAGACTGTGTTTTAAAAATGTCCAATGTTGAGTGGGTCTAAAATACTCATGTGTGGTGAGCTCTGTTAGTTCTATGAGAAGATAAAGGTTGTTAACAGATTTCAACTCTTCCTTCCATGGAGTCATTTGAGTTCAGTGGACCACACTCACTTTCTGACATTATGAAGTTTAACTTCTGTTTGCAGTTCGAATGTTCATTGCCTGGGGAAAAGTCTGGTTTGGGGTTCTGCACAGCCCCTACTTTCTGGGACTGAGGTGAGCTCCCAGAGAACAAAGGCCGTTTGTAATCGGAAAGACTCTGGTGACCTGCAGACTGAAGTTGGACCCATTCTTTCCATAAATTATATTTCAGGGAGGGAGTCATTCCTTTAGAACTGGAAGTGTTGGATGACTGGAAGAATTCAGGAAGGATGGACTGGAAGCAAGTTTTGATCTTCCAAACATTGTCTGAATTTTGATTCTCTGCATCGCTGGAAATTAGTGGACCATGATTTTGTGTCAGGTGAGTGCTTGCATTAAAATGGCTAAAGGTCTGACTAAACATGCTTGCAAATCTAATCAGCCTGTCTTAGCTTTTTGCCTCTTA
The DNA here is from genome assembly GCA_008658365.1 of Alca torda. Classification (NCBI taxonomy): domain Eukaryota; kingdom Metazoa; phylum Chordata; class Aves; order Charadriiformes; family Alcidae; genus Alca; species Alca torda. The sequence goes on along the minus strand of CM018101.1, from coordinate 53,170,510 downwards.
ACAGGGAAACTCAACACTTTAGGCACCACTTTCCAAGGAGATGTCTGTTTCCAGTGTGAAAACAGAGCTGCAGCATTGGGATCAAACACACTGAACCCATTAATCATGTCTGAGAGCCACGTGCATTTGATGTAACTAGTATTTTAAATTCCAAGTCATCCAGAGCAACGCATCCTTGTACTCAAAACAGCAGCTCACACGCCACTGTGGCTCTGAGTTGTCTGTAATTAACCTGATAATTCTGGCTCCTGGGGCAAGCAGAGAATCTAATTACTTGTTGCAGGTATGTGGCCTCATGCAAATGTGATTAACTGGCTTTGCTAAGGCATCCGCTAGGGAGCTAATTTAAACCAATGGTAATTAATAATATTATTTCACTGTGACAATATTAGTGATAATTCTAAGATGCACAGAGGGAAAAGTGCTTTGGAATAACTAAGGTGCCCAAACAGCATCTCTTAAGGTGGTAACGAGTGGCTAGGAAATATCTTGGAAGGTGGTTCTTTGCCAAGACTCACGGGATGAGCCACTCAATGTGAGGGCTCTACCATATCAGCAAACTTCTGTGAACATCAGTCATATGCTGTGGGGTAGGTGGAGGCATTGATTACTCCTCTGAAATGCATAGTTTCAGGGCCAGAAGTTCTGGATTCATTTGCATGTGCATGTACTCACCTCACCTTCCATTAGCAAGTGCAAAACATACTACCTCAAACATTATTTGCAATCACATGAAGATGCCGGTAGATAATGGTTTTTCTCTGCTTTTCTTCCCTCCAAAGAATTACTCTGCCCAGTTTCTCTGAACACTGCCTCATCCACATCTGTGGACCTCTGTCACTGATTCTTGACATGGTGAATGGGGTGCAATGACAATTGGGCAGGTTTGTCCAACCAGCAAACCCCTATTCCTAGCCTAGGCCATATAATGCTTTCAAGGTCTATTCATTCAATTATGCCATTCAATATGGCACAGAGGCAACAGGTGCCACGTTTGGGGCAAAGCTGGAAAGCAGGAGTTAAGACCTGGCTTCCTGGCAATAACATTTTCCATGAAGTGTTACTACACAGGAGTCCAGTGCATAGCAAATCCAGATGACCAAGACTAGAAAACAACCTCATGGCCATGCAAAGCCTCATAATCGTAGCTTGATGTTGCTGAGCACTGCAAGAGCCATAAAACAAGGGTAAGTCGTTCAAGGGCAGGGGAATATGCCGGGATCCTATAAGTCTACAAATGTGGAATTTACTTGGGTTAAATATTTGGGATGATCAATCAGTGCTGGCTGTACAAACCCCACCACTTTCTTCCAGAGCTTCTGTGCCCGCACAGCTCTGTATCTGTTTCAGTCATACAGCAGTCAGAACAGCTCCTCTATGAGCTAAACCTGCCTTGAACCATGTGGCTTGCAGTTGTAATAATCTGCAGTGCACAAGCAGAAATAAAATTGACAAAGCAGAACACCAAGTAGTGAACAAGTCACCCAGTTGTCACCGATCCTGATTTAGGATCTCGCTGACTACACCAATTTGTTGTGAATGGGTGATTTAGACCGCTTGAAGAACCACTGTCAAAGTTGTTAGTAAAGTGGTTTTAATATGATGCTGTAGAAGTGTGACTGAACAAAGTCCAATGTCAAGGCTCACTCTATTAATTACTGCATAGAAAAACATACAACGGAGAATTGAGTTACACTTGAGTTAGAATGATTCACAGAGAGAGTAGGGACACAAAGCGTAAGGGAGGCCCTCCTGTTCAGAATGAACGTCCTTGCTTTCTAAATTAGACACCGGTAGAACTTAATATCATGCCTGAGTGTTAATATCGTGACCTTATTAAAACGGCATGAAATTAGCCTGATGTCTCAGTCTTACCACTGCCTGATTATCATGTCCTATACTTACCTTACTTACTTTTGCCCTGAAAACTTGGTGTCAAGCTGTAAGCCTCAACAGCATCGCAGCTTTGCATGCTACCAGGATGTACTCAGGCAGGGGTCCTGCCCCATCTTGAGATCCAAAATGTATCCTCTGCTCCTCTCACTCAGAGTATACTCTACTTTTCTCACTTTGACCTCATGTAGCTGAGATCACTAGGACTGGCTTTCTACACAATCTGGAGCGAGGTGCTGGAAGGACTCTGCGTAGTGAGGCCGAAAAGGCCTGTAGGTAATGCTGAGCTTTACGTGCAGGAAGAAAGCAGTTGTCAGAGATTATTCCACTTCTCCAGATATTAATGATTGGAGATCTGCATTGCTATATACTTGCTTTGTGTTTATCTTGTGGCTGTTAAAATGCATCCATGTTTGCATTAATGATTGTGTGTCAGTGGGAGAGGGAAGTGGAAAGGACTAACTGGGACGCCTATCAACAGTTAGTCTAAGCCAAAATGCAAACCAGAAAAAACAATTACTACAGACAAAATGGAAACATTCAGGCCTTCTTATGGTACTGTAGGACCTTTTTTTCACCCTTTTTAATACAAAGCAAAGTCCTAGTGAAGTGTGTGTGTGCTTTTGAGAGGACTTTCTCTTACAGCTTGAGGCTACAACCTCGTCTTTTACTGTTTGGAAAAGTATTGAGAACAATGTGCCTGCTACACTTGCACGCATCTCATCTCTGTGCAATAATAGGGATTTTAATTTTATCCTCCTGTGATTACTTCTATGTGACATGGTGCTGCAATCTTCAACAAAATAATGTATAGAAATTTATAATGGTGTGTGGAGTTCCCTTCTGAGCTTCAGCCCCACTGTACTACGTCATTCTGGTGCCAAGGAGCCTAGATGCAGTGAAGCTGTAGTCTCAAGGTCAAACTTCTAATGATGGCTGAGACAGAAGCAAAGTGTTAGGTCTCCAGCATGCTGGCTTGTGCCCAGTCTTCCTCAGTTTTGCAACCTCACACAGAAAAGTGCTGCATCTGTAATGATTAAAAAGAGCACTCTGGTATAAGGTTGCGCGTGGGTTTAATCTTGGTCTCATATGGATGCCCAAGGAAAGAAAAACCACAAACTCTGGAATTTGTGCTCTGTGAATAAAAGCAAAGCAAACAAGGCTTAGACTGTTGCAAGGTTATGATACAAGATAATTTGTTTTAGTAGTCCAGATGCATGTAAATGCTTTTCAGCAAAATAGTTGAGATTTTCCTCAGCAGCAGCTGAGACATAGGCAAGGTGTTTCTGGCTTGTACATGACACTTTTTTAGGTCATATGTCAGTTTTAGTGAAAAGAGAAAGTAATTGAAACGTAGCTTAAAAATTCAGCTAAAAGGTCACAAAGAATTGTTCTATACACAAGATAGCTTGTTCGTTCTTGAAAGCAAAACAACACATGTATGTTAATGGCTGCCTATAGGTCACTCTGTCAGAATGGCTCTCCTCTAAAATATATCCTGCCTCCCCCACGGTATTTCCTGTGGTTTTTCTTAAGGAGGTTGGGACTGATATGCTGCAGGGGGGAATCAGTCTTCACTATTGCTGGTACCCTTTTATACCCCACAGTTCCTGTCTCCTGCAAAGAGATTTCCTGTTGTGGGAGCTCATGAGATTCATGATCCACTCAGCCTCACCCTCCTTAGAGGCAAAGAGTTGGAAAATCTCCTGCCCCAATGGAGTTCTGCTGCTCATTTTCCAGACTTGTTTGAAATAAACATGAGAAGCATCACTGAAAAGTCCTATACTCCAAGAAAAGTTAAGCATGAGCATGCGAAAAGTCCTGCCAGATCAAGAGAACCTTCATACATTCAGAAGTGCATGCAAAAATCCCAGATCACATAATGTGATAGTAACTGCTGAAGACCACGTCTTATGGGATACAATGAAGTCGGCAGAGCGAGTGTCAGTTGTACTTTGATCTGAGTGCTTCCTAGACCAGGTCTCTGTTATAAGATCAAAAGATTTTAGCAATTCCAATGCAGCACAAAATTTGCAACAGTAAAACACAAAGCATGATACTTTTTCTTCATACTTACTGTACCACTAATAACATAAAAAGAAAAGAACAACAGAGTCTTAATAACATTATAGAGACCAAATTACTAGTCTGAATATAAAGGTGATTGGGAGTAGTCAGCATGAATTCACCAAAGGTGAGTCAAGCTTACCAACCTGATAACCTTCCACAATGAGATGACTGACTTGGTAGACAAGGGGAGAACCATCGACATTTTCTACTTTGACTTCAGTAAGGTTTTCAACACTGTCTCCCATAATATCTTCATAGAGAAGTTGATGAATTATGGGCTGGATGAGCAATCCTGCTCCAGTTTGAGGTGAGTTGAAAACTGGCTGAATGGCCAGGCCCAGAGGGTAGTCATCAAGTGGCACAAAGTCTAATTGGAGGCCAGTAACTAGCAGTGTGCCCCAGGGGTCAACACTGGGCCCAATCTTGTCCATTTTCATATGATCTGGATCCTGGGGCAGAGTGTGCCCTCAGCAAGTTTGCTGATGGTACAAAGCTGGGAGGGCTGGCTCATACACCAGAGGGTTGTGCTGCCATCCAGAGGGTCCCTGACAGGCTGGGAGAATGGACTGACAGGAACATCATGAAGTTCAACAGGGGCAAGTACAAAGTCCTGCACATGGGAAAGAGCAATGCTATGCACCAGCACATGTTGGGGGCCACCCAGCTTGAAAGCAGCATGACGGAAAAGGACCTTGGGGGTTCTGGTGGACACCAAGTTGACCATGAGCTAGCAATGTGCCCTTGCAGCAAAGAAGGCTAAGGGATAGGTTGTGGAGTCTTCTTCCTCAGAGATATTCAAAAGCTATCTGGACATGGTCCTGGACCACCTGCTCTAGGTCATCCTAGGTCGACCTCTAGAGGCTTCTTTCAAATTCAATCATTCTGTGATTCTATGAATGTAGTTATATTCTACATTAGGATGTTAAAAAGCTTATGGGAGCAGCTTATTTATGCTCTGATGGGCTTTTGGGTTCTGTATCTTGCTTGCATTTTACTGATAGTTGGTGGAGAATCCTCTGATGCTGTAAAGGATTCTGACGTGTATTTTTGTTTTACAGCAGAATCTTTAGACAAAATAGGACTTCTCCTATTAGCTGTTGGTTAGAAACATACTGCTGATAAAAATCCTCCTTAATATCTACAATAGACATCTAAACATAATTCCCTTTATGCCTTGGTGAAGTGGCAGTATGATGCTTTATTCTCATTAATCTTCCGTTTCAGACAATTGAATGCATTGTGACTCAAGCCACATGTCCTCTTCGCTATTTTAAGTCCAAGAATAGGTGTATTCAAGCAACAATGAAACAATGACTCATGCTTGAAGCAAGACATTTAGGGTGTAATTCTTAAGCCCTCTTTTACCACTCAAGGAGAGGGTAGTGTGGAGGGACAGAATCACAATGCGAAGGAAAATTGGATCTTGTATCAGCCAAAGCTAGAGGAGTAAAATAGAGTTGTTTTGTTTTGTTTTGTTTTTCTTATTTTTTTCAGCAGTTCACAAAATAGGTGAATTAAAGAGATCATTTGCACAAGTTTAAATGTGGTTCCAAGGGTACAGGACACACCCTTCCACCATGTCACAGGTAAGCCAAGGCCGTGTTTCGGAGGACTGTTTGCAAACTGAGCCACTGTGCACAAGACATAACAGGCCGGTGATTCTCACTCGGCCTCCACCCACAGTAATCATTAACCTGGGGTGACTTCAGAAGAGACCCCAAGCAGGCATCCTCCTGATTGTGTAAACATAATGCACTTAGTGAAGGCTTGGTTCTAGGGAAATTCATTCAGAGAAGAGCAGCTTGGAGGAGAAGATATAAGCATGCAGATCTGTAACAAGTGCAAAACATTTGCTTTCTGTCTGTATTCAGCAAGCAGCTGCAGATTCCTTGTGGCACAAAAAATGCTCTATTTATACCACCAACAATGCTAGCAAATTCCGGAGTTTGCTGGAGTATTCTAGCAATATGAAAACAAAGTTGTTTTTTCAGTGGCAGAAGGAAGATGTGAAAATGGAAGCTTTCACTGACTCATCACAATCAGGGGGGTTATTACAAAACTAAATTGTTCTTCCAAATTCCTATTTCCGCACAAACAGCTCATTTGCAATTGTGAAGATGAGTGTTTTAGCAGAAATAGACCCTTCTGTTATTAAAAAGTTGCTTTCTTCCTTTACTGTAGATTTCATTTTAACAAAATGGATATGAATAAATTCTTCTACCTGTTCATCTCATTTTAAAAGAACTACTATTACATTAGCTTTTCCTTATATGTGCTTTTCAAAGATAGCTTGTATTGTATATTGGTACCAAACAGCTGTAATCAAGGACCTGTTCTGCTGCCTTCACGTTTTGTTTTTACATTCAGTGAAACTTTTCTGTTTGGGGTGGGTAACATTTTGGATCATTCGTCCTGTGATATTTTACACAAAATTTGCATGCTGTTAACTTTTCCAGTGAATGGCCATTTCCTATGATATAGATGCATACAGAGCAGATGCTGTACATCGAGACAGCAGTCAGGGTTTAGAGCTGCTCTCTGATCCCACTGACCCCTATTCCCTATTCATCTATTTTTCTTAATTCTGCCCTTCAACTGTGTAACCCACTTTTGTCCTCCTTTGTGAAAAGCCCCTGATGTATGTCTTGAAATATTTGGGGGGAATAATTGCTTTGGCAATAATACTTCTTCGCGGGCAAGGGTTTCCATAAATTTTTTCCTTTTAGGAAAGTGTTCAAAGAACTGCATGCTTTCAGTGGTGGCTTTCCGTCCCTGTGGATACAGCCTGGAGCCGTGTAGATCCCCCTCTCTGAGCTCCTATGGATTTCTTTGCTCCTAGAGGGAAACTCAGCTCTGCTCAGGGAAGACAAGAGTCCCCACTGCAGACAGGCAGAGGGGGACTGCAGAAAGAGGCACAGTTTGGAGGTTAATTGCACTCCTTGCCTATGGCTTTTTTTTCTTATTTTTTTTTTTTTTTTGCAGTATGAATGAGAGATGCCAAGCATTTTGAGACCATGGTTATTGATGAAATTACCAGGACATTTTGCATCTGTTTTTGCAATAAAGGAATGTACAGAAGTTATACAATGCTGTTCGGAACATACAGAAATGAGGGGAATTCTTCAGCAGTAGGCTATGGACAAGACTTTGGTGAGTTTAAGTATATGGGAAGCGTCTGTGCTTTTCCATTTCTGAGCTAAGTGGGGACAAAAACTTGGCACAGTTTAAGATTAGGTTTCATAAATTAAATACTGGGCTTATTTGTAAACCAGCTTGAAGCTCATTTTCTAGCTAAAGCAATATAGATATAATTTAGGGGAGAATATTTTTCCCTCATGCACAGTGGTTCATTTGCACTTCAAAGCAATGATTTAGTCTTAGTTCAGCTTTAACTATTATGTCCCAACTAACTTCTTCATGATGCAAACCATGCCTGAATCTAGCATATGCTTTGCCACGTTGAAGGCTGTGTGTTCATTCTCATGGCTTCTCCTGATTAGTTTTATCTGTCACAGCATTTCCCCTTTCCATTCCATGCCTATTTATTTCCCTCAAAGATTTTCCATGGAAGGCCCTCACAAGCACTTTAAAATCCAATATATGATATGCATCCAGTCTATTTAACATGTTTCTCTTATGTGTCACAAGTTTCCCACATGGAAATGATGTTGGCTTTTGTTTCAGGCCGTTTTGTTCTAAACTGTATGATTTCATCATTAGTGGTTGTGTAACCTTGCTGTGTAACAAACAGCCTGAAGGCAGATAACTCAGCCTTTATCTTTAGAAAGGAAAAAAAATGTCAGTTTTCTGGGAGTATGGAAAAATTTCCAGCAATGTTTTTCTGGTTAACTGATATATTTAAAGAATTTCATGCCTTCTGGAAGTTTACAGGGGCAATACAGATTAAGTCCTCTTTTGAAATAATTTTGTTCTGAGATTGTCTTACAAAAATGCAATGTCAAAAAAATAACATTGATTTACAACTCATCTTGAGTTCTGTTCCTGGCAACTGCTGGGTTTAGACCTACAGAAATGGGTGGAGAATCAAAGTTGAAAGAAAAGTGTAAGGTCTGGCTAACTCACTAGCAAAGTTAAAATACTTGATGCCTTTTGTGCAAAAGTATTACCTAGAAGCCCTTACCCAGCCCTAGCTATTGGAGATGAGGATGTTATGGCTATGAAAACAAATAGTATCTCTCTTGGAGTCTCCCTTACTTTTCTGAAGGATAAATATCTAGAGACCAAGTATGTTGTTGGTCATCATGTTGGCCAAATGTGTAAAAGAGTTAAAAAATGAATAGGCTGAATTAGTGGAGCTGTTAGACCTACTAAGGAAAGAGGAATAGGTTTTAGGGTTAGGGTTAGTCTTAGCTCCTGAACCACTGATAGCTGGAATTTGAAAGTGGACACTGAGGGGAATATCAGTCTATGGCTGTTTTTCATTTTATCCAAAGCATCTGCTGCTGGATGCTGGAAAAAAGATATTAGATGGATCATTGTCTGTCTGGTAAATCATGTATTATGTTATTCAATACAACTGATAATTATTTGCAAGGGACAAAGTGGGAAAGGAAAAAAATCTCCTTTACTGCTTTTAAATGCCTAAAGAACAGGCCCAAGCCTACAGAATTTCTCTTTAATGAAAAATTCTTGTCATGTGCCACTGTGGTGTTTCCTATGCTAAGCCCTTGCATTACTGAATTGAGTGTTCTGTTTTACATTTTATTTACAGGACACTGCATTACAAGCGAAGGCTTGCTGAGCAGAGATAATGTTGGGACAAATCTTTCAATAATGCCAAGGGCAGGTTTCAAAGTAAAGAAGACAAATCTAATGAAAAAAAACAAGAGCCCAAACTTGGAAAGAAATCTTAGACTTTGGGATCTGCAGAAGCTCCTGTACTCAAAGTTAGACTCTTTTTTAAAGTACAGTGAAGGTTAAAGCACAGCAGATTTTGAAGATGAAACTCACGAATATTTTTCTCTTTAGTCAGTTCTCTCAAGAAGTATTTTGCAAGCCACAAAATGTATCCTAATTGAGGGGAACTTCAATTACAAAATCAAGGCTATGCTCTACGAGTAACTCAGATCTTGACAAAAATCAGATGTTCCCACTGATTAATACGTGACATTCAGTTGCCAGTTCGTTTTTCACTTCAAATATTCCTAAAGGGGATCTGTGTGAGCCAAGACTCTCTATACATGTGTGCATGCAAGGCCGACTGTGTGGAAGACTGCTGCTTTGGGAGATGGACTGAAGAAATGCAGCTTTTGTCCCATAAGATACTGCTTCAAACTTGAGAACTTAATTGCACTGAAAAATTCATACTCATTTTCTGTTCAGCACCAGATGTCAGCAGAGCTTTAGGTAGCTGGCTCACAGTCAAGATTTTTACAATATATATAGCATGTCATATACCACACCAAATGTACACTTGCATGGTAACCACTTGGTGAAGTACTAAGGGGTGAAGAATTGTTGTTCTCTCTCCCTCCCTGGATGTCTTCCTGCATCCCATGTCTGAGCAGCTTGATGCTTGTGGTGCGTACTTCCATTCTCCTTCTCTGTTTCCACAGGGGACAGCTCAGGCATAACTGCTAATTGCTCCCTTCTGCTAGAGGGACTCTGATGCTGGCTAAGTCAGCATAGAGCCAACACCACTTCCCCCAACCTAGGCCTGCTCAGTAGGTCTGGCAGGAGAAGAGAGGTTTTCACAGGTTTTCTTTTCTCCCTCTAATTCTCAGCATTTGTGAGAAAATGTTTCAACACTTCAGAGACTCAGCTCCACAATTTGCTTAAAAGCAAATAATGGAAAAAATTTTGAAGCCTTGGTCCCTAAGCATTCCCAGTTGCTGCGTTAGTATCAATTAAAAATACACCAAGTTTGCACTTTCTTCACGTCCAATAGAAACAAGAGAATCATAAAATAGTTTGGGTTGGAAGGGATCTTTAAACATCATCTAGTCCAACCCCACCCTGCAATGAGCAGGGACATCTTCGACTAGATCAGGTTGCTCAGAGCCCCATCCAACCTGACCTCAAATGTTTCCAGAGGCATCTACCACCTCTCTGGGCAACCTCTTCCAGTGTTTCACCACCCTCAGTGTAAAAAGCTTCTTCCTTCTTTTAATTTAAACCCGTTACCCCTTGTTCTATTGCAACAAGCCCTCCTATAAAGTTTGTCCTCATCTTTCTTATAAGCCACTTTAAGTACTGAAAGGCCACAATAAGGTCTCCCTGGAGTGTTGTCTTCTTCAGGTTGAACAAGCCCAGCTCTCTCAGCCTTTCTTCATAGGAGAGGTGTTCCAGCCCTCGGATCATTTTTGTGGCCCTGTGAGCTCCCCATAAAGCTTCTCATTCTGTAAAGCTAGCTGTGTTTCTGCTCATTGTATCTAATATATAGGTATTAAGGCCAAGTGCCTGGTCCTGCACTTGGGTCACAACAACCACACGCAGTGTGACAAGCTTGGGGAAGAGTGACTGGAGAGCTGCCTGGCTCAAAAGGACCTGGGGGTGTTGGTCAACAGCTGTCTGAATATGAGCCAGCAGGGTGCCCACGTGGCCAAGAAGGCCAATAGCATCCTGGCTTCTATCAGAAATGGTGTGGCCAGAAGGACTAGGAAAGTGAGCGCCCTCATGTACTTGGCACTGGTGAGGCCACACCTTGAATACTGTGTTCAGTTTTCGGCCTTTCACTACAAGAAGGATATTGAGATGCTGGAGTGTGTCTAAAGAAGAAAAACAGCTGGTGAAGGGTCTAGAGAAGAAGACTTTTGAGGAGCAGCTGAGGGAACTGAGCTTGTTTAGTCTGGAGAAAAGGAGGCTGAGGGGAGACCTTATCACTCTCTACAACTACCTGAAAGAAAGCTGTAGTGAGATGTGTGTTCGTCTCTTTTCCCAAGTAACAGGCCATAGGATGAGAGGAAATGGCCTCAAGTTGCACCAGGGGTGGTTTAGATTGGCTATTGGGAAAAATTTCTTCACTGAAAGTGTTGCTAAGCATTGGAACAGGCTGCCCAGGGAAGTGGTTGAATTGCCATCCCTGGAGGTATTTAAAAGACCGGTAGATGTGGCAGTTGGGGACACAGTTTAGTGGTGGACTCAGTAGTGCTAGGTTAACAGTGAGACCTAATGATTCTATAATTCTGTCTTCTGTTGTCCAAGGGCTAAGCCTATACAATAAATTTTCTCCATGATCATGGGCACTATTAGAATATCCTTCTTACAATCATACTATTATTTTGTTAAAAGGGTAGGAAAGGAATCTTTGAAAATCTTTCACTGCAGCACAATAGATCAACAAACCCCAAAACTGTGAGAGGTCGGTGAGTGCAGATGAAACAAGGCTGAATGTCCTCAGGAAGCCAGGCTAAAGATAGGGTGAGCATCAGCTGTTGCAGTTCTAATTAATAGGTTTCAAAATAACTGGATATCCTGTTGGATATGAATGTGTGGTGGGAAGAAGTCCACAGAGGTGGTAAAGGGAAGCCAGGTGGTGGATGGGATGGCTACGGAAGTTTTAACAGTTAATATTGAGTTGCTGGTTCTGGTTGTTGTGGGTGGGATGGCCAGAGATCATGGTTGTAGTATGGAGTTGTAGTCCAATGGCTTTGTTGTGAAGAGAGGGAGGAGGAAACTAGGCAGAGTTTCATTTCAGGCTAATCATTTCAGGCTTTGGGACATAAGCTTTTACAGTCACTAACGACAGCAGAGAAACTTCCTTTCTCTGTAATGGCAGTCTGTACAAGTTATAATTTAGGGCTATTTGGCACACCTTTTATCAACTGACCATGTCATTTTCTGACATCAGTGCAATTCAGAATATACCAAATTTATATGGACTTCCAATTCCTAAAGCTATTTAATGTAAGGGACTGAGAGCTTGGGAAGTCAGGCCTGCAATACTCTATTTGTACTTTTTTAAAAAGAAATGGATGTAAGACAAAACTAGGTCAATTCCATCTCATTCAGATAAGGTTCTTTCTCCCCTAAAAGTTGGAAAAAATTTAACTCTTTCATGTCTCAGAAAATTATATTATTTGTGACCAGTGTTCTGCTTTAATGTATGATCTGGCCCTTTTCTCCATTTGTACTGTTTGCTATGTTGATGATCCAGTATATGCACTCTAAAAAGGTTAATCAGCCCCTTTTCAAAGGGCCTGCCTGATATGAGTATCCCACTTAAAATTTCACTACAGATTTTAAGTTAGACTTAAAAAGTTGGAGGGGAAAAAAAATCTCCCCCTGTTTAGACAAACACTCTTGGCCCTGCCAGTCTCCTGAAAGTCAAACACTTGTGACCAAGTCTTGTTTGTCTGGCTCTTCTACGGTTGTCCTAAAAGATGAATTCCTGCTGTTTTTAGAAAGGGATCAACTTGGTGTTTCTTGAAATGGACTCAAGAACCAACACTCTGATTTTGCATCCGGGTAGCTTCCCTGAAAGCTTAAAGCCTTGAACTAGTCCCTTTCAAGCCAAGGTCACAAGTTTCATCACAGGAGAAAGACTAAGCCTCAGTTACACAGGAAAGTGACTGTTTCATTCTTTGCTTGTATTTCAACCAAGTGAATGAAATGTCAATTTAAAAACCATTCTATGTCTAATACATAGGACCTGTACTTGAATAACGAGAAAAAATCAGGCTTGAAGCAGTTATTTCAGTTTCTGGGGACAGAAGAAAACAGTCCTATGTTTTGTAGGGTGAGCTGTGAAAAAATAATTTTCAAACAATACCACTTTCAAATGTATCTCAAGGCCTGATTTGAAGAACATCAAGACAGTGCCAGGAAATGCAATGTACATCATGACTCCTTTGCTTTCTTCAGCCATTCTCCTACTGTATCTCTGTAAATCCACAAGATTGGCAGTAGAGAGGAGAAATGTGACACAGCCTTCACCTTCCAGATATTCTTAAGCTGTTATGAACCACCTGTTGCTTGGGCAACTTGTGGCTTCAGCCTTACCTGGGGCTAAGCAAAGTGTCCTAGTGGAAGGAGACAAGAGCCCTTCTGTTTTCTTTAGGAGTTTCTCTTCCATTTTGGGTAATCTGAGGTGAGCAGCTTGGTCAAGGCCTTGCTGTCATTTGCTTCTGAATGTTTTCCCGTGGAACCATAGAATCGTAGGATCATTTAGGTTGGCGAAGACCTTTAAGATCATCGAGTCTGACGATAAACTTAACACTGCCTAGTCCACCGCTACACCATGTCCCAAGGTGCCAAATCTGCACATCTCTTCTTCTTGCTTTGCATGCACTGAGATCATGTTTAGATTCCTAAAGCTATCCTGTGTTACTGTAGTATTAAAGTGTCCCTTCTGTTGTGTTTGAAGGACTTTTATGTGTGTCAGTGATGGTGGCATATACATTGCACCTCCTTCTGCCATTGTGCACTGCTGTGATGACAACAAGTTCAGTCTTGTATCTTCTAAAGAAAGGCTTTTGGTGCAGCTCCCCAGCTAAGGCATGGTGGGACACAGGCATTGGCTTGATAATGTCTTGGCCTGTTCCTGGAAGTGTCCAAGGCCAGTTTGGATGGGGCTTTGAGCAACTTGGTCTTGTGGAATATGTCCCTGCCTGTGGCAAGGGGATTGGAACTAGATGATCTTTAAGGTCCCTTCCAACCCTAATTGTTCTATGATTCTATGATTCTCTTCCCCCAGAGCAGTGCGTTTACATGGTAGTTAGCAATAAGCAGCATCTTGTAGAGACAGAACCGGTAACCTACCAGAGCCTTCTTGTCTCTGAAATCACCAGCAAATGGTGGACCTCTGGAGTGCTTGATGGAGGCACATGAAACTTTTCTGCAGACATTTTCTCCATAACTTATCGCCTCAGGGACATGGATAGATTTGCAGAAACCCACGGCACTCTTCACTCCTTGCGATGCACAGCATCGGAGTAAGTACTCTTGGTCCTGGCTCTCACCTACACAGAAAGGCAATCACATCAGTTCACTTCCACCAATAAATCTGCTGGCTGAACACCAATCTTTTGTGTCAGGTGAGAAAATCAAAGAAGCCAAAATGGGATGGGAGAAAGCAGACACAACAAATCTTGGTCAGAAAGAATGCTTTCAAAGCAATTGCTTTTCTGGTAAATTGTTTCTTGTTAGGGAAATACTTTACTTGTTCATGGTGTTAAAGGGCAAACCAAACCACTGCACAGGAGATAAGCTGAAGTATTGTTGAATACAGCATGCTGATGTATGATTAATGTTAGAGATTTCTATCTAAATGCTGCATTTTATTATATGTATAGCTTTCTTGATACTGTTTCCATGGGAAACGAAGAGATTTCCAGACCAAGTAAATATAATTATACTTAGTACCTTATCAGTTATGTTTTCCAAATCAAGCAGAACATGACTTCTGCAGACTAGTTCTGTGGCATCTGTAGTTAATTTATATCTGAATGTCAACTTGGCTTAGTAAGGATGCTGTGAAAGCCTGATTTTCCCTTTAAAGCCTCTGTACATCTCAGCAGAGTGCTGGAACTGAAGAAAGCAGGCGGATTGTTCCACTGAGCATGCTTACTTTTTATCTTCAAAGCTGTCTTGTGGCTTGATTTACCTGCCACAGAGACGTGTTTTTCAGCCTGGGTGACACTTGCAGGCATGTCCTGTTGAACAGCTAAGCTACAATGTGTCTGCTGTGACTACAAGTGCCTCAGCACTGGGACAGCTTTTTGAAAGTTTCTTTGAAAGAAACAAGAAAATTCTAACCAGGAAGGGGCCTCGTGGGAGTCTGGTTACAACAGAGGGAGATGAAGAAGCCCTTTATGACCTGACTGAAGATGAGTCCCATCAGCTGGGAGAGTAGGCATGGTTGTAACATACCCTTTTGTCCAAGAAAAAATGAGAAAGAGTCTGAATATAATGCAACTTCTCTCCAAGAGCCCACTTGGACCAACAAAAAGTCTGCTGAGATTCACTGAACCAATACTTATCCTTGGCCTTCTTTTGTGGTGTGGTGGGTTGATCCCAGCCAGCAGCTAAGCTCCCTCACAGTCGCTTACTGACTCCAACCTCCCAGTGGGATGGGGGAGAGGATCGGGAATGAAAAAATGGCAAAAAAGCCCCAAAAGTAATTATGGGTCAAGGTACAGACAGTGTAATAAGTGAAGGGCAAAAAAAAAAAAAAAAAGGAAAAAAGCAAGGGATGCAAAGGCAATCACTCACCACCTGGCACCAGCGGTCTGATGCCCAGCCTGTCTCCGAGTAACGGTTACTTAGGACAAAACTCCACTCAGTTTTATTGCTGAGCATGATGTTATGTGGAATATCTCTTTGGTCAGTTCGGGTCAGCTGTCCCAGCTGTCCCCTCCCAACCTTCTGCCCACCCCTAGACTACCCCCTGGGGGAGGGCAGAGTGAGAAACACAGACAATAAGCAAGCACTATCCAGCAATAGCTAAAACATTGGTGGTTTTGTTATGAACTCCATTTTCACCACAAATATAAAACACAGCGCCATTTGGGCTGCTATGAAGAAAATGAGCTCCACCCGATCTGGACCCAGCACGTGGAGGAAGCAAACTACCCCTTGCTACTAGTTCAGAGCATTCAGCATGGGGACTCTTAAGCTGACAGAGATTGCTGGTCGGTGCGGCATAGCTGTGGGGTAGATCCACAGTGTGGTAGAGCTCTAAGTCCAGTGTGTGGTACAAACTGACCTGCAGTCAGAAAAAAAAACTCACTGGCTTGCAGGCATGCTGCCAAGGGAGTTTTGTAGCCCAGCAAAGTTTTGCTTCCACTAGCTATTGTAAAAGAGCAGTTCTTTAAGAGCATGGAAATACATGCTTCCCTGCCTACTCATCTCACCTTTCTCTAAAAGTTGTCACTTCTTCACGTGTCTTTCTCATTTGGGAAAAAAAAAAAAAAAAGAAAAGGTCAAAAAAAAAAAAGGCAAAAAGAAAGCAACAGTATTCACCTGCTGATCCCATGTCCTGTCTTTGCCTCTTTTCTTGCTTCATCGGTAGCATGAGCTATCTTGTTGCAGGAGTGTCTGGCTTTGAACCCTCACTGATAGAGAAGCACAACATTTAAACTCATTTCCTACTCATGTGGATTTCCATTAAGCAGATGCCTAAGTTTTGCTAGTGCCTAGCCCTTTAGGTAGTTATCTATCAAAAAATAAAAAGGTGTGTAATTTGATGTATAATTTCACGATATAGTACAAATGCAGGTAAGTTTTGATCATGTGCCACTTTTGCATACTGGCAGGCAGATCAGCCTACATTACTGGGTTTTGTCCTTAAACATCCATTCTTGTCCTGTTTGAGAAGGACACAGTCTTCTTACATCCAGAATAAGAGGAACACATACAAATCAGAATCCTTTGTACTTTTTTATGGCTAAAAGTGCTTTTCAGATATTAAATAGCAGACTTGTGTAGCAGGCTGATAAAGGAGCTATGGTTCTCTTACTGTTATTGTTGCACCCACCTTCCAACAGAGGACAAGCACAACAATAGGAAACAGCACTTGGAAGTTCATACCTCTAGGTCTGTACTCAAAAAGAGTTCACTCAGTTTGGGAAAAGCGTTGTGCTATTTCCCTTAAGATTCTTCTTGTGTAAGTCAAGCAATGGAATTAGCTGAGACTAAACATTTTTTAGCTGAGCCTCTAAGGAGGCAGGAAAACAGAATGACAGTCACATGCTCTGTGAGCATAGGCAATTGATACAGAAACAGGACCTGACATGCATGACAATCACAGATGACACAGATCTTTGACTAGTGTATAACACATTTTTTGCAAAAATATAACACAGTTTTCTCAAGAATCTTACAAGATTCAGAGCTCTGCATAAAACCATATAAGCGCACGACTCTCAGTCCCACTGAAGTCCTTAGAGGCTTGATGTGAGTCTTTCCTGATGCATGCAAGAACCTTGCGCAGCTGTGAATTTGACTCCTGTTGTACACAGCGGTCTCAGCCCTGTTATAAACCAGTGTCAATTCACATTCAAAGTACGTGCCCGATTCTCACTTACACAAGAATGTTTCTACATCTTGTCTGCCGCGAGGCATTTTAATGTAACTGAAAATCAGTTCTTCTTTGTTTCTCAGGTACTTGCAGTTTTGTTTAATTTTGGACTCTTTATGCATGAAAAATAAGAGTGGTATTACAGCAACGTAAAGGCTAAACTGCATGGGTGCGTTTCTCTGCTTTAAGGCAGAGGGAAACCACCTTGTAGTCACATGTGCATACTGGCAGGCAGTGAATCCGAGTCCCGATGTATAGAAAGCCACATGGAGTTTAATTGCCAAGAAAGTTTTAGGAAAAACAACCCACACCACTAAGAAGCTTTTAGAAATTACCTTGTATAAACTGATCTAAACTCAAGCAAATTTCTCCAAATGTGAACATTTAAGTACCATATTCAGGTGAAAAGATCCAGTTTTTCATTCCTATAACTGATTTATAGCCAACATAGGAACAAGCATGACAGGTTGCTCTTTCCAGTTGTTCCCTTAGTGTACTAATAACCCAGGTTCAGTGAGTTTCTTTCCTCATTTCTCTGTTGTTTAGTCACAGGAAACTTATCTGGGGTTGCTGAAACTGGTAGAAAATGCATCTTTTTTCTTAGAAGAGTCTTGTCCTTTCTGCCTCTCCTCTTGCTGAAGCTGCTCAATGAGAAATCAAAGGTAAGCTTGGCAACCTCCAAAGGTTTGGGTTTTTTTGAAGGAGTCATCCACCTTGTCCAAGTTCAATTCAGCGCTAACAACATATAATATATGAGCAGCTCCTGTGTATGTGCTAAAGGTGTGAAACCACTCTTTTCCTCTTCCCAGAAGGAAATAAACAAGGGGATCAGGTCTAGCTGAAGTCAGTTGCACAGGGAGAAGAAAGCATTTACCGTTGTCACAATTTGAGAAGGAGGGTCTTTTTGCATTGTTTGGTGAGGTGCGTGGATTTCTGTCTAGCAAAATTAATGAGAAAAACATAGGTTTTATTTTAGTGCCATTACAATATATGCTCCATCCTGAAGCCCACCTTTGGATGATTGTTCTCCACCACTGATACCACATTCAGACTTCAAATGAACAGGAGTTTCCATGTTTGCCTGTTCCACATCAACCCCTTTGCAAAGTGATGCACAGACCCAAAGTGCTGTGAGACTTCAAAAACAGAACAGATACTTTGGAAACTGCATTTCTACGACAAAATATTCTTACAGAGATAGCAGTGTACAAGAAAGGTGGAGTTAAGTTTAGATCCTTACCACAGAGCATTTGTTTTGCAGCAGCTATCAACACAGAGCGTATGTCTGTTTCTTTGTTGCAAAAATAAAAATACTATCAGGTTGTTCCTGTCAGTAGCATAAAATATTAAACGTGAAAAGCGCTTTTGTCTGTCTGCTATGGGAAAGGAAACACAATTAATAAGGTAAGGAGAAATGGTTCTTGGTGTTGCATTTTCTTCTGTAGTCTGTTAGACTAACAACCCTTGCATCTTGGACATAGTAAACAAGGCATCTTTGCCAAGGCCCTGGGCTAGGCTCCACAAATGGACAATTTTTGAGCCAGAGACTCCTGTGATTTTTGTCCCATGGATGGCTTCTGGAGGGGATATGGAAATACAGAGGGGTGAGAATGCTGGTTGCTCTGCAAGGGACGTCACCTGAGACATGCAGCTCCAAGCAGTCAAAACCCTCAAGTGCCAACACTTTCCAAGGTGCCCAAACAAAGTTACCATTGGGGTTAAACCCTTGATATTTGTGATTATACAGAGTGGAGTTGGGTGGCTCTGCCAGCTCAGAGGCAGCAGCCGACTAATGGTTAGCAATCGAGCCACCAGAGGGAGATAAAAGGCCACATGCATTTCAACCGGGTCGTCTCGTATCTTCTAATGCCACAGTCGTAAACACCTACACTGTGATCATAAAGCTCATATTAAGTCAAACTAACTGTTTGTGGCAAACAGCAGTAGCATTCTGCCTGTTTCACATGCCACCAATGAACATTATCATTTTAACTTTGCCTCTGGCAAAGCTTATGTATGTAATCCCAGGGAAAAAAAAATAAAACGAAATGCTTGTTGGTGATTTTGGAGCAGGTGCATGCAGCCTGTTGAAGAAGTTTACAATTGCGGTTCTGTGCTGTGCACATATCATTTATTTTATACCTCTTACTGCTCTACTGTGTTTCACAATGAGGTCCAAAGAAACTATAAGAATCTGCAAATATCTTTGTTACATGGTGCTTTTGGAAATAGTTCTAATGAATCTCAGCCTGATGGGTGTTTTTCTTAGGCAGTATTGCAGGAAATTCGTGTTTTGAAAAAAACACCAGTGAACATTTCAAATTAATTCTTCACTCAAAATTATCCTTCAAAAGTGAGGATACAGACTACAACAAAAACATTTTGTGAGCTGCTGTTAAGAAGATGATTCAGAAAACCTCTTGGTTGGATTTTTAGTCTGTAGGGATATTCTTTTTCTTCTTACTCTTTGTTTCTGTCTCTTCCTTTTTTCTGTAATTCCTAGTCCCAAAGATGTATTGAAAAATGAAGAGGTCTAGTTACTCCTTGTGCTAAAGTAACTGGGGCTGTTTGTAAAACTCAAGCTACAGTTGTGGGTAAAAATGTAGATTTCTGTTCTGGATCAGGATTAAAAAAACCCCAAATTGTGACATAAATGTATTTGTGTGTGTGTATAAATGTTGAACTATTTTGACAATTTTCATGGAAATAAGACATTTAAATAATCCTAAATTTAAGTCTTTTCAGGCTGGATCAGCAGGGAGCTGCACTCCTGAGGCCTTTCCCATGCTTGCCTCCCTTCTAATCTTGCTTTCCAACTGGGGAACACCTCTCACGATACCTCAGTTTCTCCCTGGTTTTAAATTGTCTTATCTGTGTTAGAGGCTAAGAAAGATGGAGGCAAGGTCTTGGAAGGATGTAAGAGGTATGGAGTTAAAAGTTAGCTATGAAGTGATTACCTTGTCAAACACCTTGTCAGATGGGATAATAAGGAAAAGAGGGAAGCCATGAACAAGACATGTAGAGACACAAACGCGACAGAGATATGTAAGGGCACCAAAGATGAGAAACAAACCTGGTCAATCACAGCAATTGATGGGCTATCAAGAAACTACAGGGAAACTGGGGCTTTGCAACTGATAAGGCTGCAAACCCGAGGGTGCAGGGTGCTGGAGGGGTTGGTGTGACTGTGCCAGCTGCTGAGGGAACGTGCATGGGACAGGGTTTGGGGAGGAAGAAGGGAGGCAGGGGGAGGGGAGAGCTGACAGAAAGGGGTGTCAACTACCTGAAAGGAGCTCAGTCTGGAGAAAAGAAGGCGGAGGGGAGACCTCATCACCCTCTACAACTACCTGGTTGGAGTGAGGTGTGTGTTGTCTCTTCCCTGTAGTAACAAGTGATAGAACAAGAGGAAATGGCCTCAAGTTGCATCAGGGGAGGTTTAGATTGGCTATTAGGAAAAATTTCTTCACCAAAAGGGTTGTCAAGCACTGGAACACGCTGCCCAGGGAAGTGGTTCAGTCACCATCCCTGGAGGTATTTGAAAGATTTGTAGATGTAGTGCTGAGGGGCATTCTTAAAGGTCTCTTCCAACCAAAACAATTTTATGATTTAAAAAGGAGTCAATTGCATGTAAGCTGAGACTGGTCAGTATGTTAGACTGACTGAGCCTGGCACCTGACCACTGCAATGTGTCCTACCTTCTTATTAAATCTTTCCTTAACCGAGTGCATGGTCTTACTCTCTACCCCGTGTTCATGGGTGCTGCAAGAACGAAGTATCAGCTGCTGGGGGGACCAGTGTGATGGATTTGGTACAAGCAACTGGAGTCAGACTGGGAGTGTGGGTGCCCTGGGCCTGTAGTATCAGCTACCGAAGCAAGTGGGCTCTCAGTGCCAGTGGCTGGGGTAGAGAAGGATCTTGGCCACCAGCTACTGGGGTTGGAATGGTGTGTGTCCCCAAAACCATCAGACTGATACTGGATCAAGGTGGGCAAAGCTGGTAGAGCAATTATCAGAAAGGAGGAATGGTCCTTGTTAGAAAAGGATGTTGAAATATATTGGTTTTTGCCCCATGAGGATGAAGACTCAGAGGCAATGCTGAATTGCTCATAAGCACTGAGGAACAGGAAGAGGGGAGAACAGAGTTATTTCAGATAACAAATGGTATCAGCCAGGTTATAATTGTTGTTCTTGTGCCAAGTATGTATTTAGGCTGGAAGTTAGAAGAATCCCTTACTGGTAGAGAAATAAGATTCTGGGATAGCTTTCCAAAGGAAATATTTTGGCCAAAACCCCCAAAGCTTCTGTTAAAATGGAACTCAGAATGTTTATTAAAAAATATTATCTTGACATGGCTGCCCAAGCTCACAAGGGACAACTCCTTATCACTTCCATGTTTCTATAGCACACTTGTTTTAGAATCTCCTATTAGAAAATGTGCTGAAAAAATGAATAAAAACAATTCAAAATCCCTCCATGCAAGGCTGGTTTTTGGCTTTCCCCCAGCTATTCCTTGCTATAGTGTGGCCATCTCTGCCACCGTCATTCTGCAGCAGGAGAAAAGTTCAAAAAGCAGAATCCATGTGCTTCTTGCTCCATCACTCTCTAGCACTGGGGCTTGGTGTGACATTGTGTGGATACCCATTTTTCTTTAGGGAAAATGGGATGCTTCTCCTTTTTTCACTTGGCCTTTTTTGTACCCCCCTGCTCTCCCCAGTGCTTTTTTCTACATGCATGAACTTCAATGTTTACTTTTGTGTTCGAACCTAAAACAATGAAAGCATGGCATATGTGTGCTGTGGAGGGACCCTGGCCACTTCCTCCTATAGCCTAAAGAAGTCCCTGCTTTTGTGCTGCTTTAACCTTTGTTGTAATTGATAACTGATGTGTCTGCTTCACTTTCATGAAAGCAGCTGAAAAAAACCCTGGAGTTTTGTGCCAGAGATATTTCGGCTCCCAACACTGCCTGCCATTAATCATACATTGTACAACTAGGCCTCAACTTTTTTTTTTTTTCCCCCTTTTTTTTTTTGGTAAGTGTGAAGTATTCCTGCTCCTGAATGCCATCAAATTAAACCATCACAGGGAGCCAAATAAGCTGATGAAGATGGCAGCGAGTACACAGTAGTTACCAAAAGCAGCAAATAACTCAGATCTTAGGGACTTAGGTTTTTTCTAGGTCTGCTAATTGGGCAATAGGAAAGTTTCAGCCTGAAAGATGCTGAATGGGGGGGTCGTTCAGTTTTTCCAGACACTGAGCATCTGTAAGAATAGGCATATTTTCACCTTATACTCAAAGCAGCTGGGCACAAGGGCTAGGCAGCTTCTCTGATGCAGGATTCAGCAAGGTGAAAATTCTCACTGCTGCTGCTGCTGCTACCCATCCCCAACTACTGCCACCAGGCCCAGCTTCACAGGGAGAGACAGTCAGCACCTGCTCGACTTCTGCTCTTTCCGTGTTGCTCCTATGCGTGTTGTCCATAGATGCTACGAAAGAGCAGAAGGAATGAAAGTCCTGCAGTCTGCACGTGTTGACGCAGCTTGTTGTGAGGTGGACTGGGCACCCCTTGGTGATGGGTGGCATGAATTACAGAGAGCTACTTGTAAAACACAGACATTGCTCTCTGCAGTGGGCCTGATATTTAGAAACGGAAGTATTTTGGTACATGTGTTTGTCTGATCCCTGTTGTCAGCACACACTTACATGAGTTATTTGGGGCTTTGAAGTTTCAGACTTGTTCTAAGCATATGAGTGTAGATCCACTTAATTATACAGAAATCTTGACAACTGTGCGTGAAACCCTTGAGATGCAAGAGGCTTTGTCAGGACCTGTTTCTTGTTATCTGCTCACCATTGCTAATCAAGCAAATGGCTTGCTGAGTTGTACCACTAGAGCTGACACAAAAGCTGTGGCTTCCTTGTCAACCAGAGAGTGAAAGGTACATGTACTGAAGGCTTGGAAGTTGTACTGAGCGTTTGCTTTGATTTTGCCATCTGCATTAAGCTATGTGGGGATTTCGTAAAAGCCACAGGAATATCCACTTATATGATTCATACTTCTTACTACAGAGATGTGCTGGGGGCATTGAATTCACTATAAGTAGCTTTGTAATCATGCTAAAAAAGGAACTACTTTTTGTCATTCTTTCAGTGTGCTTTTGTTAACTATACCTGCAAGACCAAAGGTAGGTTTGCTTTTTTCGCTCCTGACTAAAGCCTTGAGTCAGCAAGATTTCTAAGCACATGCTCAAGTACAGGCTGCAGTGCTTTGTTGAATAGCTGGAGGTTTAAGCATATGTTTAGCCATAAACATGTACTGAAATGCTTTCCTAAACTGAGACTCTTCCCCGAAATAATAGTTACTTAGATGGTGACTGTAACACAAGCTTAGTGATGCTCTGGATTGAATTAGTGAACACAGGCTGGCAGTAAGGAGAGAAATTGTTTTTCACTTTATTTTAACAGTGCAGATACACATGAAAAAAAAAAAGGTAAATATATGTAGGAGCATTTTCTTATACCAAGGGGTCACTTCCTGCTAGGTAGTTCAATATTTTAAATAATAGACACTAGTTCTGTTATTAAAATGAGAGTGTGAGACATGGAAGCCATGAGCAGACTGGGTATTAAATTCAAGGAGTCAGATCACATAGCAAAGGTGGATTTAGGTCATTGGCCTGTGATCAGTTAGGGTGGCCTGCTTTCTATGGGAGAGGCTACATGACACAAAGGGAAGTTTTCAAGGCATCACTTTTCAGAAAGCCAAAAATTATCGGCAAGCTGTGCTGTCTAGAAATATCCGAGCTCCAATCACAGATTTCAGTGCAAATCAGACCTCTTTGTTAGGCATTGCTCAAATTAGGGATGCATTGAACTAATCAGTATTCTCTGCAAAAAATTTTGAAAATTATTCTTCATTTTTTCCCTTCTTATTCGTTGCTAAGGGCTCATTCAGGAGCCTGATGCTGAAGTGCACATACTGGGGAAGAGGCAGGAGGTTACTTCTTGTACTCTGAGTTCAGATGCCCATATACCTGATTATAGCATGCCACTGTGCACATGCACTGTAGATTTTAGATTTGCCTTTAGATATAGTAAAAACTGGCAAGTGGGTCAGGATATGGGAAAGATATGCACTGGATAAGTGGACTAGAAGATGCATGGAAAATTGGCTGGAGTTTGAGGTTCATAGTGTTTTAATCAGCAATGCAAAGTCTAACTTGTGGCTAGTTACTAGTGGTGTCCCTCTGAAATACTGATACTGAGGCCAGGGCTCTGTAATATATTTACTAATGACCTGGATGATGGGACAGAGTGTGTTCTCAGCAAGTTTGAGGATGCTCCCAGACTGGGGGGAATGGTGGATACACTGGAGAAGAGAGCTGCTCTTCAGAGGGATCTTGACAAGCCAGAGAAATGGGCTGATAGGAACCTCCTGGAGTTCAGCATCGGCAAATGCCAGGTTCAGTTTGGGGTCCCCGGGTCATCTTAAGACAGACTCCATAAAGCAAGTCCAGTGGAAGCCACTGAGATGCAGAGGGGGCTGGACCATGGCACATGGCAGGAGATGCAGCAAGAAGTGCTTTTGTTCAGCTTGGGAACAAAACAGTGAAAGGGAGCTCTTCTGGCTGTCATCAGCTCCTTCATGACAGGGCACTGACAGAGACAGACTCTCTGAGAATTCACCTAAGGCAGAAGTTACTCATTGCAATACAGGGCACTCACAGAGATTGGAAGATACCTTTCTTCCCTAGGAGGGTGCTCAGTGCCTAGGCAGGGGGGGACAGTGTGGCTGCAGGTTCTCCCCTCTTGGGCATACTCCCAACTTGACTGGACATGACCCAGCGAAACTAGCTGAAGTGTCAGGTTGGCCCACCTCTGAGGTAGGGAGGAATCTATGAACGAGTAGATGGGGGGTTTCATCTAAAAGTGAGAAATCTGGGTTCTTCAGCGAGCTCTTCCAGTACTGAATATTGCTGTCTGCGCTTTTACTGTTGTTTGCCTAGTGTGTCCCCTTACACTAAAAGCTATACAGGGTCTGGAGTTCTTGCTTCATGTAGAAGTAACGGCGGGTATGGGGCCCTTGCTCAAGGCTATGCCCCCATCAAGCACAGCGCAGACTCGGTGCGGACTTTCCCACTGAGGCACTTGTTAGGAAGCATGTGAACTACCTCTGGTTATCGCAGACCGCCCGCGAGCAACACTATCCTCTTTGATTTACGAAAGGAGCATGCGACGTGCGTGGCAGGCAACAAGACGAGGGAGAACTCGGGGGAACGAAACAGATTCGCTGACGAAGGGACGAGATCCCTGTTTACCGCCTCGGTGGGCTGGGGGCCAGGGGAGCTGCCGGCCCGCAGAGAGCCCCGGCGGCCGCGGGCCCATGGCCGGGCGGGCGGGCGCGGGGGGCGGTGCGGTGCGCAGGGGGCGGTCGGCGGGCGGGGCGGCGGGCAGCACCATGCGGCCGCGGCTCCCCGCCCTCCCGCTCCGGCTCTGCGCGGCGGCGGCGGCGGCGGCGGCTTCCGCGGGGCGGCCGGGGGGAGGCGAGCCGCCGCCGCTGCCCTCCGCATGGAGCCGCGGCCGCCCGGCGCCACCGCCGCCGCGCTGCGGGGGGCGTCCGCGGCGCCGGGGGCGGCGGGCGGCGGCGGCGGCGGCGGCGGGGCGCCCTGCGGGGGATGTGGTGAGTGACGGCGGCGCCGCGGTGTGCGTGTGCGTGTGTGCGTGCGTGTGTGTGTGTGTGCGTGTGTGCGCGCGTGTGTGTGTGCGTGTGTGCGCGCGTGTGTGCGCGCCCCGGCGGGGCAGCCCGCCGCCAGGCCGCTTCTCCCGCCCCAGGGGCGGCGGGTCCCCGCCGGGCGCCCCGCGGAAGGCACCTTCCGGTCGCCCGGTCCCCGCGGGGCGCTGTCCGCGGTGCTGAGCGCGGCGGCGGGCGCGGCGGCTCCGCGGCGGGTCTGGAGGCACGGCGGGCGGCGCGGGGAGGCGCGCAGGGCAGGAGGGTTTCCTTCCCTGGATCCCGCCTTGCGGTGTAGCACCGGTGCTGCCTCGGCGGGAGCAGGATGGTGGCTGGGTTCGGGATGGAAATATATGGCCGAGCCGTGCTCGGTCCGCCCCGCAGGGTTTGTGATCCGATCGTCGCGGAAAGCGGCTGGCAGATGAGACCATGAGTAATCCGCTAGAACACAGGGTAACACAGAGACAACTCGGGGCAGCCGTCCGGAACTGGCTGGGGGTTTCAGTTTGCATTTCTAGGCAGTGTCACCTCAACATCTGCTTGCAACAGACAAGATAAAGTAGCTCCGTGGCACCCTGCAGTTTTGCAAATGAAAACATTGACTCTGGTTTTGCTGTGCATTATCTTAAATGAATTTGAGGTCAGCTGAAGCTTAGCTGCTTTATTCTTGCATTTTCTTAGTCTCGAGTCGCTACATCGTGACTAACACTGATTGTTAGGGAACAATACATCCTTACTCCTGGGAGTAAATCCATTTCTTGTAGTGGAAACTTCTCTGAATGTAAAAGAAGTAGTAGCTATATGCTTGTCTTCAAGCCTTTTCTTCTTGCAGCCAGTGTTCAGCTTCGTTTTCCTGCAGCAGCTAAACATTCTCCTTCATTATTGTGCAGCATTTCTTATAACAAATATTCTTCATTTGCGTAAATAATGAACTGCACAGTTGCATTTTTGGTATTGGGTTAATCTTTGAATCTTTAAAAATATCCTTTCTCTGAGCTGCTCTCTGTGTGTGTGGGTGTGAGGAAGCCATGCTTTTGCATTCGATTATCCACAGGTCTTAGCTCCCAGATACTCACTTGGACTTAGTGGGAACTGAACTCTGCAAGCATTTTGCTTTAAATGTGTGGCACTTGGAAGCATGTTTTTTTTTCTGAAGTTGAAAGAATCTGCCTGTTTGAAAGGTAATCAGTACTGTTTACCACAGGCTACCAGGTGAAGGCTGAGAGGATTTAAACTGTGTGATCGTGTGGCTATTGATAATCAGGCAGGTTAGCCATGGGCAAGGACGATTCCTCAGCTGCACAGAAGCTGGCAAAGTGTATTTCTAAAGGTGAAGGTTCTGTCTACAGAACAAAAGCCTGCACAGGCGCTCAGGCCTGTCCAAGTGGGACTCCATGAAAATCTTGGGTTTGGGGGAGTCACAGCTAGTAAAATCTAGACTTCCTTCAGTGCCTGCCCACATTCCTTTGTGGTTCAGTGTATTTCACTTGCTGGTGTGACCCAGCTTATAAGTCATGTCTCATGCTTTTTGACTTTGGCCTCTGCTTTTCTGATTCATGATACTAGACCAACTTATACATTTATCGCTGAGATGAGAATAGGTCATTTTGCTTGAGTTTATTTTGAAGAAAATGTTGCTACTTTGTTGGCTGCTTCTTTTGAGACTGTGGGAGAGGAAAAAAGAGCAATTCAAGAAAGTAATGAGCTGCTTCACATTCATAACTTTTCCTTCCCTCTTTTCTCTGCTCATGTAAGTGTTTCTGCTGGCTTTAACCAGACCTCACAGTGGACATAAATTTTCTCCACTGTTTTGAAGCCAGAGCCGTCATTTGTGAAGGCCTTAGGTTTGTAGGTGTTCTGCTGGCATGATTAACCATGCGAATAATCCTAGGGGCTTCCATGCTGAACTGCTCATGTGACTAATGAGAAGAAGTATACAACACCTGTGTAGAAACCCACAGAAGCAGATCGATCGGGAGGCAAAGCCTCAGCAGAGATCATCTTTTGCCATTCAGCTGGCTTTCCTCAGCTCTGTGCAGAAGACAAAGTGGGGCACTCAATGTAAGGCTACTTACTGCTCATGCCTGTGTCCTCCCGTAAATTCTGCAGGGCTGTAAAATGCTTCCCACACTGCAGCTGCAGAAGGGCCAGGAGAGCACTGTCCCACAGCTGGCAGAAGTGGGCTCTGATGTAAGGAAGAGCTGTATATTTGTTCAGTCATGCTTGCTGTCCATCCCAGGTGTTCTTATTACAAGTACCCCACCCCCTCTTGCAATGTGTTTTACTGTCTTCAAGTGTCAGTTATAATAGGCAGAAGTTAAGTATCCGGTGTGTTTGAATGGAACAGCTTTGCAGTTGTGGATGCTAGTTTTATAGATGGCTGTTTCCGTATACAGTTGAAGACATGGCCAGTTGGCAAGCCAGGGGTTGTGTGTTGTTTGATTTGACCACACGCAGGCACTTTAACTGGATTTTCACTTCTTGAGATTGCCACAAAGCAATATCATGATATTAGTAACAGCTTAAATGCATCTAGACACAATTTTTTTTTTCAAAAATATGTTTGTACTAACGAAAATTTGTTTAAAGGGACTCACCAGGGTGCTTAAAATCCATTTAGTCTAATGAGAAATTAAACTTTCTTTTTATATAATATGCATGTGATATACAGAACATATGAAAAGTGTTTTTCATGCCTATTCATCAAGTCAAACTGCCTGTAGTGTAGATGTTTAAGAGATTTCTCCTAAATGTAAGCAACTTGAAAATGCATTTGAAGACCCAAATTAAAAATAGTTGACTTGCTGTTTGCCTGCACCAAGGAATCTGTTTTTGTCTTTATTCAGTAGCTTGCACACAGGCAATTCTGAGGGATGTTACAGGCTTCCTCTGTAGCCATCCAGCCCCTGGATTTGTGTGCTAACTCATTTTGATTTGGTCAGCAGCTCTGTCTACAGTCACATTTCTCCCTGATGTACAGATGTTTCTAATCAAGTGGATAGGGAAGGAATAAAAACGTTTATTCTAAACTTTAAACACGTTGTCAGCTCACTCATTGAATAGCGTCATGATTTCACTGTCACTTTCACAACTGTGCTGAAATTTAGCGGAGGGAGCAAACTTGAAACCTCCTTTAAATACTTGACTCTCTTTCATAGTTATGGTTTGTAGTTTTTCCCAGCACTACTGAAAATAAACTCCATCAATAGTTCATTTTAAATGGTTTTATCTATAAACATCAGTTTGAGGCTAGCTAAGACTGATTAATGTATCTCTTTCACAGAAAAGATGTGCCACTGAAAATACTTACTTAGAGTTCATGTGCTCTGCATGCCTAGCTGAATTGAAGTTTTATAGGCTGAATGTATTTCTCTTTCATTCTCATATATACATATTTAAAGCTGTATAAATCCTATGTTTAGAGCAGGAACAGATTTTATATATTTGTATATGTTCAATATATATTTGTATGAAATCTGTTCATGTAAATCAGGCATATGCAGTGTGGAGGCATGACTGATATCTCTTCAGAATACTCTGTTATTTTCCATGTTTACAAGAGGGTTCTGGTTTTGTAATCTGAAAGCAATCCACCCCAGTTAGGAATATCTGAAATTAGTTCTTTGTGTTTCTTGGATAATACTTTTTGTTGGGATAAGCACATTGCTGAAGGTCTGGACATTGATCCTGATTGAACATCCTTCCTGGGTAACCCTTTTGGGATTTTGTCTGTGTTGCTGCCTCAACAGCTGCTTGAATTGTGGGGGTTTTCTCTTTTTCCCTTTTGCTTGCAGGGAGTTAGCAGCCTGTCCCTAGCTCTGTCTGCCAAGTCAGAGGGTAGTCTTCCTACCTGGCTTCTGCAGGCTGGATTTTGCAGCCATCCCAGTCTGCCCGTTAGTCAGTCTTTTTTAAGACAGAGAGACTCATCCTAACAGCCAAATTTTTGAGGCACTAAAGGGCTCCTTCAAAATGCAGCACTCACCTTTCCTGCTTGCCTGGGGCCCAATCCCGTGCCCTTGAAGCAGATGGAAATTTTGATATTGCCTCTGGTGCCTGTAGAGTCTACGCAGTGACAAGCACCTTGCATTGAGCGGGGGGGGGGCAACTTCCTCCCCCCCCCTTACTTTACTACTGTTTCAATTTACACGCTAGAAATAACAAGGCTGCATGACCTTCCCTTCTCCATGCACACACACATCTGTATTCAGTATTTTGACTGGGATGGCTCATGTGAGGAAGGTGAGCAGAACTTGCCTCTGTTTCTTCCTCATGTGCTAATCCCACTGCCCAGGTGCTTCCATGCGCATTGCCAGCAGCAGCAACAATTGCGAGTATGGATAGTTTTCTTCCAAAATAGTACTGGTGATAAATCATCTTGGAATATCTGCTTTGCAAGATGCAATTCGTAATACATCTAAGTATGAAATGTGGTGATTTAAATCTTTGCAGTGGAAAGAAAATCAAGAAACATGGATTAAATAATTATTTTCAGATAACCTGGAAACTATTCCCCCCGCTTATATATCTAGGCATGTGTGTACCTATAATTTGGATAAGGGTTGCATTCTAATGCTTGTAAGTAAGTAATGTGTTTTGATTGCATTCTGGTAGCAGTTGTAATTATTTGTTTGATTATGAGCATTTCTTTTGTCCACAATTAGATATGTATTCTATGATTGTGTAATGCTCTGGAATAGCATAGGCATATTGCTGCTTTCATGCCAAGATCATCTTCAGCAACGAGATGCGTATCTAAATAGAATGCATCATGGTCATTAACTTAATAAAATGTGAGTCATGCACACCAGCACTTTCATTCTTAAAATAGCTCAGTAAACTGTTATATGAGTTTATCGATAGATAGAGCACACTGTGGAAGGCAAATCTGTTGCTGTATAGACGAATAGTCTCCAGAATTTTCCCTGAAGCTCTGTGCTTAATCTAGCACTTTATGGATGAGCTTACTAACGAGCATTTTAAGCACGCTTGCACGATGTATGTCTTCACCAAGTTTTAACTAAAACTATAAATGTTCAATTATTGTAAAGTCTATTCTGATTTAACAAAGTTTTAGATTCAAAATGAGACTGTTAGCTAAAGATACCAGCTTGTTCTGTAGGGTAGACAGAAAGACTGACTGCTTTGCAGCGAACTCTGTATGTGATGGTCCTGTAGCTATTGAGAAAAGGTAGTAACTGATAACACAAATTGCTCCAAAACCACCATCCAAGCTAAAGTCTCTGAGTAGCAATTTATGACTCAGAAAAAGTTTCACGTGCTATCTTGAAAAATGTACGCGTGCTCTGGGGAAATAAAAGGGAAAGCTGAAACTGTACAAGCTGTCAACCCCACATCATGCATGTCTATGCAGGGGATCAGCAGCAGGTGAGCCAGAAGGAATTTGGGAAGTATTTCACCTGTGGCATGCTATGGTACCTCCATGTTTCAAGGGGATTTTCTCACTTGCAGGGAAGAAGCAGCCACTTCAGGGACGCGTAAGGAACATCCGAAAATGTCAAACTCTGACAAAGACATGTCTGCTTTTCTGCATACACTAGGCCTCTCAGGCATTTAGCCAAGCTAAATTCCTGATGAAATAAAAAACCTGAAATCATCAGTGTAAATTAGTCCATATATTTTCTATAACATTCTGAAAATATTTCCTTAATATTTATTTTTTAAATGCAGAGGTTTAAAAAGGAACATTGAAAAAGCCATAATCTCTACACAGTACTGCATCTTTTTCTTGTCATGCTATCAAGTAATTTACAGCGACAGCCAAAATTAATTTATAACCCACCTGCTTTCTGACAAGAGCAGTTGTCATTTTTTTAGCAGTTATCTGTATGTACATGTTTGCCCTTTCTTTGTGTGAAAGGGCATTTGGGAGCTGAGCAGCGGGAGGAAATGTGATTCATAACAGGTGAATAGGAACTCAATTAGGTTTTGTTACAGCTGTCCAAAACATTCGCTATTTCTTGTGAGGGCAGGCCACATACATGACGACTGCATTCTTCTTTCTTCTCAGCTTTCATGTTTGCCAGTTCACTGTACGAGGCTGATGGAGAACAGTTAATTCTACTGTACTTCTCCTATATTGGAGCATGTATAACCATGAGAAACATACCAACCCCAGACAGCAAATGCATTTTGATTCCTTCCATCAGTGAACATAATCTGCCATCAAACACATTTTCACAGAATCAGCTGGCAGTTAGAATTTTTCAGTATTGTTTTTTAAAAACAGCATTTATGTTTATAGTGATTTTTTTTTTTTTTGTTAATTATTTTGAAGCACTGAGTTTTATGACCAGCTGCTCTCAAGCATTGTTGCTTAAGAATCCAATACTGCATATTCGGGGAACAAATGATTGGTATAAAACAAACCTTGTGGTTCTTCCAGGGTATCTTACGGGCACATGTTGCTTCCATTGTCCTAGAGGCAGGTGACTTCTTCCACGTTGTGTATGAAAGTGAAAAATTGGCAATTTCTGCTGGCCCCTTTGGGCCTCTTTCTTCATTACTGCCACCTTTTGCCAGTGTTTTTGAATTAGGGGAGAGCAAGCTCTGTAAAGAACTGTGCTGTTGAATAGGCATTGTTTCACAATGTGCTCATGAGTTTTTATTTTTGCTGGTGGTGGGAGAATAATAGTGGTAGCACATTATTGCTAGTTTTCAGCAAATGCTTTCCTGACGATGGTGGAGATTAACGCTGCAGTGCCTGTTGTTTGATCTGCAGTGCTGAAATCAAAAGCTTTGCCACAGCTGCTTCAGCCGGCAGCAAGGCAGGGCCCTTGGGGACCTTCGGCAGGATCCGGTCTCTGCGCATCACTGGCCGAGAGCAGAAGTTTATGAGCACTGGTCATTTTCTTATTTATGACAGCTGGTTGTTGCCCATGGTCCCCTGCAGGCCGCGCATGTTTAAACTTCATCAGAGAGAACTCCTGCCCTTTCTTTTGCTTCTTACCCAAGTGTTTTGCTGAGCCCTGCATGTGATTAGGGGGGATTTAACTGTTGTTTTCTGTTAGGTGCATCGATTGTGTTGGTCAGAAACCTAAAGCACCATAAGCAAGTTGATCCTAAACATTTTGGACAAAATTGGTTATCTGATAGGGTTTTGGAAGTATCCAAAATTCTGGCTTACATTAGAGTGTGTTTCTGCACTGAAGTCAGTGGTAGAACTTGCACTGACTTTCACTAACACGAGAACAGCCCCCGAAGCTATTGTTGTCCAGCCTAAATTGCATCAGAAAGTGGTTTGGCACTTTGGGATGTTTCAGTGAATATTCGAAAATAATATTTCTCCCTTGACATCTGGTAAATTGCATAGCTGAAAGTTTCAGTATGTGTGTGTACTCTAATAGGAAGCACTTCTGTATTTGCTTTTAAAACAGATTTTTTGGCCTTCTTCTACGCATTTCAATACACATCCTTCTAAACAGTAGCAATGCTTTAGAAGAGTAATCAAGATAAGGTGGAATATTAATGAAATGCAAATTTTCTTTAGTAGACATGTGATAACTTCCTGTTAACAGTGATCTGAAGATTACCGTGGAAATTAGTACATGCTGAAATTACTGTAGTTGATGATCAAACCTTTTTGAGATTCTGTTTATTATATAGTTTGAATTCAAAACAAAACACAATGAAGTTTATTTAGGGAGTATTTTCCAGATGAAGAGAAGATTTTTGACAAGGTTGAAGTTGTAAACTCTCAGGTGATTAATATTTTTTTCAAAAACCACAATTAGATAAGAAAAGTAATAGCCTTCCAAGAGGTGATTTGATTTTTGCTGAAGATTAAGGCACTGGTATCAAGCTTGTAAATACATATTTCAAAAGATTGCGGGGCCAAATTTAAGTAGGCATAGATCTGAGCAAAAGTATCAACATTTGAGAACAAAGATAAATCCTAAACACAGAACACAGAAGAAAATAGAAGCTTTTCCAGGTATCTTTTCCAAACATTTTTGCTGGGAACTTCAAAACTGATGAATGGGTATGGTTATCTGGACATTTGAATCTTTTTAGTTTGTCCAGTTTCCTGTTAATAAGTTGTAGTATAGGGTGAGTGGTACTTAGGCGTCTTTGAAAATCTACCTATTTTTGCTAAAGGAATGAAAATCAGGAATGGTCTGCAGGTCCACTGGCTGTGCAACATACAGTTATTATGAGCATCTTGACTTTCAGGTAATTTATTGCTACAATGCATTGTATGATTCACGTAGGTTTCTGGTGAGTAGCTGGTACTGAATTTGTGACACTCACTCTTCTTCAGCAAGACTTGCTGTGACATGGAGGACCTTGTAGAAGATAGAAACCACTTCCTCCCCCCCCTCAGCGACTGTGGATATACCTTCAATAAAACCAGAAACCACATAAAACTTAAGTATCTTAAGTGCTTAAGAAATATCTTAGCACTTCTTTCTTCCTGATACATAGAAACAGCATGCAATGGCTTGATGGATGCTATGCGGTTGAGTAATCTCTGTTCAGATGGAGTGAGTTTTTGTCCAATTGTGGTAAATGAGGGTTTTGTCTCTGGCTTGGAGCCAGATTTTCAATCCTTTAATTTACTCGAGATTTTTTTTTGGCAGGACAGGATGTTCTGCTATGTCTGTGAAAGTGTCTTACTTTATTGACAAGTTATGAAGGTCAAGAGAAACATTCAATTAGGTTTGTATTCAGAGACATCTTCAGAAGATGAATAGCAAGGGAACCAAGGGAATAGAAGTAGTCCATTTACAAATGCAAATTAAATCTAAACCTTCTTCAGATTTTTAACTGTAAGTGGCCATGCTTTTCATTTTCAATACTGACCTCTTTTCACGTATAATTCCTGTTCTAGGAGGCTAATTTTGTACTTGCTTCTGAAAATGTTGTCCAGACATGGAATGATGAATAATCTCTTTGCAGGTGCAGGCAGGATCGATACTTTTGCTCCTGCTGGTGATTTGCAGTAGTGATTTTGAACACTAATGCTTCTGATTAGATCCACTGACTTTGAGATTTAAATACTTATGGAAAGCTCTATTCATGGTCTAATGCTCTCTCAACTGCACATGCTTTCCTAACTCTGGATCTCAGGAGATCTCTCAGATAAAAAAATATGGTGTAATCTTTTAATTTCACTGTTACTGGGAGTTCAGAAGTTTCTTCCATACCTCAGAGATGACATTGTTTCTTAAACGGACATTATAAGGTAGTTACTTAGAGTAGACATTTATAAAAGAAAAAAAGATCCCAATAAAAAGACAACTTTTTTTTAAACTTCCTCTATTGTTCAGAGGCATTTTCTATTTCTGCATCTCTCAAGAGGTTCAATAGTTGTGTTAATAATACAGAATAACTATTGACTGCTGTATTGTGGTATTGATTTCATAAATCCCTTTGAAATTAATCTATCTAACTTTTAGACATTACTCTGGACACTAAAAAGGCTCTCCTGACCATGCTCCCATGTGTAACCACCTTTTGTCTCTCTTAATTAAAGCTTTCTATTTTTACAGTTTCTCTCAACAAATTAATCTGCCATAGTGTTTTAATGTCAGGTGAACTTTAAAATGATGATGTATCTCCACTACTTCTCACTTTTGTTTTTCTCAGCATGACTCTAACAGAATGGATCATGTTCCTGTATTTAGAGGCACGTTTCTCTTCAGATTTTTTTCATGTTTTTTCAATGGCAAAACATTGAAGCTTTAAACAACTTTTTATTTCCAATATTTATTGCAAAGTTTGCAGCATTTTATTTTTCTGAATGCCATATAATGTTTAGTAACCTGGCTATCAGATAATTACAACAATCCATGAAACATACAGAGAACTATGCAGAAGATAGCACGGAAAACAGTTTATCTGCCCCATGTTATTTAACACAGGCAAAACATGGGCAAACTATACTAGTTTTATTAAATATGATGCATTTACTGAAACACTGACCTGTTGGTATAGAACTAGAAGAAACATGTAGAGCTTTTATTTATGCAGAAGAATAATATTGATTGATAACTTCGATAGGTGCTATGTAAGTAGATGTTTGTGGAGCTTAGTTTCTCTTTATATATAAGACAGTTTATCTGTAGCTCAAGGTCAATATTACAATTTTTTGTTTACTTGTTTCTTTCAGATTGCAATTTTCAAATTGATTTTAGGTCCATTTTCCTTAAATGTGTGCTAGTTTCTTATATTTGTGACAGGATGTTGTTGTCTTATGGATCTATAGTTTTGGTCTTTTTCATAGAAGAATAAAATATCTTGGTTTGTTCTTTTTGCTTTGTGGATAGTGCCTGCTTTAGTGAAGTATAGTGCATTTCTTTCCTCAAGTGCAGGTCAGAAAGGCCTTTTGCTTTAGTAAGCTGAAGACTTCATTGTCCCTGAAAGTGGACAGGCT
Source organism: Alca torda (assembly GCA_008658365.1). Classification (NCBI taxonomy): domain Eukaryota; kingdom Metazoa; phylum Chordata; class Aves; order Charadriiformes; family Alcidae; genus Alca; species Alca torda. Next base: position 53,134,450 of record CM018101.1, on the reverse strand, counting down.
ATGGTCTGCTGGTCTTCATCCTCCCCAACAAAGACATTGTTTTTTTGAAGTTACTTTGGTGTTCGAGATGTACGTGTTTACTTGTCATTGGCATTTCATTCACTGTTCGCTCTAAGGTCATGTTGGTGGGTGAATTTGGGGTGGGGAGCTTTTACACACTGCTGTCATTGTTATCCTGAAATTTGAATAATGGCTCTTTGCAATATGCCACCATCATCTGTGTCAGTTTAAGTCACAGTTGCACATGCAGAGGTACATTAGTCTACTTACTTTTAAAATCTTTCACAATACAGTTTCAAATTGGGAAATATATCGCCAAAGTATATCCAGGCAATTTTCACACAGACATCACACTGGAGATGTTGATGAGAATCTGTTTTGGTTTGAAGGTGAACGGTGTTGGTTTTACTTTCATACCCATGCATCCTCTACTACCTAGAGGTTTCACCTGCTGTGAAACAGAAAGTTTTGAGATCAAAGTATTTTAGAAATCCACATGAAGTAGGATGCCAGTCTTTGTAAAGTTAAATAATAGCTTTTTATTGGCTTGGTATTCTGAAACAGTCATCTGGGAGAAACCGTAAAAACACTTGGTCTTTTCTCTTGAACTTTCAAGGTCTTCAGTAGTTTATGGACACCTTGAAGTTGTGCCTAGTCAAGGAGAGTGGTACTTTGCCTTGAGCCACGCAGAGAGTCATAAGGAAAAACTAATAAAAGAGTCAGATAATTTCTCAAAATGCGTATCAGGAAACTCAAACTCTTAGTTACCCTGGAGAACCAAAGCAAATAAGTTATGACAAAAAATACCCATCAAATACTTGGAAAAGGTTGTTAGTGTTCAAGACACAGGAGAACAGTCCTGAAGTACCTGGGAAAAGAATAGAACCCACTGAGCGGCAGTGTGGCCCAGCTGTTACAGCCAGCTAGCTGGGGACTCAACATATGCTGTTGTGCTTCTCTGCACTGCAACACCCCCCTATTTTCCTGGACTGGTCCGTTATTACCATTTAGAAGAGGGGAACTAACAGTACTGCTTTCATTTGTCTTTCTGAAGTGCTTGGCTATAATGGTAAGGAACATACACTGACATAAATCTTTGCGGCAGGAAAAAACTTCTGAACCTGCCTCTGGCTGCGCTACCTGTGAACTTACTCCCAGCTTCAAGGGTGACTTCTAGTTTCATGCTGGACAACACATCAGAGATCTGTCAGGAAAAAGTAGTAAGGAGGAACACCCATCTATAACTGTGAGCACCAGAGAGTCCAGGAATTAAGGTGTCCTTGTGGTACTGAAATGGCTTCTTGATGTAGAGTGGTGTTGGCTAGTCATTCCCAGTGTCTCTTCCGTCACCTCCCCAGACCAGCTGTCTTGCTTTGCTACACCTCAGCCAGTTGCTCTGTTCTTCTGTTGTGCTGGGGAGCACCTGAGGAATGATACCACTTGTATTTGGGGAGAAGAAACTAAACTGCTAATACTGGGTGTTCTCTTTGCTGAGCAAGTTGATTTTTTTTAGTGAAACTTGCTGGGGCATCCAAAGATGAGCACCTTTGACAGTATCATATGGGCGCTAGGTCCATATGGCTAACCCTTAGAGAAAGAGGTCTAATTACTTTTGACAGGGGCTTAAAAATAAAAATGGCTTTTGTTTCCACTGAAAATACAAGTGTGAGGGTCTGTGATACCTAAAGACAAACCAAGAAACTCTCCTGATTTTCAGATGAGCAAATGTGGTATGTTGGAATCCCACAGCTAAAGGAAAAAGCTCTCCAGTGTCATTTTTTGGGAAGAAGTCTCATGCTTTAATTGCCTTGATGATTAGTCGTACTCAGGGGAATGAGTCAAAAGGATCTCACTGGGTGGAAAAATAATGAAGAGAACAGAGATATGGAAAAGAGACTTCCTGCAAATTCCTTTCCTTTGCATCAGTTTATTAATGGTCAGCACCAGTGTTGCAGCCTTGAAATACAAGCTATTAGCATCAATACAGAGAAGTCTTTTGAGTTTTTGTTCTCCTAATAGTGTTACTTTTCTCCTAATAATTTTTCAGCTCTGTAAATCTGAATTCTATAACACTGTCTGGCCAAGAAATGTGTTGTGTCATATAGGCCTTAATAGCACTGATAGCAAAAGGATGGTTTGTAAATAACAAAGAGGTGCTAGATCAGGCCTGCCTTAGCCCTGACGTATCTTTTGACCACCAGTAACTCTACCGGAGATACAGCCACACTGTCAGACTCTCACTTCCTTAGTTTTTAAACACCACCAGCATTTTCCATGGCAACTCAGTTTTTCTGCTGCAAATGCCTATGGATGACTAATTAATTGTTAGTTTATGTAATTCCCCTGCTATAACTGTCTTAATATGGTGTTCTAATATGACCTATTGTTCGCTCTTGTTTAATTCTATTCATTTGCTCTACTTTGAAAGTGGGTTACAATGCAGCGAATACCATGAACAGAAATAGCTAAATCTTTTCCTCAGCAGTTGCTATATCCCTGCAGGCATTTTTCTTAACATTTTTGTTCAGTTTGAAACCACTTCTATTCAGGGTATAATTCATAGCTTGGTGTTGAAGGTACAGCTCAGAGACGCTCAGTTAATGGAAGACATACTTCTGGCAAGCAAATGTCCCTGTATTTTCCAGAGAAGCCTTTGAAGGATACAATAAGTAGGAAGCAAATTATTTTTTTAACAGGTTGCATGTTTTAAGTCTGTCCTAAAAATGAGAAATGTCTACATATAGAAGACAAGTTATTACAGTTGTAGTCAACAGGACGTCTGGTAATATGATACTATTGCTTTTTATAGGACCGAAGAAGATTGCTTGTGAACTCAGGGGTAATAAACTGCTCTTTCAGCAGTGCTTTTAACAGCACACATCCTAATTGTAAAGCAGACTGTGAATAACACTGATCTACAGAGTGCGGAGTAGTTTTCTGTCACATCAGAGTCTGATTACTGTAAAATACTTGAGTACCCTTTGGACAACCATGTTATATTGTTAGGATGCTGCACAGGGGAGGAAATGCACAAACACCCAAATGAATAACTCTTCTTCACTGCTCTTAAACTCTAACCTGCTGGAACCAGGACACACAATTTTTGCTAATCCTTGTAGAAAAGAAGATGAATGCATAATAATGGTAAAATTTTAAATTGCCGCATCAAAGTCTGAGCACCTGCCCAAGCTCTGAGAGCGCATGAGTAGCAGGGAGATACCAGGAGAGCACAACTTAGCTCTCTTTTCAGGAACAGCTACATGAACAGACCAGGGCTTTTGCCACCTTGCCTGCAGACACATTTCCTGCTGTCCCTGCCATCTGTGATGATGGCCAGTAACCCCCCCAAAATGACACACCTTGTGTTGGGTTTCATGTTAAAGGTGCTACTCATAAGCTTCCTTGGGCAAATGCGGTTCTTCTGTTTGACACACGTCTCAACCCCATATGTTCAAAGATTGTGAGTTATTTCTCAGGAAGAAAAATTCAATTTTCTGACTCAGTATAAAAAATATTTAACTGTCTTCTACTTTTGAACTTCCCTAGACTGTGTTTTCGTGATTGTTTTAAGATGTTTTAATTAAAAGATAGGCTGAGATTCTAGTGTAAACCTATAAACACAAGACCTGATGCATTAAAGCAAACAGATTAAAATTTCTGGCACTCACAGTATGACAGAGAGGTGTCAAAACTGATTTCTTGTTTAAGACACTCTAAAAAGACAAGCAGAAGGGAAAGGTGAGATTTCTGCTAAGATTAGAGCATTATTTCTGCTAAGAAAGGCTGCTGCCCGTGTACAGTTAAAAGCAATAAACACCTGAAAAATAGAACTCTGCTTTACTCCAGATATCTAGCCCATCACTTCAGGATTAAAGAACGTAAAGAAAATATTAAACATGGTGACTTAGGGTACTTTGGTAAGTTGGCTAAAGCTTTCCTCATGTAAACAATGCTGTGGAAGCAGAGCCCAGCTGTGGAGTCAGTCCATCCATCCCCAAGCAGTGTATTTCCATATGTTTGCTTTCAAGAGTCTGGTTTCAGATTTTTGATATTTTGTCTTTAAAGGAAATGGAAAACTCTGGGTTCTTATTAAGCTGATTTAGCAACACGATGCCTCATCCGGCCTTATAAGTGGTTATCTGTTATAAGTGTCCTTATCTGTGGTTTCTTTAATAATAAAGAAATGCTTTATTATTTAGAATAATAATGACAATAAGCTAGAGCAACAACAATGTCTACCTTTCTTAATTCTTTTTAGACTAATTGGATGATATCAATTTCAATCTGGCAGACTAGGATGTGAAAGTAATTTTTGAAAAGAGGAGACTGAATAGTAGGCTTGAATTTAAGTGTTTTTTAACCTTACAATGTTTATCATCATTACTATGTGTTTCTGGCACATCATCTAAAGCGCTGGAATGATTCCTGTTTTCTGCTTTAAAAAAACCAACCCCAAACCCCATTATGTTTACCTGCCCTAAGATAATTCAAAGCTTTGCTCCAGTTGTTTCAAAACTACCACAAACGTGTTGCTTTGCCAGTTAAAACATATGTTGTGTCAGAGTTTTATCTTACAAGGCAGTGGGCTCTTCGCTGTGGTCCAGCTAAACACTTAAATACATGCACCATGTTGGCAACTTGGATGCACAAATATAAGCGCACATTTAAATGCTCTATTGAATCATAGCACAGTGCTCTGCAGGACCAGACTCTTAATACACAAGTACATTTTGCAGAGAGCATTAGCATCACACAGAGGGTACATATGCACGGGCAGCTGTGTGAAGCTGTCAGCTTTGGCTTTGAAAAGGCATGTATAAAAATTGCCATGTTTGCCTGCAATATCTGAACGCCAGTTGTTTATTAGACAGCTGTGATTGCTGTTGAGCTGGAGGGGAAAGAATGGCTCTGAAGTCGATGGCAAAACTCGCTTAAGTCAGCATTTCACCTGAAGTGTCTTAAGCAGTCTGCTCAGGCTCTGCTTTCTACCCTCTCACTACAAGCTCTGTCTTCACTGAGGCATTAGTAAGCAGCTTTTGTGGAATGACTTTGAAATTTCTCCTTGTGCAGCAAAAACTGTGGCTATTTTTTGAGCCAAATAAATAATTCACAGGGAATAATTCATTAACTGAGTTCATCCTCTTATTTTCTTTTGTATGTATTCCTCACATTTGCAGTAATGGCTAGCTGTGAACTGAATGAAAGTGGGCCCCTCTGAGTTTTAAGTGTCGTGCGTTCACTAGGTAACACTTTGACATTACAGCTGGAGATGTTTTGTGCAAAGCACTGCTTTCACTGCTTTGCCTTCACCTAGTTTCTACTCTTCCATGTAGGAGACAAATATCTTTCTCATTGGAGAAATCCGTAAGCACAGCTTCCATCCCATGATGGCTACATGTAATAGTGTTTCCAGTGTGAAAATCTGGGTCGGCTACGTCATGCTTACACTCCAGTGAAGCCCTCACCTCCCAACCCCTGATGAATACTAACTATTAAAGTCCTGCTGAAAATCACTTTCAAACAATCTGCAAAGTTAAATATATCTACGTAAATGTATTTGTTCTCTGCTTCCGTTTCCATGAAATATCCACAGTACTTTGAAATTCACTGCCTGTAAATATTAGCAGCAATAAAACTAATCATTCCGGTATTCAGGGCAGCCCCAAAAGGGGAACAAGTGGTTTTTGAAGTAACTCCATTTCAGTTGGGTGAAAGACTCAAGGCAAAAAGTTTAATCTGTTCCGTGTTTAATCTGGTCCCTGTCAGTCTGTGGGTCTGGCAGACTGTTTCCTACAGGTGGTTTGAGATCTTGTGGCTGAACTAGAATACACCCCAGCTAAACTCATGGGTTCCTCAACTACTAGGGCTGCTTTTTATGCACCTCCTCTAGTCTCAGCATTTTTCTGCCACAGAATTCTTCAGCTGGCAAGAGAAATTAAACTGACAGTAAACAAGGAGCAGAGCTAATTGCTGCCTGCTGCCTCCAAAGTGCAAAGTGGAAGAGAAGTTAACATACAAGCAGTGCTGTACTAGCGAAGGCTGTCGTTTCCCTTGTTTGGTAGGAGCATAAAGGGGCAGGAGCCTTGCTTTTTACCAAATAATCACAGAAGAGGTAGGTAAGTGTTAACTTGAAATATATTTTCCCTCCCAGACCTCTTTGGATACTAATATAGATGCTACATATCTACCCACTGTTCCTGCCATAAGGTCAAAGTTGGATCAATAGCTCTCCTACAGTTGATGAAGTGTTGCTATCCAGGTGTTTTCCTGGAAGCACTAAAGCTCAATTCTGACTGATTGCTATCCTAACCTGTTTCCCATGTTTAAATGTAGCCTGCTGCTTCTCAAGGCTCCAGATAGCTGAGTGGAGATGACGCTGATGGACTGGACCTTTTATTGAGCAGGAAAGCTGCTGAAGTCTCAAGCAAAGAAAACGAAGGCCATTGCTGCTATTTGGTGGCTTCTGCTAAAAGAGCAGGGGAATGGAGTGATGCACGCAAAGGATATTTAATATAAACGCACAACTTGCCTCTGCATCTTCAGCTAAGGAAGGAGGTGATTGAATGAAGAGTTCAGTGGGGATGCTCAAGAAGAGTTTGGCTTTCCCTGTTGCCCTGCTCATAAAGTGCCAAGAAGTGCCTCAAGTTGTTATCAGGGGTGCAAATCAAACTGTACCTGATATGGCCCCTGGACGGTGAGGCAGAAGTGACTGCACTAGGACAGCACTTTGGTCTGACTCTTTCTAGCTCAGTTTAGCTCTCATTGCCAGCAGTCCTTCTCTTTGCTTTGTGAGCTTTGAGGAAGAGAGGGAGATGAAGAGGCTCATATCCACGTCACTAGCTCGACACAGAAAATTGAGATTAGTGCAGTTTTGCTTCTGAAGACTGGGAAGGGATCTTCATGGTAGCTCCAACAACTAGCTCCAAAGACAGGGTTTTATTTGGTCTGCTGCAGGGTGTGAAGCAGACAGACCCAGGTACTGAGAAGAGTTACTCTCTCCTGCTCTTGATTACACAAAATGAACCTTCTCTAAGCAGTGAGTCTCACCCTATGAGGCTGTGGGAAGCAGCTTTTTTTAAAAAAACCTTTTGCTTACACCAGGGCCAAGTTTTTAGAAAGGGGAAAAAAGCGATGTACCATGCCTTCCAATAAAATGAGTGATAGGAAACTTTCACATGTATAGGAAGCTCCTGCTGTTGCACAGCTGAGGCATTGCTGCTTTAACATTCACTGGCAAGAACACTGTTATTCCCTCCAGTCATCCCTCGCTTGTTCTGTTCTTGACAGCAGATGGGAAGCAGGACACAGAAGACACCCTGAAAAAGCGCAATTACATCCTTATCTTTGCTTATCTTGATTTTTCTGCACCTTCTTTCATAATAGTTGATTGGTTGTGCTGTGTCAAGCAGATGCTTTAAAGAAATCTATTTATGGGAATGCTCTGTTTGCAGCTGGAAGTGGTTTACAATGGCAAATAAAAGGACTGTCTTCACTGACATGTGCAGCAGACAGGCCCAAGGTCACGTTAGTCAGATGGAAGACATTCTCAGTTAGTGAGCCAGATCACTGTGGTAGCACAGCCAGATTCACAGGATCAGAGAATGGCTGAGGTTGGAAGGAACCTCTGAAGGTCATCTGGTCCAAACCCCTGCTCAAGCAGACCACCTGGAACCAGTTGCCCAGGACCATGTCCAGACGGCTTTTGACTATCTCCAAGGCTGGAGAGTCCACAACGTCTCTGGGCAACCCGTGCCATTGCTCAGTCACCCTCATAGTAAAAACATGTTTCCCAGTGTTCAGGAGGAACCTCCTCTGTTTCAATTTGTATCCAAATTCCCAAATTAAGGCTTTATTTCTCGGACTAATCCTGCTGGCCACAATTTACCTATAAGTAAGTGTAAGCACAAGTGTTTTGAGGTACCTGCTTGAGCAGAAAGAATCGGTATCTTTTTTCTGTTTTGGTGAAACAGAAGTTGAAAGAATTGTCTGTTATGATCGAGGGAGGCAAGGGGAGGGAGGCCAGAAAGGCTTAGTAGGAAAAGGGATGCTTCTCTGTATGGTCCAGTCCTTAACGCCTCCAAGCTCACCTGGATTCATCTGATTCCTGTCAACTACACACCAGTGAGTGCTCCTCTTGGCATGAAACTCCCTTCCTACAGTGGATTTTTTTCCTTATCTCCCAGGGATGCATGTTTAGTTTGCACGCAGTTTTGATATCGCATGTTTTTCTCCTGATGGTCTCAGAATAATAGGAAGAATATGTGCCAGGCCCTAGAAGGTGAGAGCACAGGGTTTATGACTGAAGTATGCAAGCCTCCTTCCCAACTTACACAAAATGTAGGGAAACTTTCTATGAGAGCAATACATCCAATTTATCTGCAGAAATGCCAGCCAGACTCCCTCTCAGCAGAACTGATATCGCCCAGTACAGGACAATAGCAAACAGAAGTCCTCCACAGGGCAAATTTACAAAACCCTGAGGTACAATGTCAACTTGGAACAAGTAAAGCCTGTGTTAGTCTGCACAGTTTTCCAGGATTCAGGGATGTCACCTCAGCCAAGGGCATATGTATGCATCCTTCACAGACTGACACAGACCTGCTGATCGTAAAGGTCACCAAAGGCAATTTCCTCATGATTTCTAATTCAAAGATACGGTCCCTGAATTACTGGATAATGAGAACAAAATGACCCATTACTATGTGTCCATTCTGTCTCTGCTTCCCACCTGGCCACCTTTTAGCACAAAAATGGTGAAATTTCTCATGCATGCCATGGCCAGATGTGCTTGACCCAGACTGAGAGAGTATTTGAAACTGGATTAATTTTTCCACTAGCATGAAACTTAATATCACTTTTATATGAGGACTCAAAACACAACTGAACTTGAATGTTTTGATTAAATACAGGCTGACTTTCATTTTTGTCAAATAGTTTTTCAAAATAATGAGCCTAGATATATAATTTGCCTCTAGATTTTAAACATTTTAGAAACTGGAGAGGCTCAGATCTCCATTTTGGTTGAGGGCTAGCTCTGACTGAAGTAGTTTCCTTCAGAAGGCAACAGAAACAAAACTGATGCTGATAAACAAGTTTCATAGAGAAAAGAGTAATATAAGAAGATGTCACATTTTTTTTTTCAGTTCTGCCTGGAAAAATAGCATACCATATAACAGCATCCTTAATAACCTAAATTCTTCATTTTTTAATCAACCAGAGACTTGTTTCATGGAAGAGAACCCAAATTACTTCCCATTGCTGAGGAACATTTTCTTATGCGTACAATATATTAAAATAAATTCAATGTGCAGCTGGGCTGGCTTTTTGTTACAGAGTGGACTGTATGCCAAGATACTTTTGGCTGGATCATGGGAATATAAAGATGCCTGCAAGAGCATCTTTTTGGTATTGCTATAAACACAAAAGCCTCTTCTTTTATCTGTGAACCAGGATTCTGGGAAGGGATGCCTTTTCTGTGTCAGTAAAAACATCTATTTTTCTCCATTCTTCTTCTGCTGAAGAGCAGAGGAAATCAAAATGGGAGCATGTTATAACGACAAAGTGGCCATGAAGGCTCCTCTTTTCAGTGTTGGCAGCAGTAGCAGCTGTTACTGCCTTTCTGAAAGACAAAATTTGTTATGGGAGCAGCCAGTTACACTGAAAACCTGTTGTCCTGAATTGGTTTGCTTAGCTAGGCAAAGGCAGAAGTTGGTTATAAGGAAAGGGAGTAAGAGGGATATGGCTACTCATTTATTTAGGCCACCTATTTTGTATAAAGACAGAGATAATGAGGCTGACTGGCATTTATGGCACTGGCAGGAATTACGCAGGTGAGTGGGGCAGTTAGCACCCTGCCAGGACAAGCCCTTGCATCATACCTGGGCACTGACCAAAGCTCCCTGAGAATGAACTGCTTCCTCACAAATGGTGTTTTTTTTCCCAGTCATACCATTTGGCAGCCTTGCTGGGATTTCTTCTGTGTGGTGAAGGCTAATAAGGGAAGAAGCAGCTCTGCCTCTCAGAGGGTAGTAGGACGTAAGGTTGTCTAGCCTCACAACCGTCCTCCCCATCACCTGTGGAGACAGTGGTGCCCCTGACACCATCTTACAGCTGTGTCTGACACACCGGCATTTGCTTGCTGAAATGTAAAGAAGGTGCTACGCTGTTGTGAAGAAGGCACTGACGTTGCAGCCATAACTGATGTTTCGTGCTTGGAGGCCGCCTTCTGCGTAAGGGGGCTTGAACACACACTGAAGAAGAAAAATAGTGCGGATGAATGTGGTAACGCAAGGCCCTTTTTTGTGAGCTATGCCAGATAATAATAATTTTTCCATTTCCACAGCTCCCATCATAAGTCCATGATGCTACTGCAAAATAAGAAATGGTCAGGATAAGTATAATTTTTTTAGAGTTCACTTCCTTCTGAACCTTCTAAAATTGAGCTGCTTTCTGTAATTTCTCTCTTAGTGTGATGGCCTCCTGAAACACCGTTAGAAAAGAATGTGGGCTTTTTGTGTGTTTGCTCATTTTAATAATGCCAGTTCATTTGGATGCCTCAGTTACACATGTTTTCTGTTACATGGTGGTCAAAGAGTTCCTGGACAAATCTAGAAATTCAAATGCAGGTGATGTAGCACATCCCACCGATGGGCACTATTTTTGTTGGCAGTTTTCATCCATGTTCAACATACTGCCTCTGCATGTCCCGAACAAGATTTGGATCTCCTTGGATTAGGTCTTTACAGATACAAAGTATCTGCCAGTACACAGTTTGTGGTCTGACTGATGAGGAAAAAATGATGGAAATGAGGGAAAACTCATTTAACTATCTGTAAAGACAGGACTACGAGCAGAAGATACTGTTGTGTCTCCTGAATTTTATGTGACGTCCTTAATTGCTGGAGCACCGGAGTCCGTGTGAACTGCTCGCATGGCTGCATATTAAGGTGATGCGCTCCGTCTCCTGAAGACTTTATTGGGTCTTGCTTGAAATGAAATGTTATTATTTTAAAGAACGGAAAGTGGGCTGAGAGAGCAAAGCGTAGCTTCTTTGGCTCCTTTCTTCATCTCAGAGTGGGTGAGCTGCATACAGTATTGCAGAGAGCTTTGGCAACACAAATTCTACCCAAGGCAGTTTGGAATAAGACACCAATAAAGTGTTTTGCTGGCTGTATACCTTTCTGAAGGGCTATGTAATACTGATCATATCCTCCCATGTTTTGGAGCTCAGCAAGTCACTTCCATAAATTCCACCTGGAGGTACATACTGCTTAATAGCTGAATTAATTTCTCTTCTCACTTTTAACAATATCAATGCTTTATTTTTTATACTTCTTCTGAAAAGCAGCATGCCAGCAAAACTTCTCAAAGAGGAAAGCACAGGAATATGGTCTTTAAAATACTTATCTTTGAACGCAACAGCTTATCATCATTTATTTGAACTGTCAAACCTTTCCACAAGGCGCATGCTTCTTGCCCTGACTGCTTTATTGCTACTGCTGTCACTCAGCATTTATAAGGAGATGATTTTCTCAGCATCACAGTACCTGGCTGAACTTTCTGAACCTGAGCTTGTTACACCATGGTACTCTTTGCAGTGCTGAATATGAATGGCAGCCTTTCCAGAACCTGTGAAATATTTGGGTATCTATTTAAGGATTCTCTAACCTGCAGCATTAAGGGAAAGCAGTTTGATTTTAAGTAGAAAATGAAGAATGAAACCCATTTTTTTCATTACTGTTTTCTATAGTGATACATAGATTGAAAAATCTTCTGGTTTCCTTTTGAAATTGTCTGAAGTTTTTCTCATCTGTCCTGAAAATAAAGCCATTTCACTAGCACTGAGGGTTATTCATACACGAGGGGGCTGAATTAAAGCTAATAGGCATATTTTATTCTTGTGTTACTCTGCCTCTGAGTGCTTGACTTTGCAAGCTTAATGCTCTTTAAAAGTAGGAGGTTGATGGGTGAAACTTCGTGTCCATACATGCATACACATGCAAAATGAGCAGTCTATGGTTCTAAAATCAGTGTCCTGTTCCCTTGATCCAGAGGTGGTGTATGTAATTCACTAGATATTTTTCTTCATCATTTATCAAAAAGTAATATTGCGAATCCAACACCACTTCTTCTGTATTTGCATTGTGGAATAGCAAAAGGAGGATGCTTGTGCCCAAAGAAGGCATTTCTGACAAGAAAACTTAGCTGGTGCTATGTTGCTGTGAGTGGTACAGTTGCAAATCAAATGAGGCCTGCAGAAATAATTTATGCTTCAGGGAAAAAATGATGACCTGAATCCTGCAGCTGGCTCTCCCAAACAAAAGTGTAGTTGTTGTAAGACCAAAATGAGAAAATAATTCCAGTGCAGTGTTGAAAGCTCATGTGTGTGTCTCAGACTTGCTGGCAGTTGTGCACTTTGAGAAGAATCGAAGGAAGCAGTCTAGTGCTGAGGTCACCTCATGGGTTTTTGCTGGGTAACCTCACCAGTGACAAGGATGCCTTCTTGTTTTGGCAGCTCTGTCTGTCTCTTATAACTGGCCTGCATACTGCTAAGGTCATGACTTCCAGAGTTAGACAGCTTCGGGTTGAGGAACAGAGTTGAGAAATCAAGGTTAGTGATATTCTTCTTATGAACTAGAGTTTGGTTAGTGATAGCTAGCAAAAAAAGGCAAGTTGCCTCCAAGCTGGAAAGCAGATAACGTATTCTGGAGATTGTGGTGTGTCTCACATTTAATGTGTTAGTGAAGGAAAGAGATAGTCTCTGTACAAACTGTGCTGAGGACTCTCACCATTTGTGAACATTATTAATCCAAAGGGATCTAAGAAAACCTGGGTAGCCTTAAAGGCATGTCTACAGCTTACCTTAGAAAGTGTAACACATGCTGTGAATTGCCTCATTCCTTAAATATATTGATGGGGCTGTCCTTGAACAGCCTTCAGAGAAAGGGTCATGGGCAGCTGGTTGAAGATATTTTCTCATCATGCTTTTTGAAACTTCAAGGAAAACTCTTCAATGCCTCATAGTTTCAAGATGGACATGAAATAAAATGTTACTTAATCATATATGGAATGCTGGTCCACCCTGTTCTGAAGTGCCATGCCATCTGATACCTGTAACAAAAATCAAGGTGATGCTTAAAGTTATTTGCTCTGTAAGAGCAAAGATGATGAACAAGATAGCCTCTACAAGAGAAGGTGCTTAAAGGTATGATTATTTAATTCTGATAATGAAGCAGTGTCTGACTTTGGTCCCATGTTTATGCACTAATATCAAAGTCACTTCAGTTGCCTGTGAAATCATCCTCAGTAAGACCCTTCTGAGGCTACTGATATATTAAACTAGGAAAGTTGTTATGAAAACTGGGCAAACTCTCCGTACCCAGCATCATAACAGAGAACAATGAGGAGGAGATAAGGTTAATGGCTATAAATGTAGATCAGATAAAAGAAAATACAAGTTCATGAAGCACATCGTGAAAATGGGAAATTTATTGCTTAGTGATAATAAGGTCAAATACGGTGTCTGGAATAAAAAAAATGACAGAAATGTTTATGAGTACTAATAATATTTTAATTGTGTGGTCTAAAACAAGGATAACAATCTCCTGCTTCATGCTGTGATGGCTAAGGGTAGAAGTGCATTTCTCATGCATGGTGCTAAAGAACAGACGTCTGTGCTATGGGATTTTTCCTCTATTTACTGATCTTTGTCAGTGACATTTATAGACAAAAAAAAGTTGTTTTTTTGCTGAAGAATTGTTCCATTTCTATAATTTTAAAACTTTGTGTTACATGCTTGTCAAGAATGTGTTTGCGCAGGGCGCGTACTGTGAGTATCTTTACTGTCCTGGACATCTGTTGGTACTGCCTGTGAGGAGAATTGAACAGAGATGCTGGGACAGAATTTGTTCTGAGGAGTAATCTGGAAACTGTTTTGGCTACACTGCAGATGGCTGGACTTCTGTCCCACTTGCCTGCTGAACTGTGGTCCTGATCCCTCCCAGTGAGCAGAAAGTTCACTGCAAAGTGACTACTAGTGTTATAGGAATGCAGACTTCAAAGCTCCCTCCCCTTATACAGCACTCCTGGTGCAGGCATCCTTGCCTTGTACTAGAGCCAGTCATAAGTCAACCACCACCCTTGTTCCCTCATCTGTAAATAACCCTAACAATCTAGCTGTTGCAGCATGGAGGTTAATCTTTTCCTTTTGCAAAGTTATGCTCATTTATGATCATAGAATCATAGAATAGTTTGGGTTGGAAGATACTGTTAACAGTCATCTACTCCAATCCCCCTTGCAATGACCAGGGACATCTTCAACTAGATCTGGTTGCCCAGAGCCCCGTCCAACCTGACCTTGAAATGTTTCCAGGGATGGCACATCTACCACCTCTCTGGGCAGCTTGTTCCAGTGTTTCACCACCCTCAGCACAAAAAATTTCTTCCTTATATGTAGTCTGAATCTACCCTCTTTTGGTTTAAACCATTACCTCTTGTTCTGTCGAAATAGGCCCTACTAAAAAGTCTGTCCCCATCTTTCTTATAAGCCCCTTTAAGTATCGAAAGGTCACAATAAAGTCTTCCCAGAACCTTCTCTTCTCCAACCTGAACAACCCCAACTCTCTCAGCCTGTCCTCATAGGAGACGTGTTCCATCCCTCTGTCATCTTTGTGGCGCTCCCCTGGACTCCCTTCAACAGGTCCATGTCCTTCCTGTGCTGAGGGCTCCAGAGCTGGACGCAGTACTCCTGGTGGGGTCTCACCAGAGCAGAGTAGAGGGGAAGAATCACCTCCCTCGACCTGCTGGCCATGCTTCTTTTGATGCAGCCCTGGATATAGTTGGCCTTCTGGGCTGCGAGAGCGCATTGTCAGCTCATGTCCAGCTTTTCATCCACCAGTACCTCCAAGTCCTTCTCAGCAGGGTTGCTCTCAATCCCTTCATCTCCTGGCCTGTGTTGATACCGAGGTTGTCCCGACCCAGGTGCACTACCTTGCACTTGGCCTTGTTGAACCTCGTGAGGTTCATATGGGGCCACTTCTGGAGCTTGTCCAGGTCCCTGTGGATGACATCCTGTCCCTCAGGTGTATCAACAGCAACACTCAGCTTGCTGGTGTCTGCAAACTTGCTGAGGGTGCACTCAGTAATGACTGTTTCTGTGGTGACTCCCCGAGAAACGCTAATTTTTGTGTCACCAGCTGTGGAAATGGACTCTTTCATTTCCCTTTCTTCTTCCACCTCTTTTTCACTGTAAAGTGAGGCTTCCTTTACTGATCTCTGTCCATGGGATGATAGAAATTTAGAGAATGGGTGTAATGCAGTGAGACTGGTTGGTAGAACTGAACTGCTCTTGCATCTTGATTGTATACTAGTCTCATCCCATGACAGAAGATTGTCTTGTGGATGCAAAAATAAAACCAGTTTTCAGTCTGACTGTCAGAACCAGAACAGCCCTCCCTGGACTCACGTTTGAGCACACATTAGGTGCATGCCAATTTCTAGGCAGCTTTGCTGCTATAGCTTTAAAGCAGAGCAGTATTTTTTCCAGCGTACAAGTATAATGTGGGTGATGCTAAGGCAAAGCACGTTCTTCTCCATGCCCTCATTTAGTCAGGAAGGGCCATACTGATGCCAGCTGAGTGTCTGTTAAAAACAATACAGAGATCTTCAGGCTCACTTGATCTGTGCATGCTGCTGATAAAAGCATAGGAAGGAATGCTGTGGCCTGCATGTCCTACGTTTGGTCTTGACTCCCTGGCCTGAGCAATGGGATATTCATTTGCAGCATCGTTAGCCACCTTCAGCACAGGCCTGAGCCCGTCTTATGGATCATTAGTGAAATGTGCTGCTTGTTCCTGCGCTTGGTCCCCAGACTGGATCCAACAATTGGTGTGCTGGTGCAAGGTTTTTCAGACGCAGGCAGAGGCAGAATTAACACCAAAGTGCCAAAGCTAGCATTAAAATTAAATATTAAGAAGTCAGCAAAGGTGAACTGTAGTTCTGTCTTCAGGATAATGGTACCACCAAGCTCGCTAAACTGTCGGCAAGTCTTGTAAATGACAGTTAAGTTACAGAGCAAGGCTGGAAAATAGTTCCTACAGTTTGGAAGTATGAAGTTAATGTAAAACTGAGGTATGATTTTGGTCTATACATAATCACTATATGCTTTGATACCCCCTTCTCAAATTAGCTTTGTAAAATTTAGATTAAATCTTTAAAGCAGGTCTCATAAGTTTCTCTTTCATTTGCACATTTCTGATTATTTTGCTTACAATCAATATTTAATACCAGTACTGGCAGTGAAGCTTTTTTTTTCCCTGGTTTTCCCAGCTGTATATTTCTGCATGATACACAGGCTTTCTAGATATGTATGAGGCTGTCAACAAAGAGTTGGTAGTACAGGAATAATACAGGCCTTAAGAGGGATTAGGTTTAATGCTTGGAAAAAACTCACTGAATGCTGAGGACATCTTATTCTGAGGAGAGTAAGTCACATAGTATTGGGCCTGCAGATGCATCCCAGATGTGTGTCAACAAACACCAAAGGCATCCCTGTGCCAGGGAGAGATTTCATTTCACGGCTGTTGAATTGCACAAGAGCTGAAAGAAGTGGTGGGAGGTGGTGTGGTAGAAGAAAGCAGAGCAAGAGCAGGAACAGGAATGGACATATCACCTCTGCCTGACTGCTGACAAGTGGCTGGTTACTGTAGGTGTTGCAGAGACCTGAGTGGCAAGGGGAGGGATGAAGCTGGAAGAAGTGGTGCCTTTGGTTTTGGCATGATTTTCTGTCAAGCATGAGGAGCTGCAGGTGAGATAGCACAAAGCCACAGACTCAGGAAGAGGGAAGAAAGGCTGGGCTGCTTGGCCAGGGGGAGGAGAAGAGGCTGAGGCTGTTCTTGGAAAACAGGAGAGCCTGCTGGAGCAGGTCTGAGCAGAGGAGAGGCAGAGAAGGGACGAGTGTCTAAGCTGAGCCAGGGGGACATCCACAAAGGCTAGGTCTGGGAGGCAGGAGGGTGAGCCTTCTCCTTGTCTCCTCCTTCTGGGATAACAGAAAGAGTGAGACTGCAGGCAATTTGTGGCCAGCAGGAAAGAGGTGGCATTTCTTGCAAAGAGAGATTAAAATCATGTCAGGCATCTGGCAGCGTGGAAACAGAGAAAACCACCTGCTTTTCAAAATGTTTTGCAGGAAGAAAGGACCAGGTGTGGATGTGTCGTTCACTCTGTGATAATGAGCCTTTCTCTGGTCTTTGTGCAAACATTTTCCCTAGGTTTTTACAGTATTTACAAAATCACTGATTAATGATGTTTTAGATGTTGAGACACAGGAAGCTTTGAGCTTTGCCTGTTCTCAAACTTCAAAACTACGTACAAATTCATGACATACTCCGGGTGGGATTTCTGTAGCCTCTCAAATGTACTTAGCTTTAGTCCAGATTTTTGCCTGTTTTTTGACTTTCAGAGCCATTCTTTGATTTTCAGACAAATTATGTGTCCCAGTGAAATGACTATCTATTAGTTCTCTTCAATAAACTCATGACCAGAAACATCTACAAATCTTTGACTTGAGCGCTGTTAAGAAGACAGGTTATTGACATACTGGAATAAGTTGCACTCCTCAGGCTAGCGGCACAGAGCTAGCATGGAACTCTGCATTTTGCAAATAGCTCACACCCAGGAAGAACTCAGCCTCTGGTATATTAGTATAGATGAGACTGTTTATGGCAGAGGTCTTCATTGCCAGAAAAATAAAGCTCTAAATCAGTTTCTGAGTAAGGTTTTATAGTACAAGTCTGTGTCATGTCATATGGGTTAAGGCTGGTTAAAGTTTTTGGCATATTAGAAATGTGGTACTCTTTACTCTCCAGAATTTCCTTTCTACTTTCCACTTACAAATTTTTCCTTTTTTAATGTGATTTCAGTTTCTGTTTTATGAAAATAAAAAAGGCATTGAAAACTTACACATTTCAGGCTGGGTTTTGATTTTTTTTTCCAGTTTGAAGGTTGTTCTTTTGATTTTTATTTTTTTTCTATTCCTAGGAAATAAGACACAATGAAAATCCTCTGGTTTTGTTTTCCATCCATGTTTCCCGTATCCTCCTCCACCTGCCCAGGACTAACCCTTCCAAGGAAACATTTGCAGTCCACCCAAGAGCTCAGTCATCAGCAGAAAACCAAATTTAGAATGAATTGCTAAGTGTAAGGAGGAACGAAATATTTTAGGTCAGCCTCAGTACTGCAGTTCAGAAACTCAAGCTAGAGCAAGCTTCCAATGGGAGCTATGTCAGCAGTGCTACATTATCTGTGCTCCCCACAGACTTTGGGACTTAGTATGTTTCAGGCTCATGTAAGGACAATAAGCAGCACTCATATCAACCATTTCCATCCAGCGTGCTATCTATGTGATAGATGTCCTCAAGCATTTGCTGTATGTTGTCTTCTGCAACTATGATTCATGTGAGATGGGAAGGAGCCCATGTTTACCTGGGAGAGTTTTCAGTGCATGCTGCAGATCTGAGCTGTCCCATGGCAGTGCTGTGGCTAGGGCAAACGGGTTTTGGCCCGCAGAGAAAGGAAGGAGATTCAGACTTGCAGGATGCATTCACTGCACCTAGTTTCAGCTGATGCTCTCCTCTAGGGCAGTCAGGTTCACAGTAGGTGTCTTTCTGCACAGTTCATCTGCCCTTGCTATTGCATTCCATGGGGAACATCAGCTGATAGGAACACACTGCAGATTTTTTCCTTTCTTCTGCATGTTCTCCCAAGCAATTATGGGCTTGAAGTTGGGTCAGACAGTCACAGGTGAATCATCCAGAGTGGAGCATAGTATCTACTGGTTTTGGGGGCAGCACTTGTTCTGAAATGTTTCATAACTGCACCCTTTGCTCAGTGCATCGTGAAGGGCTGAAACTTGTGAGCATTTATTGGAAGAGAGCACTGAAGAGCTGCTGCTGAGCAACTACTGAGCTCTTCTGCCTGTCAGAAGAGCTTTTGTTGTAATACACCATTTGACATTTGCAACTCACCTAGCTCATTGCAAACTTATTTAAAAACAAGAAAACTGTGAGACCTCTCTGTCTGGTGTTGTGTAAATGTTAGTGACTGGAGGTTCTTTTCGAGTACTTGCTGTCATTAAGAAAGAAATTTTAAGTCACATTTCCTGTCTCCAGGTCACAGCTGATTGTGAGATCTTCTCTTCCACTTTCTTTTGCAAGAGTTCCAAGCCTCATCTTTTTTTCATAAGATCAGAAGCTCAGATGTTTCTACACTGGTTACATTAAAACTTCAGTGTACCTACCTGCCTGGTGAAATTATGACTTTTATTGACTTTTAGAGCAAGCCTGCAATTGTAACAGAGTAGCTGATGTACTGATAAAGGAGTAAAAAAAATGAAATGCACTACCTAATAAGCAAAAACCACAGCCAGCCTTGTGGATGAATAACTATTCAACATGAAAATCACATTTTTGTTCTGATGGCCCCTTTCTGACTCAAATATATATATATATATATATATATATATGTATGTATATGTGTATATATATATGTATATGTGTATATATATATGCATGTGGGCAAGTACAGAGTATGCAGGTAAGAAAGTAATTTTTTTCATATTTCTGGTGGTTGTTGTTTACAGACAATGATCAAAAATATATGTGTCTGATCTTTCAGGAGCTCAAGTCTGTATCAATACTACAGTATTCATTACACTGGCTTTTGCTTACTGCATTTGCACATCTGCATGCTTTAAGTAGCCATAAGTAAGCAGGAACTTTGACAAACTGTACAGTCTGACCACTCAGTGCTGGATAATGACTTACACAGAAAATTGACAAGAAACATAAAATGAAGACAGTGGTCTTCACCCTTCTTGTCACCCTCTTGCTCTCTTAAGCAACCTTGATACTTTAAGACCTTTCTTGAATTTAAGCATAAAAGTACCTTTGGGTTACGTCCTCCTTTCACCTATTAAGTGAGCTTCACAGCTGTTAAATTCCAGCTTAAATATATTCAAAGCCTATTTGAACCACTTCTTGTGCCAGCACTCTCCTTTAGCCTAAATAATTCTGTTCTTCCCCTGATGTTTAGCCCCAATCAATTTATAGACAGCAAACATATCCTCTCCAGTCTTTGCTTTGCTAAGCTAAACAACTCCCACCCCGTAGCCATCTCAGCTCAGGCAGGCTTTGCTGTATTCCTTCTCCATCTATGTTTCCAATTTCATTTCAGCCTTCCTTGAGATTGTTGCCCAAAATTGAACACAAGAGTTCTCCACCATCCTTGTGCAGTGGCATTTCCTTGCTGTCACTAATAGCATTTAAATGCTGCTGCTGCTTTCCACTGAGGACAGATAAGACATTTTTGTGTGTGGAGCAGCGTACGTGGTTTAGTCCTGCCAGCACCAGCCTTCTGTGTTAACAAGAGAGTGAGCTGTAAAAAGAAAAACACTAATTCCTCCAAACCCTCTTTTCCTCCTATGGGACATTTCTGAGTCTCTGAACAAGGCCTGTGTTTAACTCAGTAGTGAGCACTTGCATTCATTGTGCATGCTGCACGTCCATGGGCACTCTAGAGCACCTGTACTGTGCTGCTCTAATATGAATTTTATTGGCCCTCTCCTGATTTGGGAGTCCAGCATGGCCCTTCTCATCAGTTCTGCCTGTTGTGCACAGTCCTTTGAGCTGCAGAGAGGCTGGAGATGTGCTTCCACTTTGGAATGTGTGTCTTCCACATGGCCTCTGGGCTCAGGGTCTTCCTGGCCGCAGCCTTGGGCTGGAGCCTGCTGCCATGTCGTATGGTTCAGCCTGTTTGGACCACCTCTTGATGTGCCCCTTCTGGTGAGCTCTGCTGCAGAAGGAGCTCTGGATAAGGATGGTGCCTTGCATAGTAACTGCTCCTACCCCTTCTGTCCTCAACTGCCGCTGCTATGAGGGAGCATGTGTTTCTGGTCTTTCTTGCCCAAACCATGACAGTCCTGCTGCACACAGGCTAGGTCAAAGTCCCACCTGCAGGTGCATGGCAGAGCAGTCTTTGCACATGACCTATTAGGTGACATAAAGGACATCTTAAAGGTCCTTAGATGTTTGGAGGCAATGGCAACCAACCGATCAATCAGAATATGTATCAGACATTTGCTTTCTGAAAAATAGACACCTCTGAGCATCACTAGCAGGAACAGAGAGAAGATAATAAGAGAAGCCCCTGGGGGGACCTTATTGCAGCCTTTCAATACTTCAAGGGGGCTTATAGGAAAAATGGGGACAGATTTTTTAGTAGGGCCTATTGTGATAAAACAAGAGGTAATGGTTTAAACTAAAAGAGGGTAGATTCAGACTAGATATAAGGAATAATTTTTTTATGCTGAGGGTGGTGAACCACTGGAACAGGTTGCCTGGAGAGGTGGTAGATGCCCCATTCCTGGAAACAGTCAAGATCAGGTTGGACGGGGCTCTGAACAACCTGATCTAGTTGAAGATGTCCCTGCTCATTGCAGAGGGGTCGGAATAGATGACCTTTAAAGGTCTATTCTAGCTAAAACTATTCTATGTTTCTATGAATAGACATCATGTTTCCTTCACTTCAGTGCTAGCAGGCCTCTCTGTAGCTCTGGTGGAATACTGAATATAGTCTTTTGGAAAGGTGGAAGTGCGAAGTTACTCACAGATAATTCATTACCTATTTCTAAATACTAAAGTAACCTGTTTTTATTAACTTCAATTTCATGTATTGAAATTGCCACCAATTCTTTAAAAGCTGTTTTTCACAATAAGATATTCCCCCCTGCGATTTTTTCTGCTAACGTGTAACGCTGACTTAGAGCAATGGGCTTGCTACCTATGTGTAATTGGGCCTGTGGGTGTCCAGTGTACATGTATGCAAGAGTAATTTGTTAATGACTCATGCTTACTGCCCTCATCTTTGAATATGCAGTAGTATTGCTGTTGCCCTGAGCAGATGGAGATCAGCATGGATACGTACAGTTTCGAAAAAGATCCACCACCAGAGTAGCAGTAGTGAAAAAGTTTTATGCAAGTATTTATGTCCCAAATCCCTGGATTTTTATTCGCCATGTCTTACTGGTACATGAGCTACTGCAGCTGTTGAGCCTCTCTTCTCTCTCAGAAGATAGATAGAGAGAAAATTAGATCCAGAAAAGTCCTGAAGTGGGTCCTATAAGCTGGAATTTTTTGAAGAGCTTGGATGCCTTTTTACCTATAGAATGTTTTTGATGTTGTTTTATTACAAGCAAATGCTACATTTTATGGGAATGGAGACTATTTTTGTTATGGAAACATGCAGAGTAGCCTCAAAAATTTATACAGTTGTTCTTAATTTATACATATTTAGGAGATTTCTCCAGCAAAATACTGATCTTCATACTACTTACTCTCTTCTTTAGTTAAAACAAAACAGTATACAATTGCTGAGTTTCATGCGACAAATAAAATTCAAAAGAGAAATGTCCCAACGTTACTTTCCATTCTTCTACACAGTTTGGTTAGGATGAAATAATATGCTTCAGATCATGGGAACAGGCAGAAAATGTGATGGCAGAGTAACAGCAATGTTTGAGGTAGAGCTGTTTAGCACGTAGTCCCGGAGTACAACATCATTGTCTCATAAACAAAAAATACAGAGGGAGGAACTGCACAGAAAGAAAATAAAATATGCCCATGGAAAATTGAAATAAGCATGGTATCTTGGCAGGGTTTCTTTATTTGTCTTTTATTGGTGGGTAACCTCTCAATTACTAGAACATACTTTTCTCTCTCCAGCTGTGCCTAGCCTTGTTTTGGCTTGATTATAATTAACATAGGGATTCCACAGTTCTGAGTTGAAGTGTAGCACTTAGGTCACGTTCAGCCACTTTCTTCACTTAACTTCATGAGTGCATTATTAGGGCAGTGATTTTTTTGACTGTAAGTCCAAGTTTTGTCTGCATGCTTTCTCTCTAGATATAAAATTAATGTGGTGTTGGTATATTTCTCTCATTTGAAGCTGCATTTATAATAAATTGATCTTTCTTTGCATGTCAGTTTCTGATTGTTCTCTTGGTTTCAGATACTGTCGTGTTGTTGGCAGGTGAATTTAAAGTTAAGCACCATCTTCAGTTTCTTCACCAGGGACCCTGTTCAGGACCTCCTGAAAGGTCAGGAGAGGAGTGGGGGGAAAGGAGGAGAAAAAGGTGCTTGAGTATGCACTGGTAAAATCAGTTGAGTGTGAAGAACTGATTACTGTCATATTCTACTCATAAAAGTTGCAGGCACCATTTCGTTTCAGAGATAAATTCCTGTAAAGTTGCCACGTTGAGATCTTAAACTCATGCATTAATTCAAGGCCAGATAGGCTGACCTGATGGCCGTATTAGGCCTGCTGATTTAATTTTTATTTCATTGCTCCTGCAGACCAACTGAAGGGGATCAGCCCTGTTGCCTCTAGGCTTTCCCGGCTTGGAAACCCCTCATGTGCATGGGGTGTGGGTGTTGTCCCACAATATCAGGTCTGAAGGAGGTTTCTCACTTGATTTCAAAGCAAGTTCAAACTCTACTTCAGGCTAATGGAGATGCATGTCGAACCAGAGGCATCCTGACAAGCCTTTACAGGTTGTCACTTTTCCCATGCCCTATTTTCTCTAATTCCTGGTCCACAGGCACCATGTCTTGGCAATACTTTTAACATTTATTACCAAGATGCTGCCTTAAAGCTTATCGCAATCTGGTGCAATTAAAGGGTTGGATCCTCCTGTCATTCAGCTCTGTGGGAAGTGTGATATTTCCTCATTTCATACTAAACTTAGTCACTCCTCAGACAGACAGGGAAAAGGGACATATGTTCGGCTCTGGGTACCTGAGATAGCAGCCAGGGCTCCTCAGAGTCAACGGGACAGACAGGCTCTGCCTCTGGTGCTCTGACCTGTCATCTGGATGAGCGACATATCCACAGCATACGCTTGAGGAGGAATAGCAGGACATAAGTCAGCCCTGAGTCCATCCTGCTGTGGCCATTATTATATTCTTGCATGGGCATGGAAATGAAGAGCATAAAAGCTCTTGAGAGTTGCAACATTGGATTAGTTCCTCCAACTGCAACCATATAACTTTTTCCTTATTTATCTGTCACTGCTCAAGAGCGCAGCCAAAAATAAAAGTGCCAGAGCACTAGGGTTTCTTTCTACACAACTATATCTTGTTTTGTACTCAGTCCAAAGAAAAGGCAGGTCATGGTGAATTGTTTCAGGGTTAGGCCTTCTAGTATTTTCCTTTGTCTCCGCTAAGTGCTGCTGTAAATTGCTTGCTCTTGCTTGGGAATACTCCTGAGGTGTGAAATGCCTCCAGTGGGGTCTGTGCACACCAGGCAGAGTCCTGCTGCTTGAACTGCCCAACTAGACCATCTCTGTTGGCAGAGGTGGATCAGTGTTGTTGGGACCAAGCTCTGTATGATGAGTGCCAGTCTTTGAATCTACCTCTAAATGTCTTCTCCCTACAGCTGGAACAAAATGTAACTGTAATAAGAGATACAGCAACCATTGGATGTTTAAGCCAAGTTTTAAGAGAGGTTTGCTTCAGTTTCAAAGGGTGGGTACAAATAGCATGCCTAATGCCCATTGTGTACAAATAATAACATGAAGCTGCGACTAATGCAGAGGTGGAGCCCTCAAAAGAGAAATGAACCAAAAACTTGTGAAGCCTTGTAAGAATCCCAGCATTCAGTGTAGCTGTCAGATAAAGCTGTCTCTGAGAACAGAAAGCCTTGTTCAGAGACAGTGACCAAGTGATTACAGAACGTGTCCTTGGATGTGACTACTGTATGTGCATGCAGAGCATGTATAACTGCCACTGTATGCCTGAAGATCGAAGCACGTTTGAAAGTGCTGAGGGTGTTATGGGGCTTTTAAGTTACAGACAGTCTTGCCATCCCAGATGGAAGGACATAGTTTTGAGAAGCTCACACCTATCTTGGAGATTTGATTGCCAGTTTCCTGTCCAGCATCATAAATCCTACATGAGATTTTTCAAAGAAAACTTCTAAAAATTGTTGCTGTTAAGTCATAACTAAAAAACCCAATTATCCCGAGCAAGTGCACTCCAACAGTGCACCCCAATAGCTTCTTTGACACTTTTTGTCTCTTCACAAAAAACCAGTGATTAGTATAAGTAGCAAGTATTTTGTTTCACTGAAATCATGACATTAGCACAAAAATAGCAGCAAAATAAGAGCAGAGGCCTCATATATAGTATAAATCACTCTAGTTTTACAAAAGACGTAAGAATGGCTGTAGTTTGTCCAAACTAATGTCTGAGCTGGCCTGCTGGTCTGCTTAATAGTATCCATCTGCAGAATCCCAGGAAGAACTATGAAAACAGGACAAAACATGCAGTTATCCTGCTTCCACTACAGTTTCTGGATTTCCACATATCACTGGAGCTTCAGTGATTTACACTGGACAAACATGTGACTCCCCTTTTATTTTTTTTTTTTGTAGTCAAAAAAGAAAACATTAGTTCAGCAATAAGGATCTGAAAATTAAAACTAATAAAATAACCTTCCTAAAGCATCTTTTTCAGTTGCCTTGTAACAACCAGAATTAATTTTTGTTAGCTGCTGCTGCTGTTTTTAAGACTTGC
The DNA here is from genome assembly GCA_008658365.1 of Alca torda. Lineage (NCBI taxonomy): Eukaryota > Metazoa > Chordata > Aves > Charadriiformes > Alcidae > Alca > Alca torda. The sequence goes on along the minus strand of CM018101.1, from coordinate 53,108,828 downwards.
AGCTGCAGAATGCACCATTTTCCATCAAAAGAATGAGAATACCCATAGTCTTTATATAACTTTAATGAAAAAGTAGTACTGTACAGCTCTGATATATAGAAATATTTCGTATAACAATACTGCTGCTTAGAGGATGTGGCCTTTAACCAATTTGTTTAATATCTCTTCTGCCATTGTGACACCTTAATAGCTCACTGATAAAATAACACCATTAGCACACCATGCTACAAGTCACCATTGCCAGAGCTCCCATGATGATTCAGCAAATCATGAAACTAAAACCAGAAGTAATATTCTAACAGGTACTGTTTGGGTTTACATGCTGTCAGCTTGCATTGTTGATTGCAATGGGGCTGTGGTTTCTTCTGTAGCTGGCTGTTTTTCCTATTTTTACATTCGTAAACTTACACTCTGACCTTTTTTCTGCTCCTCCCAGTACAAGTTAATTGTGGGGTTAATGAGTTTGTGGTGACTAGGGATATGCGCCAGATGGCATAGTCTGCCTAGCGTTGCTTAATTTACACATGGAGTTTCTATGAATTAAATGACCTTAAATGTCATCAGCTCTTTAATTGTAAAATAAATCCCACTGCTTGGGTGTGGATTTCCTGGGTGTTACCACATACGTTAGTAAAGACTTCTCACGTGAGGTCTTTAAACAATCATCAAATGGCTTCAAGTGCAGAAAAGTCACTCAGACTGTGCTGTTTGTACCCACCGAGAGTCTTACCGTTTTCACATCTGTGGACCTAGTCCTGCCTATGGATGTGCTTAATTCCTTTACACCCAGCTTGCTCCCAGCATTTTAGTTTACACAGCACATGACTGTCTGCAAGCTTTGTCATGGGCTTCAGATATTTATGAGGGTCAGATGCCCAATCTGTAAATTTATATTTTTAAACTTGTCCTTTCTTTTTTCCTCAAGCTTTTTAAGCCCATGGGACTCTACTTTTTACTTTTTGAAATACCAAATAAATAAATAAAAACTACAAGAAACACTAGACTGTGATTCAATGCTGTGGATGGATAGTATAACTTATCCAAAAATCATCAACTGGGAAAATGATGGGAATGTCCAGGATTTTTAGGGTAATGAGCGTACTAGGAAACAGTTCAAAAGAGGAGAGGGCAAGGAAAAGTTTAGCTCAGTTTAGTTCTGACAGCATCTTTCTTATGCAAGCTAGAAATGATTGACAGCAGCTGTTCCAGCTTGTTCTCATGATCACACAGCCAGGAAAAAAAGCTCAGACTGCGCTGCTGTCGCACATTGTTGCACTATGTGGACTCCTGGGGCTTTTCAGAGGGTGACTGACTGGAACGGCGGACCTCGAGAAGCCTGGCAGAATCCACTCTGAGAAAACGATGGCTGCAGAATGAACAAGCGCATCTCTCTCATCGTGGGCCTGGTCGCTGACAAGTTTCAGGTGTTGCTGAGATCCATTTGGTGCATGACTCTTGCAGTGGATATGTGGGCAGCTGGGGGCTGCTGGAGTTCTCCCCGACATGTTTCTGAGCTTAGGGAAAGGGTGGTTTGAAGCGAGAATATCTGAATCAGTGCTGGGCATTCATTGCTGCATGATGTAGCATGTTATAAGCTCACCATTAGTACTACACCTGTTCAAGTAGTTTGATATGTCATTAGATGTTTCTGGTGAAAAAATTATTTGCAATTAAGAGACCAGCTTTTCAGATTCTTTTCCCCATTGACTCTGTAAGGCCCTAGTTCAGAATTGATTTGGAGCTTTTCTTTACGACCACTAATTATGCTTGTTGCTTAGGGAGTGAAGGAGGATTTAATCATATTTATCTCCATTTTTCTTCATTTCACATCATATGTGAAAACACATATCTTTACAAAAGATGTGTTTAAAGTGCTAAAAGTCTTAAAGTGTCTTTTTGAGAAAAGGCTTACATCTTCTAGTGAAAATGCTTCTGTTGCTGTGCGTAATACTAAGAAAGTCAACCTTTGTTCTTTTTAATTATAAGTCCCACTGCTAGAATGCAAATATGTAGGCTGTGTGGCTCATACATGGGATTTCTAACCACGGCAATCCAGTTGCCTCAAAGCTGGCAGCTAAATAGGCATCTGGTCTGCATAAAATACAGACCTCGTGCAGCCCTTGTGGTAGCAGCATTCAGACCCAAACAGAAGTCTTCCCTCCTGTGCACTGCTTGAAGGATGGATTGATCTGATTTTCACAGTCCATAACCATCAGCTGAAAAATCTAGCCAGTGGATAAGATCGCTGCAACTTGGCTACCTTAAATTCAGTAGGAAAAAAAGAGATAGTAAATATATCCTGGCCTTCTAGAAGAGTAGAAATGTCTGAAAATTTCACTGAATCTCTGGCGTGGTGGGACCAGCCAGCAGAGCTGGTGAGAAAGAGACTTGCCTTGTCTTATCATTTGGAGATCTTGCAGCCTGGGGAGGAAGACATTGCACTGCGTTCTGCAGAGCTGAAAGAACCATTTTTCTGCTGTTTAAGTATTAATGTGGCTGTATATGTGGAAAAGTGCCTTCCAGCAGGAGAGATATGATACTATTTTAAGTGGTCTGATGTGAAAAGAGGAGGTTTTCTCGTTCAGGACCCCAGGGCGAGATGTCAGTGTAGTGTGTTTCAGTAGTGCTAGTTCAGCATAGGGAACATCAGAGAAGATCAGTGAATTTCTCCAGCTGTGAACCTACAGTCTGCTCCTTGCACCTGCCTCCCCTGGACTTCACAAAGGCAGTGATGGGGTGCAGAAGTGTGCCTGCATGGTTAAAACTGTAGGGTAAGTGAAGTCCTCCTTCTTCATCTTGAATCACAGTAGTATTAAAGTAGTAAATTCATAGAAAGGGAAGCTGGCTTTCCCCTACAGAGCTCAGGCTTTGACCTGGCCAGCAGACCAAGCACAGAGAGAGGAGATGTGTGGACAGAGCCTTTTGTGCTGGGCCTCCCCGTTTTCCTACAGTTAGCACAAACCCACCTGCCTCACCCTCCAAGGAACGCAACCTCAAATAGACTTGCCTTTATTTATAAAGTACAGGCTTATCTGGTAAGACAGAACAATTCCCAATCAACATGCTGGATGGTTTGAGAAGCAATATTTACTTTACTTTTTTACTATTTAAAACATACAAAGTACTTCTGCATATGCTTGTTTTATACGAGGATCTCTAGTATCTTGTTAGTTTCAATTTTTTGCATGTTTATACATTACTGCTTGTTTTGGTGGTAGAGCAAGCCGCTGGCCTCCTTGCCTTTTTTCCTTTTTTTTTGTTTTCTTCTCCTGTTTTCCATGGTTACACTCCTACTTACCAACATTTATGTTGTGACAGCAGCTACACACTCAGTTGTGCTTTGGAGCTGCGCAGGGATCATGTGAGATACTGCGAACCCAACAACACAGCAGGCAGCATTTGTTGGGGGGGAGGACGAGGACATGATGCAGGGGTATGGTGAATCACCAGGAGTCACGCAGAGCTGCAGTAGCAGAGGGAAAGGTCAGCACAGAGGTTCTCATGACCTGCCAGGTGCCCTGTCCTGCTGACAGCCCTGCTTTAGCCTGGCTTTCCTGCTTTTCCTGTAGTTGGAGGAGGATGTTTCACATCTTTGAAGGAGGATGTCATTAGCCTGAGGATGTGCACCAAATCTGATAGAGAACTTCCTGCCAACTTGTCTTTTGGTTCAGCAGAACAGACTCAGTCCTACACCACCATGCTTGGAATGTATGTGTTGTGTTACAGACTCAAAAAGTGAGTAGGCTCATCTAGCCCATACTTCAACAACCTCTCTACAAGGATCTTATGGGACACATGGTCAAAAGCCTTACTGAAGTCTACGTAGACAATATCCACTGCTCTCCCATCATCTACCTAGCCAGTCACTTCATTGTAGAAGGTTATCAGGTTGGTTGAACATGACTTCGTCTTTGTGGCTCCATGCTGACTGCTACTCATCTTGTGTTTCATGTGCCTGGAAATGGTGTCCAGATTACCTGCTCCATTACCTTCCCAGGGACTGGGGTGAGGCTGACTGGTCTGTAATTCCCAGGGTCCTCCTTCTCGCCCTCTTTGAAGATAGGAGTGCTTTCCTCCAGTCCTCCAGCACTTCTCCCAGTTGCCATGATCAATCAAAGATTATCAAGCGTGGCCTCACAATGACATCATAGCAATTCCTCCAGCACTAGAGGGCATATCCCGTCGGGGCCCATGATCTTATATATGTCCAGTTTGCTTAAGTATTCTCTAACCTGATCCACTTCCATCAGAGGTGCATATTCCTGGCTCCAGACTTTCTTCCTGGTCTCTGGGTCCCCAGTGTCTGAAGGCGAGTCTTAGTAGTAAAGACACCTCTTCCAATATTTATTTAATCATTTATAAGGGAGTTGCAGCTGAAATTACTTTTTTGAAGTGACACTTCAGTGTCACTTCAGTGGGCTGAAATGTTTTCTTCCTTGTGTTCTTCCAAAACAATAAAAATATCCCTCTGCTCTGGTTGTGTAAGTGGAAGACTCAAACTGAAATAGAGAGAGTAAGTGCAGATGCTTAAGCACTTAAACCTTAAATCATTCAAAACTCTGTGCTGAGGGACATGAGTGCAAAGTTAGAAGAAAATCTGGGTCCCATGGGCTCGGCTGTGCCCTGTCAGGCTTGTGCTCATAGAATCCCTTTTTTGTGCACATCATTTCTCCTGAAGAGGGCCAAATGCATCTGTCACAAAGATTTCCCCTGTCCCGGGTATTGCATTGCTGCCTTCAAGGAAGATCTGCCTCCCTGCTTTACCCCACCTCCCACGCTGAGCAGGTCAGTCCTGGCAAAGCATGATACAACCAGCCTTACATTCCCCAGGCACTATTCTCTGGGGAGGGGATGGTTCTTCCTCTCTGCGCTCCCTGCAGCCAGTGCCTTGGGGACACCCCTGCCTGCTGCTGTGCTGGGTGGCTGAATAAGAGAGCAGGGCTGCTGCCCAGCAGGGGCTCTCAGTGCTAATGCCGGCCCCATGGCTACCGGGGCCTCTCTGGCACCGATGCACCCAGGTTCCCTTTTGCAGAATGTGTGTGTGAGGGCAATTGCCAAGAGAAGCCTTGTGCCACTGGCTCTCCTTTAAACAGCTCTTATCCCATTGGGATATGCCTTGACCCCGTTGCTGTGTCTCAGCCGCAGTGGCTGTGTGTTTCCTTGCTGTGCTTGTCTGAGCTGTGGTGACTGTAATTCAGTGATTACTGCAGCTATTTAATCTGCTTAGGAAGCAGAGAAAGAAAGTTGAGAGGTGAAGGTATTTCTTTCCAGAAGATTTCTAAATGTGCTTTTTTAAAACTCTGTTTTTTCGCTGTGTGAAGAAATGAGGAAGGAGAAGAGAGTCTAGCTCAGGCTGTGATGAAGACGTATTTGTTTCCTCAACCTACAACATTTATTAAGCTGGAGGCAGGAGACCATATTCATTTCCACACTGCTGTTCCAAATTGGTGCCACCTGCCAGAGGAATTGAACCTGATAAATTCCTTTAACGCCATGAGATGCCAATGCTATATTGGCTCTGTAGCCTTTTCTGTTAGAACACCATCACCATGGTGAATGTTTTTCTTTCCAAAATTGCTTTTGCAGCAGTGAAAATAGGCAGAGAGTCTTCTGTGTTGTGAGGCCGGAAAGGCTCAATTAGAAATTGCCAGACTTGGTGTAATGAGGATGCAGTCACTTGGAGCAAAATGCCATAGCTATGTAATGCAGTCTATAGCGTGCTAAGTGCTAGACGGTGATGTCTTGGCCTTGATTGAACACTGCGAGCACCTGCTTAACTTCAAACTGTGTGTGAAAGTACTGCCAAGCAAAGTAAAAGTTTGTTTTGACCTCTCGTTAGATTTGCTTTTTAGTTCACTGCAGTAGGGGGGAGAATAGGAGCAGATCTTTCAAAGCTCGTTATACCTAAATCCTGAACATTGATACAAAAGATTTATTTATTTTTTTTTCTTGTTCCCATGTCCTGCATGTCTGCATTGCTTTACTCTTGATCTGATAAAGTCTAATTGTTATTTAGGCTATGTTCTTCCCAGAGAAGAATGTTTGGAAGACCTGTCTTTTTAAAGCACCGGCCTGACATAACTCTGCAGCTGTGCTAACAATCCTCAGTAAAAGTCACACTGATCATAGAGACAGATGATATTTTTCTTTTTCTTTTACTGATTAATGCATGTGTTCGAGAGTAGTTTTTCTCCTGGGATTGGAGAAATCAAATTAAAACACTTGCAAAGATATGAGCCAAACCTCCTGTAGAAGGAAAAAATGAGTGGAGGAAATGTTTTCACGAAAGTATGCAAATGAAAACCTATTCAAAAAGGTTTTGCAGGTGACCTGTGTTAAAACAAATAGAATAAATTAAGGTTAGGTATTCAGGAAATAATCCATTCTCAGCAAAATAAAACTTTTTTTACATTTTCTTGACCTATTTGTCTCCACTATTGAGAAAAGCTGAATAGAAATGAAACGTCCTATAGAAAAATACAACGCATGGCAGGGGATGATCTGAAACCCGTCTTTACTCTAGAACTCTACATTATATAAAAAACAAAGGAAGTATTGCAGTAAGCTATAGAACAAATACAGACTTTATGGGAAGCTTTTAAAGAGCAGGAAGCTACTAGAGATTAAGTTTCTGTAAAACCAAGCTCCTAGAAAGACCTATTCAGAAACTGACTGATAGAGATGAGTGTTGCTGGAAAATCACTGCTTGTTGCTCTCCTTGGGTTGTCTTCAGATCAGTGCACATTTCCTGAACACCTGAGGTCTATGTCCTGCACCCTAACCCCCAGGAGCGAGGAGTCTCCAACTCCCATGCTGTTATCTGACCCAGATTCAAAGGGATCCATGGTAATAGCATAGCAGCACCTGGGACTTAAGAGCCTTCAGGTGCTAGTGTCTCTTTCCCTCTGTTGCTGGTATCTTAGAAAATGTACAAGCTGAAAAACAAGCTCCTAAAGTCTTGGGGAGTGATAGTTTTCCTGGAGCAGTTCTTACTCTATCCATTCCAGATCACAAGAAATTTCCAAAATTTTGCTCGTGTTCAGACCAAAAGCAGAATCCGAGCTTCAAATTTCCTCTGAGCCAGGGATACCTAGTTGCAGACAAATCTGCCTAACATCCTGTACCTCGGAAAGGAAAGAGAGACTATTTTCCCTGCAAACAGCTTTACTTATTACTCTGTGCCTCGAAGCGATTTCTGCTGCTGCAAAACAGTCACACAAACACAATAACATTTCCCCTCGTTTTGCACAGAATTGAATTATCAAGAAAGTTCAGAGCAAGGAGGAGTCTAACACTGTGTCTGTAAATCCAGGCTCCTTTCACCTCCTCCATCCTACATCCCTTTAGGCTGGAGTGCAATTGATCCAATACTTTATCTTGGGTCTTAAGTCTAAGTGTGTGGTTTTTTAAACCTAGAACAAGCTCCCATTTATCCTTGAGTGTACTCCTATGCAGTTTCGATACTCTCTGATCTTTTGGTCCCTGCTGCAGAGCTGCTGCAGGGAGCAAAGTTTCCAGTCCACGGATGGAATAGCCTCCTCCAGCCTTTGCTAAACATTTGCTAAAATACAGCCCACGTTTCTTCTACTACATAATATTCTTAGTATCATTGTTCTGGGACAACATCCCCTTACTTGAAGCCATTTTCTCACTAAGGAGAACACAACTGACAGGTCTGAATGCTTATGCTGGGTTTCCTCGTGGATCGTGGATGGCTCCAGGTGCATCCTTTCTGCATAGAAAGGCGGTGCTTTGCAGGGAGCACACCACTCCACTCCAGTGGGTGCTGCCATCAGAAAGGGGGGATGAATATGACTGGTGGCAGCAGGCAGCTCTTTTCTTCCTTGGGGTCAACAAATAGGTGTTTTTCCCAGGGCTCAGTGTCTGTAGCTGATAACCTGCATTATCGGGAGGGATAACCACTGTGCTGAGGGATGAAGCAGGGATGACCTTGTATGTTTGCATTGGCACATTTTTCCAAATCAATAAATTGCAGTCACACAGCCTGGCTGTGCAAGAGATGCCTGCGGCATTTTCAGTCTGTTTTTCATTCCTACATAGGAATCGGTAACCTCGCAGTCCTTGCACCTGTGGCGTGCCCTGGGAGAGGGAGGATCTAATGCATGAAATGTACCTCTCTCACAGCAGTGCGTTATACATAGGGGAAACACTAGAATGCAATTGCCCACCAGCTGGTAAGCAGTAGAAATAGCTTAGCTGCTGAGAGAGGGCTGCAGGCAGGAGTTCAGAGTGAGGAGGAGGATGGTGACCCAAGGAATTGCCATTGTCGGCTCTAAAGAGGACACTGCAAGCCCTGTTAGGAGAAGCTGGAAGGAAGCCTGCCACAGAAAAAGGAGCGAAGATAAGGCTGATGATGAAAAGCTGCACCCTGCACATTGGTGAAAGTGGATAGTGAATAAAGCCTGATCTTGTGCATAAGTGTGGTGTTGATCTGATTTGAATCCAGCCCTGCTATTTCTTCCCAATGTTGTCAAATTTCAAAGCTTCAAACATGGATCAAAATGCTAAAACATCATGAAACCAGTTTTAACCACTGTAAGATTAGGGGGAAAAAAAAAATTAGTTTAGAAATGCCAAGATTTTAATGGTCTTTTAAGGTCTATAGGTTGTAGTCTAGTATTCCAACTACATGATAACCATAAGGACTAGAATTGGTTTATTTCCTTATTTTCACGAAACAGTGAAACTACCTATGTGTCCATCACATCCGTCTCACTGAATTTAGCAAAACTGAAACCAGAGCTGCCCAGATGGGAAATAGGCCCAATGAGAGCCTATGTCCTTGTCAGACTTCCTGGAAGTCTCATCACATAAAAGAAACAATGAAGAAAAGAAATAAATAGTGCACCTTTTCCAATTATTATGTTGTGTTGGTTTTGTCTTGTTTATTTTATTTTATTTTATTTTATTTTATTTTATTTTATTTTATTTTGTTTTGTTTTGTTTTGTTTTGTTTTACTTTATTTTGTTTTACTTTATTTTGTTTTATTTAATTTTATTTTGTTTTATTTTGTTTTATTTCATTTCATTTTGTTTTATTTCATTTTATTTTGTTTTATTATTTTCCACCTCCTATCAGAGATCTAATTCTAATGCAGATTATTGGTAGTGACTGTATTGTGTAAAGAGCTTAAATAAATCTTCTTGTTTACTCACCCAGCCCCTGGCCATTGTATTGATTTTAATATGTGCTCGCCACCTAATTCTGCCCTACTTATTTTCCATAGCCACAAGGTCAGCCCTTGCTATGTTGCTTCAGGGACTTCATCAGGATAGTCCAGCAATTTTGCTTCTTAAAGGCATGATGTTATACCCACACAAGGGTTGTTACTTCACAAAGCCAAGCTGTCCTAGCTCTCAAAACACAGCTTCAGTCAGAGTCAAGCAGTACAAAGTCCTGGTGCCACCTCCTGTTTTACACCTGGTAGGCTTCACATCTGGGTTTGCAGTTTACAGATTAAATGGGCAGGACGCACCTTTAAAAATGTAGGAGTTTTTTTTGCAAAATGGTTTCCTTGGTAGAGGCAACCCTTTTGTTAACCAGGATGTCTGATAAAGACCAAGTTATAAGCCCAAAAAGTGAGGGGGAAACTTCTGATCGTGTTGTTCACTAAAAGTATTTTGCATCCATACAGTGGAATTAATGTTCTATTAAAATTCAGGAGGAATTTTTATCTGATTGATTGTCAATCAATTGGAGCCCTAATTTTTGTCTTCGTAGGGAGCAAGGACCTTGAACTTCTTTTAGTACAAAGAAAAAACTAAACCGCTGTAAAAGCCTCGGTGAGAAAAAGAGTGAAAAAGACTTCTAGGTCAGCTCAGGGGAGAATGCCATTTTATCAGATTTCGATCATTTCATGCACAGAAGTGAAGGTCACCTGACATCATGCTTTTATAAAGGAAATTGCTCTGGAGTGTTTTGCAACCATCAACAGTGACAACTGCATCTCCTCAGAGAATGGGCTTTTACCAGCTGTGAGATGATAAGAGAGCACAGCTGGCTTGCAATAAGGCATGTGTAGTGTGAGCTGTATGGCACTCGTACTGCCTGAGACGGAGCAATGATTTTTTTTAAAGTACGTTCCTTCTGTTTGCATCAAAGCACTTTGTTCCCTTTAACTTAAAATGAGCAAATAAGCTTTGCATTTCTGTTGGCAAATTCATTCTTCAGCTTGTTCTGTGAATGCCAATCATGCTTGCTGCCAGAAGTCCTACAGAAATAGGCTCTTTGTGCGCTGCTGCTAGTCATGTAGCACTCTGTATAGGCCCTCTTACCAATTTGGGATCTTAGTCTAAGTAAGAAAACACCTAAGCTTGTGAGATAATGGACGAGGCACTGTCAAACCCGGATAAATGTGAACGCATGCCAGAGTCTGATGAGGAGCAGTGCATTACTGGGCTTTCAGATTCTGATGCAACTGGATTCTGGCACTAAGTTCTGGCAACAAAATGAAGGAGAAGTCGTGAAGTACCAGTCTTTGAATAGCTCTGCTCTACCAGAGGTTTTGCAGACAGGAATTGGAACTGGAGACATATACAGCCTTGCAATAACTTAATTTATTTTTTTTGACAGATGCGGAACGCTAGTGGGGTTATTTTCTGGTTTTGGGGGAGGGCTTTTGCAGCAAGGAAGTCTCAGGATGGCCTGCATGCAATTCATGCAGTTTTCCTCTAGTATTTTCACTGTTCTGTGCCTATCAAGGTTGGTAAAACCTGATGTGGCTGCCCAGTACTTAAGACTTGCTCATTTCTGAAACCTGGCCACTGCCTCTGTCCCCAGCACGGGGAGCTCGTGCATTGTGCTGTGCATCCTCCCCACCCCCTGCCCTCCTGCAGGTGGGAAAGCAGAAATGCTTCCTCGCTGCTGCTTGTTACAAAAGGAGGGCTGTTGGGAAGGGTCTTTTTGGTAATCTTTCAGGTATTTGACTGAAGTTTTTCCTCACATCAAGTTCAGGAATAGCCGAGTTCATGGTGATACGAACTCATGGTGCTATGAATATGCAAAACAACTGCTGTACAATCAAGGAATATAAAAGCAAACTTGTCCCTGTGTGAAATCCTATGCAGTGGTCACTTTGAGTGTCCACATGTGTTTTGTGACTCTGTTAATTTTCTGCACACTTTGTAAACAATGACGCGACAGGTCTCAGGTTCGTTATGCCATGCTGTGTGCAAGCTCCCACAGTTCAGGCTTCTTGAGGATATCTGAAATTTCATTTCCACTGGCCCCTTGTAAGATCTGTTGATAAGCATGTTGCCACTTGAAATGGGAAAGACAAAAGTAGGAATAAGGAGGCTGACACAGGTAAGAAGGACACTGGTTTGGTACTGCTCAGAGGTGAGAAATAATGGCCTAAGTACTGGAGTGAGCTGTTGGTGCAGAGCTGAATTAGCAGGCAGAGGGCATATGAGTTATTACTCCATAAATATTGTTTTGAAGTGCTTGATAAATTGCTTTTTTATGTAACTCAATACTCATATGTAGTTTTGGAGAGAGGCTCTTCTTAAAACAATAATATTCAGTAACAAACATCCTGATTTTATTGCTGCATTTCACCGATGAGGTTAAAAGGCTGGTATCTTTCTGAGCACCGTTGCTATTGACCCACGAATGACAGAAATGCTGAAGTGAATGTGAGCAAATTATCATGTATAAGAAACAATATTTGTCTCTCACTACTTTATTCACTTTACACCCAGAAGCTGGATTTCAACCATATTGTCTTTGCTTATTTTGTGTCAGGCTAAGTTTACCTGTATAGTAAGTCTTTCTTCTTTAAGGATATTGAAAATCTAGTGCAAGTTCTTTTTTCTTCCATATTATGTTTAAAAAAAAAGAAAAAAGGAAAAAGATGGCAAAAGAAAGAAAAGTACGTTGTTCATTCAGGTCTTGAATGTATGTTGCAGCACTTACTAGTCCACAAAAACTGATATTCTGAAACCGGTTCCAAATTTTTTTGTGAAGAAAATGTGATGATACAGAAAAACTGCTGCATCCCTTCATTAATATCTTTCTCTGTAGTAGATTTGGGTATGAACTTGATTCCAAGTTACTTAACAAATAAGATTGTTATGTATTCATGATGTAGCTGAATCCCCAGAATCTTCCTGAAATACACAAACCAGAGATTCATGTCTATTTTGCCTGTTTATTAAAGAATAAAAGAAGGTTGACTGTCTTAAACTAGATTTTCTGATTTGCTATGAATTACTAGGGAGGACTTCACCTTGCTTGAGTTTACAAGTCACATCTCAGTTGTCAAGAATCACATAAGAAAAACTTTCTTTGTGGAAATTGTCATATTGTCATGTATGTAATAGAACCATCTCTTATTAGGGATAATCCTGTGCGAGGGGCATGACTAAATGGTAAAGTCTGCTTTGGCTTTAAAACCCCAGACATTTAGTGTGTTGGTGACAATGCATTATAAACATGGATTTTAGATGGTCAATTTTAAGAAAGACAAGTAAGTCATGTCTGACACCTTTTATACCATTTGCAGCTGCTTCCATTTGCCTTGTTGAAATCTGTTGCTGAAAGGTTTCATGTCAGTATTGCTAACCACTCCAGTGAAGACAAAAGAGTGGATGGCAGTTCTTGGGTGAGTGCACTGGCAGGACCCATCTGTCTGCCAGGCAGGAAGGAGTCTTGACTGGTGCATGGGGGACCAGCAACCTTCGTGCAGCTTGCATGGGGTGTCAATTTTTTGACTAGGTAAATAACTAGGTTAACAGTCGTCATCTGATACTAGCCATGGCTTTGGTACATGAGATTACTTACCCTTGTGCTTACCTTTCTTGCAGTGACGCTGCAGAATCCTGAACCAGGACTCCATAGTGCTAGGTGCCATGCAAACACAGGGCAGGAGGGCTGTCTGATAATTCAGAAATTCCTTCCTCATGCTGTTCCTAGTGCCTAGGAACACTATGGTGGTAAAAAAAGCTGTAACTTCAGGATACAGACTAATTCTTTCAAGCTCTTTTGATTTATTCTCTGCCAAAAAAAAATAAAATCTATTACTGTCTGATTGAGGGACCCACAGCTTAATGTTTAGAAGGGAGCAAAAAGCAAAATCTGAAATACAGTCCACATCCAGGAAAAATCATGTCTGACAAGGAGGAAAGAAAAACCAGTCATTGCAAAATGCAATCCTTCAAGGCAAACTTTTCAAGCAAATTGGCACTATTGGACCCTCGCCACAGTCCCCACTGTTCCAAGCCTTCTCATTTTTCAATTATTTATGATGTCACACTGAAACCTTGATTTCTTGCCAAGTGGTTGCTTCTCGGCAGACACAATTATCAACTTTACGACGATGAAAACCCATGCAGGGAAGAGTGAGATGAAAGAAAGGGAGGGCTGCAGTCAGAAGGAAGGAGCGCCTTTCTCCCTCATCAGGACCTCTAAACTTGACCTAGACAGAGGAACGTGGCTTAGGGGTGGCTTATTCATTCAAGCTCCTATTGCTGGTTGTCCTTCAATAAGGAAGTCCTCAGCAGTCCTTGCAACACCAGCTGACCTTTAGGCATCTCCTCTAGGGAAATCTTGATGGGTTTTAAGACTATCCTTGAAATTAAGTCGTTAATCACTTGGGTGAGTAAGAACAAGCCTCTGAAATGGTGCTGCTCAAGGCCTGGATACTCAGTGGCAATTATTTCCCTGAGTGTTTTGTGAAGACTTGGCCTGAATCCCCTTTGTGTGCTCCATGAATGCAACTCAGGTCAGCTGGCAGCTGTCCTGAAAATAAAGGTCATCTTAGAAAGAGCGTGGTAAAGATGAGTAAACAGACAGAATCATCATAAATTTGAAGCTTTAAGTTTTATTTAAGTATTCTCCCGAAGCCTCATCCTATCCACTTGCCACTCAGTGATTATACTGACCCATAAAATAACCTTTTGTTGGTAGCCTCATTGCCTATTCTTTGTAATAGAAATTTACAAATTTACAGATTTCTATTTATAAATAGAAATTAATCAGATCAGTGGAATATCTTTCCCTCTGTAAAGAACAAACATAAACTGACATCCTACTCTGTTAAATATCCCACACCCCTAAAACAAATCAAATTTATATATCAATGAAGTAAGCATCACAAAAAGATTGTTTCTGTTCGTGCTGCTTCTATATTGAGCCAAGTAATGAAAGAATTGGTCAGAATGAGAGATGGTAATATTACCAGCCAATTAGAGTGTCAAATTTGCAGTTTGATTTTTTTTTTGTTAGCCTGAATAACACAAAATATTGTAAAGTGTTAAAGGAGACCATAATAGATAAAATTTGTCATTCAGTCCTATTTAAAAAATAAATAGTATTTAAAATATGAAAGAAGACAAACTGGTGATATAAAAGGAATTTTAAACAAAATATTGCTTTGAGAGTTTTACTGGTTCATGTCTCCTTCTGGAATATGCATTATAGCTTCTTGTATGGAAATACTGTATAGTAGCTCTTACCTGTGAATGCAGAATAAAGAATTTGTGCCACCACAAAGGAAGGATGGTTTTGTGGTTATCACCCCGGGACCTAAGAGTCTTTGGTCTGACCTACAAATCTGATAAATGCTTCTTGTGTTGCTTTGGGCAAAGCACTCAAGCTCACATCTGTCAAGAACTTGTGCATATACCCGATTTTTATTTGTTAGCACAAGTTATCCCATTAAATGCATTTTTTCTAGAAAATGTTCTTAGGGAACACTTGTGCAAATTTTGGCAAAATTATTTTTCACAATTTAGGAGTCAATTTGTCAAAAAGAAGACTGTGAAAGCTATGTTTAGAGTTTTCCTGTAAAAGAAAATTAATTTTCTCTCTCTTTTTTTTTTTCCTTGGAAAGTCCAGTATTTTTATTGTCAAAATCTGACACTATTTTTTGTGTTATTCACTAAAAGTCAAGTATACATTTTGTTGCCCTTCCAACATAAATCTTGTGTTTCTTTATGCAAACTGTTTTTTTATGAAATTATCACTAGGTCAAGAAAGGCAGATTCTATCAAAATGCTTTTGTTAAAAGCCCTAGAGGAAGATGTAATATTAAAGAAGCTAAGGCATGATGTCCTCTGAAAAGCCTGAAATTCAAAGCATTATTAGGATGAAAAGACCCTGACAATAAGCACTGCTGCAATCTACGAACAGAAGTAGCAGCTGCAGGAGAACCTGTTGGAATTGGCTACTTCACACAGTTCTCCACGGGGACGTTCTTTGTTTGTGACATTCTTGAGTAGGGGAGCAATGTTAGTGCTAAATTTATCTCCACTTTTAAATGGGTTTTAATTAATGTTGTGAGAAATGAATTAACTAAAAATCTTTTTGAAAAACAAAATAGTAAAAAATACTATTTGCTTTTTTAAATTCCATCTGAACTGTAGAATCTCTTAATTGTTTGCCAGTTTCTTTTTATTTCACTCCCTTTCTTCACATAGATATTGCATCTCTCTGCATTCCATCTACCACTGAAAGATTTGTTTTGCTTGCATATTTAATTCCATCCAACTTGTGGTTCTAAAATCTCTTGATCATGTGTAACACCCTGTTGGAAGTTCCCCACCTGCAGAAGACAAGTTTGTTTAACTCCCAGGTTGAATGATAAAGTAAAAATATTTTAAGAATTATGTGGCATGGTATATTAATTCTCAAGTCATTTTTTGAGTGGAGAGTGATTTCAGTGTCATTGCAATGAAGATCAGATAAAATCAGAATAGGTTAGGTTATCTTGTGGTCAAAGGTTTTATAAATTAATATAATTAATTTATAGACAGGACTGATTTTGAGTGGGAATGGCAATGTTCCTCAAAGTTGTCGTGGGAATAGAGAAAACAGCAGGGGAAAAAACACAAATACTCTTGTTCTGAAACTTGCTCCTACAAACTATGCAGAAACCAACAGCTTTGATGTCCTTGGAGCTCAGGAAAGCATTTATTTCAAAGTTGGCACCTGTAGTGTAGAATTGTAGAGTTGTTACGTCTCTTAAAACTCAGGTGAGATTCACACCACAAGAAAACTTGTAGACTTTAAACAACAAATAGATGGAGGTGGGACCCTTCTTAGTCTCCTTCCTCGAGGAATATGCTCTGCTTCCCACACTTTGGATATACGTGGACAATGATCCTACCCTTCCCATCTGGCTGATGGGGTCTTCTCCCATCGCTCCATCAGAGGACAACATGTACTACGCACTATATATCTCAATTCTCCTCTGTGTCTAGATCTTTCTGAAGTTTTCTGTTCATATCATCTTGTGTCAGAAACAGGTGGGATTGTACCTATCATCAGACCAACAAATACTGAAAAAATCCCTGCTTCAATAAGACACTGTTTAATAAGACAACAGGAGGAAGAAAAAATTTTAAAATCTGAAAAGGAAATTAAGCAAAACAGTTCCCAAAAATCATCGGTTGAAACAAATGGAGACTGCACGCATGGAAAGTAGAAATAAAACCATACTTTGATCTGAACGGAAATGCATCTTGTGATTTGACATTGTCCTCAGGGCAACATATGGTAATTCAGACATTTCGAAAGACTTCATTGCATTTCTTATGTAGCTTCATGCTGCCCGGTGGTCTAAATACTCCTTGCTCCCTTTGCTCTCTAAGGTTCCTAGTTGTATTATCGCCCTGTGCTTTGCCATCTATCACAAACATATTTGGCAGTGTTAGTCTGGTTTTCCCCATGTTATGTTAATGACAGTACTTCTAAAATGTTAAAAGCTATAAAGCCAGGCTACATCTACCACTAGGTATCTATAAGCCATGGGGGAAGAAACTCTGTGAAACTGCTTGCGAATCTGCATGAAACAAAACCCGAGGCATAGGTGTTTCTGTGCATGCATGTATGCAAACAAAGGGAAAGGAGGATAAAATTAAGAAGTCAATATTCAGGTTATAGTCTAATTTCTAGTAAGTTGTAGATTAAAGCCATTGTAGCAATACTGTACAGCATGGTTTATTACCCACCCTCTGCCCTTGAGCACAAGGAAAGGTATTTCTTCAGTTACAATAGGCTGGGAAGCAATGATGAGATGATGCATGGGGAAAGTCTCAAGTTTCCTGTTCGCATTCTAAGCACACAAAACTGTAACCTTCGCACACAGAAACAGCGTAGTGTTGATTCTTCTCTAGCCAGCCAGTAATTGGTGGTTTGTAGACATAATCCCATCACAATAATTGTGGATATTTGGACTGTAAATACACACCACAAGAAAAAGACATTAGGAAGCAATTAGAAAGGCTGTGGTAGTATATTAGCATCTGCTGTACTGCTAGACTGTAAAACTCTTGAAAACAATGGGGAGAGACAATAATTTATAACACTAGAAAAGACAGGCTTGCATTCAGCCTCTGAGTCATCTGTTTGAAACCAGCTAAGAGCTATTGACTAGTAACCTTGAGGGAACAGCGTTTATTTGTAATGGCCAATCTGAGAATGCATTTGAGCAACTGCGTTTCTGGTCATGTTTCATCGCAATTAGTTTTCTAACTTTTGCCTGGATGGAGTTAGTTAGGAGACAGAGGGCTAAGAAGAAGAGACGTACAACTTCCAAGTAAGTGTCACATTCAACAGTCACCATGCTGTGATATGTGGGAGTTGGCTCAGAGTGCAGTTGGGCCTCCAGAGATTTCAGATCTTCTGTGACTACATAAAATATAGGAAATTATTAAGGGGATCCAAGTAAAAACTTAATAACTTTTAACTAATGGCTTGGGCTTGGCAACATTTATAGTCTTTTTTCCTTGGCGCCACCTCCAATGTTGAAAGATAAAGGCATAAAGAAGAAACTCATGTTGTACATGAGATGAGTCAGAAAGGTGTGTTCCTCCTGATCTTCTGAGGCAAGGGTGTGTGTGTGTGTGTAAACAATGCCATGTCTCCTTGTCCCTGAAGGCTAGGTGATGTCTAAGGGCATCAATAGGCTGGTTGAGGGAACTGAGACTTATTCCACTGCAGAGGCTGATAAATCCTGTGAGCAAGATTTTCTGGCACTTCACAGGAGGAGGCACGCTGGGCAGGCGGATGTGGGCAATCTTGTTCGCAGTGGGCAACCAGCTCCACGGCTTGTGTTTCCTCCAGCAGCCTCTTCTTTAAGGGGGGAGCTGGGCACAATCTTTTACAGGCTGTGGGAACAGCAGACAAAAGTTTATCTGAGCATCTCATCCTTTAAGACTCTGGGACAGCTTTGTGATTCCTCTAGCACAAGTCTGGTTTCTCTCAGTGGCACCCTGATTGCTGTAATAATAGTGGGTTGTAGGATCCAGAGCTGATGGTAAGTGGTGCTGACTCTTGAATTATTCCTTGAGAACTGTTGCTGGCACCTTTCACTACCCTGTGGTTGAAGTGGGCGGGAATGGAACAAACTACCAGCTACAAGGGAAAATAGCAAGAAGTTACTCGTCTCTATGAAGATGCTTTGTTTTAATTCAAACGGGTGGACAAAGGTACTTCAGCAAGCAATGGAGGGTTGTTTTCACTGTAGGGAATGCAAGTAAGTCAAGGAGTTTGGGTACCCTGTGACCGCTGCCTCTTTGCTCTCAGTCAGGTGGAGACTACAGTGTGAAGCTCATGTTTTCCATAGTGGGTGATCCTTGCTTAGTCTCTTTGGAAGATAGAATTGGCCAGGTTTTGCAAAGAAAAATGCCTGAATTCAGGCTTACTGAGATCATTGATGCTTGTGTGCTCATGGGGCAGAAAGAGAACAAGTTGGTGTAAGAGCTCTTTAGAACAATGTTATATGCTTTTTTAAGTGGTGGGATGCGCAGCATCAACTCTGGGTGATGCTGAGGAGTGAAGCAATGTTCAGAGGTTTTAGCAAGTCAATCAATGTTGTTGTCTTTGTGCAGACAAACCATTCTGCTTGTGCAGCTTGTTGCGTGCTGCTTTCGGTGAAGGTTAAGGAAGAGTGCCCAAAGCAGTTATCTTAGGTATATGCACAAAAAAGAAAAAAAAAACACAAGAGGAAAGAAAGAAAAAAATGAAAAAGGGTGATAGCAAAAGTTTCTTCCAAGGGTTATTGTTTATATGTAGTGACAGTGAATGAAAAAGGAAACGCCAGCCAAAACTACAGCTCTACTGATGGAAGATGCTGGAAGATCTTAGGCAAGAGTGGCTGGAGAGCTGCCTGGCAGAAAAGGACCTGGGGGTGTTGGTTGACTGCTGGCTGAATACGAGCCAGCAGCGTGCCCAGGTGGCCAAGAAGGCCAACAGCATCCTGGCCTGTATCAGGAACAGTGTGGTGAGTAGGACTAGGGAGGTGATCATCCCCCTGTACTCGGCACTGGCGAGGCCCCACCTCGAGTATTGTGTCCCGTTTTGGGTCCCTTACCATAAAAAAGACATCGAGGTGCTGGAGCAGGTCCAGAGAAGCGCAACAAAGCTGGTGGAGGGTCTGGAGAATAAGTCTTATGAGGAGCAGCTGAAGGAGCTGGGATTGTTTAGCCTGGAGAAAAGGAGGCTGAGGGGAGACCTTATCGCTCTCTACAACAACCTGAAAGGAGGGTGTAGCGAGGTGGGGGTCGGTCTCTTCTCCCAAGTAACAGGCAATAGAACAAGAGGAAACAGCCTCAAGTTGCTCCAGGGGAGGTTTAGACTGGACATTAGGAAAATTTTTTACACTGAAAGGGTTATTAAGCATTGGAACAGGCTGCCCAGGGAAGTGGTTGAGGCACCATCCCTGGAGGCATTTAAAAGATGGGTAGACATAGTCCTTAGAGATAGGGTTTAGTGATGGTTTCTGTCAGAGTTAGGTTGATGGTTGGACCAGATGATCTGAAAGGTCCCTTACAACCTAGGCAATTCTATGATTCTAAGATAAATCTTTGCTTTTGGAGTTCTTGTTACTCTTTGTTACCATAAGTGAGACAAAAAGTGGGAACAGAAACCTAGGCATGGAGAGCCATTGTCTTATGCAAATACACAGGCGTATCTAGAAGTAAAATGCAGGTCCTTTGGGCCTCCCTGAGGATGATTATGACCCAACAATTGGCCAACACTGTCAGTCTATAACAGATGCATTTTCTATTGGTAACATGGAGCAATTTCTGAACTGAGCTGAACAGCAACTGACAGGGTTTTTTTATGTATTTTGTGGCTCTATTTCTATTCCCAATGTAACTACAGTAACAAGACTGACAATTAAGCCTTGACTGTAGCATCGTGAAGATTACCACAGAATTACTGGGCCCTTTTAGATAGCAGGGAATAAAAATGATGGTGTAAAGATTCAATTTCCTACCAGCTGAATGACCCAGTAGGCTGCAGCCCATCTGTTTTCCTGAACTGTGTGTGTTCCCAGAGACTGCCAGGTACTGGGGAAAGAAAAAGGCAAGCTCCAGGGGGGAGAAGAGAGCTTCAGCAGGAACTGAAAGTGTGCCAGTTATTTAAAAAAAATAAAATAAAATAATAAAAAAAAAAAAACAACAAAAAAAAAGAGAAGAATGGGAAAAGAAAGAAAAGATAGAGCTAAGCCTGTCTGTAATGGTGTGGAAAAAAGCTTCAGTCGGAGGCAGCTGAACATACCCCGAGGGGTAGCAGAGAAGGTGTCAGAGATGCTGGTTTATTTAGATAGAACTGCCATTGCTGGTGTCTGTAGAAAGACCTGTGAGAGAGTGCCAGATCCTAGCACTGAAAAGCCAGAAAGTTCTGTAGCAGTAGATGCTGCATTGGACAAAATACATTTTTCCGGGGCAGAATGGAATTAGCTTCTGAGTCCTCCTCATCCCTTGTTTTTACCAGTTCTGTGCATTTGAGGAACTTGAGAGCCAAAATAAATAAGTAGATGGGAGCAGATAATTGGGCAGTACTGCAGTCACTGTTAGCTGGGGTGTCTGGGACTTCCCATATCTGCAATGAGCCATAAATTATATGTCTCTATAACACAGGGGTAAAGGTCTGCATGGTGAGCAGCACTCTTTATGGGACCCTTCGTTTTCTCTGTGGTCTTTGGCTGTGGAGGTGGGAACAACAGCTGAGCAACAGCAAAACCTGTTTTGACTTATCTGGCATAAGCAGGCACTGGGTGTTCTCACGTTGCTCTTTAAGGATGAAGTGCAACATGATGAAGATTTAGTTGAACTCCTAAATTACGCAGGCTGTGTCATGTCGCCTGGGATTCCTGCAGTTTCCCAAATAGGGTGTAGTTAAAATGCAGCAGCTTTTTTGCAAAGACATCTGCTCCTCCTCCACATGTGAGACTCAGAGAAATAAGAGAACATTCTGCTTCCCCTGCTGTCCTCTTCCAGCAGTTAATTATTCTCCACTTTTTGCTGTCTTCTGTGAGTCCTGGTTTGAACTAGACTAGTTTGAGCTTCCTGCCGCTGGATCTCATTAGGTCCTTGACCTGGTAAAACAAGAAAAAATCCTTTCTTGTATCACAAGGCTTTTTCTTCACAGGCTGGCACTTCTCAGCTTTGTCTTCAGTAAGCTGATAGATCAGCCTTCTGTCTCATAAAAAGTGTGCTTTCTGGCTGATAACACATTTATGTGGCTCTCCTCTGAGCCTTTTGTAGTGTTTAACATATTTTTTCGAGCTGCACAGCAGAGCAGGGAGCAGCATCCCCTTGGTGTTTCCTTGACCTGTACTTGAAGGCACCCTTGCTCTTTCTGTGTCATAGAATCATAGACTTGTAGAGTTGTCTAGGTCCCAGCTCAGTGCCCAGGTCTGTCAGGCAACATGCACAGCAGTGCCCTGCATATCTCCACCACTGCAGAGTGACCACGGACAGACAGAGACTATCAAAAGCTGCTTCTACACAGCCTAGGGAATACCCCAGCAGAAGTAATGAAAACTTCTCTTGGCTCTGCTTTGCTATGGGACTTCCTACCAGACATGAAGTCTGGCAATCTCTGCACTCAGACCAGCAGCTCCTTCTCAGGTCATGTCTTTTCCCTGATTTCCCAGGAGGATGAAATCCCCAGTCCTGCAAGGCTTTGGAGTTGTTGTTAAGGGGGAGAGAGGCCCCAAGAACTGGGTGGCGTACTGTGAAAACACACCAACAAAAACAGCTTCAGCATTTCCACTGCACTGACAGCTGGTGGGTGTTCGCTTGGTGTCACTGAATCTTCACATACAGCACCAATCAACAGGCACAAAGCAATTTTTAAGCCAGGTGATCCAGCAGTAGCATGTGGATGTGCCATGAGGCAGAGGGCAACTTCTCCGTTACCTCCAAGGCTTTTTTGCAATGCAGTGGACACACCGCCAGCGGTCACCTGGTGAAAAACATTCAGGCCACCTTTAGCGCTTTGTTGAGTGAACCTGCTAGAAGCTTTAAAGTTTTAGCAAACTGCTTGAATTTCTTGCCAGGTTTTTGAGCTCAGATGCCATAGGAGGTCTAAATACTGACCTGAAAGGTTAGGGTCCTCAGTTGCCCAGTTCACTCTGTCTCATGGGGAACCATGAGGGTAACTTCCCAGAAGGTACCCCAGAAACACTGTGTGGTGGCCTGGACCAAGCAGCAAGAACTTTAACCAGCAATTATTAAGAAACTAAATAAATTTCTGGAACAAACTAAATAAATAACAGGAAAATAGAACCGAAGGGATAAATATTCTCTGGCAAATACTAACTGGCTAACTGTCTTGAGTCACTGCATTTTTTTTGTTATAAATAAAATTCTTGCATCATAATTGTAATACCTGAAATCAATAATAAGAAATTGGATTATAAAGAAACATTGCTATGATGTTAAATACATTATTGCATAGTGAAATCACTTACAATCCAATAATCATACCTATAACACTGGTTATTGCAAACTATAATTTGAGAAAGTTAAATTGTGAATCATAATTCAATACAGGGCTTGGCGTTTATTCTGTTATGCATAAAGATAATAAGCATAACAATTTATTTGTTTACCTGTGGCAGAAAGCCTACGCATTTTAATTTGGGATATTTCATTTTGCTGTCTTTTATAGAACAGTTAGAGGATAATTCTGCTTTTGCTTACCCTTGAACAAATAAGGGAAATTCCACAAAAGGTATGGGCTCATTTACGTTTTTCTGCCATAGATCAGAATAGTGTCTACTGAACTTTCCTCTTCATGTGGCTATCTTCTGCTCAGAAAGCTTTATATAAGTTAGGAAGAAGCTTTCAGCTTAATAGTAGATTAGTTTTGGCTGCATGCTGTGGAGCACTCGTATAGAAAAGCTGCAGTTTGTTCAGCTCTTGGCATGATCTCACTCCTTTAAAATTAACATAAGAGTTACCAAAATGACTGAATTTTCATCAATTGCATTTCTGCAGATTGCCTGATATTTTAAGCTGGCAGAGACCTAGAAACTCAAAAATCACAGTCAATATTTTTAATGCCTCAGATGTTGAAATAAGCTACTGATCAGTGTGTGACTTTCAGAACAACAGCTTTTCAAAGTTTACCATACTTTTGTTATGAACAGAATTATTGTTTGCTCACTTTCTTATCTAATCTTTTTGCATTATTTTGAAAGCTGAAGAACTGAAGACATGTCATAGCTAGAACCCCAGCTACCTTTATCTGATTAAATATTTTTCTGTTTTTCATGTATTCCAGCAAATCTCTGACATAAGTTTGTAGGGAGAGTGGAGTAACACAGAAGAGTTAATATATATTCTTTTTCTCCTGATAAATAAAACCTCACAGAAAAGAACCCTGGAAGAAAACTGTGATTCTATTTTTCAATTTATCCTCTGAAGCATTGTATAATCCAATTGTTTTGCAACAGCAGTCATCAGAAATTCAGTTTTGTAGCAATAAAGAGGGAACATCTTTTATATGCAAAACAACCTTCTGCATAGTGCTTCTAAAATTAATGCTGCACATGTACATTGTTCTTATTTTTATGACTATTCAGATTAGTGAATAAAAAATGTCAGTTTTGTTTAATACAAATATTTGTTTGTGACTCCCATATAGAACATGGTCTCAGATTAGTGCTTTCTTGGGTTGGTTTTTACCTCTATTAAACAGTTTGTGAACTTCTTTTTTCCTTCAGTTTCTCTTATTAAATAGGAAGTGTCAGAAATTTTTTTTGAGTTTTTCTCCTGAAGAAAGAAAATGAAATTTTCTTTACCCATTAAAGTGTAAAAATAATTTCCACAGACAGAGGCAATGACCTTGAAAAGTGAGGTACCTCAATTTTTGAAGTAGCTTATTTAAGCCAGCCTGCCGACAAGTAATTTTTCTATCCATCTTCAAAAAAAGATGTTTTTAGCATTGACTGGAGGTGCTATCCACCAGCACGTCATTCAGATTTGATGGGACTAAGGAACACTGCAAGTCTGGTTATCTGTGTAACTGTTAACATGCCCTTGAAGCAGAGAATGATGCTCAAGCAGTGTGCTAGTCTGATATTTTAGAAATGCTTGTTCATCTTTACAAAATTCTTACTAGAGCTTAAAAAAAAATGTTGGTGGGATGTTAGACTACTGGATCTATTAACAAGGAATGGAACCCAGGTCCCCTCTGGTTGTCTAAGCTCCAGCTGACTGAAGGGTAATTACCTTTTAAGCCATCAATGCCTTAGAGACTGCCTAGTGCAGCGGCAAAATGTTTTCCTGTGTCTGGTGATCCTCGCAGTCCCTTCAGCTGAGACAGGACATAAATCTGATTTGCTTTACCAACACCTGAGTGCATTATCTAGAGCCTGTAACCTAGGAGATTACTGAATTCTTTGTCCTGGAAGGACAGTCCATGGTCTGAAAAGTCCTTATCCTTACCCTTGATTCATGCTGCTGCCCAGGACCGTCCCCTCCAGCATATGCCCAGAGAAGACTTGGAGTTATTATCCAAAAGCACTCAGAATCTTCACAAATATCTTGATTTGCGCAAAACCTGTCCTCACCCCCCGAAGCAATAAGGTAGTTGGCACCTGGGACAATTGACATTCCTTTATGTGTGGTTTTTTTCTCACCATCTCAAGCTGTTTGTGTCCATTGAATGTCCTCAGCCTTATGTTTAGACTGTAGCTTCCCAGGGTCATACACTGCAATCTTTGTTCCCTCTTCATTCCAAAAATAAAGGCATTTTGATGTGATTTATTTTTGGTACTTCAATCGGAACAGTAATATAGGGAATAATGCACTACTTAATGAGGACCTCTCCTAATTTGACAAATTAATGGGTCATTTTTTAAACAGTTGAATCTAAGGAATTTCTTGCTGAGAAGGGAAGCAAACGTTTGTATGAGCAAAGCATAAAGACAAAACACGGTGTAAACAAACGGCAGATATTGTACCTGTCTACAGTGAATCCGGAAGTGGTTGCAACTTGGGGCAAAGCAAAATGGCTCAGCCCAGTTCTGTTAGGAGCAAATACTGCGTGACTAGAGTATAACAGCTCATCTATACAAAATTTGCAAAGCAAAAGTCAGACCCTGTTAGGTTTGTGATATTGGAAAGGACTAAAGGGTGAATTTCAAAGCAGAACCTGACAATCTATCTAACAAGACCAGAGCAAGTGAATGTATTTTTCATTTGTGCTTGGGCTGTGTTTCATTTAACTTCACAACTTGTCTATAGAACCAACAGTAAAAACACCTGACATAAAATCCCATTTCACCTGTTAAACATGAAAAAAGGTGAACTTGACTGCAGGGAGTAATAACCTACTGAGGGAATGTAGACATGTACTGATAGCAAGGTTTTCATGAAAACGTTAAATGTGTAGACTCCACAGACTGTGAAAGAAACCATTCAGTCCAACTATTGCCCCAGGAAATCAGTTTTTCATGGAGTCAATGGCAGGCTAGTGACACATGCCATTATGTAGAGAGTTTTGATAGGTAGAAGGGATTATGTTAAAACAGAAAATCTTATCCTTTGATAAACTGTATCTGCATATCTGATGATGTTGTCAAGACTGACCTCAAAAGGCCTTGGCTGTCTACTGAGTTGCCAGTTAATAATCCTTATATTTGCAAATGTACCCTTCATAGTTATGCTACAGATGGGGCAGAAAAGATAAAAGAGGCTGAAGTTCAGGGAAATGAATACAAACTCTTAACATGGACCCCATGAAATGCAAGTGAGGTGTTGGCTAGCTGGCCAAGAAATGGAAAAGTTCTTGAATTGTGCCTCAGCTTCTAGCAAATTAGTTGATAGCTCTTAAAAGGTCACAGTCTTCGTCTGTCAGAAGGCTTGAAACCTGAAATGCTTAGGGACATCCACCACAGTCCCTGAGAAACAGAAAACAGCAGCGGGGAACCAAAAGCAGGCAGGCCTGTAGGAACAGAGGTAGTGCTGGGTAGAAACCATATAATGTGTAGAAGAGAACCATCTGAAAACTGAACCTGTTCAATGGTTTACTTCTGGCCTCAGAAACTTACTTTAGTCTCCCATTTAAAACAACCGAATAAATTCAAAGTGTTTATTCATAAAACACAAGATATCAGACATTGGATGAGGAGAAGGTACACGGGACTTGGAGATAAAACAAGAGAAGCAGCTGCAGGACAGGACACCAAGATTGCAGCTGTTGGATATCCAACAGTTTGTCCGCATGGATGCTGGTCTCGCACCTGCCTTGTTCCCCAGACATTGCTGAGAATGGCAGCCCCTGTCTTCAGGCAGATGGGAATGGTCTTGTAGGAGAATGTTGCCATCAGACACAGAGAGCTTTATAAAGAAGAAGATACAGTTTTTACAGTGTGTTAAAAAAGGTGCTTACTGGAATAACTTGAAGGCCTGAGTTGAGAAATGTAGTTGAAGGTGCACCTTTGAGTCAGAAAGGATGTTTCTGCTGCAGGAAATGTCAAAGTGCTGGAAAACCTGTGTTTGCCTTAAGCAGGCTGTACTCCCTCCTGCAAATGGCTGAGAAAGTGAGCTGATCATTTTTTTACCCAGATTATCACTTTAACAGTGTATCTTTTTAGGTCTGCAGCACATTATTGTCATCAGAAGTTGCCATTTTGTAGGCATTTGACATCAAGCCATCTTTCACAGCAGTGTGATGTTGGACCTCTCTGTCCACAAGTTGTGTCCCTATCTATCTATGTGGGTCCCTCACAGCATTAATATCTTCTGCTGGGATTCCTGGGGAATAGAAAGTGACTCACTTTCTGACCAATCTGTTGGTCAGATGCCTTAGAAAGCTGAGATGGCTCTGGTATCTGCACTTTTCTTCTCTGATGGCTCCAGTGCCATCATGGATGGCTCCAGTGCCAGAACGTCTGGTCATGATCTTGAATCCAGTCTGCCGTCTTCTTGACAGAAGATGCTGTGTTATCTGATGTATTACATGACATGATCTTTTCCTTGTTAGATAGCTGATAACAATATATACCTTTGTAGTAGATAAGAAGCAGTAAGAAGTCAAGCTGTATCTTTAATGTCCATGCTGATAGATAGCCTGGATGAAGTGGATTATACACATCATTATTATTTATTTGTGCAGTCCAACATCTTTGTTTTGTCTTTACTTCCAATGTATTTGCTATAATACACAATAATACTATTTGTAAGCTATCAGACTGTGATTACATAGCTTTAGTCTGTTCCTTCCAGACAAACCATCTGCATGTAGTCACAGATTAAAGTCACTGTGACTATACAAGAGATTTATTTACAAATGCTTACCTATATATACTGTTTCAGTTGTAGGACAACCAAAATTTACTTGATAAATTACCAGGTGAATTTACCATGTCTACTAACATTTTCACAGCTACGCAGGCTCCAGGATGGATGGATGGATGCATCAGCAGAACAAGAGTGAGCATACAAACAAATAGGTCGTTTGCTTCCAGTGTAGGTCACTACTTAAATACTACTGAGACAGCATTTGAGGAGACCTGTTCTGCTAAGGTTCGTTGATAAAAAGGGCTACAAGGGAGATGTAGTTACCTGCAGATGACAGGAAGAGAAATTAAGAAGAACATGCCATAAAAGAAGAAATTAGTAAAAAAAAAGTAAAAAGTATCTTTTAACCAACCCACCATTCTTAGTGTGGCATCTGCATGCTATACAAGTGTAACACGTACAGTATTCTTCCATTTCCTCCTTTCATTAGTTCTATTTCAATTTTCATACATATTTAGGGATGTTCTTTTGGGGATGATTTGCAAAACTAAGAGGACAATTACAAGTATGCTTTTCATTCATTTTGGAGAAATTTATTACAGGCTGAAAACGTCAGCCTGGTATGTGAGTATTGATTTCATTCAAGTACTTAGAAATAGCCCTGCTCTTCTTTCACCAGTGGGTAAAATTATAAGGTGAATTTAGAATACATTCCTCATTCCCAAGCACTTTGCAGTGATTTAATGGGAATAACTCAAATAGTACAAATAATACAACCCTGTCCAAATGCAAACACTTCTTCCTCTTCCTTGTTTTCTTAGTAATAATTGGTTAAAGGAGAACTTTTTATTGTATCTACAGTTTGACAATGAAGTTGTTCCCCTTCCTGAACCCTTCTCAGATGATG
The DNA here is from genome assembly GCA_008658365.1 of Alca torda. NCBI lineage: Eukaryota > Metazoa > Chordata > Aves > Charadriiformes > Alcidae > Alca > Alca torda. The sequence continues at coordinate 53,080,414 of CM018101.1, read as the reverse complement.
TTTAAATTACCAAGAGGGTTTAAAGCTTAATGCAAAAGTAGATATAACCTATCATGAACTTTGTTTTACTCCATGCTAGCAAAGATTTGTGCAATGTTTAACTTTGAAATCTTTGTAGCACAAGATACTTGGCTTTTGAAACAGACCATTTGCCTTTTTTGTTGTTTGTCTCTTTTCCATTTATTTTTTTAAGGAGTAGAAAATTTCATAGGTTTGAACATGTGGAGAGGAGGGTTTCCTCGGAACTGTTAGCCTGATACAGTCAATTTATTTATGAATTATACTTTTATACTTTATCAGAAGTTATGATCTTTCCAAGGTTTAAGCATCTATTTTATGTACTGGATTGGCCCCTGGACGTCAGTGAAGTGAAGTCCCTAGTCTGTGTTTTTGTTTTTACACATAACTACTGTTGTAAGAGAAAGATTAGCTTCCAGCATACAACTGGGGCCACCAGTATGAGAATAATTTTGCCTTTGTACTCTCACAGCCCAGACAAAACTGAATCAGCCTGTACAGTATTTAATAATTCAGGTGAGAAGTGTATAGGAATTTATCTGTAATTAATGTCAAGCAAGGTATTTTGACAGCTCTGTATATCCAAAGAATAATCAAGGCCTGATATTGCCTCAACACCTGCTACTGTTCAAAGTGTGTTCTTTGATGAGAGCAGGCTGAATGGGAGCCTGGGAAAGTAGCTGTACTTTATTTAGTTGCATTAGAGGGTCAAAATCATTGCTGTACACAGCTAATGTCGTGGCAGAACCAAGTAGCTGGTGACACAAATCTTCCTTTCATGCTCTGCCAGGTTCAGTAATCCCTGGAGGGTGTGGACTCTTATTTCCAGATGGTCTGCTCTGGTGGAAACACTAATCGTGCTCTGCCCAGCAGCATCAGCTGTGTTGGCAAAGAGCAAAGCTGTAGATTACAGTTGCTCTGGGATTATATGGCAGATGCCACCTGCTGCACAGCACAGGGCCCAGGTACTTTCTGCCTTCCTCAGGATGCCATGTAGCCTTGTGAGTTGAATGACAAGGGCCAAGATGTTGGAGGTGAGAACAAAGAGTACACATGTTGCCCCACTTGGTTTTAGGTATTACTTAGGGTGCACAAGATGAGGACAATTAAATATCAGTTCTGTGTCACTTACACTGGGGTTGACCCTGTGCCCTGCAGATCTCTTAATCGGCCACCCTCCACCTAACGGAAGGCTAGACCCTTTGCTGAAGTACCTACAGTGGGAGTGCAGCTGGACAAGGCTTACACCATGGACAAAGGAAAGAGAGATCTCTCCAGAGGACTCCTCACTTCCTCTGAGATCTGAATTGCCCTCTGGAAGTGTTAGTCTCTCCCTTTGGACTATATTTAGAAAACAGGACAGCTAGGCTTTTAAAATAAGCTTTTCATCTAACAGTGTAAGAACAGGTAGGATGATGCTACGGTGGGTGTTTTTTTACCATACAGAATAAAAATCTCACATATCTTGCACTGTACTTCATTCGCACGTGCTTCTTTTTCTCATACACTCCCAGTTCAGTCACCACCAGAACTGGTAGAGGTAGATGCTCCTGGCTGTTCTCGGAAGGATGCTTACTTGTACAGGCCACAGCAGCAGCAAAACACTGCTTTACTTCCATCTCCCATCCTATCTGGCAGCTACTGGGCTTCATATTTGTTTTAAGATCTGTCTTTGCTTTCTTTACTCAGTTGCACTAAGAATATAAGAGCGCTTCCTCTGTTTATTTGACATACGTTTCTGTAAACTTTTGTTAGCCTGTGGGAGAGTATGAATGGGTGTCGTACTATCTTACAGTACCTTGTGGACTGGCAGAGGCACTCAGGGTAGTCTGGTCTGTGGCTGACAAAAAACCCTATGGTGTCTCCGTACAAAAAAAAAATGACTGGTCCATGCAAGGGTCTCAGTTTCTTACTTGAGCCAGCAGCTTATCTAGGAGAAGCCAGCTCAACACCTCTGGGATGTTCCAATCCTCATACCACACTCAAGTGGATGAAGCCAGGTTGCAGGAGAGCAGAGCAGAGCAGAAGGTCCTCATGAGGAAGGCACAAAAGTAATGAGGGATGCAAAAAGTACGAGGAATACACAAAACTATGCAGAGCGAGGAAACCACAAAAGTAATTCATGCAGAAAGCAGAAGGGAAAATAGCATCGGTTCCTTTAGGATAAATGTATTTTGCGGAGCAAGAGCTCTCTCTCTAGTCTGGTCAAAACACTTCTGGAGTGGGAAAGTCATGAGATGTATGTGAAAGGTAGTTCAGCTGGGGCCAACAGCAGCATAGTTCTTCAAAATTAAGTATGCTTTAGGAGATGGATGCTAGCCTCATATAACTCACACTGGCCTTGGACTTGTGGCCTGGAGGACAAGTTGCCCCAGTCTATGTGGTGGGAGAAGAGGCCACATATAGCTCCGTTGCTGCAGGTTTCTCACTGCCATTGCCTGTCTGCAGGTTGCAAGAGAAAGAATCCCAGTTCTAAAGTAATGGAAAGGTGATAGGAAAAATGACGGCAGTTGCCACAGCATGTTTAAAATATCTGGTCAAAGGAAAAACAATTTCAGTGAAATATTTAGTTCATTTAGCTTGCGTGATGCTAGGCAAAAAGGGTAATTAATGGAAGTAGTAGAACATGTAATTGTACACACGCTGGTCTCTAGTTCACAGAATCACCAAAATGGTGGTAAGGTTCATTACAAGTATTTTAAAAAGGATAACTGCTTGGAAGTGTTTCCCCCTGCAACGAGATTTTATGAAATCACATTTTGGTATAGAAAATGGCTTCAATTAAAGTTTTCAGTGATGAACTTTAAACTAAAATTTTGCTTAACAAAATTATTTAGCATGTTCATGCTTCCAAATAATATTTTCAAATGGATTTAATTTCCTTGTCTAAATCTAATTTCTTTGTTTATTTCAAAGTTTGACTATATCTGTTTCTTTCTTTCCCCTTGCCTGTTCTTGCCATGGAATGCGAGAAGATGACTACTATAAGATTTTTTTTAATCATTTTTCCTTTTGACAGGATAACGCTGAAGATAAGCCGATACTTTAAAAGTATTATTTAATGCTTTGGGTTCTAGAGCAAAAAATAAAAGAAAAAAAATGGAGAAATTTGAAGTAAAAAAGATACCCAGGGTCTTGAAACCCCAGTATTGAATGTCAGTGTGAATTAGCTTATTCCCTCTCCCATGTACACACACAACCCACTTCAGAGCTTCTCTCAAAGGGAACTTAAGAGATGCCTTAATGCTTCCCTCATAATCAGGACAATGAATAAGGTGGTGTTCAGTTTGCTTACAGATACCCGTCTCCTTACCCTTCCATTTCAGACACATGCTTTCTGCTGCATCACCATTTCTTTTTTCAAGCATTCCCAAAGGGCAGCTATTTTAAATGATTTATTAGGGCACAAGTACTTAAGCAAAAGATTAAACTGTGAATTCATTCTACAATTGGTTGACAGTAGTTTGGCTGAACTGTCAATTAAACAAATTGCTTGAGTATGTTTCAAAATCCCTTAATTCTCCAGCAAATGAATTCAAAAACACTCTGAAGGCCAGAGTTGGCCCATAGGGAAAATTTAACATATTGAAAAAAAAATAATAATCACATTTAACTTTTTCTAAGGTAAAATCTTCGCACAGGTTAGGAACTGGCTATTTTTGTGTTGATTATTTTCCCATTCTGCCTAAGCCTCAGCAGCTAGAACTACTCCTAGCAGATCTTTGCATAGCATTAGATTAACATTTTCCATTTCTACAGTATTTTATTCACCACTGCATCTCAAAGCCTTTTGCAGATGAGTCAGTTATGTGCTGGCAAATGAACATCATATGAGCTCAGAGCAAGAACATCGTGTAAGACAGCCAGTTTTATTTCTTGTAATTGTCACTCATTTTACAGGAAAACCTTAAAGATTCTCTTGAAACAGCAGAAACAGATGTGGAATTTTTCAGTTTCTCATTCCATTTTCTGAGAGATCACACAGGGTCATGTCTTGTGTTGCTGGCTAGACTTTTTCCTAAGTCAAAATGACCAAGAGGGAAAACAAGGAGTAAGAGGCCAGTGTCATTTTAATATGTGACAAAGGCAGGCTTATGGGTTTGGCAGATGGCTAAATGAAAATGAAAAGTCTAATTGCATGGATCTTTAATGTCATATGGTACACTTCAGCTTGAAGCCTGAGTCAGTGAAAAAATATGGAAAGCTTTCTTCTAGTACCTCTGAATTCAGTTCAAGATACTGAGACTTTCAGGAGCATGCTGGTGGCCTTTTCTTTTCACCCTCGTCTTTCCCTCAGGAGCCTTTATGCTGGTGTTTTCCCTGTTTCTCACCACTGAGCAACAACCTGGTGACCTGGATGTATCTGCATGTTTGGGTGCTGGGTGGACTTCCTGGGCGGGAGCAGCCACTTCCTCCTCCCCTCTGGTTTCCCTTCCATCCCTCCAGCTTCTTCTCCCCTTTCCCTTCTTGCTGAAAACAAGACCATTTCCATCCTGTGACAGTGCCTGGCAATAATCTTCCTAACCCACTCCCTTTCGCACTTTTGCAGCATGGGATTATGTCCTCTCTGGTAGAGCCTAATGGACAGCAAGAGCCATTTTGAAAGCAGCTTCTTTGCATGATTTCTTGTGAAATTGGCTGAAGGTTGGAGTTTAAAAAAGGAAGAAAAAAACATTTCCAAAGGATTCAGAAGCTTAGGCATAAAGTTAAGGTCTTTACAATAAGCAAAGTTTTTGGCAGAGAAACAGGAGTCACTTATTTTAGCTGATGGGCTTGCTACGCTTCCTGATACCAAAAGAAATATATGAGTTTTGAAGAGCTGCATATCAAGGAACTAGGATCATCTCTGTAGTGGTCAGTGCCAGCAGTACAGGCAGAGCTTCCAGAAGCACTGACGACTTCTGAAAGTTTGTGGGTGTATGTGAAAAAGGGCAACTTTCTGTCCTCTATTCCCTCCAGAGAAGCTCCACCTCACCCTCCCCATGCCCCAGGATGACTGCAATGTCATGAAATGTCCTGCCAGGAAGAGGTTTAAATGTGGGGCTGAAACTGTGATGCTGTTTCTCCTTTTGATATAAGGGTTCTATTAGATCAGTGAACACCATTCATAGTATATGAATGTGTAACAGAAAGGAAGGTTTTGTGTTTGAAAAAATAATTTTCTACTTTCATAGGGCTGCTGTTGGGTAACCCACATTTTCAGCTGTGGTGAGAAGTGTTCAGAATGGCCCCGGTTGTTCTACACCCTAGAGCTTTGAGTCAACGCTGTACACAGGGCAGTCACCGCTACCAAGTGGCAGCTAGTCTGGCAAATAAAAAAGTCAGAAGTTAATCCCCCAAAATAAATCTCCCAAACTACTAGTAGTACAACAAGATGCCATTTTTCTTCTCTTTAGCTTTCGGGGGGGAAGTAACCCCAAGGGAAAGAAGTTTCAAAGTACAGATCGAGGAGAAAATTCCTTGTTTAATACAGCTAATGGGTTTATAATTTTTAGTGCCTGTATGAATATTCACACAAAAAGACACCTTACTCTAATCTTCTTATAAGATCATGAGAAAAGAACCTTCCAAGTCTGAAACTTAATTTCTCGTGAATCATTTAACATTTCAGTTATATTTTTCATAAAATGTCATAGAATTTTGTTTTCTGTTTATGTCATAGTAATAGCAGGCAAGGTACTGGCATGGGAAAAGAGGCATCATCACAAGTAGAAATAAAGGACGTTTTGAGGGAGTGAACTGGTTGTTCTGAGCATTGCAGGGACTCAAGGAGGACACAAATCCCTGGAAATCAGATGGAGATTTTAGGTGCTTAGCATTGTGGTTTCAGCATGAAACATTTGGGTCATCTCATCAAAATTATGTCCTCTTTCAAGTTCTTATTGGTTTATTTATAAAGTAAACATTATGGACTGAAAAAACAGGTAGAAAGGAACATGCAGTAAATAGATTACTGATTTGTGAAGAGATGTTTGAACATCCATTTTAAGGAATTAAAGCATATATTACAGATCAGAATTTATTCCAAATAGTTGCACAGCATTTTTAATTGACACTTCCAGTAGGATTTTCAGAAGGACTCCACTGCACTCTATTTTTTTTCACTTAAAAAAATCAATAGAGATTTTACCATCTACTTTAGTAGAAGGTCCTTTCAAACAGCCTCTTTTCTGTTGTTCTTTTGTTATGGTATCCCTAAATCAGCTAATTCTTGCATCAGTTGCTAACTTCTTAACTTCTGATTCTTTTAAAAACCATCCAAGTTCCACTTACTTTACCACAGACTGAAAGCTGAGACTGTCCAAATTGTCTGGGGTACTGCTGCCATTTTGACACCACACTAACTCGTGTTTCAAGGTCTAGTAGCGGGCTTTGGAGATGATTTCTGCCTCCACCAAACCATCCCCTAGCCTCCATCCCATCTTTCAAAACCTTCAAAAGATAAGGTGGTCAACTATGTCAGAAATGAATAATAAAGATACACAAGCTACTATGTACATCCCTACTTAACACTTCTGCTTTGGCAAATGCACAAAATCTTTAGAATTGGATCTTTAGATACCACCACTGTTTCTTGCATGTCTCTGATACCTTTGAATAGACTTCTCTTTAACGAGAGTTACGATCTATCTGACTATGTCGTGTTGCAAGTCCTAGGACAGTAAATGGAAAATAATTCTATGCTGTCTAAATACGTTGAAGATTCCAGTGTAATTTTTTTTTTTTTTAAGGAAAACTGTTGTATACTGAGGGAACAGGGAAATCATAGGACTGGGAGGAGAAGGCATAAGAAATAAATTCTGTAACAAATCTTTGTTTTGACCTGTCTGAAAGATTCATTTATCCCTAAGTTGCACTGTTTTCTATCTATTTTCTATGTTCTTATGTAACTCTGCTCTTTTCCTCAGAAATTAATTTTCTTAATTTGGGGAGCACTGAGTTATTGCTTTCCACAGCAGGTTCAAGGTTATCATGCCAACTGTTTGTCTCCTTTAATGTGGCTCTGAAATATGCATTATTATTATTATTATGATTGCAAGAGGCTCTTTACAAAAACACTATGGTATCAGATACTCCATGTTAGAGTCATAATTAAGAAGAAATGTGTTTGTTATTTTGACAATATATAAAAGCTTAGCTACATACTCGCCCACGTGACTGATTGTTAGCATCAAAATGACAACACACCCTTTCTGTATCATTATCTTTAGCTCTTAATATGTGTTTCTATAGAAATGGTATCCACACTCATCTGTTCTTCTTGGGCAATTTCAAATCCCTTCAACTCGTGGACTCTCATAAACTTCCAAGAGAGGTTAGCCTCCCTAATCGCTAAGGAATTGAAAGTCCTAAGGCAGCTAGACTATCTTTTACTCACTGCTGCAGCAATGGGGGTTCGACACTGACTTTTTGGCCAGTTTGTCTCTAAATTGTTTTGGGCAAACATAACAATATATAATTTGATTAACATGATGATAATAATAATAATAATAATAATAATAGTAGTAATAATACTTCTTGGATGTCTAGCAGTGGATTACTTCTTTTCCATCTTGGAAAGATGGTGGTAAACTACTTGGACACCCACAGAATTTTGTACCTGTTTTCCAAAAAAGGATCAGCTCATACAGTCCCCTTAGGAACTGTAGATCAGCTCTCCATGTGTACAAGTGAAAAATAATGCCATAGCGTACAACACAGTTCTCTCAGCTCTGTTAAACTAAAAAGTTCCTTCCAGTATGCATTTATCTTTGACAGTCATTTTAGGTTACCATGAGAACCAGTTAAAAATGGGGAGCGGGAGAAAAACATCAAACCAAGTGGAAATATTTTTTATTTAAGTAAACATAAAGGAAAAATATTTTGAGTTAGTAGACTACTGATTGCCTGGCATCTTCACATGAAACAGCCCTGCAGTATTTGCTAAGTGTTAAGAAATTTGTATTTAATTTTCAGGCATAGAAATCTCATTAAGCTCAAGTTATCACTGATAGTAGAGTTCAGTCATTTAAAGGTGGAAGGGAGTATTATGGAGAGATTGTAACTGTCTTCAAAAAAATTCCTAAATTTGGGTGTTAATAAGTTAGACTGATAAAAATGCTAAAAAGAGGAAGGCCTGTCAGAGATGGAGCACAACCCCAGGCGACACTCTGATTAGGTCTGGATTTAAAGCTACCCTGTGGAGTTTCCAATCAGAACACATTCAGGTTGCCCACTCTTTGTAGTGACATGGTTTGTAGCCCAAACCCGATTATTTTATTTTCTCATTCTGTTACTTCATCATTTATTTTCTCCCCAGGATGACATGCCTCATATTCTTTAATGAAGTCAGCAGGAGCTGTGAGGGCAGATCTTCAGATGATGCAAATTTATCCCCATCATCCCATTACCTCCCATCAAAGAGCAGGCCCATTCCTGTCTGACCTCACACTTTTTCCAGCCAGAGACTACTTGATGTGACCTCCCTTAGTTTAATTTTAGTTGATGTGTTTTTCAAGATAGGCAGTTACTGTAACTTAACTGAGTGTTTTCTAGAAGATAATATCTCTGGAAGAGTCCATGTTTGAGCCCAGAAGGACATCTGTACAGAATCAGATGAACATTTATTAGTTGTCAAAGAAGCTTGGCATTTTTGATTCCTGAGGAAAAAATAAATACACCAACTAATTTCCCACCAAAATGGCAAAAGCATTTCCATGTAAGTCATGATCTCCCTCAAGCATTTTTGAACTGCAAAGTAAGCATTTGGGCATTGTTATTAACATAATCAACAAGATTACATTGCCTTCTAAAATTAGATACTTCCAAAGCATACCCCTTCCCCAGGGTAGGTCACTGCAGTCTTCAGTTTAGTGATCCTTTTCCGTCCCAAGGCAGAATAGGTGAAATTAAAGGGTATAACTAATTAATGCAGCAACTTAGACAGAGAGCAATAAATCAGACATGCCTCAACTCTCTACTTTGTACTTTTTCTTATGTTAATTTGTCTGGTTTATCCTGTCAAGCCTACTAGCACTCTTGTGTTTGAGGGTCAGGAATGTTTCAGAGTATGAGGGATATGCCATAGTGTTTATTTGTCCGGTTCTTTTACTTTTTTAATGTCACTTCAGGATGGTGTTTGGTGTATGTCTTATCTGCCCATTCTGAAGACAGGTTCACTCCACATCCATTTTTGGAGGTCTCAAGCTCCTGCTAAGAGGTTTAGGCTAAGCTCCAGGGTACGGAAAGAGCTGAAGTATTTTCCATACCGTACCTTGAGACCTGCCTTTTTTATCTTTGTTTTTTTGCAGACTGGATCTGGACAAAGCTCATCTGCTGCAACTTAGATCATCACCAGTTCTCTTGAGCTGGTCTTTTCCTGAATCACAGTACTGATGCTTTTGACAAGGAATTACTCAGATTTTAGCTAGAGGTGCACTCTGCCTTAAACCTTGAAATACGGGGTTTTTTGTTTGTGGGGTTTTTTTGTTTGTTTGGTTGGTTTTTTTTACATGGTTATAACAGAATTGGGATCCTATTTTGAGAAAAAGTAAATATGTTTAAAAAAGAAAAATAATGTACATGACATAGAAAAGAGAAAGGACATTGGGGTAGCATAAATCTTCAGCTATAATTATCTGCCTTCAGTAGGAGCAGCAGTTGATCAGGTGGTTCAGCTATGGTGTATTAATGTGCAGGTGTCACCAGATGAATTCCTGTGTGTTTTCTCCTGTTACATAGTGTTTATTTCAAAAAGAGAGAGAAGGAAGAACCCAAGTTCAGCAGACGCTGCAGAGAAGTGAAAAGGTACAAAGAAAGAGAGATTCAGCTGCAGCGGCAGCTGCCACAGTTGTACCACTGCTGCTAGACACGGTACAAGTCTCCCTATATAAGCTGCTTGTGTCCAGGATTTATATTTCAGCTGTAAACTGCACAGGAGCAGGAACTACCATAGCTGAAGGTTATCTCATGGGTTTATCTCCTCAATGCCCCACTTTTTCTTTTTTTTTTTTTTTTTTTTTTTTTTTAAACAAGAGAGGTATAGGATTAATAACATGGGCTTTGAAAAAATGCATTTATAAAAATGCAGATGCTGCACTTGTATACAAATGTATAGCATTTTATTTTAACAGCCAGTGGACAGTTAGTTGTGGGGTGAGTGAGAGTCACCCGGGTTTAAGCTGCGAGGAATAGCAGGCTGCAGCACAGAGCTGGGCTGAGCTGCAGCGTTGCCGAGGTTAGCAAGGACCTCTTGAGATCAACAAGTCCAACCCCTTTGCTAGGACTGGTATTTAGTTTAGGTACAGGACATTATGCATTCGGTGATGTCCTGCAACAAAAATGCTCCATGTTAATACTTTACACCCTGTTGCAAGTAGGCTGCAGGCTTTTTAAGCCACCACTTGAAGAAGGAGTGTTATTTTTGTAGATGTTTTTAGGGATACAGTAGTGGGACAGGAAATGGCATTCTCAGATGGTATTTGAAACTCTGCAAGAGGGAGAGAGCACTCAGGACTTGGCAGAAGTCATGAGAAGAATCAGTAATTTACATTGAAAGTTGAGTTAAAAAATGCACTGATTTTCAGTTCTCCGATATGTAACAGTCGTGTTACAACCTTTCACAAAGTCTAGCGCCAGGAACATTTCCCCACTAATTCTTCTGTACTTGTTCTATTGCGCTGGGTAAATCTCTGAGCTCCTGTGCCGTAGGCTGAAATTCCCATGGCTCAGCCTGGCCGTGGAACTGAAGTCCCCGGGGCTGCCTGCTGAGTGACTTTTATTTCCAGAAGATTTCTTCATCATAGAGAGCTTCTAGAAGTCCTGAGGCCTTGAGCTGAAGGGCTTTTGGAGGTAGTAATTACACCTTAATTATATGTGAAGTGAGTGCAGAGCAGGGACAAGCCTCAGTGCCATAATTTGATATCCCAGCTGTATTAAAATCAGGGTCTTTTCTTACTGAGACATCCAAATGAATGTTAGCAAGGTCAACAGTACACACATATATATTCAATTATCCAAAGTTTTAAGATTTAAACTGTGTATTGTGGACTGATGTGATCTATGTTTAATCAGAAAGAAAGCTTGAGACTGCATTCACTCATAGTTTGACTTAAATCCTCTCTGGGCAGAAATGAAACTAAGGGTGTTCAGGAGCTTGCTGTTGAGAAATAGTTTTTTTACTGTTTCCTATCTGTGAAGACAAGTGCTAAGTCTATTTGAAGCCTTACTGAAGAAGCAAGGTACATTGAAATGCTTTTATTCAAAAATTACATCAGGAACATGATGGATGAAAATCGATTTCCTGTCTGAATCAAGGGACAGGAATGACTACCTCTTTCCCCTTTTATCGTCTGCACTCCTCTTTAACAAGTCCCGCTCCTGGAGTCCATTACTACATCTCCCTGCTTTTATTTCCTGCTTTTTCAGAAAAGTTCTGTCCATATGTTTAGGGAGAAAAGCTTGACAATATGCATCTTAAACTCTCTGTGCTTAGGAGAGCAAAATAAATATGTCCCACTACATACCCCAGTGCCTTCAGATATTATTCTGATTACTGTCCATGTCAGACTGCCTCGACAGCCCTGAGCTGAAGAAGTTGAAACTGTCCCTGTACACAGCCAAGGAGAGGCAAGTCTGACTGCAGCGTGCAGTACAGAGGCACAGCAACTTCTCAGAACATGGGCAGGGTTGAAAGACACAGAAAGGACATTTGTTATAGTTAAACAAATCTGCGACTTATATTTTAATTTAGCAAACTGATGGGGTGTTTTAAGCGAAGGACTTGATGCGAAACAGAGCCTCCCTATGCTCTATTTCCCCAGGGATTTAAAAGGAGCCTGCTGCTATTTTTCACCTTGTTTCCACCTCCTTGTGCTGTTTCTAGCATTTTTCCCTGTTCATCTCTTTTCCACGCACTTCTCTGCTTTCTCAAATCCTCTCAGTGAGACGCTTGCTGTCAGTCATAGCAGATCTTGCTAGGTAGATGTCTTCTTTTCAAACTCGCATGCTTATATATCATTTTTCAGGCCCTATCATGTGTCCAATTCCACCAAGGGGTTTAAAACAGGCTAGGGGAAGAGGCAAAGTTTACCTTTTGGCAGCAGCAACACTTTATGATGGACAACAAACTTCTCATTATTTATTAACTGATACTAAACCTTGCTGAACCTCCTGGGTCATCCTCCTTAACAAAAGAGGTAAGAAATTAATCTCATTGCTCGGTCTTAGGAAATACAGTGTGACTCCTCAAGGCTGCTGTCTGCAGAAGCTCAAGATTTGGTCAGAACTGGTGTGTGAACCCCTGCTCACACCTTGCCATGTGCAAATTAAAGTAGTGAAGTGCCTGCATGCAAGGCAGTGGTGGCACAGGTGAATTAGGCAGATACCTTTACAAAGTAGTCCCTGACCTCTTCTACATCAGTCTTGCACAGTCTGTACCAAAACTTTTCATACGGCCTCTCTTGTTACAATATTCCTCAAACACAGAAAAAAAAGCTGGACATTCCTGTTCATTTTCTGGAGGTAAACAAACAAAACCAAAATAAAATGAAACAAAATAAAACAAAACATATAAAAATCTTCCAATAGCAATCAAGCTGTGGTATTGCCTATCACTGTGAGAACTTTCACATGAAAAGAAACAGTTAAAAATTAAAGAACAAACAGTGAATGAAAAGATTTTTTTAAATTAGTATAGTCAGAATTAATTTTCACATTTAGAAAAAAAGGAAAATTTCATCCTGAGTAACCTCAGAATCTGGTTTTGGGAAGTGTAATAATAACTATGTAATTACTTCTTATAGTAAAAACAATGTTAAGTAAGGTGCAATACTATATTTTCCAGACTTGTAGTAGTAGTAAATTATTATTATTATTATTACTACTACAACAACAACAATATAATCATTATCATCATTTTACAAACATCTTGACAAAGCTTTTCTCCATCATTCTTGGGCTTCTGACATGATGGGGTTTTAGGGTAACTCCAGATTACTTGGACTAGCAGAAGTTGTGTGTAAAAATATTCTTTACTAATACAGAAAGTTTTTGACCAGCCTATCTAGATTTATACTTTATCATTGGCAAACCTTAACTATAAGAAAATTTGCATGACATGGTTTTATATTAGATGAAGATTATTTCATTCAGCTGCTGAGGGCAACAGGCAGGGAATGCTCAGATATATCCCAAACTGTGGTTGCTGGAGAGGTGGAGGAATGTACTGCAGAAAGTGCAAGCTGACAGGGTCTCTCCAAGTAGCCTTTTACATTTGCCACCACTGGAGACAAAACATAGGACTAGGCAGTTGCTCTGATTCAGAGTGCATTTTTTGTGTAACATATTTACTTTGTTAATACTGTAAGGACTAAATTTGCATGAGCACTTTGAGATCCTCAGATGAAATGCTTGTTATTCTCACTGCAACAGTCACCAGATGGTAGTGTTAAAGTCTTATTTGGTATGCAAATATTTCGGGCTTTTCAAAAAATTTTTTTTTTTGTGCATTGCAGGCTTCTTTTGTTTTGTTTAGGTATAAACCACAGAAAGTAGCAAAAGAGTTTTTAAAATGGTGGTTTCTTGGTTAAAAAGCATTAGTAGCTGGTAGAGGTTCACCTCTGTGCACTCTGTTCAACAATTGGGATGCATACCACAGGTAAATAGATTACCCATAAACACCCAAGCACAAAAACATATAAAACATCCATTCTCCATACTTGCCTTCGTGGACAGTAGGCAGAGCTACGAGACGTGCTAGTAGTGTGGCAATAGAAGGTTGGGGGTTTTCTCCATGTGATGCTTAGTCTGTGTTGTTTTCAGATTGCCTTTTGTGATCTCGAGATTGCAGCACCTGGGTTATTGGAGAAATTGCTTTCAGAACACCTACTGCCGTTGTGTTTCCCTTTCTGCATGTCTCTGGGTAAAGAGCATAACATCAGTTTCAACTTGTTGGATTCCTGAAGTTAAAGTCTTTGCTCCTCCAGAAGGGGTCGGCTCTCTGCCACTGTGGGCTTCTCAGTTATATGCTGTTATACAGTGTTCTTCTACAGCCTGGATTCCAGTAAGTTCTTTATCATGTGTTTAGGTACTTTAGCCATGCACTTAAAACACAGGGATTTCCTTAGTGTGCATTATTTGGACTACAGGTCCTGAATGTCAGAACAGTGCTATTTGGTAGCTGCTCCTCTCGGATGAACAGAGGATGCTGGAGAAGAGAAGGCATTATGTAAGCTGGTTGTGAAAAGCTCTAATCAATGCAATCAATTTTTTCAAGTTCATTTTTTGTTAAGGTTTTTGTTCTGTACCAGTTGTCCCCCATTTATTGGTTGTGATGGGCTTTGAGGAAGGCCATTAAACGCTCATGAATTAGTGGCATTAGTGATTTTATACATGTTAATGGATGACATGCATCAAGGTATTTCAGCTTGCAGTTGCCTTTTTTCCTGACAACATGGCAGTGCTGGCTGTGGAGGGAAAGCACGGAGGTGCTTTGATCCAGGGAGGAGAACACCATGAAGCCTAGCTGACATGAAAGAGTTGCCATGGCAGTGCTGCAGTCCCAGCTATCTAGCTAGATACTTAGAGGCTGTTTCTTAGTCCTGCATGCTCTCACGTTTCAGAAGCACACACACTAGCCTTGGTTTCCCTAGCAAGACTGAAGTGAAGGTGTCTTTCTAGTGACAGCTGACTTGTCACAAAGATACGCTTTTTTTCATTCTCAAGTCATTTACACTTATGTCAAAAGCTCAGCAAGCCTTTGTATGCCTTCAGTGAAAACATGTACTCTGGATAGGCTGCTGGGCTGTAAGGCTGCTGAGCTATTAAAAAAACAGATTCAGGCAGATAGCATCTAGACCTTCAATCACTCTACATTGCAGACTTCCACACAAGAACAGTGCACATAGCTCGACCAGCAAGCCTCTTTGTTCCACTGAACACTTAATTACTGTAAAAGTGTTTTCTTTGACATGTATACTGCATCTGTAACACAACTGTAAAAAAAATGTATAAACTGAAACACACAGAGGACAGGGAAGAAATCAGGAAGGGGATGAACATATGAGGCAGCTTAAAAATCTCTGCTTTTTGTATCTTGAAAATGATGATCAGTATTTTATGCACTGCACAGGGAGACACATTTTGCCCAGACTTATATACGTACTTTTACTGGAGTTACTTGGGATGTAAGCTGGCTGAATCTGATCTTGCATAGCAAAATATTTTTTGCCAGGAGGCACAGTACAGTTAGCAGGCCCCCTGTCCTTTTGCTTAACCATCCTGATGAGTACTCAGGATTGCTAAGGATGACTTAGTTTAGGAAGCGTTCAACTTATTTTCTTTTACAGTGAGAATGCAATTCTCTAGATAACTATCAAAAACTCTTTTGTGTTCCTTTTAGAAAGAGTCCAGCAGAATAGCAAAGATTATACATTACTGTAATTCAGTAAGGATACACTTCTGTGCAGAGGCTCTGGAGTCCAGTGTTCATACTGATTTTGGGGGTAGATACTTTTCCGTGATAATAATAGAGTCATTCCACAGCAGTTTTGAAGTCTGTTCATTACTAGATTCTGGATTTGCTATAAGGATTTGCAAATAGGAGTGGAATCAGACAAGGTGACCTAGCCCCTCCTGTTTTTAGTGAGCTGACTATTGCTGCCTCAGCACCAGGACCATTTTTTCACTAGAGCTGTGAATGGCTGGTCTGTAAATGAAAGGATCAATAATTATCTCTTAAAATAAAGCACACCTGATCTTCTGTCTCTCCCTTCTCTCAGATCTGGCCACAGTACCTGTTTCACACTCAGCCTGCCTGGTGTCATCAACCCCAGCTCCCATGTCCTTCTGCTATGATGATGTTCCATGAAGATGTGTTCCCAATAGTCCATAGCAGGAATGCACAGGTTCATGTCCATGTTACCTGGTGAGATGTACACATATATAAGGAAACTTTTTGCCACTTGAAACTTGCTCACTTATATCCAGCAAGTGTCCTTCCAGATTTCTCAAAATTAAGGTAAAATAACATGACTTCATCTGGAATTTTTCCCAACCTTTATATTTTGGGAGACTTTTTTTAAATCCCCACAGATTCAGTCACAATTCGAATGTAGAAAGTCACTGTGCTCTTTATTGCCCTCACAAGGAAGGGTTCTTCTGGATTTTCTTGTAAAACCCTAACACAATAGATTTAGATGTTACCAATAAAATGCAAACTAGTCATTCTTAACTTACAGTAATTTCAATGAAAGTAGCTGATTGCATAGGAGATCATGAAGATTTCAAAAAATATAGCAAGGAAAACTAGGAAACTTATTATACTACTCACTCCCCCATATCAAGGAGAAAAGCAGTTCACCTTGGAGATAATGTTAAAAAACCCCACATTCAAGGCTATGCCAAACGATACGTACACACCACACTGAAAGGTGTGACTCCAACTAGTTTGTTTGCTGATTGTCTGGGGGACATGCCAGGTTACAACTTAATGTGGATGGGGTTTTCCAGGTCCTGAGTAGGTTTTAAAAGAGGTACAGTCTGCAGTGCTGGATATGACCGTTCAAATCCTGCTCAGGATCTGTGATATATCTTCGTCTGATGTAGACCTATTCTTACTCACCCTAGAGCAAAAACTAGTAAGAGCAGATAACTGGAGAGCATAGAACTAGTGCAGATCCTGTCCACAATTTCCTAGAAAGGAGCATAGAGCCTGGAACAGCCTGCATTTATCAAAAATATTTACTGGTTTTGCAGGAAATCCATTGCACTTAAACTAGTAATGTGAATGTGATGCACTGTAATTGTATAATAGTATGGTATAAAATTCTGGCACATGTAAAATCTGCCTTGTATCTTTATCTGACATAGGAGGAGGGGATCCAGATCTCATGGGAGAAATGTTGCTATGACAATTTACACGAGCTAAAAATATACTCATGAATGCTTAAAAGTCAAGCTAGTAAAAGCAAAATTCCCCTTCCAGGATAAAACTGAACAGTTTATTGGAAGTTCAGAAATGGGTAATTCTGTGGAAGGTACTTTGGCCTTGAGTTATTTTTCTACATTCAAATAATTTAGTCTCTGCAGTGAACAGTAAACAACTAAAAATTTAAATTGCATAGAAAATGCATACATTTTGCATAGGTCTTCTATGGTGAATTGCATGTTATTGCATTTGCAAGTTTGTTTGAGCATGTGAAATGCTGTCTGTGTGTTGATCATTCCCAGACACCACCTATACGAGGATGCTCACAAAAGATGATCTTCCAGGGCTGTTGAAAGACATGATGTGACTTTCTCAAATAGACAAGCAAAGATACGGATGTGCAAATCATTATGTCATGTCCAAACAAGAAGTGTGCAGGAATAATTTTCCAAATGTCTCTGTCAGTATTTTTACAGTACCATCATCTGCAGAGTGGGCTGGAGTTCTGGTTCCTGAATCATTTTTTGCAGTCAAAAACACAAATGAGGATGTGACAGGTCACACATACACCTCCTCCGTGTCGCAACGTCTCTTGTACTTGGGTATCATATACTGATGGAGAAGGCAGAGTCATTACTTTGCCTTTCTGATGTAGGTAAAACCAAGTATTTTGAAAGGCTAAAAGCAGTATTTACATGGTCCAAATTCTAGCTCAGACCCCACGCCTTAGCATTTGCTTGTGGCTGGACATAGGTTTTCAGTCCTCAGGTGAATCACCCTTTGAAGGGATCTGCCTGTCTCTGCTGAATGCCAGGAGCCAGCAGTACAACACCAAGCAGTGCTTCTCTAATTTGGGATCCCTTAACAGTGTTTACATCATGAGACCCTGTAATTCACTGTGGGCTCTAGCTTTCCAAAACCTTGCTGAGGGCACATGGGACTTCGCACCGTTTCAAGACACAGCTCAGATCCCTAAGGCTGCTTCATTGGCATTCATTCCCTCCACCCTCTAGCTAAACCAAGGCCATTTGAACCAGACTGGCATTCAAGTCTCAAGGTCACAGGAAAAAGGCCCCAGTTACATGCATGTCCCAGATCCTAGTGTATGACCTGATGGAGGTGCTTCTGTTACAGGCTTCTAAATCACATAATCAGTTCAGAGAAATCCTGTAAGTATGCCCAGAAAATTTTACTGACACTTTTAAACATTTTTGCACGTTCTCTGAAATTCACTTAAGAAGATGCAGTAACTGGAAGAAATGAAACTTCTCATTATTGTGGTGTTTGGGAGAAAGCATATGCTGACGAAAATGAAGAAATACAGGTGAGAGTTGAAAAGAAGTGAGTCAAACTTGAAAGACCCAACTGTTCTGCTCCCTGGCTGAACTGCTAGGCAAAACTCCCTGGACTTCAGCTATAGGAGGGCACCCCAGATGGTTATAATATTAACAAAGTTAGAAAGAGCCATGAAACGCTGTAACCAGAGTAGACCCTTTATTGTTATTCAGGTAAACGGTCAGATGTTTGACTTTGACTTGCTTTCCTTCTGTCTCTTTCAGATTAGGGTCCATAAAACTCAGTTTGTGGTAACCTGCTTTTACTCAGTGCATCCAGCCTTTCAAATTATTGTGTAGGTTTAAAAATTTGGCAGAAGCAAAATTCTTTTTCTTGAAATATTGGGTATTTATCAGCAAGCAATTTGAAAATAAGTTCACAATCCTCACACTTCTATTTCGTTTAATGCAGCCAGAGAATGACCTCTGATTATGTGTAATTTTTATAGTCTTCTTGATTTTATCTAAAAATCAACAAAACACTCAGGAAAAGATATGCCTCAGTGCTTTCCTTGCTTTCTTTTTTAAGAGGTATGTTATCGGTTCTATAAAAGTTGATAACTTACTTTCTTCATTTTCTTGCAGCTTGAATTTTCCTTCACGTTTATTACTGAGGGGAGTGCTATCCTTAATTGTGTGTTAAAACCCACCATGGTACATTATTTTGTTCTTACCCATAATTTTTCTTCATGTGTTGTAAGGTCTACAAGCCTTTGTCCCGGCTGTCCCACTGGGGCAGAGCTCTGGTTATGTGTACATGTATGCTTGCCGCCAAAGTCGGGTATGATTTATGCAGAGACAGCATTGCAGTGCTGAGTCCCCAGGTCTGGTGTGCTGTTGACTTAGCCTGAACTTTTCACCCACCCTTCCTGCACGCTGCAAAGTCCCTGAGGTGTTTTTACGTAGCTCACAGTCCTGTCCATAGATGCTTTCTCTACACTCACTCACCTGGCAAGGTTTATTATTCCCCAAGCATAAATTGCAAAAGGGTACTTAGTGCTGTCAGCGTGTGGATCACCTAGCTGCCAAGCTGAAGGATGGATGTTCCAGGACAGTTTGGGACATAATCCTAACCCAGTAGTTTCTGCAAAGTAGGATCCAAGAAATATGTATATTGTTCCAGGTCTGGAAAAAAACAAGGGACGTTGGAGGACAGGAAAATGAGAGAAATTAATTCATGAGCTAGACACTTTTATGTGAAATACACAACAAAGCACTGGATAACTCTTACAGAAGCCTGTCACCATGACAAAATCAATTATCTTTACCACCTATTGGTAACTCTCTCACTGCAACCCATTTGATCTCCACCTCTGATCACTACCCTCTATGTCCACTACCACATTAAGAGGGTAGTAATACACCTTCAGTCTATATGTGTATATACAGATCTTTGTGAGCAAGATGAAAAATTTAAAAAAAATACAACTGGAACTGGAATTCTTTTCCCAGCACAGAAAAGGCTGTCCCTTGCTGTTACAAGCAATCAAATCCCTAATACAAGGAATACTTAAAATATTGATATGCTTCTGTTAAGGCCTTTGATGTGGAAAACCAAAATGTCAATGGATTTGAGTGTACATGTTTGTGTACGTGTTTTTAATGAGTGTCGTGTATGGGTACAGCCAGCAAAGTTTGTCAAGAAATAAGGCCAAATCTTGGATTTATAAAATAGAGGAGGGAACACTGAGTTACTTATAACACTCTGAGGCTGTCACATGCTGGTGCTTCAGAATTCTGTATTGAGATGTTTGCCCCAAGTGTCCTTGAATACTTGAATTATAGAGATTTTCTTTTATATTTGGATTCCTAATAGTGGGAGTTGCATATCAGTCAGCCTGGAAAACAGGCTAAATATAAGCATACCTTTTGAATGCCTGAATTGGAGCTATTGTCTCAGGAAGCCAACTACTTGGCGTCGGCTGTGCCTCAAAGAGGCAAAAGGAAGTGTAACTCTTCTTCCCCTCTCCATTTCCTGATGTCTTGGTGTCTTTACCTCAACATGTATTTTTGCATTGCTTTGCATTGATTGTCTGTCCCGTTGTGTCTGATGGTGGAAGCCATACCTGGAACTGCCAGTCCTCATGCAGAGTTCAAGAACGGCCTTCCATACATAGTGCGCAGTGCTATATTTGCAATTCTGGCCTGTCTGGATTCCTGGGATGAGCCTGCAGGTAGGGGCTATGATACTGCAACACTGAGAAAGCTGGGGTAAGTTTTGTTATATTCGCTTTTCAGGGCAAGCATTGAATCGCATCTCTCTGTATCAGGGAAAGGTAATAAGGGAGAGAGCAAAATGAGGAACCTTGCAACAGCAGGACAAGAGTGTAAACAGTCGTCAGGGAGTGGAGGAGTGGGAAGAAGCAATAAACCTTTTGACTTATGCACACAAGAAATTAGCAGCCTGGGAACACCAACTGTTGCCTTTCCTGGAAAGAAAAAGGAGATATATTTTTGCATTGCCTTGAAGTATTCCAGGCAGAACACCAAGGTCAGTGATGACTAACTTAATGACTGGGGCTGTGGAGGGGAGGGGAAGTCACAGCTTTGTTCCCACTGTGCCTGCAGACGTTGTAGCCAGGCAGTCTCCCTCTGCCCCAGTTTCTCTGGGAGGAACTCAAGTGCCTTGTCCTAAAGGGTGCTGTGAAGACCGAGCGCTGCAAAGAAAGGATCCAGGTCAGTTCCCTGACAAACAGATAGCCCCTTGCTCCCACTGCTGTGCTTGGGTATTTATACCTGACGGTGTTAGGATGGATGAGTGTTATCCTCTCTGCTCAGGTCCTACTGCAGGGCTGGGAGCAGAAGGTGATGTTTTACCTCTGTTTTCGAACACTGGGCTGGATCTTCTTGCATTTGGTCTTGCTTTGCTGAATTGCTGGTAAAAAGGCAGACGCTTCTGAGTTGAAGAAGCAGACCTACTTTGCCACAGGGAGTTACAGTCTTGCACTGCACATGGGTTATGTGTTGCAGGACAGCATTGATCATATAATAGAATCATAGGATACCAGTTTGGAAGGGACCTCAAGGATCATCTGGTCCAACCTTTCTTGGTAAAAGCACAGTCTAGCCAAGATGGCCCAGCACCCTGTCCAGCTGAATCTTAAAAGTCTCCAATGTTGGGGAGTTCACCACTTCCCTGGCTGATTGTTCTTATTGTGAAAAAATTTCCACTTGTGTCCCCTGCTCTTGGACAGGTTGCACAGGTGCAGAGCATCTGTCTTTGAAATAAATGGGAGTTTACCCTAATTGCAGTTACATGCCTAAACACCTTTTAAGAACCTAATTCCTATATGCACGACTCCTCCATTAATTAGGTGAACTATTCTGCCCTTTCTCCCTGTGGTGTTGTGAGACAGACGTGTTACAATTTGTGAGCAGACTTGGTACAAAAAATAGGAACGGAGGCCTAATACACCACCATTTCAACAGGGTGTTATTGTTCTTACTGTATCCGAAGATGAATAATCACATAATAAAGCATGTTAGCACAGAAAAACTGAAACTGTAGTCATGGAAAATGTGCGCAGTCTTATTGCCATTTTTCTTAGATAAAGCCATAATCGTTCTCTGAAATAGTCTCTAAAGCTTCAGTTTGATTAGATTTACATTTTTACACGTTTTTTATTCTTAAGAAGGCTGCAAATTAAGAACTCTGGTGTTTCTTGACATTACTGAAACTTTTTTTTTATGCCTTTTAAAACAGAGGTTGTGGCAAACCCTGTGATGACCTCCACAGTAACTGAGGTCAAGCATCTCCACCACAATTACTCAATCCGTGCAAATTACCCCTGTGGTGAATTAAATCTTTGCTGCATTTCGTTGTCAGTCTTGCAATTGTTATAGGTCTCCCACACTGCTACTGAAGACAGGAGAAGCGTCTGACATTAGGAAAAAACTTGTGTAAATTTATCATTAAGTAGTACTGTAGTACTTACTAGTACTCTCCTGGATAGTTATTAGTACTTTCCTTGACTAAATACCTGTGGAAAATAGATTTGTCAGAGAAGATCAGCTATTAGCTGACATGGCTTGCTGTCTAATATTACAGGACAGTATGGGGGATGTCTCCAGCGTGGTCTCTGATTTGTGCTCAGTGTCTCCTCTTATTCACCAGATCAGTGTGAACTCCACAGCTAGCAGTCATGATGGTGAAAATATTCAGAGCATTGACTTCTTTTTATCCTACCTTTGTTCCATGAAAGTGGGAAGTGGGAAATGTGCTAAGAAAAAAGCCAAGTTGACACCAAGTTTATAAAATAAAACTAAGTAACAGAATTTTCTTGAAATTTTGACAAGTCTGCCAGCCTTGCATAAAACTGTCCGTTTCTTACACAGTATTCTCCAGTAACGATACTAGATGAATAGAACAGAATAAATCACAGAGCTTTAGCAATCCAACCAGAGCTTACTCAGCAATGAATTTTGATTGTTGCTTTAGTAATCAAGGTTTGACTGTCAAAAGCCCTTTCTCATTTTTCAAAGCTTGTGAGTGTTCAGCTGACTGAAGATAACTGAAGCTAGTTATTGAGCATTCTCCCTGAAAAGTCGTGCTCCAACACCTTGATGCGTTGAATGCCTAGTAGCTCTTTTATCTGTGAGAATAAAATACCTGGAAAAACCATCTTTAAAAACTGATCCATACTTTTACCTTTACTGTTAAAAAGATTTTTGTGATGTAAAGCATCTGACTTGAGATACGTTCCACAGCATCAGTAAGGTATTTTCTTCCATGTTAGAATCGCTGGAGAGAATTGTCTCTCTCTGTCATGGATGAGGTCAGATCAACTGGTTGTCATTAGTCCAAGTATACATCAGACCAGCCTACTGATACCATTTCCAAATGGAAACACTGGTTTTACTGCTGGTAGAGACTTGTGGCTTTGCAAAGACCCATTTTTAAAAACAGATTTGATTGCCCCTCTTGATACTTACCACATCCAAGCGTTTTATCATGATTGCTATTATAGCCTTCCAGCAATAGTAGTACTGGTTCATGTTTCTCTCACTAGAAATTTTCCTTTCTTTCTTTGGGGAGGTTTATTTTGTTTGGTACCCTATTCGCCCATGCTTCTGGTCCATCATTTAATATTTTAGTGCTGAAAATGCTTTAAAAAAAAATAGTGGTTTAGCAGAAAGTTGTGAGAAAGGAAATGTTACAGGTCATGAATCCCTCTAAAGGAGAGGAAATGGGCAGATACATAGGATTATGACCTGAAGAAAAGAGCAGTGGTGCCTCCTGGGGCATTCTGGGAAAGGCAACTCCATTACTTTGGGTGCTATTATTGCAACCAAGTAACTCACTGCACTGGAAGAGGCCATGCACATGTAAATCCTGCTGAGGACTTTCAAAAGTAACCCCACTGTTTGGGTACTCCATTTGAGGTGTGTTGAAAGCACCCATATGAAGGCACCCGGTGATTCTGGTCACTCTTCAAAGCCTTATCTCACCAGTTTGTATTTCTCAGTGGGCTTCCCTGAACAACTCAGAGTTGTAGCGATTTAAGTAACCTGCAGTTGTAGGGAAAGATTGATTCAATAAAGCTTCAAGCCCAATTCTGAGCTTAACTGGGGAATCTGATCTCACACCTTGAGTTTTGCAATAGCCTCTGCAAGCTGTTTTGCATGGGTGTCTCCTTAGACACGTGAATGCTCACCTCAGCTGATGACTTTGTCTTCACATGGGTACAGATGCCTGTCCTTTGGATCAGTTGCAGATTTCGGTCCTGTGACTAGCTCATACTAACATTTAAAGATTCTTGAAGATGCCAAGAGCTTCCTCTTAGATTCTAACCATGGAGAAGTACACGGAAAATAGACTGCATTTGGGATTCAGGATGAGAGCTACAGTCATTGAATAGGGTGTTGCTGGAGGATGCAATGCTGTGGGTAGTCTCCTGTTTGTAGCACATCTGCTTTTAACTGTCATTGGTTACATCAATCAAAGCAGCCTCCACATTGCCTTGTATTCATATAAGCAGCCATGAGGCCTCTCACTCACAGATCCCTTAAGATGTACCCTCCCTTCCTAAGCGGGTAACATTTCACAAATCTGTTTCTGGTGCTGACAGTGCCTAAAGTAGAAAAACAGACAGAGACAACAGACCGAGACAAACCCAGTCATTCAGAAAACTAAATAAAGGCTAGGTCCTCTATCTCACAAGGCTGAATAAATGCATCCCAATACCTACCAGTTAGGGTCCAGGAATTATTCACAATTTTTACTCTATCTTGTGTCCAGTTTCAGAAGTCAAGGGGAGTGGGGATGGGCCAGGAACTTTACAATATTTAAATAATAATAAAAAAAAAGGAATACCTTTTTGCAGGATTTTTATATTTTGTCACTATCCAGCCAGCTGCTACAGTAACTAGAGGTCAAGTTTTCACATTTTTTTCTCCAGAAAAGGAGAAGGGACATAGGAAAACCTGTGAGCTTTTTTAATAAGATGTTTTTCATTTTCTAGCTCAACTATAATTTCAAATGTATGACCTACTTAAACAATTGAATTTTCCGCTGCCTGCTCTTCTCTCCCTGTTCTAGGTATTCCTTCATAGGATGATTTTCTTATTTCAGAGAGAGGCATTACTTCATGTGCTCTGTATTCATAACACCCATCCCAGGATCATGCAAGCTGTACTTTTGTTTTATTGACTAATGTACTATTAGTAAGATGTTTTGAAGATGGTAAGCACCCTCAAAGTGCTAATATAATTATCACCTTTTCTACCATGTATATTGCTAGGTGAAAATGTAATATGGGTATGATTAATCCAAGATGGTAACGGGTAGGAGTTTCATAACATGTTAATGGCTTGGAAATCACAGGTTACAAAAGCATCATTAGTTTAGAGTTTAAAACATAGCTTACAGAGCCAAGTACACTAATAAAAATGCAAACATGAAAATATTCTGATGGAGTTATGGAAATTATGTGTATGCACATGCATGTATAATAGCATAACACACATACAGCAAAAAAGGCAGACTGGGTGACATTACCATCTTTGTGCAACACAATATTATTGAGGAATCCCTATACCTGGAAGCACCACTTCCACCTCTCCCTCTTGCCTTCAGTCCCTTTTTTCCCATGCATTGTTCTCTGTGCAGTGCTCCATGACGAAACACTGCTGAAAAGCTGGCCATATTTCTACTGCAAGGTTATATCCTCACAACTTTACAGGCCCCTGACAGGGCCTGCAACAAGGTGAGAATTCCTGAACATGACTGCTGAGAAGTGTGAATTTGCTGACGGGCAAAGTGGCTAGGCACATCTGGAAAGGTACCGAAAGGCTAGGATTTCAAATAGAATCATAGAATCATAGAATCATAGAGTGGTTCAGGTTGGAAGGGACCTTAAGGATCATCTAGTTCCAACCCCCCTGCCATGGGCAGGGACACCTTCCACTAGACCAGGCTGCTCAAAGCTGCATTCAGTCTGGCCTTGAACACCTCCAAGGATGGGGCATCCACAGCTTCCCTGGGCAACCTGTTCCAGTGCCTCACCACCCTCACAGCAAAGAATTTCTTTCTAATATCCAACCTCAATCTACCTTCCTTCAGTTTGAAACCGTTACCCCTCATCCTATCATTACACTCACTCATAAAAACTCCCTCCCCATCCTTCCTGTAGGCCCCCTTTAGATACTGGAAGGCTGCTATAAGGTCTCCCTGGAGCCTTCTCTTCTCCAGCCTGAACAACCCCAACTCTCTCAGCCTGTCCTCATAGGAGAGGTGCTCCAGCCCTCTGATGATCTTCATGGCCCTCTCCGCTGGACCCGCTCCAACAGGTCCATGTCCTTCTTGTGCTGAGGAGTCCAGAGCTGCACGCAGTACTCCAAGTGGGGTCTCATGAGAGCAGAGTAGAGGGGCAGAACAGTCTCCCTCAGCCTGCTGGCCACACTTCTTTTGATGCAGCCCAGGATGCTGTTGGCTTTCTGGGCTACAGGTGTGCATTGCCTGCTCATGTTGAACTTCTCGTCCACCAGCACACCCCAAGTCCTTCTCCTCAGGGCTGCTCTCAGGCCATTCTTTGCCCAAGTGCCTGGTGTCTTTGGATCTAAGCTAAGAACAGTTATGAATGTACAAATATATCTAGGTTTCTCTGAGAAGTCGATAAATAGGGTTGTACTTTACCATGGGTTTGTTGGCTGTGAGCCAAATCAAGGAAGCGGAGACAGCCTGTGAGGCGTATATATTCACACCCTCTTGCACTGACCTCGGAGTTTACCCCAACTGCGCATAATTTCTGCTTGATGCAGCAAACTATTTTTCATACTATTATGGTGTGTCACCCCTGAAGTCCAATCCTACAAATAGTTAATTATATGAAATGGCCTATTAACCTCAGTAAAAGGACTACTCGTGCACAGAAGGCTGTGCAGTGCTGGGCCAGGTGCTAATAAAGGAAAGCTGACCATGTTATTTCAAAGGGCCAAGACTATCTAAGGTCTCCATATAAGTTTAAATTAATTCTCCCAGGAAAGCAAACTATGAGTTTCAATTTCTGTGTTAGTGATAAGTCTCCTACCTTTATTCTCCATCATTTATATTCATTGGCTGCAACAGACTGGAATCTCTGTGGTTTTGCTTCTGTACAGAGTGGGTATTTTCTCAGTGTGCAAGGTTTCCTGCTTTCAGTGAAATCCTCTGTCATTTCCCTTTTTCCCTGGGATGCTTTTGCTTATTCACAAGGGTTGTATGTTTTAATGAACATTATTTTTTCTTGTGTCTCAGCCTGTCAGAAAAGTTTAGTAAACCTTGTGCCTTGTGACAAAAGCATTTAGCAGGTGGATGCAGCATATGTGTAGTGTGGTCTCTTTGGAGTTGCTGTCTCTGTAAATCACCGTGGTGCAGACCAAAAAGCATCTGGCATTCCCTTAAGGGGATGGTTGAGCATAGATTGTTTAGTGCTGGCAATCCTAGCAGGGCTCAACGTTTGGCTTCATCAGAAAAAGGAGTTAGGGAAAAACAGCATGAAGCATGTCTGCACCATGTGTGTAGAGATAACATGAGCCAGTGCCACCTCAGTGCAAGGAGGCAACAGCCCCTTCACTCACATTCAACACCTCCCCTGCCTGGATCGCCACTCTCTTCCATGTGGCACGGCATCATTCCAGGTTTGCACCTTGCTTGCATGGTAGGAGAGAACCATACGGCACTCACCAGGACCTTCTTTGCATCTGGGAAGTGCAAGGTCATGATGCAAAGGGCAGGCTCTTTTGAACATGGGTCTGTCAGTCAGACATAACACAGCCATAAACTCATGCTCAAAATGTAACTTTGTTTGTGGGAAGGCTGAAGGTTATATGTAAAAGTACTCTGGAGAGTTTCAAAAAATCTGCTTCCTGAAATTTTGCAGTTGAACAGAATAACAATTTGGCCTCTATTGAGTGTGCATACACAAAGGACTCCCACAATGAATAGCAAATCAGAGCATGAACAAGCACATTGGCTTCCTGGGAGGAGAGAAAGTAGGTCCCATTGCACAGTGATAAGCTGTTTGATGACCCTCACAACACTGCCACAGCAGCTAGCCAGTGGAGGAGGACACTATAAACAGAGGAAACGCTCTGGTAGTAAAAAAATATAGGCCATGTGAAGTACACAAAAATGTACAATATCCATTGCCTTGAGATTTCCTCTTTAGTTGCTCTGCTGTGTAAAGCTAATTGCAAAGATCAATAGACAAAAGATCAGTTACTGTTAAGAGCACTGTTTTCTGACCTACTGAGTTTCTTTAACATGTCTGGACTTCCGTAACAATTTACGCATGTAATAGAGCCAAATAATTTAATCCAGTGTGCTTATTTCTCAGAAGTTATTGCATTTTTAAGTGAATAACCTTGCTCAGCCTTTACCTTTGTTCCTTTTAACGTTGTCTGATGGATGCTGGAAGCAGAGGAATTATGGTGCTCCTAGCTTACTGCTCTGTTTTAAAGAGGGCGGCGTGGCCCAGTGGGCTGGAACACAAGAGATGGATTCTCCACCAGGTAACCTTGAGTGGCTGGTTTCACACCTATGAGCTTCAGCTCGCTGTGCAGCTGAAAAAGGAAAGGGGAAGGGGAGCTGATGGCACCTCCTCTTTGCAACTGTTTGAGACACGGGCAAAAAGCTCTGTGTAAGAAGCAAGAGTGACCCTGCAGCTACACCTGCTCAAGCAGGTTAGTTTTGGTACATGACTCAGTTCTCCCATCTCACTGTTATTCTGTACTAAAAACACGTGTCTTTAATCTGAACACACTTATTCTGATCTGTCTGTTCAACCTGTTTTTCAAGGTTAGTGGTTAAATGGCTAAAAATATAAATGAGGATATATACAGGGTTTGCTGGAACAACGGCATAAAATTTTACTTCCTCTGTAATGCTACCTGTTCTTCATCCATCATAGTCTTAGAGCACAAGGGATTCCTCCTCCTGTGAATTACAGCTGTTACAGAAAAAAAGCATTTTACTGATCACTGTCAGTCTAACCTTTCGCAACAGCTCTTCAAAGACAGAAGCAGAAAGTTGGAATTGTATCTCAGTTGCAGGTGCAAAAGCCACGAAGAAATAGTCAGTGAAGCTGTATTAGTAATGAAAGTGCATTTCAGTATAAGCGTAAAAAGTTAAAATAATCTATGCTTCAATATCTTTGGGAAGCCACAAAGAACATGAAAACCATTTAATATTTGTAGATGAACCACAAATGTCTGGATGTCACTGTAAGGCTGTTTTAGAGTCTTCAGGAACAATCCCGGCTATGAGATGGGTGTTGTGTTCTCTATTAAAGGAAAAACATTTATCTGCTTCCAGAGCTGACATGAGTCATTGTTTGTTTTCTGTTAGAGCAACACTTAAGAGTCCTCAACAGGGACTCTGAAAGTGAGTTAGTTCCCTTGTATTTCTGTCCAGTTGTCTGCATGCTGTCCAGATTTATAGGAGGCAGTATCTGTCTCAAAGTACTTGAAGTCTTACTAGGCAAGACAGCAAAGTTCTGGAAGTACAGACAAAGAGGAGTGAAATGAGTAGCCAATTACCACTTAACACCTAGAAGCTGATATTCTGAGTCCCAGAGCAATGTCTTACACGTCAAAATATGTTCTGCCTTTTAAGACACTGAATCTGTTTGAATAGTTGAAGCTAGTCAGAATAATAATGCAAAAGAATCAGAAAAGGGATAAAACGTAGTGCCTTAGGATAATTATGGTGGTGTTACTGATACCTTAATGGCCTATTTGATTTTTAGACAATATATTTTTTTCAAAATTGTTAAATCTCATATTAAAACCTAGAAGTACAATGTGATTCTTTAAGATACATGGAAAAATGAAATTATTTTCTCTGCCAAGTGGTTTTTCCACCTGATACACCCTGGATGTTCTATTAATCATCATAATAAACAGAAACAATAGCATTAAATGCTCATCAGTTCTCTGCATGTAGGGCATTGTAGTCTATGTGTGTATCTGTGTGTTCTTTTTCTCATAAATGATAGCACAATGTAGAAGAATCCTTTGAAGGAAGGAGAAGCATCCTTTAAAAGAGCATTCATATTTTCTGATGCTGCAGTTTTCAGAAGCCACCAGAAAACAGCCAGAGCAGCTGGAAGCATGAATGTCGGATGGCTTGAGACAGTTGTGTACATGTGTTGAGGAGAGCTCTGTTGCACCTGTCGGTTTCAGGATTTTTGTTTCCCTACAGCACTAAAGGTGCTATGAGAAAGACTGTGAATGAAGCAATGGCCATCAACTATTCCTGTAGCAGTTTTTCTGTAGCATATGGAGGCAGGGTGAAGCAAATTTGTGAACTATTATAAACTGGCACTTGGACTGGCAGTTAGGAGATGCAGCTATCCTGGGCTCATCCTGTACTTGCATAATGGATGGTTACATGTCCTCTCTTCCTCTCAGTGATGGATAATTGCATGGAAATTATACAGACCTCTAAAATAAATATCCGAAAACTATCTACTTGATTTCAAATATTTCAAGATTACTCAGAACTTTAAGAAAGACTGAATAAATTTTCTGCAGCGGTGCCTGCAGTTTTGGAAACTTTGGTCCAAATATAGAGCATCACATTAGTAATGAATATTGCTCAATTTTCATTAAAGGCATCCGTAATTGAGGTCATACATACCATATTTCCATAGAAGGACATAATTTCCCCTGGAGGTTTTGTTTGCGTCCCCTGCTTGGTTTTTTTGGGTCCCATAAATGAGGAACTGAGCGATGCTTTTCCTATGGGGGAATCAGTTGTCAAGTTTCTCTCCCACACTGAGTCTCTGATAATCTGTTCAGATTAATTCTGCACTTGTTCATTTCATGCAGCAAGGGCAGTTGTTCTTCCCTCCACCAGGAGCCCAATGGGTGGGTATCTTCAAGAAGTGCTGTCTTTTGCAATTCCTGCCCCTTTTCTTGAGTTTGAAGGGCCATTGTCAGGACAGGGGGAAAAAAGATTGATCCTGTTGGAGTTTATGAACGCTGGCCACATCAGCAAATCATTTGGCAAAAAAAAGAGCAGTCCAAAAGATTGAAACATTTGATGCTGCGATCATTACAACTACCCTGTATGCAGTTCAGGTTTTATTTCAAGCTGGGTTTAGTCTAGCCCCTGAATTAAGCATCTAGACTCTTGTGAATCAAAGCAGTCACAAGCACAAGTCATTGATGCAAACCCTTATGTCCCCATTAAGGTCTGGAGTATATTTGCTATAAACCAGAGCAGAGATTTTGAACAGTTTTCCTATGAAAGGAATCCACTTCACATATCCCAAACCCACTCTGCATACTGAATCAATGCTCAGAAAGTGGAAATCACTGAGGATTTGTCTTCATGACTGCACTGCTGTTTCAAACAAAAAATGTAAATATAACTGTAGGCTTAGACGGGGATAGTCCAGAAAATATTACAGTTGTTCGCTGCAATTACACCATGGTCAATGCTACAATGCACTGACACCAGTCCTTGTAGTGGCAGTGGACCATTCCTACCTGTAGGCACTGCACCTTGCAGCAAGTGTTCACAAAACTGCCTTTTTAAACTGTAGCCCCCTACATTTCATGGAGGCTGGTATGACAAGAAAATGTATAAAATATTTCTGTTTGCAATACTTCACGCTACAAACAACACTCTTGAGCTGGCTTAGGTCTTCCTGTCTTGCAAATTTGATGACAGAAAAGAAGTGCAGATTTTGAAATCTGGTATATTGAATTAGTCATTGGTTCATTTTACCATGCTGTGAGAAGTACATGCAGAGTCATTAACAGCTGGTCTCCTGAAGTGTTCTATACTGAAAAATGATTGATGCGCATTCAACATTTTGAGTCTTGGCATCATATGCAATTACAGAAATGGCGATGGAAGAGTTTAAAAACCAGCAGTGATGCAGAGCAAGAGTTCCAGTTCATAATTAGTCTGTCCTATCTCATTTAGGATTTTGTATTTTTGAAAAGTACATTTTAGTAATCTGATAAAAATAACCGTAATGGTATATGTGGAAGAGATTAGTAACAGTAGCAGTAAAAAGAACAAAACTGGTCTTGCCATAAGTACAAATATAACTCTGGTAGCATAGCTTGGTCAGAAGCTCTCGGGTGCTGATAGACAGAATTTAAATACCTAGGAGATATATAGAAAATTGAAGAAAAGCAGAGCTGATACTGATAAATCTCAACTGCAGAGCTTTGCAAATGAAAAGGCTGATCACACATCAGGCCTGATCTGGCATCTGCATGAGAAGGAATGGGATAGCAATCAGTGAAACATGCTTATGAGGTGTTGTGGACAGTGCTGGGACTGCCAAACCTGTCCTGACTTAAAAAAACTCTGCCTCAAAAACACCATCTGTTCTTACAGATCTGAATATTTTAATGAACAGGGCTGCTAAAAAAACTGCAACAACATCCCTCAAATGCTTGCATCATATATTCAAACTATGCTGTTATTGAATAATAAAGCTGTGTTTAAAACAGAACAGGAGGCAGTGAAAATCAGCAATTATACCTAAAGGAACAAATGCTTGCACAGTGAGTGAGGGCAGCTGTCCTAGATTACCTCAGTGTTCACAGATGTTTGTGAACCCTACAAATAAACATATTTATATTTTTCCACTAATCCAGATTGAGAGAGTTTTTATGTGACACAAATTTAGCAGAACATCATGACGATGAATGCCTTGGATGTAAAATCAGGTAAACTCTTTGCTTACCTTGCAGTTGTTCAGTATATGTCTTCCCCTCCTGATACTCTAGACTGTCTATTCCAGATCAGGAGTGCAGTCAGATGAAATGGGCCTTGTCCTAAGTGAGCCAGGTATCAGTTTCACAGTCTGGAGTAAAGGGTGGAGCATTAGGGAGTTAATCTTGGATGGGTATTCCTCTTTCAATTCAAACCATTGAACAATCCAGACTGGCCTCCCCTATGTCAACAGTTGTCTGGCACGTTGTATTATAGGTCATAAAACTCATCACTTTAGTTTAAAACCGGGATTAGGTGAGAGGCTTTCCAGGCTGCACATGCTAAGTAATGGTTTGGCTCGCAGTAAAAGTGCAAAAAAAAGCTATTTAGCGCCAGCTATTTATGTAAACATTGCTGTCACAATACTCTATTTGCACTCCTCCAAAGTGGATTAAGTTGAAGAGCTCAAAGGCATTTTTCTGTGAAATTAGATAACCCACACAAAGAGTTAGGGAAGGATAATGATGGCACATTAAATTCACACCTGAGCTTATCTGACAATAAATTCCCTGTGTTGACAGGTCTTGAGAGCACAGACCTCATAAATGGATTGTACACATAAACTGTGGTGTGGCTGCAGCAGACAGGCAGCCAAACAGCCTTGAATGCTCAGTGGAAGCACGAAGGGTTACACTAGAGAGCAGCAGAGCTTTTGTTGGCTAATTAAACAATCATGCTGTCATAGAGCAAAACAAACGAAGGAAGGGAAATATCGGACAGGGGCAGTGTTAAAATAGCAATGTCAGCTGGAAAGCTGTTGTACAGAACATTGACTGACTTTGTGACAGGGATGTAAAGATCTGGACTCAGAGATTTAGAGATATTAAGGCATAACTTCACTGAACCTTGCAGTGTCTAATCTGTTTACAAAGGTGACCCCTTAAGGTGCTCACATTTTTTAAAAAACAAATGCCCAGACTTTTGTGGTATTTTCGTTACTTTATCACTCTTGATGGCCTTGAACTGTAAATATTTTATGTGGGAAGGCACTGCTCTGCTGGGAGAACAGCAAGGTGCTTGCCAGGGCAGCCATGCTCAACAGTCCAGGTGAGTCCAGAGCAGAAACCCCCAGGCTGGGAGGAGGAGCTGTTGCTGCTCTGTTGCTATCTGTTGCTGTGGATCCTCAGCCTTGTTAACCCACTGTATGCCCTGCCTTAAAGAGGAGGGAAGTCCACGCACATCATGCAGGCATCAACCATGCAGGAAGCACAGAGAGGTGCCTGCAAAGACCATCCACATTCCTGAGGCTGCACTGACCACGCAAGACACTGCAGGCTCAGCCCTTGCTCTAGGCAGAAAATGTTCCCTAAGACATCAACCTCCTCTGGCTGGAGTTTCTCAGATTTTCAGGTCTGCTCTTCTGTAATTTGTTTTCATTTTCTAATGAAATCTATGTGATGAAATGAGACAATGGTCCCATGTGAGACTTGAATAGGCCGACTCATGCTTGCCATTAATTAGCTGGGTTTCAGTTCTTGATTTCGAACTATTAGAATAATTAAGTTTGTGTGAAGGCTTAATCACAGAAAGTAACCTGAATCTTACGCTCAGTAATGTGAGTAAGAGTCCCACTGGGAAACATATTTCCGGTTCGCTGCTTCCAAGCATTGCTTCTGGTGACCTGCTTATACCTTCTAACTGGTCTGCGCAGAAAGCAGAGTGCTGATTGCAACAAATGAATGAGGACTGCATGAGTCCAGTGGCACAGTAGGTGCCAGTTCAGGGAGATTTTTCTCATTACAGTACCTTAGAGAAACTTTCACTGCAGTTCCCCCCAGCGAGCTGCTGAAAAATCATTACCCTTGTCTGGAGCTGAGATCCAAGTCACATGCTTATGACCTTGCTACATAAATTTGAGTATCTGAAGTCAACAGAGCGATTAAGAGTAGCACGGGATGCTTGCCTAAATGAACATGGAAAGCCATGAAGATGACCCAAATCTGAGCAGGGTGAAAGTTGATGGTGGGTATGCTGAGTCAGGACTGCTGATGTGGGAACTTAACTAGCACTTGTTAAGTGCTTTTCCTGCTCAAAACTGTCCCTCACCCCATCCCTGCAGGTAAATCTGTGCCTGGGAAGGTTGCGTGTTTTAAAACACTTCAGTAGACTTTTCCAGTTTTCCTGTTTTGCACCAGGTCAGAGAGTGCATGTATGCACTGTAAATATGCCCCATGGAACTGTATTGGTCTAGTACACATCTAACACAGAATCCCTTTCTCCAGAGCAGCAATTTTTTTAGGTAGCTTACCCTTGAATGAAGATGATTTTACCTGGTTTGCCTGTGGCTCCTCTGAGTTTCACAATGATTAACAGGTTGGTGCTTTAGGAGATCAGCTGTCTTATCTCATGCCAATTGCATTACCTTTCATATGTCTAATAAAGTACATCATAATTACCTTCCCATTTTAAAAAAAATATTCCTAAATTCTTGGCTTAGATGTAATAAAAACATTACTTCACAAATCAGGATGTTCTGAGGACATTATTCTACCACTTCTTTTTTTTAAAAAAAAATTAACTTAGAGTCTTCCTCCATTTTTCTTTTCCCTTCCTTTGGGGTACAAACCAAATCAGGCCTTACTGGGAAGAGAAACAATGCCATATATGACTAAATTGTGGAAAGATGTAGGAAAGGGGGGGGATTATCTTCCCTCCAAGTTCCTTGGTACTGAATGACTGTCACTGCAACAGCTCACAGTGCAGTAATGAGTAAGTATGACAATCCAGAAAAAGAGAGTTAAAGTATTAAAGCAGGGAAGGACCAGAATTAAATGTAAAACTATGCTGAAAGAAAGAGAATGCAATTATATCAAACAAAGGGAAAACCTTGCCCTGAACAATACACTTGGGTCTGTTTGAAATGGAGGGGGGATGGAAACTGGCAACAAAAATAATCAGACCTGGGGAGATGTCAGTATGTAGAGGTTGAATATACCCTGTTCTGAGTTAGGCAAGAGGTGGAGAGCAGTGACAGGATAACTCTTAGTGAAGTAGATCATCATAAGATATTTCAGGATTTCTGCTCAATCTTGCTCACCTTGTGGAACCAGGAGGGGACACTCAGTGAAGCTAGAAGGAAATCTTTCTTACCAAGCATATAATGAACCTTTGGCACTCACTGCCACAAGATGACATTGCTCTCACCCATATAAAAGGAAGGTTGGAAGCTTTCCTGACTATGGTGGATCAAATCAGTGAAACAGGAGATTGTCTTAACAAGTCATTCAGTTTTAGATTACCTGCACACTTTACATCCAAAGACTGGATGGATTAAAAGATGTATGTTATGATTAGTTCCTTACACTGGCAATGTAATACTGGTGGTGCAACATTTTTAATTTTATTGCCATATATGCCCCTTCTAAGGGGGTTCTTTCTATGCAAATTTATGTATGTCAATATAGGTAAAATCTTTGCTGAAGGAGCAGAAATGATTGAAACCCTATGAAAAATTAGCAGGGTAGCACTTCTTTCCGGACCATAAGAAACATAGTGGTGCTGTTTGCATGTTATTTTGAAGTGCTCAAGGGAGATAAGGTGTGTACTATATCACCTTTAGTCTGGCTACAATGCTTGTTTTGTTTAGGGGCTGCTGGAATTGTGTTGCGTTACTTCAAACTGGCCATCTATATGTTCTAATGCTGTAAGTTGGTAAAAACAGGGTGTTGTGCATAGATGAGGGCTTAAGCAGGTTTCAAGTGCTATTATCTCAGTTTGCCAGCATCCAGATGGATCTTTCTTGATTTTCTGTCTCTTTGTATTTCACATACCGTTCTAAAAACATTATAACTATGCACACACATACTCATGCACATACATACATATGTATAAAACAAACATGCATGCATAGAGCAAAACCAAATTTACATAGATGCATGTGGAGGGGTCAGTGTGTACGTGTTTAAGGGGTAATAGAGAGAAACCTGTTTTCTGTTAAAGTTTCCCTTGAGTTTCAGACAATCTCTTCTGATCATTCTTATAAATGGCCTTTATTTACACATACGGCTTTCCATATCTCCTTCTCTGCTGTAGAGAAAAGACTGTTGAACAGAATTCGTAGTGGAGCGGACCCGGAAGCACACAGCTCCAAGATAAGAGCCTCTCCTCTTCAGCATGCAGGCGTGGAAACACACCTACGCTGACAGCCTTGGACACATTTAGCTTGCTATGCTGGCCAGAACCATTTGCTACCGCTAGTGGAGTAAAGTCTGCCCTGCAAAGCTATATGCTGGTTGGTGTTGCACTGGGATGAATTCATGGTCAGAGTGGCTATGATATGAGCCTCACTAACCTGAAGAAATTTGTCTTTGCTGTTATCACTACAAGCTGTCATGCAGGCAACCTAGTTTAGAGACAACAGTGTTCCCAGCAAGCTGTTTGCTCGGGGGAGTACTTGAAAACCTGCTATTGCATCTTTCCTGCTAGTGCAGCTGTACCTCTCCTAGCTGCTGGGGAGTCAGGGTATAAAAGAACATACCTTGCCTTAACTCCAGCACAAAAAAAAGGGAAACAAAGAGGTGGAAGTGGTCTCTGACAGATGTTGCAAAGGGTCTTTGGCAGAGCTGGAAATAAAACACACATTGTCTGCATCCTTCGTCTGCATCGAAGTAGTTCAGCTCCCACAGGAGCACCAACCACAGCCTTTAAGTCATCCAGTCCTCAACCCTAGGGAGGCTGCATCATCCATACAAAAACTACAGCCTATAAATATTTAGTAGAGTTGACTTGCAAGACTCTCACAGCTTCCCACATATGCTCTGGGGCTATCTGTAAAAGATTCAAAATGGGAAGGATACAACCCAGGAAATACACTTGTGGAGAGAAGCAGTGCTATTTAACCCAAAGTCTGAACTTGAACAGATAAAATTGTATCTGTTAGTTACAGATATAAGGCCTTAGAAACTTTCAGGTTAGCTTTTCTCTGTTACTGAAATATAAAGATGTGGTTTTCCAAGACTCCCAATGCCTTTGCCAGGC
This sequence comes from Alca torda, assembly GCA_008658365.1. NCBI lineage: Eukaryota > Metazoa > Chordata > Aves > Charadriiformes > Alcidae > Alca > Alca torda. Next base: position 53,042,961 of record CM018101.1, on the reverse strand, counting down.
AATAGATGTATGTTGCAGTGAAAAAGCCTGACTCTTTCCCGGTGGATCCCAGGAAAAGAGGTAGCAGTGAGGTGGTCAAAATGTGTGATGAATGCAGAGCTGCTCTTTGAGGGTGAAGGGAGGAGAGGGATTTTCAAATTATTTCTTTACACACATGTTAGTGTGTGTAAATCCCATCTGGTGTCTTTTCGAATGGCTTTGCTGATAGCATCCGTCAGGGTAAGTTCAGAATGTGCCTTTAAAGTTTTAATTGCGCAGTTGCTGAGCACTGAAATCAATGGAAGTCCTTGCTGGTTTGAAGTGGCACTACTCTGTGTTGAATAAGGAAGTCAGTAAGCAGTCCTTGGATAGGAAACACAACATTTCTCCAGGGTTAGTATGATCAGTTTGAGGGGGCCCACTGTGAACATTTTGCAGTCTCCTTCCTCAAAATATTTCTTTAGGATATTCCTCTTCTCTCCACTGTATAAGAAGAAAGATCCTTTTTTGTATTTATAGACATGTTAAACTTTATGCCTTCTGCCAAGCTGTTCCCTTGAGGAATGCCTTACAATGCTTTGTATTGTGTCCTGTCCTGTGACACAGTTTTCTTGCCAACCCATCCCTGCTGAATGACACTGTATTTGCTGATCAGCCTCTACTTTCTCTAAATGAAGAAGAAATGGATACAAGCGGTATGTGTTCATAATAACAACTCGCTACCCGGAAATCTGTGCAGATACTCTGTTTGGAAGGCATCGGCCCTCAGTGGACTACATCTCTTTTATTTCAACTTGCAAGCACCTGCCGCAACTGCTTAGTGACTTGGCAGGCAACACACATCACTGCCAAGTGTTGTATTTGCTGGGCAAAATCAGATGTCAGCAGCACTGACTGGACACCTTGAGTTATAAAGTGATGCAGACCCAGATTTGATAAATGTCTGAAGGCTACTAGGCAGGGAGGATAACTGGAAACAACTTTCAAGCCCAGTACCTGTGGGACCGGAGGTATCCTTGCTGGATGCTTTGACATTGTGTAATTACAAGTGGCAGACGCTAATTCCCTGGTGGCTGGCCAAACCAGGTCAAATGCATTAAGCTGCGAGAATGTGTGAGAGGCAGGAATAGTGCTTTTTTTCATCTCTGAAAGACACTGCTGACTCTGGATACTCAAAACAGGCAAAACTGGGTTTCCTAGTTCAGAGATGGCACTTCCTGTCCCTTGTGCCAGGACCGAATCAAGCTGAGCTCTCATGGTGTTACAGCCACATGTTACTGGTTGGGAGAGGTGCAAACAGGACGTACCTGCTGGTCATTGGCCACCGCTTGTAGCTTGCCTGCCTTCTTGTACTTACACGTGATGGAATCGACTTGCAAAGGACCAATCTGCCTAATTTGCTGAATAAATCCTGTTTCAAAGGAGCATCTCTGAGTAACATTTTCCACAGAAATGGGGCTGGCCTGGGTCTGTTTCCTAATTTTGCTGGTGGTGGCATCTGAGCTAGGGTCATGCCTGATATTTCAGAAAACTTCATGCAGTGTGCAACTCATACGCACAGGAATGCCAGATTGGTGAGCTGATAATCAAATACAGGTTCCCTAGGTGGCTGGAAAGTCATATAAGCAAAATTCTTACATACGCTGCTTAACTTGCTGGAACGGCATTTTTCTGATCCTTCCCCCATTGTTCTGGCAGCACAGCTTTTGCATTATTCCTGGGAAGTGGAGTGAAAATGTCACTGTTCAGATCTTTAATCCATGGAACAACTTGGTTGATTCAATGAAAACAGTTCCCATTACTTTCTGCCAACTTTGAACTAAATCCTCACTTTCCCCACGTTGAGAACAGGAGGTGAAAGACACCTTGACTTCAGTTGCTGGTAGGTATTGTAACCATCTGGTCCCTGGAGCTGGACCTGTTGCCAGCCCTGGGCTGAGAGGCCCAGGTGAACTGCAGAGGTCTGGTGGCAGGGGAGCTGGATAGGAAATACCACGAGAAAGCTCTCTCCTGTGACTTCAACAGGGATGAGGTCAGGCCTTCTTCATATTGAAAAGTATGGAACGGGAGGTGCTTTCTATACACAGTTCTCCAGTGGCCGTTAAATTCCCTGCTAAGAACCCTGCCTTTGCCAATCTTTAAGGATCATAAAGGGAGGTTATTATTATATTATGCTTGTTTCTCCCAGAAGAAACAGAAGAAACATTAAGGAAGGATTGTCCTGCTAGCTGACAGTTATTCATTTGTTATGGGTGTTTTGAAGTCCAGATCATGTGTTTATATTCTCAGACTGTATTATTCTTCCCATGTGTTTTGAGGCCTCCACATCTTTTCTTAGAAAGGTTTCCTCTTAACCTAAGCCATTATCAAACATAGAAATATTAGCATGACACATCAGCCATGTAGCTCATTGCACATCTAAAGCAGGCACCAAAACATTTTGCTCGTGGACCAGCAAAGCTGATTTTTTTTTTCTGAAGAAAGAGATATCGCAGCTACAAATGTTCTGTGTCTCTGCTGGGCGTGACTCATGCAGCAGCTTGGATAGCTCATCCCAAGAGTGCTGTTCTCCATATAACTTCAGTGAAAGAAATTAAAATGCCTTATAATAATAGCAGTATCTGATAAATCTGCTGCGGATAGGCAGAGCTGCAGGGTTTAGCAGAGCAAATAGGATGGCTTCAAAGAGCTATAATTATAACTCTGGGAGGATAAATTCTATGCACAGAACCTGGGTGTAACAAAAAAGCCCTCCTCTCGCACACGCTGTGCAGCTTTTGGGAGAACAAGGCTGCGGTTTGCTCTGCCTCTCGAGTTGAAGCAGTGTACCGACCTCCCCGCCACTGCCCAGCAGCCCACTGCTGAGGGCAGGGGCAGGCTGTGCAGGCACCGTACAATTTATGCGCTCTGTCAGTAGCTGCTAGTAGGAGCCATGATAAAGAAAAAAAAAAAAAAAGGGTTCAGAGCATACGCATTACTCCGTGCTGTTTTCTGGCAGGTTTAGGGTCAGGAGAGAAAGTCACACGGAACCCTTCTTGCTGGTGCCCTTTCTTGCAGGTGTTGGGGGCGCAGAGCGTGGCTGGAAGGCAAAGCTCTGCACAGTCAAGCTAAAAAGCAACAAAGGCAAAGCCGCAGGCAACAACCGAGAGGTGTCTGTCAGATGCAAACGTCAGAGCCTGGCTGGTGGCCTGAGGGCAGTTTTGAATCACTCTGGTCCACCTCGCGCTCAGATCAGAGACTAGGCTAGCCACTTCTCCCTCCCTCTGGGACCAGCTGTGAAATCAAGCCTGCCGCAGGAGGTGAAAATACCGCCAGCATTTCACAGGCATACTTTCGGCATGCGATAGACGGTAGCTGAGCCCCACAGGTTTCCTAGGCATGTCCTTCACAAGCAAGCTGTGGCATGGTGGGAGATAAGGGATGCACGATGCTGGAGGCTGCCGCATCCTGTTTGTGTCCTGTTTGTGAGAAATCCTGCCCACGTTGCTAAGACAGATAGTCCAGGCTGCAGCACTGCCAGGAGGAGGCACTCAACAGCTCTTCTCATAAACCTGGGCTGATGACAGATATTTTTCACCCAATAAGCCTGTGCATGTAATCTGACCCAAAAAATATACTGATACTTAGCACCCTTTAAATAGAAATTATATCTAGCTCATTACAGTCATTGTGGCTAATGATCACTGACAGATGTCTGAATAAAGCCAGGAAACACAGCAGAGGCGGGGGGGGGGGGGACGGGACACGACATGTGCTGCCTTCAGTGACCAAGTTCTGTGTGTCACTGCAATGAGGGGGACCGAGCCTATACTGTGACTATAAATTGCACACCTCTGCTTCTGTTTTGAAGTATGTCCATATGGGAGTGAAGAGATACTGAAAGCTACCCTAGATTCTCCAGTCTGTCGCTGGCATTGCTCCCAGAATGCAGCGTGCTGAAACTTTGAATTTACCATTACAGGGATGTTGGAGGAACTGATTATCAAAGAAGGAAAAGTCTTTCCTTCCTAATAAAATAAAAAATACATGTAATGTTTCTTACAGCTAGAACTGAGTGTAATGAAGAGGCAAAACTGAAATCAGAGAAGATATATTTCGACATGTTGATGTGCATAGCCTTAATCATCTGCCTTCAATTTTCTTACACTAAGCTTTGAGAGCCAAAGATATAATGGAAAAGGTAGGAAATTGAAATGTTGAAATTAAAAAAAATAAATTGGATTTCAGCTGTGCAGGTAATCTCACATGCTTTCTTTTTTTTTTTTTTTTTTTTTTGCCAGTGTATATTGTAGCTATACTGAGATAAGCTAATTGGAAAAAGAGAGAACTGTGAGCTTGAAGATTCATGAAAAGCTGGTTTCAAAGTACCTCCCTTAATTACAAAATTTCCATTTCTTCAGTTGCTTGGTCACATAAATCATCCCATCATGGCTAGAGAAAAGAGACACGTGATTCATGCAGTTTCCTACATTTCAAATTGTATATTTGATTGCTATGTTTATAACCTGTGTAAATAACCTAAACCACTCTTTAAAGAGGACAAGCAACATAATATAGAATAATTCATCATGTGCATCCAGACACCTTGAAAATCAGTGTGGACAATTTCTAAGTAATTAATGGACAAAGGTTCTTAACTTCAGACAGCTTTAATGAACTCCATGTTCTTAAAGCACTGATTAGTCACTCTGGTGGTAGGAGATAAATAGGAAAAGGCAAGTAAATTCAGAAGCATGAAAGGCTGTGGAAAATCACATCAGAGGTTAGATCCAGGAAAAAATTCTAATTGGGTAGTTTGCATTCTAACAGATCAATTATCATCAGTGGTCTAGTAAGAATATTGTCTGCTTGGCACTACAAATACTTTGAAGAACCAATTGGAGAGCCCTGACAGGCATGCGTACTGCAATCGTGCACTTTTTGTCATTTGCTGGAGGAATGGCTTTGAATAAACGGTAGTGAATCATGCTGCCTGGTGATGCACGCAGCACGTTTTAATTAGCTTTGTCAACTAACTCCCAGCCTTCTGGATGACTTGTACTTGCTGTACAAGCTGGCAGAGAAACTATCACCTTTCCCACAAATTAGTTTTGGCCAGCCTTGGTAGATGACTGTCAGTTCATAATAACAACGTGTGTCTTGAAGGGCTTTGCATCAGTCTGCTGAACTACAGAAACAGCAGGGGTCTGATAACAAGGCAGTAAAGTGAAAAGTGTGTTTATTTTGATATATGATTTTTCAGTATGTTTTTTTTAAGTAGCTATGACAAAGAAAGATGATCAGCAGTAGTAAAAATGCCAGTCCACTGGGCACACAGGTGAAGGCTAGCACTGAAAAGTTAAGCATTATTCAGTGTTGCTGTGTTTTCTAAGGCTTGTGAAGGTCCAACTCTGAGGACCTAGGTGAAAAGTAAATGCTATTTAAAAAAAAAAAAGAAAAAGAAAGAAAAAAAGAGGTTAGAAAAGGAAGGTTAGTCATGCTCTCTCTTTGCATGCAATTCCTATGTAGTTCTGCCTGTAGGGGAACTAGATGACCTAAACCTAACAAGCTTGTGCCACCTCCATTTCAGCTGTTTGGTGCTTGAGGGTGAAGCTGAACACCTGAACATAATCTCCATTTTTAATGTGCGTATGTTGTTGTGACATTAATGGTTACCTGTGAGTTGTCAGAGGTCATCGGGGACTCTTAAGGCTGAATTCTGGCCCATATAATGCACAAGGAAGAGATGATCCAGCCACAAAAGTTGTGGTGAATACAGCAGGTGGCTAGTAGTGATTAACGATCTTGGTTTTAGTAATTAGTCTGGCATTGACCACACCATAACATTTCAAGGTCTCACAATTTTTGTAAGCTCAGTGCCTTGCTCAGCCTCTAGGTTTTCCTCCCATTATGTCAAATCTTGTATGTGTCTCTAGTGTCCTCCATGCATTTGCTATCTGTAAGTCCCATACAAAAACCAAAATGGAAATGTGTGCAGAAAACCACAGTGATGTCCATGTAGATTATGGCTTTTTTTCCTTTATAGTCAGGTCTGAAAAGTGCCCTGACGTGTCTGGACTAGTGATTTAAGGAGGAAATAATTGACATCAGAGTTTTTCTCTGTTAATTTAAATTAAATATCAACGTTTTGGTTTGTTTCACTACACCTGCAGCTGAAAAAAGTATCACTGTATGTGTTACGAAAGCTGTGTGTCAAAACCCTTCTCTGGTAGGGAGAGACAATTTGCTTGTTGAATGTTTGGCAATATTTAGTTTCTTCCAAAAAAATTGAATCCCTACATGTTAAATCAATGCAGTTGATTTCCCATTCCCCTCCCCTTGCCATTTCCCTTCAGCCTCAAAAGTTACAAGGTTGTGTAAAGACTTGGTTCTCTCTCTCCAGTAAATTGGTATTTAAACAATCTGGTTAAATCGGGAGAAAAACTGCAATCCTAATTCTCTGTCCGAGCCACCTATTCACACTTACAAAAAGTTTGCATGAAAAGTGATCAATACTTCATTTACTTAAGTAATTTGGGAGTTCTCCAGCGCAGAGGTCTGGGAGATGCCTGCCTTCTCTGTTGTTTTTACAGATTTCTGGAAAGGTGCCACGTCTTCCATTCTTGATTCTGACATAGAAAAAGGACAGGCAGATCTAACTGTACTAAAAATGAAAACACACTTAACTGAGAGGCACCAGCTGCATTCTGAGATCATAAAAACCGGCTACTTTATAAAAAGACATCTACAGAAAGTGGCTCAGTGGCAATTTACAAAATCACATCCACAGAGGTGTTGAGACACTGGACTCCCGTTTTATCTGATGAGATAGACATGCCATAAAAAGCTTGGGAACCTGGGCTAGGAGCAAGATGAGCTAGTTGAAATCAGTCCTGGCAAGTTCAGCACTCACAGAGTGTGGTGATTAAACACCAGCTGAAGAACCAAAATACTGTTGGGTTTGTTGGTAGGGTTTGGGTTTTTTTTGTCCAGCTACAGACTTTGTATATGCCCTGGACAAGTTGTGTGGGCTCTGTCTCAGTTCCTCAGGGTTATTCAGGTTTTGAACTAGCATTGATCATATCTCTAGTCTAATTCGTACGTGAGAAGCAGCATTTAAATACCTTCAAGGATCTCAGCTTTTCTGTCCCAGAGAAATGTGAATACAGAGGTAATAATTCTTCTGATATCGTAGGCAGATGAGAGAGAAAATTATGAGGCACTCAGGTTCCACAGTTCTGGAGAACATATGACTGCCCGGGGATGACTAGAGGGGTGTTTATAGGAACCAGGACTCCCAAAATTTCCTGCTCAGCTGTATCACTTTTTATCAGCTTTGCTATACTTTCAAGCACCTGCCCATGTGTTGTTATCTTTTAAAAACACAAGTGGAAGTGTGATTTGGCGGCAACATGGATTTTACATGTGCACAGGCAGTTCACAACTAACTCTCTAGGGAGTAATCCCCATGTTTCTGTTTCTGTTCTCACCTTACTTGACTCCTTTTCCCCAGCAGCTGTGTCTAATTGTGTGCAAGCTCTTGGTGGGGAGGGAGGGTGTCAGATGCTTTTGAGTACTAATATATTAGGAGGTGGTCAGATTCTGCATATGAAAACACAGTGACACAGGCAGTCTGTGTCCTGCATCTCTGCACCTTCCCTTACTGACATTTTCTGACTTGTGCAGCTCCAAAATGGTAAACCTGTGTTTGCACCTTCTATATATGCAATTAACCATACTGCAGTGGGGAGGGATTCTCAAACTTCTAGTATAACCTCCAGGAGCACGCTGTCACTCTAAATCACATGTGGGACTAATTGGTAAATAATTTCAGTGTTACTTTATTATTCTCTGTTGTCAGATCAAAAACCACTGAAACTGGCAGACACGTAGAATTCTTGCCCTTAATGTCTCTGCCTTTCAGAAGCCTCAGCTACCAGAAAAGATTAATGGCCTTGGTTTGCTCCACTGACCTAACTTAGGTTGCAGGCTTTTTGACTGTGAAGCATGAAATACTATGTACATTTAGGAGATTCTGCATTTCTCTGTTTGTTCCTCCTGATTGAGGGAACACAGTAGTCAGCTGAATTCTGTCAGAAGGTTTTTTTGTTGCTCAGGCTTTTTTGAGAATTCCTTGCCAATTCAGCTGCACTAGCCATTAAAAACTGGCTAGTTGTCATAACGCAACATGGAGTTGAACAGTGAGTCTTGAACTCTTTTTCACACTTTACCAGCGATGATCTGAGAAAGATGAAAAGCTGACAGCTTATTTTCCTGGGTAACGCTTTAAACATCCACTATCAAAGAAGTAGTGGAAACTTTTCCTATTGGTGCATGTTTTCTAGATGACCTTCATAAGGCAAAGCTCTATTTGAATGGTGTCAGTTGAAAGAGTGGGTCATGAGTCTATAGACATTGCTGATCAGATCATATGCAGTACGCTTGGATTTATTTCAAAAACTCAAAACTATTGTGGAATAAATGTTTGGTCAGGCTTTCAAAACAGAGAGAAACTACATCTCAGGAAATTGTTCTTCCCTAAAGCCAGCTGCTTTGTGTATTAACTTGTTTTATTTCATCCTTTCTGCAGCAGCCCTTCTCATATGACTTCTCTTTGTGGTTGTAGTGGATACTGACAGGACAACGTGTCCCCATCCTTTTATACGGCCCTGGGAGCTCCCACTTCCACCTTCACTGTAGAGCCCTTTGTTGCTGCTCTGTACTCCAGAAGTACCACAACATGTGGAGCTGCTGCTTTGGGATGTGGTATCCCAAAGCCATTGGTCTGCAGAGAGAAATCTATGTTTAAACTGGTTGATGCACACTACTCAGATGACCCAGAAAAAAAGCCCACGGTAGACCTCAAAAGGAAAAAAGTCACAGCATTCACTCCCAGAACTTGAAGACACTTGCTTTCTCTGATATCAACCATTATGTGGAATTATAATTTATATTTTTACTTCAATCTTTTGCAGCATTTTGTCGGTCAGAAGTTTCAAGTATGCATCTCACACTGTGTAATAAGGTTCACATTTCTTCTCTTTTCTTTCCCAGTCTTAGGTTTCTGCAGTTTTTTGTAGACTTGCAGCAGCTGCTGTCCCATACTTGGGAATAACTTCCCACAGATAATTTATAGGTGCCAAATACTTGCTGTTTGAGTCAGCGTATAACCCTACTTTATTGGCAGTGGCAAGTGAGTGCACACAAGTTATCCCATTAACTTCAATAAAGCATCACTTCAATGATACTAATTTTAGCAGTCACAGACAGAAAAGTTCAGTATTTTGGGGTTTAGGGGAACGTGCCTCAAATTTTCATCTTGTTTTTGTCTCTTTCTTGTTTCTGAGGGAATTTTGGAAGCTAAAATAGTTTTAAAACGTATTTATCTCACAGAACAGACACACAAGTGAATAGGGTTTTGTGCCATAGTCTGCTTCAGGAAATCATTGTGTCACAATGGTAACATTTCTTCCAGTACTTAATGATGTTTTATAAGACCATTAAAAAAAAGAACTTGTATTAAAAATAATCTTTTTATCCTAAGTTTGGAGAAGTCTTTTAACTCAACATCTTCCACTGACTTCTTTTTCATCCAAATAGAGCCTTTATTGAAGTTCATTTCAAGCAAAATATAATGTTCTCCCCTTGCATTGTAACTCTTCACACTTCTTCCACTTGTTACATCGCCATCTAGTGATTTAAAAACATTGCAAACCTTATCTGAAGAGAGTTTCTCTGATAGCCAATTATAAGTCACAGTAGTGAAAACACTTAAATGCCAGTGCAGTTGCCAGTGCTTATGTATGGAATCCATAATTGAACATGAGTGACTTCTTAGTATATGAACAAGTAATCTTTTCTGTAAGAAGACAACTGCTTTATATGAAGCGGATGCAAGTGGAGGGAAGAAATATGCTGGAAAGCCTTAAGTGTTCAGCTGAAAAAGGTACCGATATATCTGCTTAAAGAACTATTGATTTGGTGTACTGAAGCATAGTAGCACTAACTGAGAATTGCCTGTGCATCAGCAAGTAAGAAGTTTCTTCCATTCTATTTGATTTTTAACACAATTTGTACTATTACCTGGAGCACCGTATCCAGCTCTGGGGTCCCCAACATAAGAAGGACATGGACCTGTTGGTCCATGAGGACCAGAGGAGGGCCACAAAGATGATCAGAGGGCTGGAGCAGCTCTGCTGTAAAGACAGGCTGAGAGAGTTGGGGCTGTTCAGCCTGGAGAAGAGAAGGCTCCAGAGAGACCTTATAGCAGCCTTCCAGTACCTAAAAGGGGTCTACAGGAGGGATGGGGAGGGGCTCTTTGTCAGGGAGTGTAATGATAGGACGAGGGGTAACAGTTTCAAACTGAAAGAGGGTAGATTTAGGTTAGATACAAAGAAGAAATTTTTTACACTAGGGTGGTTAGACACTGGAAGAGGTTGCCCAGAGAAGCTGTGGATGCCCCATCCCTGGAAGTGTTCAAGGCCAGGCTGGACGAGGCTTTGAGCAGCCTGGTCTAGTGGGAGGTGTCCCTGCCCATGGCAGAGGGGTTGGAACTACATGGTCTTTAAGGTCCCTTCCAACCCAAACCATTCCTTGATTCTGTCATTCTATGATTATCTGGTTTTGTACTCTGTATTCCTCTCCTGAGTGTTCATATTAAGCTACAGTTAAGATGGTATGGGAACCCAATGTATGGCATGCTTTTAATACATATTGTAATTGCCTGGCCAGCACTACATTGCTTTTATTTTTGCCAATTAGAAGGCGAGCAACTGTGGAATGACCATGTATGCATGGTCTTCATATTTTTGAGGGAGGTGAAATATCATAGAAGACTAGGTGCTGCTTTTGATTTGGACATGTGGTAGCACAGGCAAATAGAATGTTTTGGGAGCGTTTCTTTACTGAACGCTTCAAGGCAAGGCCGAGTAACAGATGTTAGGCAGGATCTGATTCTCTGATATTATTATTCACAGCTGTGCTGAATGGGCGAGGATGTAATTTCTAATCTGAGAGACCAACAGCCCTTTCACTTCTTGCAACAAGATAATTTCTCACTGTTCATATCTCTCAGTATCCTTTTTCTGTTCCTGTGTCGTGACAGCCATTTTCATTTAGAGTTGCCAGCAGTGATAGTTTCATCAACCTGTGGTTGGCAGAGAGACTTTTGCTTAGGTCATGTCCCACAGTTCTGCAAACTTCATGTCTGAAAGAGATAAACTGCATGTGCTGGCCCTACATTATTCCTCAAATATCTCCTTTGTAATAGTAGGCTCTGTCTGATACAAATCTGTGTAAGGTATCAGTGACTGAAATAACTTTCCTCATAAGTGTTAAACCAGCGTGCACCTACCTAAAATATCCTTTCTTTAGAGAAGAGGGAGACAAGAAGTTGTGCTTTCTGGCAGTATTGTACCTAGCGATGGTGTTGTCTCCACCATTGGCACTGGGCTCCCGGGAGCCATAGGTAAGAGTTCAAATATGGATCCCTCTGGTTTTAGACTGGATGCTTTGCACTGGCAGCAAATTAAAGCCCCCCACACCCCACCCCCACCCCCTCTCCCCCATCCCTTACTCTTAACTTGGCCTTTGGTCCATTGTCTTATTTACTCATTTCTGAAGTGATCTTTGGGATACAGTTTGGGTTTGACAGAGATAAGTTTCCTCACCACACAGTTATAGCTCCTTTCTGGACAAAAACCGTCAAGTGGTGCCTCCAGTTGTAGTCTGCCCCAGAGCTGAGATAGTTCTTTGTAGGTGAGCGATTTTTAAATTTTCTTAAAATCTTTTGGGTTCCCCAATAAAGGACCATGAAGCAGTATTCAGATGCTCAGCTCTAGAAAATTGTCTGCTGTCCTACTGGTAGAGGAAGAGTGTGTCTACTCTGAAAAGTATTTCTGAAAGTCTGGGGCATGTGTCTCCCAGAAAAATGCTGCAGAAGGGTAGTATGGCCTTTCAGCATCAAATAAGATAGAGCAGAGATCAGTTTCATAGTTAACTGTGTAGGTCTAAAGGATTTTACAGCATGCAGAAGAGCATGAGGAGAGGTGAATGCAGAGACAAGGAGTCCTCAGAAGGATCGTACATGGCTTGGTTAGCAGATACACCTTGAAAACACTGGATGTTTCTGCTTGCCACTGTAGTGCTCACGCAAAATGTCAGGGAAAGCATCATGCTGCTGTCACCCATGCAGCTCTTAGCTCCGTGCTGCTGCTGCCTGCACAAACAGGAGTCAAATGGACTGGAGGGTGGTAAGATGTGACTGATGGGGAAGATGAACAGCCCTAAATCTGAGGCCATAAACCACAACTTCTCTCAAGCCATTAAGACTTCTGAGTCTTAATTCCAAGAATAATCCAAGTGTCAATTAAGCCACATCCTCCACAAATGGAAAAGCCTGTGAGGGGCATTTGTTGAAATTTCACTAACAAGTCCTGCCAAAAAAAATCTGCTGCCCATGTACATCATTTATATACCAGCTGCCAGGACTGCTAGCCAGCTGCCTTTGGGAAGGGAGTTAGATGGGGATTCTGGGGCTGAAACTTTCCTGTTACAATTTAAAGAGAAACTTTTGCATTTCAGTTGCTTGCCCTGAGTTATTTACTTTCACAACCTTTCACTTTGGGGATGCTCTAGATAAACTGTGCTTAACTGCTATATTTAATCCAAAAGCTCTATCGTAAAGGTGAAAGGAGGGACAGATAATGAAGATGATTATGCAGGTTCCATGTAGTGCTAGAAGGCAAGACTTTTGTGTAGTTGACTGCATTTTAAACTTAATTCCTTTTTTTCTTTTTGGAGCCAGAACTGCTACCAAAAGCTTGTTTTGCACAAACCTATTCCTCAGCTGAAAGATGCTCATTATGTATTTTCGTTCACTGGATTTATGCCCTCTTGGTTGACACATACGTGTAATTTGATTTTCAAGATGCAGTACTGGTATCTATATCTGTGGCTTGTATTAGTGATGGGGAAAACACTGATTGTAAAAACCTAGCATATCTGAAGGAATTTTAAGGAATTTTCCAAAAGAAGTCAGTGTAAATATCTGCACTTTACAAGGTGGGAAAAGTGAACGAGTGGCAGTATACTAAAGCAACCTATACAAGGTTCCCTTGCAAGCCAGCAAAAGAGCCAGGAAATAAGAAGTTATCAAATACCAATGTGTTATTCCCAGAGAACATATGAAAGGAGCTTCACAGCGCATCTGGAACTTTGAACCTGGAGGTTCTCTCTGTCCCAAACAATTAATCAGCATCTACCATGTCCCTTCAGTGAGGTATAAGGAAAGTCTTAACTTTCTCGAGCACTAAGATGCCTCTGTAAGTCATACATGTCCTCACATGCTATACTGCAAAATGATGCTACAGACAATTTGTCCCTGAGAAAGCACCACAGAAGCTTTAAAACTCAAGAATTTATTTTCTTTTTATTTTACGTCTGTGGAAGGCTAATTACTGATAAGCTGACTGCACTGGTGACTTGCATTACTGTGTGGGAGTCATCAATTTACCTCAGTAACACACTGAGTAGAGAACAGAGACAGGTTTTTGTTCCTTGGGCTCTGTTATGGATTTAGAACTATACTACATGTCTTTTTTCCATTGTCTTCAGGAATAAGTATCATTATAAATTGGGCTGTGCATATAGAGATTTAGTTCATCTTCAGATGACAGAATAGAAAGTTATCCTGCCTTTAAACACTGTATATGGTAGAAAGGCAGTCTGTGTTGGTGGAATTTTCTTCACAGTGTGAGGGAGGTCACAGACAGTAGAAGTCAACACTAAAGACCTGCAGGCTCTTAAGAAATGATCTGATTTTTGCTATGAGAATTTAAAGTCCCACAGGAAGGCTAGCCCAACTGAAGGATCATTTTCTACCCTGGTAAATTGCATCTCCTTTCTGTTGAGAGCCACAACTGAGGATGACTCTTCTCTCCATTATACTCTCCACTGAAGGTCATGAATCTTTTGTCTGTAACTGCTGTTTTACCTCATCTGAGTATTTTAGATTCTTTCTTTCCCATTGCCCTATGAAACCAGTAGGTCTCTGTACCTACTGTCAGTGAATTAGAGAGCAAGGACTCATGGATCTGTTCACAACTTCCTCAAAAAGAGCAGCCCAGTTTCATAGAATCATACAATCATTTTGGCTGGAAAAGACCTTTAAGATCATCAAGTCCAACCAGAAAACTAACACTGCCAAGTCCACCACTAAACCTTGTCACTAAGTGCCACATCTACACATCTTTTTAATACCTCTAGGTATGGCGACTCAATCACTTCTTTGGGCAGCCTGTTCCAATGCTGGAAAACCCTTTCAGTGAATACATTTTTCCTAATATCCAGTCTAAACCTCACCTGGTGCAACTTGAGGCCGTTTCCTCTTCTCCTATCACGTTACCTGGGAAAAGAGACCAACCTCCACCTCACTCCAACCTCCTTTCAGGTATTTGTAGAGAGCGATAAGGTCTCCCCTGAGCCTCCTTTTCTCTAGACTAAACAAGCGCAGTTCCCTCAGCTGTTCCTCATAAGACTTGTGCTCTGGACCCTTCACCAGCTTTGTTGCTCTTCTTTGGACATGTTCCCAGCAGGCCATTGGTGCTTCTGACTGCATTATTAATGTCTAAAAATGCACAAGGCCTGAGCCTTTTCCTGTTGTTCTGGTGTTCTTAAGGCCTTTTTCCTGTTAAAGTTCTCTAGCACTGAATAATATCCTTGCCCAGCCTTTTTTAGAGGAACAGATTGGTGTCTGGCAGTTCTATTTTGCCATCTTTTTCACAAATCTTTAGAACTGAGCATGACTGAGAGCTTATCCTGCAGTCAAATTTAGATTAAGTTGTCCAATGCGGTTGTAAAAGCTGCTTCAAAGCAAGGACTGAATACACTTAATTCTCTTTGTAATCCCAGCTAGAAGCTAAGCCATATTTATAGTCCTGTGGTGGTGTATAAAAGTAAATGTGTATGGTCATTTTTCACTGTCCAGTACAGAAATGTTTTAGCAGGTCTTTGTACTTTGAATTCAACATCACATTGTCTCTTCGTATTTTCTAGGATCCTGTTAGGGAAAGAAATGGGATATTTCCTGATGTTGAAATAGGTTCAAACCACATCTTTGAACTTATTCTCCTTTTCAGATATGTGTTATCAGCCAGATATGACACCACTCCATAAATAGCTCAAGATCAAATGAATGAAGAAATACACAGCAATGCCTTCTTTTCCCCAAAAGGGGAAGGAGCATCTTCATTGATTGGCTTTTTGAGCAGCAAATAAAAACTAATTGTTGCGTCATCTCTAACTGAGCCTCACTCTACAGCAGTAGCAGTGCCTTTAAAGTACTTGACATCCTTTGCTTTGCTGTTAATTTCACCTGAGACTGTAAGCAAAATTAATAAAAGGGCCATCTGTGATAGATAGTTCTGTCCTGAGCAGTTCCACTGAGTGGTCTAGCAGCCATCAGACATTTCGCCTTTGTATACGTTGGATCACAAGGCATGAAGGTGATTCTTGGAACCTTGCAATGTAAGCACCCAATATATTAATTTCTAGAGGTGTAGATTCTTTCTGCTCCATTGACTATTCTGTGAAATTAGCTGTTAAAAGTACACTGGCAGGGCAGGTCATTTTATGTCAGAAGAGAATGTTCTTTTCGGGCATTTGTAAAACTTCATGTTTGTTGGAGAGAAGTTGAGAGTCACTAGGCATGATCAAATAAAATACAACTGCAAGAATGTTGGGTTATTTTCTGTGGTAAAGTGGCTTATCACCATTGCTTTTGATTCATATTAATTGAGCATCATGTCTCACATAAAATAATACTGAAATTATTGGAATTTTAGTGAAACACTGGTTTATCTATTTACAACCATCTGTTGTCAATGTTTGGAGTCCTTTTTACTGAATATGAAACGTAGTAATGTTGACATGCAGTGAAGAACTGCCTGATGCAGCATCATATCACAAGAAATTGCAGTGCAAATAATTATATGGTTTGCCTAAGATGGAAACTCATGTACCAAGGCTCCTGTCAGTCAGAATTCCATTGGACATGATGATCTACAAATGTTTTGTAAGAGATGATCCAATTCAAATGTTTACGTTAGGTACGACAACCATGAAGGAAAGTAGGAGTACTCCTGAGGTCATGACAGAAGTCTGTCTCAGAACCAGCTCTGCTCCCTTATTTTCCCTTTGCTTCTTATTATTCCCACCGTTTCTTGATTTTCTCTCCACGTGCACAAATGCTTCAGCCAAAGTCCATGGACTACATTGAGGAGGGAGGCTGTGGGAAAGAAAATGGCAGAGAAAAAATACCTCGCGACAACTTGGTGTCTAAGGAATTATTAAAATACACTAAAGTTTGTTCAGGGAGCTGGCATGCAAGAATAAAGGGAATTGTAATAGAATATGGCTAACATCCTAATTAAAAAAATAGAAAGGCAGAAGGGCACAATTAGTGAACTGCAGACAATGCAAATTTGGCTTATGAAATCATTAATTGCGAGGATTTTGCTAGCATTTCTTTAATCAAGGCATTTTTAGTTTAAGTCTAGCAGATGGTACAACTTGTGTTTCACAGTAAGAGACTGGCCATTATCTTGAGCAACCAGGTCTGAAGACATTTGGAGATAATACATGTGACTAAAGTTTGATTGTCATGTGGGATTGTCATAGGCCCAGGCAAGGCAGCACCAGCGCTACCAGAGAGATCAGGCTGGGTTCCTAAAAAGGGATCTGTGGGTAAAAGTGTTGGAGGGAGAGGTAACATTGTCTTTGGAACAAACGGTTGTACCAGCTGAGGCCACCCCTTCTGCAACACTGTGGAAAGATTATTTGTCTCAGGTATCAGATCATCTGTCTGCAAAAGAGATCACAGAGCTTGAAGGGGGTTAGGGAGAGGAGGTGGGAAACAAAACAAACTAAGCAGTATCATCTGCTTAGATCAGTGCATCTAATAGAAGATAATATCACTTTCTGTCAATCCTTAGATCACCACATCAGCACTGTTACTGCCACGATACGGAATTTAGGGTAGACACACTCAAAAGCAATCAACTTGCATTTTTAAAAGTGTCTCAGTAGTACTACTCTTCCGGAACTCCTCTGTTGTTTTTCAAGATACAACGTAAACTATATCTTCAAATTTTATTTGGTACAACTGACTGGCTGATGTAAGTAAGTCATGACCATGGAATCTTAAAAACAGAAGCTTTAGGTGCTTTGACTTGCCTTAGCTTCTGTCATAATGTTAGGGTGCTTCATTGTCTGATAATTTAGATTTTACATTGTCTGAATAGCTGCACTTAAACATGCATGCAGATTTGGTTACCCTGTAAGTTCGCTGTTCCTCTGGCTCTCTGCTCTTCTAGGAGAGCTGGTGTACTAAGATCCGACTGCAGGTCAAATGTCTCTCAGTCCGCCGGAAACGCTCGAATTCAGAGCTCCTTAAAGTCACTGAGTGTTGGACATCAGTGATGGCAGTGAGGAGTCCCCTGCCACCCCCACACCCAGCCTGCTCTGGGATCACTGGAGCAATAAGTACACCCAGCTGCCTGCACTGTGCCACTCACAGTGCACACCAGGAAGGCATTGCCCGAGCACGAGCTGCCCCTGCAGCAATACCAGGCACCAGAACAGATTTGCTTTGCAGAAGAAGCACAGTTTTCCAACATGGTATAGCTTCACTTCTGACGAGTTGGATCCCATGAGTAGGTTTATGCTGAATATCTAAGGAAGGCTGTTTGAGACTGCGGGGAAAAATATGCCTCCGAAGCTTAATTTCCCAGCACTACTAGAAGGGCAGATACAGGAGGAACAGGAAGGATCTCTGTACATGCATACTTTAGTCTTTTGCTGGCTGCTCCCCACAGTCAGCTCTCTCATGGTTTCCAAGCCTGCCAGCTTTCCCCCAGCAGAAGGAGATAAAGTGTGCACCTACTTCTCGGCAGGCCCTTCCCACTAGCCATGGCTAGGTAATGATTTAGCCAGTAGATGGCATCAGCAGTATAGACAGGCTCCAGACAACCTTTCACAATCTCTTCAGGCTCAGCTCTGCTGCGAACTTGAAACCCCAGCCGGGCTGACTGGATTAACTCCAGACCGAACACAGGTTGAGCCATCTCCACACCCTGTGGACAAGTTTCTGGCAGTTCCTCTGCCTGCACATTGCACAGAGGGGTTTTCTGATCCAAGCTCGGGATATTCCTTGGTTGTGCTGTGTTCCACCTGACCCCTGCTGGCACATCTGTTTCACGTCAGGCGTTTTGAGGTGGTTACGACATCTGAAAGCATCAGCGTATAAATTTGACAGGGCTGTGGGCAGCAATGCCATGGACTTGAGGAATAACTAAACGAATAAGAACAAGGTTGGCGAGCTGTCCATCACAACATACATCTGATGCAGTCTTTCATGGTCCAGGCAGCACTTCTGAGGCTGGTCTTATCTCAGAACGAGGTTTGGTACCATTAATTCATACTAATTCTGGCAGCCCCACTCCTGCCATGAGAAAAGCTACCTGCTTAGACCAGTTTTGTCTTCCCCAAGCAGCCTCCTTATTCCATGGTGGACATCAAGGCTCCTGCTGCTCATGCTGTCAGAACTGGCATTAATTGCAAAGTTAATGTTGGATTGCTCATCTTTAACTCTTGGTGGTTTTACATGTACTCAAACAAGCAAATGGATTCATAAGTATCTGAATCTTTCTTATCCACTCATTTTTTATTTAAAAAAAAAAAAAAAAATTAATGCCTATCTCCTGATCACCTTCATGGGTTGTTGCTGAGCTTTTAGTGGTATATTGTGCACCTGGACACTGGACATATTGCACCACACTCCAGCTCCTCACTGCACGATATACTGATCACAAAAAATGTAAAACTGTCTCTGCACAAGTAGTTTGCAGCATGTACTTAAGAAGCAGAGTATGGAAACAAGAGGGAAACATGGGGAAGCAGTGATACTGCTTAAGCTGCCAGCACCTAGTGGAGAATACAGGGCTTCATGAACTCATGGGCTGACCATGCCAGCTGTTTTCAAGAGCATGCACTTTTTTGCATCAAAATAGTTCGAGTAATAAATCGGATGGCTTCCCAGTCACCCTCTGTAGTCAGCAAGGGTAGAGATTGGCGCTCTGGATTGCCTTCTACAGGAGCTTGCCTCAGTGTTTCCTAGAGGGGTAGGGGCACAAACCATCCATGACAGGTACTTAATGCAGGCATCATTTATATATGAAAGAGTTATATTAGGTTAGACTGCAAGCTTAGTGACCATTAGAAGGAAAATACAGACAGATAATCTTCCTGCATGCTCCTCCACAATGGATTTTGTCCCACATTAGTAAAATTGCACTAGGGGCAAATCTGATCCATGGCTTGTACAATATGTGGTGGGTGGAAAAAAGAGGGTACTTTAATGTGCTCTAGAAAAAGACCAAGCCAAGTTCTTTGTGAAACAAATTGTGCTTTGGCAAAAGTCTTGACTGTGGTCTGAGTTAATTAAATCAATGAGTTAGAATTTCCTGAATGTATGGATGTTGTCTAGACTAGAGAACTTTGCAATAGCACTAGGTGCACTGATGCACTTATGTATACATTTCGGGTCCTTTTGTATTTGATTTCTGGTTTGAATCATTTGGGTGTGCTCCATGTTTAAAGCTGCACACTGACAAGGCCAAGAAACTTCTTAAAGTTAAACCTGAAATTCATACTGGCTGTGAATCTACCAAAGTAAGTAAGAGTGACACAAGTCCCATCTTATAACAGAGCAGTAAATTTACCTTAAGGGGTGATAGTGAGGCATGCATGCCAGACTAAATAAGGGCATCATGTTCTCCACCCCCAAATGAATACTTCATCCATCTGACTTCCCTGCCATTTGTCTTGCTTTCCCTGTGAGGGAGCTCTTGGTCTCCTCTCAGAGTTTTGAATACTGTCCTAAAAATGGGTGTTGGTTGGCCAAAAATAGGGACTGAGGCAGGTATGAGGAATGACAAGGAAGCCAGTGGCTGAGAAGCTTGGTTTCAAGCAGCTGGCTGAATGATAGAATGAAATTGGTGGTAAGCCAAAGCACAGTAGCCTGGAGACAGGCTCAAGAAGGAGAAGGCAACGTGGAGTGTTGTGGATAATCTACAGGTGCATGTACACAACCCCCAGCAGCATTCACATTGTGCTCAGCTCAGACAACTCTGTTTTTCTAAGCTGTATATTTCTGAATGGATATTCTGGCAGTCCCCCGTCATGTTTTTCTTGGAATTATTATGTTGCCACTTCCTCAAATAGGATTTTTTTTATCTGTGAGTTTTCTTTTGATTGCGCAGTAAACAAGTTAAGCTAACACCCAGGCTGAAATCAGCAGCATTTGGGACCACAAGCCTAGTGGTTTTAGGTTCCAGCAAGAGCACATTATTACAGCTTTTTACTGTATTTTTTTCCTCTCCATAATTATGTTAGGCTTCATGCTAGCTGGTTTTCACTGTGGTTTTTATGTCTCCAGGAGTCTTTCAGAGGTCTGAGCATCTAAGCCAGCTTGTGGGTTTCTTCTTCGTTGGTTCTTAACTCACCCACTGTCACATTCCAAGTCCCCTTTCACTGTCAGTCTTGCCAGAATATCTAAAAGCACCCCCAGATCACCAGGTATCTTAAAATGCACAGCAAGTTTATCAGTTTTCTCTCTACTTTCAGAGCTTTTAGGTTTCAGTTCTTCTGTGTCTTGCACCCTTCATATGCAGCTAGGAAGTCTAGAAACTTGCTTTATGTCTTCTTCATGAAAATTGGCCTTCTCATCTACTTGCACATCTTCAGAACCTGTAGAGAACATGATGAAATTCTCAGTAAAATCACAAGCATTGGTAATATTGCTTTCCTGCTGCTTTAAAAGTCACAAGTTTAAGTATTCACTGTTGTTTGAAAGTCCATTAGCATGTCTGTCAACTGAGATTCATAGGAATGACCTGATTGAAAAAGACTTCTGCAAGGGATATGAAGCTCATACTCATGTTGTTTCATATTCATTCACACTGTTAAAGTGTTCCATAGTACAAATGACATCAAAAGTTATATTTCACCATGGAAATAAATTTCAGATTTTTACTCAAGTGACAATTCCCTTGTTTCTAATAAAAACTCTGGTTTTGTTACTTGCAGCTTCTGGAGTTGCTTCAGTTTCATCTGCCACCTCCATGTCATTGTTTGACAACAGAGAATTACCATTTCATATTATTCTCCTAAAACACATTGTACCTAAGATGCTTTGAGGTAGTACCCCTATAGGGTCCTTGCACAGCAGGTCTGAAGTCACAAGAGGTTTTTTTATGTGACTGAAACTTCTGCCATGTGGGGCATCTGTCAAGTGTGATATCAGGTTCATTCAACTGCTAGTCAAGAAGAGCACAGAACAGGTGATAGTGCATGTGATTACCTTTCTGTGTAACTCATAAAAATGCACTGAAATCAAGGGCAGTCTCTCAGTTGTCATATGACTGAAACTGCTGCAATGCTGGAGAAATGTGGGTATTACCTGTGTAATTATTACACCTTTGCAGATGGCTCAGAAGTGAAACAACTTGCCCAGAACCATCCAGTGAATGAGGCATTGGGACTAATTTTAATTTTAACCATATACGAAGTGGTAAATGGTCTTTATATGCAGAAAAAACATTAAATACTTATAAAAGTGCAACACTGAGAAATACAGCACTTGATATTGCCCAAGAGTGTCTTTCATCTCACTGTGCTGTTAATCATAGGATTTAATGACCAATTTGATGCTATCATAAAAATTCATCTCTAGCTTCTATGCATTTTTAAAAAAACACTTCCCTTTGAGCAGTAGTGTATTTGTGGTGCCTTTAAACAGTCATCCTATAAAAGACTAAGTGGCAGTAATTTTTTGCTAATAAACTTCTTAACTGTCTTGCTACGAATCTCATTTTGCATGAAGTTCTTTCCCTGTGAAATAACTACCCTCCCCTTCCATTAGGGGATCCTCAATAATGAAAACATGTAGGCCTACTTTAAGAAAAATATCTTTAATGTGTGTGGAGAAGGCAAGTGATTTTATGATATGGTAGCCTGACAGAGTAAATACTCATTTGTCTCCAATATGATGATCCGTAATCTATAACGATTGTCCTGTCTACACTAGGATTTTGACAGGTGCAAGTTAAAATGCATTCATAGCAAAGATGCAGAATCATTAGACAAAAGCATAAATGCCTCCCCGAAGAAGCTGCTGTGCAGCAGGAGACACCGGGGGTTATGAGGGAAGGTGGGGTAGGTTGGCTTCCTGCTTGTAAAGAAATGTCAGGTGAAGGTTGTGGGCATTTTGATATGTACAGCTTGTTCATTTATGCTATATGCACTGGTGTCTGGACAGAAGCAATCACAGAAGAAACCTTACCACTATAATAGCTTAAACATCTGTGTGCCTTTTCAAGCAAGCAGCTTTTCCTTGGGAATTTGCTCTACATCAGAAAGATTTTAAGTGGTCATGTGATTCTTTGTTGCTTACCATAGCACTCTTGCCAACCAGCAAAAATGCCCGATCCCCAAAAGCTCAATATCCCACTGCCTAACTTCTGAAGGACTAAGGAAAAGGACCCTCAAAAAAAAAAAAAAAAGGACTAAAAAAAAGATGCTTGTGTATTACTGCATCAGATACTGACTACTGATTAAAAAAATCCTAAAAAGCAGCAAAAAATTTAGAAGACAGTCATATACTATATCTATAAAGTGGCAAGCAAGTTGGAATCAATTAGGAGGAAAGATGTTCTGGATGTATGCAAATTAATTGTATTTCAAATTAATGTATTTCAAACTAATTCCTGTTTTACAGTATAAATAAATTAACCTCCACCGATTAGAGGTTTCCAGTGCTTTTAATGTCAGTGTCATAATCAGATAACAGAATGGATTTACCTTTCTACATCATAGCTCCAAAAGGCTTTCAATCTGAAGCTTTATTTTATTTGCGACCCAGTTAGAGAACTCAAGGTTTTGGGCCTCAGTTGCTTGCTGATAGCCTGCTTTACACAAACTGCTTGTTGGTGGCCTTCATGACTGAAAGGAGACCTCACCCCAGACCCCATCCCTCCATGCTTCCCACCACCTGCACTCCTCGGTTCTCACCTTTTGACAGCCAGAGACCCCCCACCCTGCAGCAAAAGCCAAACTCAAGAGAGACAGAGGCAGGCAGTGCCTCTCTGTCTTTGATTCGAGCACCAGATCTACATGGCAAGAGGCCTCCAAGCCATTTATGAAGATGAACTCATGTTGGGAGACAGCATCGGAGCTCCATCAAAAACCCTCCAGGAATCTCCCTGACAGCCCAAAGCCAAAACTCAAAGGATCCAATTATCTGCGGGTGTTGGTCTTTTTTCCCAGGTAACAAGTGATATGAGGGAATGGCCTCAAGCTGTGCCAGGTGAGGTTTAGATTGGATATTAGGAAAAATGTCTTCACTGAAGGGGCTGTCCAGCACTGGAACAGGCTGCCCAAGGAAGTGGTTGAGTCACCATCCCTGGAGGTACTTAAAAGATGTGTAGATATGGCATTTAGGGACATGCTTTAGTGATGGACTTGGTAGTGTTAGGTTTACAGTTGGACTCGATGTTAAAGGTCTTTTCCAAAACATAAATGATTCTATGATACTATAATTCTAGATGTAGTTGTAATATGCAAAATGAATGAATTGGATAAACCCCCAAAACACAGGGGTAAAGAAGGGTGACAGGATTTCAAGTAAGACTGAAAAGAAATGGCTTAAAATTTGAAATATTTTATATTGCAATGACAATGTATAACCTTTTTGACATCAAGTTAGACTTTCTGCCCAGCTACTTGATATGAAATTCCAGAATGGGTAAATTCTGAGAACTGTTTTATCTAAAACAAATACTTGGTCTTAAGATGGCACTTTTGCAAATCTGGATTTGACATTATCTTGCTGCTTAGGTGGAATATGGATTATTATATTCTGAGTGCTACCTTATACTTCCCACATATAAATTGCTGTGAATTATGTGAATGTTCTCAGTAGACTATGCTTGCTCCACACTTAGCATTTTGCCCTTTGAGAGCAGCAGAGTGATAATACTCTCTGCCAGGCTAGATTGCTTCAGACAATGAACTGTTGAGACTGACCACGTTTTCAGGTGGAGTTTTCTGACCTGACAAGAACAAGTAGGCTGGTATTTCCAACTTCAAAGCATGAATTTTTTATAACACTGCAAGGTGTGGGTGGTGATGGTGTAGCATACTGAAAAAAAAAGCAATATTATATCTGGCATCCTGTTATCCATTTCACAGTAGTAATTCCAGTGTTGTTTCATTGCTATGTAAATGAATGTCTATACATCAACAGGGTGGTAGTGAATGGAGTTTGATTACTCCACATCAAAATATAGCTCTGAAGAGTTATCTTTGTTATTATAAAAACTAGATATGTAAACCAGCCTCACCTCACTTGCAGGTGTTGGGATGAATCGGGAATGCGCTGTTCTGAAGACGTCATGGACTAGGCACAGGCTAGGGCACGACAGATGACTGAAGACATACTGCACACGAGAAACAGTAGATTGTACTGAACTCCAAAATGATTTGTTTTGAAATACAGTGATCTGAAGTCACATAGGGTTTTTTCTGTCCTTCAGACTGAGAATACTATTTTAACATAGTTAGTACAGATCACCTGAATTTAATCCAAAACAAGAGAAACTCCTGGCAGTAAGAGTGGGAATTTAAGATTCCCACAGGAGACAAAAAAAAGAAAAAAACACACCCAAACCTGAAACACTTCTTAAAGTCTTCTACTTTCTTTCAGACTTGTTATCAAATTCATGAAGAGTAATTCTTACTTAATTTTATTTTAAATAATTTTGAAAAGTTCAGTTTAAGTGCTAGTTTGTGGTAATGATAATAAAGCCTCAACCAACCAACAGGGGCATGTGGTAGTTTCTCTCTCCTAATTTCTTTTTGAACTTTCACTAAATTACTTCTTTCCTGCCTCTGGAGAAAATATCTGTGAATTATGATGACATCTCTTGGCAAGTGCTGTCTTGAGAATCATGTAGCTGTCAAAATATGTGATGAAGTCAAATGACCCCAAGGGAGGAAAATGTCATTTGTTTGTCATCATGACAAGTGATGTACCTCTGTGAGATAGTCTAACAGATTAAAGTTTATCACAATAATCAAGAAACTTACTTTAATGATGGAACTTCCTTTCTTCACAGTCTACCAGCTGTGTCCTTCTTCCTCCCTTTCTTCCTCGCTCTGCATTTCCCCCAAGACAGTTTCACTGATTATGTCAATGTGAGATTTCCACATGAGATCCAGCCAGACAGCAAAGCACCCTGCTATTTTCTTGTGGACACTGACTCTGGCTGTGTTTGAAAAAGGGCAATGGTTAGAGTTAGGCAGGATACCTCTGTCACGCACCATGTGACATGTCATCCGCCGGGTACTGATCTAAAAGCTGATCATGTCTGGAGAAGGGAATCAAGCTAGGCTCCTCTGGAAGTCACTTCTAGCACTGCTCTTCTTCGATTCAACAGCTCTGTGGCAGGAATGATGAAAAATCTACTGTGAGGTTGTCACCGGTATAAAATCACAGCGCTGGTCCAGTGTTGCTTGTTTGTTTGCTGAGATTCACTAAGATCCTGGGTAAAAGCGGATGTAAGTTGCTGGGTACAGTGTTCAAAAACATCCGAGTACCTCAGAATACCTAGGCTTTTAAGGAAAAAAGAAAAACAGAAAGATATGAAAATTCTGGCTTGAAGGAAGGTGACTGAATCCAGCTTTCCCCTTGGAGCCAAACTGTCCCAAACCCTGCAATCAGGCCAGCCTTGCCTTTGTTTGACCAGCTCTTGAAAACCTCGCTGGTGAGTCCATCCAGGGTTGCATCATCCTCTGCACCTTCCAATACATTTTCCTTTTTTCTGGCCCGAATCTCCCAAGGTGCAATCCATGGCCATTTCCCCTTGTTATACCATCTGCAAGTGATAGCAAGGGATCTTTGTAATTCCCTTCAAGTATTTGTAAACTGCTACTAGAGCACCCCAGCCTTGTCATTGCCTGACCAAACAAACCCAGCTCTCTCACCCTCTTTTCTGGGTCATACTGTAGGCCCCTGACCACCTTGATAACATTAAACTCTTCAGGATGGAGATCACTGAAACAGAACTAAAAGATGAGGCAGTTTTGAGAATTTCATCCATAGCTGTATGCTCTCGGTAGCTGCTTTGTGTATGTCCCAAGTGGAGGACAGAAAAGAAATAGAAGTGCTAAGTCTGAGATGCTGGTATTGAAAAGGGATATTTCTGCTATGCAGAGACAAAAGATGATTGCATGAATAGTGGTGAAGGAGAGGTGTGCTCCTTAGTGAAACATCTACTGTATATGCTGTGCTAACGGTTAATAGGTGGAAGTGTTGGTTTTGCTTAAAACTCCACACTGTCCGCCAGTGCTTCCCTGTGGGCCTGTATCTCAGTTCAGAAGCTTTGCAAGAATTTTAAGGGATTGTTAACAGCAGCTATGGTGGTGCTCTCTTTCTGTGCTGCCTGTGGTATTCCCTGCTATGTGCTTTGATCTGAGTCTCACCTCCTTACACACTGAGCTGTAGGTTGGAAAGGAAATAAAGTTAAAAATATTCCCATTGAGATCTTTCTCTGTGTTCTTGCAAACCAAGTGGATGATAGTAATAAATAGGAACATCCATGTCACATCCAGAAGATCACTGTCATTGTTGCTTGTGTACCAAAGGAGGAACAGAAGATCATCCTCCCCATGCTCTGCTACTCCAACCAACCCTCTGATCAAGGAGGAGCATCCCGATGCCTCTGCTGAGATCACAGGGACTGCGTTCCAACTCCAGAGATATTGTAGTATAAAATAAATTTTTTACAAGCAAACAACCAGGAGAGGTGCAAATATGGTCCTGCAGGCATACAGCTTGTTTATAGTAAAGCTAACCTTAGAAATAATATTCCCAGTACTCCTACTTTTCCACACTGTCTTCTTGATTAAGTTCCTTTAAATAAATTCAGGGTTGTATTTGTTGCTTACATAACCACACAATGCTCAGCAGGATTACACCAGCAGAAAGTTTTGCCCAGAGAAGGGAGTAATTGACAAAAAGCATATTCATGCAACTTAACGGTTTACTGCCTGCAAAATGCCTTGAAGTCCTCCAGTGGTGTCTGTATCAGTGCAATATATTACCATTAACTACACTCTGGTGAACACTGTAATTCAGAAGAAAGCTGAGCACTAAACTGCCAATGTATCATACCTTACAGCACCTGCTTGCTTGTTCCCATCTCAAGCAGCACTTGCATGGTCACGTCTATGTTCAGTTTTGATCTTATCCACCACTGGCCAGCAGAGCAACAGAGCTGCAATAAACTTGAATTATGCATCTAAGTTCTGGGTCTTCTCTCCACAGTTGCTTGGTAGGCGTCAAGTACTGCAGTAGCATGGGTTCAGCAACCTGTTCAAGACTATGTGTGTCTTGACATGTTTCTGAGCTTACATGTGCCTGAGCCACCAGAACTTTTCACTACAGGTAGGTGTGAAAGCAAGCATTTGCGTGAAGGAAAGGAAGGCTATAAAGTTGCAGTTTGCAACACAGAAATGCAAATTTCTGTTTGCAGTACTTGGAATTGCTACCTCCTCAATTTAGTGAAAGGCATGCTTGGATCATCCTGGTATCAGAAATCTACTTGGATGGGGGACTTGCTGTCTGGGTACAAAAAGCTAGACCAAATGCAAACCTTGGACATCTGGCAAGGCAGAGGCAGCTTTATCCATATGGATCTTTCTTATATGAAAGCCTGGCAACAGTTATTTGAGCAAGTGTGAGCTGATCCACCTGCAAAGCGTTGGGTGAGTTGGTAGCAGCCTCAGCCCTCTTGAGTGATGGCTACAACTGCTGGATGCGTGTGGAGGGTGCTCATCCATATGAGAAGCCTTGTGTTGCAATGAAAACGATACAAAGCAGTGCTCGTGGCCAGCAAGGGACAGAGGAGGTCAGAGGCAGAGCCTTGAGCCACCGTGGTTGTACCCTGTGCCAGCCAGCAGTTGTAATGATAGGAGCAGTGATGGCTGTGAGAAGGGGAAGAGGTGGGATGGGAGAGCCAGCTCCAACTGAGGTGTGAAACATGGAATGGATGAGGATCAGCTTCAGAAAAGCAGAGGAATCCTCTGCCATGAAAACAAAGAAGGCAACTGTCGTGGGGCGCTCTGCCTGCAAATTCTATGCCAACAGCAGAGAGATGACAAACCTACCTTTTGGATCTCTTACATGAAGATACACAGAACGGGGGCTGTCTGTGTAACAGAGCAGCTATTTAAGACAAGAGTTTGACATAGCTCTACAGCTGAAAAGCTTCTACCTTTATTATGCAAGATTAAAACCTTCAGGAGGAAGATGTGGAAACTGCAGGAAGCAGGTGGCTGGTCAGAGGGGTTAATGATAAAGACAAAAGAAACATAGTGCTGGAAAGCATGTGGGGGTGTTAACGTATTGGAGGCCTGTGATACAGCCTAACTTTTAATAGCCTGGCAGAGGCACTGAACCAAGCTTCCCCAAGGCAGGAATGCCTTGGGGTGCAGAGTGCATGCAAGGGTGGGAGGAGGCTCTGTGAAGGGCTTGCTGCAGCATGCTGAGTCCCACGGGGGCCATTCCAGCTGTAGGAAATTTACTACCGACATAAGGCTATGGAAAAAATAATGAGTGTTTACAAAGGCTAAGAGGTGGCCTGGGGCACTGCATGGTACCCAAAACTGTCTTCACCCTACCCCCTCCACCCCCTCCAAATGGGACTTGTTTCAAGATTGCTGTTGTCCTTTTAAGCTGTAAGAATCTTACCTTTAACAAATTAGTAAAACTGTGTACAAAGAGACAATGCGTAGCTCAGGAAAAAGAAGTATGGGGTGATCCCTGTCCAAGTATTACAGCTGTAAAGTTCAAAGAGTTTTCACAAGTCTATTCTGAAGATTTATATATTAAAAATTTTGCTGGCTTTCACATTCAGAAATGGCAAAAAAACTGCTGAGCTCCTGCACAAATCTTCTGTAAGGACTGTGCAAATTAAGATTTTCAGGCATGGCTGCTGAAAGCAGTGTCTCAGCTACTGAGTGTCCCCTTGATACTTTGAAAGGAACAGTATTTCAGTACTCAGCACTCACTCTTACCACATCCACCCAAAAATAGGTATAAGATACCTCTGCTTGGGCACCCCAAATCATCCTGGTTACAAATGCAGTCCATAGACTTTGGCAAAAACGCATGCAAGAGCTTCTCACTCTTTGGCTTATGGAGCAATCCTGTGAGCTTGGCAGGACATCCAAGGCTGATAGCTTGGAGAGGGCTGCGTGGCTTGCTGTGCATGGAGGCAGGCCATGTGCATGCCTCTGCTGTGAGGTGACCTCAGCCATAGAGACCTGGGTTTGCTTCAGTGTGCAACTCAGGGCCGTAGCCTTCTTAACATGGCAGTCAGTGGCTCAGCACGGGCTGCTCACCCTGCTCCTCAGCCAGCACCAAGAGGCAGTTTATAGGTAGGTCTCATCAGTCTGTGCTATTTCACACACAAAGACTCCCCCCAGGTTGCCTTTACAGTGCTGTTTTGAGTAGTAGAAAAGCAATTTCTGCAGAAACAAATGGGCTGAAAATGTTCCCAAGACACTTGGAGCAGTTGGACTGGTATTTTACCCACAATGACATGTTGTCTATTTTCTGGATTTACTTTTTAATTAAAACAAGTAGGGTGGGGGAAAGAAACAGAAAAGGGAAGCTAGCACGTTGCCTTGCTTTTGGGATGCCACGTTTTGCCAAGTAGAACTGCCCCATGAAGACCTCTTGCTGCTGCCAGGTGGCATTGCTCTTGACATTGCTGTGTTGTCATGTTTTTCCTTGGCAAGGTCATTCTTGATGCCTTTTTTCCCCCTCTAGTGTATCCATTTCCCATTAGTCAGAGATCCTGGTATTTTTCAGGTGCTCCACTCCCCATCCTCATTATCTTCTTCTCCACAGCAAGCTTACAATTTCACTGACTGGCTTTTCTAGGTAATACTGAAGCTGTCAAGAGGACTGTAAACTACCCCCACCCACATCTTCATGTGAATTAGGGCAGGATAGTCAAGGTGCCTCTTTTCTTGGCAGTCACTAGAGGAAAATCTCTCTTATGAAAGGGCTTTAGGCTCTAAACTGTTTTGGACCTGTCTTTCATGAACCTTCATGAACAGCAAACTTCAGCTACAGGGGTTATCTGCTTTCAGATGTTGCTATACGCTAAAGATTACCAAAAATAAATTTGCTGGAGATAAATGTTTTACAGAAACAATTAAGCCTGCTACTCTTCTCGAATTGCTCCATTGAAAAGCCTGTCTTCGCAAATAGCTGATGTAATTGCCAGCTTATAGTACTGACATGGCCCAGAGCAAATTCAGTGATGGCACTGAGCATTCAAAGCCTTTTCAGCAAGAGAAGACCTTCTGATTTCATTTCCTCCAACACCCCACAATAAATTCCTTCTGTTAACTGATGTTTTGGACAGTTGAATGACAGTAAAAGATTTTATGTTGAACCACAGCCCAGATAAGTACGGACTGCATCTGAATTGTCAAATTATGGCTATTTGTCAAAGGAAAAGGCTTGAAATGCTTACATCCTGGCTGTACTTAGTAAAAACGCATGTGAAATCATTTCTATTAGATAGACTGACATTCATACTTTCCAAAGCAGTTGGTAATTAGAACTGAGTGATATTTCCAATGTGGCCGTTAATGATGGCTGCAATCCAAATGTGTCACTTCTGGACATTGACAGATTCATTTGCTAACAGCACAAATACTGGCTTTTGAGTTGTGAGTGTGTGTTCACGTGGCTCCCCCTTCCCCCTTCTCCTCCCAGAGTGGCTTGTAATAATTAAACACTCAAATCCTAATTGAAATAAATTAAAACCGGGGAATTTGCTCCTTTGGGTGTAGTATTCAAAGCACATAGACTTACTAACTGCAGTGCTTTTGCAGGGTGTCTCAGATACTGTCCCACTCCATCCACTGTTTCGTGTCAGGTGTAATCTGCAGCCAGAGTGGTGCTGTTCCCTGTTTCACTTTTCCTCCCACTGAAAATGACGCAGGAACACCCTTGCCCCTGGCCCTCAGCTCTACAAATGACTGGGACTTTTTACTTTTGCATGCAGATGGAGCACTGTGAGAAAACAGGAACAGCCAGAGGTGAGGTGATCCCCCTGTCCCTTGGCATCCTTATGTCGTAGCTGAGTGCCTAAGTAGCTGAGTGCCTAAGTATGAAGTCGGTGATGCTGGTGAGCTTTGTACGCAGCAAACCAGCCAGTATAGGTCCCTTCGTATCTTAGTTTCTGAACTGGTGATGTTCCCAGTTTGAAACTCAAAGGCCTGTGAGGGGATTTAGATGCAGCACAGCTTCCTTGTCATGCACAGTACATTGAAGTTCTGCAACTCTTCCTCTCAGGAGGATCAAAGCCTATTTCTTAAATAAAAGCAATTTTCTCAAGTGTAGGAGGTGGAAAATCTCTAACAAAGTGATTGTCTAGAGAAATAACAGTTCAAAAATATGTTCAGTGTAGTAAAAAATTCTCTTGCTCCTCTCAGAATGGGCTGAAATTGCTGAGAAGAGCATGGTATACTGAGCACAAGGCACTAGGAAAATGTCAACGAGCAAAGTTAGCTGTGTGTTACAAATGAAGAGTAATTAAGAGCACATATTCTGCACTCCCTCGCCCTTACACCTTCCATGATTTTCACTGTCTATGGTTGCAGTCACCAGCCTTAAATTTAATCAGTTACTTTGATCAGAGCCAAACTCGGCTGGTAAAGAAATTCAAAACAAAGCCAGCCGTGAAAGGGGATAAAATCTTCTAAGGCAGCTCCAGGGCACAGTGATTCTGATCTAGAAATACAACAAAGATCAGAGTATTTGCTTGTGGACTGCCTTTGGCTTCATCCATTGAGGCTCGCATACATACTTAACCTTATGGGTTGTTGAAGTACCGGGCTGTGTGAGGGCATCATTCAAAACTTTTGAAATCCATGGCACAAACGCGGTGTGGTGCCTCCCCTTCTCTGTTTCAATCCTTTGAATATTTCAGTGCATATTGTTCTGAAAGGAAAAGTGACATCATCATTACCAATTTAATAAAAATGAACTGAGATCGGAAAATTCTACGTGCTTACCTGCAGGTATAGACCTGATTTCATGCATACCAATTGGATATTTACTAACCACAGGAGTCCTTCTGAAGATGGCACTGTCTTCAGCAAGATTTACAGTCCTCTGAGGTACAATCTAAACATTTTTTTCACAACTTGCCAAGAATGAGCCTCTCCTAGGGGCTTCAGCATCTTTGTGTGTTTAGTGTCCATCATCATGCAGGTTCCAAGAGCATTCTCATGGCCTTGTTTGGTCTCTCAGGCAGTCCAGGGAGGAAACACTTTTCTTCTCTTCTTCTTAAGACAATGCAAAAAAAATTAGTTTCTAGCAGGCTACAGCAATCTGGAGAATCACTGTGGTTTGGATGCAGAATAAGCTTGGAGGGCGGATAGTTTGCACTCAGTTTCTCTTTCTCCTGCTGTTTTCTAGGCTCTGAGCCATACCGAGTGCCCAAGCTGAGTTTCAGCAGGGACACCTCTGTGTGCAGCACCAGTGTTGTGGTAAAGTTTCAGGCTATGGGAGTGCTGCAATCATAGAATCATAGAATCTTCATGGTTGGAAAGGACCTTTGAGATCATCAAGTCCAACCATACACACATAAAAAAAACCCCTATAATCTCTGCCAAGTGCCAAATCTAGACGTTTCTTAAATACCTCTAGGGATGGTGACTCAACCACCTCCCTGGGCAGGCTGTTCCAGTGCCTGACCACTCTTTCAGTAAAGTAATTCTTCCTAATATCTAATCTAAACCTCCCTTGCCACAACTTCAGGCCATTTCCTCTGGCCCTGTCATTATTCACCTGGGAGAAGAGGCCAACACCCACCTCTCTACAGCCTCCTTTCAGGTAGTTGTAGAGGGCAACGAGGTCTCCTGTCAGCCTCCTCTTCTCCAAACTAAACATGCCCAGTTCCCTCAGCCTCTCCTCATATGGCTTGGTCTCCAGACCCCTTGCCAGCTTGGTAGCTCTCCTCTGGACACGCTCCAGCACCTCAGTGTCCCTCTTGTACAGAGGGGCCCAGAACTGAACACAGCACTCGAGGTGAGGCCTCACCAGTGCCGAGTACAGAGGCACGATCACTTCCCTACTCCTGCTGGCCACGCTACTCCTGATACAAGCCAGAATGCTGTTGGCCTTCTTGGCCACCTGGGCACACTGCTGGCTCATGTTAAGCTGGCCGTCCACCAGCACCCCCAGGTCGTTTTCTGCTGGGCAGCTTTACAGCCACTCTTCCCCGAGCCTGTAGCGTTGCTTGGGGTTGTTGTGACAGAAATGCAGGACCTGTCACTTGGCCTTATTAAACCTCATACAATTGGCCTTGGCCCATCGATCCAGCCTGTCCAGGTCCCTCTGTAGAGCCTTTCTACCCTCAAGCAGTTCAACACTCCCACCTAGTTTGGTGTCATCTGCAAACTTACTGAGGGTGCACTCAATCCCCTCATCCAGATCATTGATAAAGATATTAAACAAAACTGACCCCAAAACTGAACCCTGAAGGACACCACGGGTGACCTGCCGCCAAGAAGATTTCACCCCATTAATCACACCTCTCTGGGTATGGCCATCCAGCCAGTTTTCTACCCAATGAAGAGTACACTTGTCTATGCCATGATTCGCCAGCTTCTCCAGGAGAATGCTGTGGGGGATGGTGTTAAAGGCCTTGCCAAAGTCCAGATAGACAACATCCACAGCCTTCCCCGCATCCAGAAGGCGGACCACAAGGTCATAGAAAGAAATGAGGTTGGTTAAGCAGGACCTCCCTTTCCTAAACCCATGCTGGCTGGCCCTGATCCCTTGGCTGCCCTGCACTTGCCGTGAGAGCTCACTCAAGATGATCCTCTCCATGACCTTTCCTGGTACCGAGGTCAGGCTGAGGCCTGTAGTTCCTCGGATCCTCCTTCTGACCCTTCTTGTAGATGGGTGTCACATTAGCCACCCTCCAGTCATCTGGTACATCCCCTGTTGACCAGGATTGTTGATAAATGATGGAGAGAGGCTTGGTGAGTTCTCCCACCAGCTCCCTGAGTGCTCTTGGGTGAATCCCATCCTGCCCCATAGACTTATGTGCATCTAGGTTCAGAAGCAGATCATTGACTACTTCCTCCTGGATTATGGGTGGGTTGTTCTGCTCTCCATCCTTATCTTCCAGCTCAGGAGGCTGAACACCCTGGGGATAGCTGGTCTGACTATTGAAGACGGAGGCAAAGTATCTCAGCCTTCTCCTTGTCCTTGGTTGCAACTTTCCCCCCCGCATCCAGTAAGGGATGGAGATTCTCCCTGACTCTCTTTTTGTTGATGTATTTATAAAAACTTCTTTTGTTGTCTTTTATGTTACTGGCCAAGTTGAGCTCCAGCTGGGCTTTTGCCTTCCTAATTTTCTGTCTGTATAACCTAATGAGATCTCTGTACTCCTCCTGAGTTGCCTGTCCCTTCTTCCAAAGGTGGTGAACCCTCCTTTTATTCCTAAGTCCCATCAAAAGTTCCTTGTTCATCCAGGCTGGCCATTTTCCCTGCCCTTTAATCTTGCAGCACCTGGGGACAGCCTGCTGGGATGCAACTCTTCATGCGGCTCCAGATGAAGCTGTTCCTGCAGCTACCAGGCCTCAAAGAGAGTTATGGCCTTCTTCCCCTTTAGACATGGGAAGAAGGTCTGGATTCTCAGATTTCCTAGCCCAGTTTTGAAAGACTCTCTGGGAGTGTCATAAATAAAGTTGCCAGGTGGTGAGTACACTAGGGAAGTTGGTCTCGCATGCAGAAGTGTGAAGGATCATCCCACATGAGGGCACAACACATCCTCATTAGGGCAATGAATTGGTGATGGTGTGTTCTGCGAGGCAGCATGGGTTGGAAAGGCCTTTGGAAGTGCCTCTGGTCTGTATTTCCACATCCTGTTCTGAGAATAGCATTTACAGTGCAACCCAGAACAACCTAGAAATTCCTAACTTCTGACCTCTTGGGAAATTTTACTTAAAGATGTGCCTATGTGTGCTTGAAAATGAACTGGGGCAATCTGCTTAACTCTTCAAGTTGGCATTCTGAGACTGCAATGCAAACTGAAACCAGGTTAGTTCTTTGTACCATTTTTTTTTTCTTCTTGTGAGTGCATCATTTATCCCAGGCTAGAAGTCTTTTTGTATTTTGTGTTACAAAAGTGTGCCTGAGGTTTTGGTGCCACTTGCTAACTTCTGCTACAAGTATATTTTTATTGTTTAAATCATTCAGTCAGTGAGTGTGCAGTGCTACATTCAGAGTTAAGAAGCTTACATAAATAACATACCACACAGAAAATTTGCACCGGAGTGTCTGCCACTGGGGTGAGGATTAATTTTACTATGGGTTTCTAACGTGTATCCTCTTCTGAAGTCTATTCCAGACTTCCCACAGCAGTAAAACTGTCCTTAAACTCATTGCAAGAACAAACGCAGTGGAGGTTTCCAAGTTTGGGAAGTGGAGGTGGCTTTGGCAAGCTGTTTAAGAGTATCCTTAATTTCAATCATGTTCTTCCTTGGGACCTTTGCAATCTCACAGACTTCTGCCACAGAGAGAGGGAGGTTCAGCTGAGTGAGGGCCAGAAGCAGGCTAACCTCATGCTTGAGAGGCACCTTGGAGAAGACATTGGACTGGAAAGGGAAAGGGCAATACTAAGGGGATGAAATCTGGAAGTGTGCTGGACCTTCACCAGCTCTGCTGCAGCCAGTCAGCAGAAGCCTCCTGCCTGGGAGCAAAGACCTTAGCAAGGACAGTGCATTAGTCAGGAAAGGAGGGAAGATCAGGAGATGAGAGAGTCTGCTGCTTTCCCAGAGAGGGAGCAGGTGAAAGGGAACAAGGACAAAATGAATGCAGAAATGGAGGAAGGCTGGCCTCTGGCATTCCTGGGGCATGTTTGTCTGTAGATGAAGTGCAGCAGCAGGGTCCAGGGAAGCTAAGAGTGCAGCTGCTGTGGCCAAATTCATAAAGCATAGGGCATGCTGCTTCCTACCTCAAAGTGACTTGCAGGCAGTTTGCTTGGAGGTGTCTGCATGGCCTTCCAGCACTATTGCCTCTGGAGAAGCAGGCATTTGAGGACAGACATCTCTGTACCACTAAAATAGTTATGTCCATGCTCAGGAGTCATTGTGTCCTGGAGGGGGTCTAAGTTCCAACCCAAGAATAGAGAGCAGTTTGGGTGCATGGCAAAAACAAGGTTGTGCATTGCTTTCACAGCATGTTTCCTCAGTGGCATGGATTGCCCTTACAGTCAGTCAACAGTAACTTACAAACCCCCAGAACAAGAAGAGTTGAATAGTGACGGGGAGAACTTCTGCAAACTGGTGCTGCTGTGTTTTATCTTCACCCCTTGGAGACACTGTTCACCTAGGAGCCTGAATTATGGTTCCATACTAAAATAAGATGGCTCCTTACGCTGAAGGCTAATAATTATGTGTTTCTGAAGCCACTGTCCTTTTATGTCACCCTGGTCACAGTGCAACTATTTTATTTACGAGTTTTGTCAAATGGAGGCAGCTGGTTTTAGAGGAAAGGGGGTCACTGAGAAAAATTAAAAAGTGGCACATTGCCCTGCTTTCAAGCTTCAGGTTAACTCTTTGTCTTAACTCCGTGTTTTTCAGGGTTTGCTTTTATTTTTTAATCTAGTTTTTTCATGTTCTAAATACTGCAGTGAGGTGTTTGTAGTGTAGGAGGTAGTTTTCTGTTATTGGAAACTTAAGGGATAATCCCTCTGAGGCCAGTATTGTTCCAAATTCAGGAGAGTCAGCAGAGTCAGCATACAGGAATGTCATCTGCCCAGTCATTGTCAAATGCTGAAAAATTCATATCTTTTTATCACTGCAACATGTCTGGCCCTCTGTATCTTTTCGTAAACCTGGCAGATGGAATATATATTATTTACCTATTTATTTTATTTTTATAGTGCATGCTTTTATCATCACTTTTTTCCAGGTTAGCCCTTGCTGTATGTCACCTGAGCAACAAAATGGGATACTTCTCATTTTGGCCTCTTGGAAGCTGACTCTCTCTATCCAGCTGCTTTAGATTCATATTGATAAGAACTTTAGAAAGAAAAAATGGCTAGATCTGCAGGCCCCCTGTGAGATTTGGTATGTGTTGTGCCAGGCACTGTACAAAGTGAGAAACCATTACTTCTGTGAGACAAGGAGGGAGAGGAGGCGCATGACTGCAAGAGATGGGCAGAGATGGGATGGAGGCCTTCTGTTTCCAAACACGTGCTCTGACTGCTTCCACCATTCTATTCCATGGTGTTCAGCTTGGAAGCCAGAAGGATGTAGGGGACTGTTAGAAGCCCTCAGAGGCCTTAGGACAAGGAGAAGGGGCAAGTGAAGTCCCCCAGGTTACTTACATCCCCTGTTCCACAGTCTCCAAGAGGAAGTGTAAGAATATCATAACTTGATAATCAACATGATCAATAGGTAAAGAGACTGGTTGCAGAGTGGGAAAGAGAAGGCAGCTAGCGGCTCAGTGGAAACAGAGTGAGCACAATGAACTACTCAGAAAATATGAGGAAGTAAAGCATATGGAAATCTCAGAGCGAATGTAGCTCATTAGAGCTTTTTACTGCAGTACTTTGTGACACAGCTCTTCAATGCACCCGGAGGAAGGAAAGCAGAAGTGTTTTTTCCATAGGCAATTCAAGGGAATTTTAATACTGAATGTTTTGTCATCAGGAATACTGAATGATTTGTCATCACATTCCATGTTCAAGTTCTTGTTCTTAGGTAAGGTGGGGCATACCAGAAGATGTATTTATTGTTTCCAAGAGGCCCCATAATAGTCTTCCCTAGCTAGTGAGGTACACAGTCTTGTATTTATAAAGGGTGTTGCATCTGAATACATCTGCAGGTACTCGTGCATGTGAAAGAGGTAGATACAATATATGAAAGCAAATCCAAATAATAATACAGCAATAGATTTGACTGGATGCAGACAATGTGTTCCAGTTCCAGCACCACTTCAGTGTGGTTAAATTGCATACATTTTAAACAGTGATACACTAGGGATCCTGCTTCCGCCCTCCTGATTTGGGGAAGAGATTTTCAAAGGACTCATCACCTTGGCAGTTTCATTGAGAAAGAGGTGCTGACAGAATGAGAACTGTCTTACAATTCATAAAGAAACTACTTCTGTTTCCCCTTTGCTAGTACTGCTTCTGCAGTTTTAAAGGAGCAGCACTGTCACCACACTTTCTTGTCAAAAATACAGGAAAATGGGTGAAGTAATAGTTCTTAAGTAATCTTCTGGTCCCTCCAAACTCTCACGTTTGCTTTCCAACATCTCTTTTTCCATGGCTCTGGTCTTCCTTATGTAAAATGTAATCATGGCTGTCACTCATGCCACAAGCACAGGAGTTCCCCCAATTTCCTGTTCAATGTTTAATATCAGCATATGTGGAAAAAAAAAGATATTTCATTATTATTATTGTTATTATTGTTATTGCTATTATTGTTGTTATTATTATTATTATTTATTATTATTATTATTATTATTATTATTATACATTACAGTGATGTTTGGCATTATAGGTTTTTTTGTTGCATAGAGTTTAAAATGTTTCTTTTTCTATTTTTAGTACATTGAATACTGGTACATCATGTAATAGATTGTTGACTGCAGAGATTCACAGAGCAAGGCAAATGCTTAGCAACAGTAATTAGCACAGCAAGCTTTTCTTTATAGACAGAAGTAACATTCAGCATTGAGCTGATATGGAGATACGGAGCTGATAGCAATCGATACCTTGTCATGACCACAATATAGCAAAAGCTCTGTGGGATGTCCTGGTATAATTCATCTTATGATGAATGAACTCACTGCAGGTGTAACGACAGCTATCACAGCTTCCCACTGTTTTCCCAAATATCTTTGGA
This sequence comes from Alca torda, assembly GCA_008658365.1. Classification (NCBI taxonomy): domain Eukaryota; kingdom Metazoa; phylum Chordata; class Aves; order Charadriiformes; family Alcidae; genus Alca; species Alca torda. The sequence goes on along the minus strand of CM018101.1, from coordinate 53,003,931 downwards.
GGAGTCCTCAGCTCTTCTGAGATACATGGTCAGGGAGGACTTCTCACCAGTTTTCAAAGAACAAATTGAAAGCCAACCACTGCCTGGGCTGCATCAAAAGAAGCATGGCCAGCAGGTTGAAGGAGGTGAATCTGCCCCTCTACTCCACACTCGTGAGACCCCACCTGGAGTCCTGCATCCAGTTCTGGTGTCCTCAGCACAGGAAATACATGGACTTGTTGGAGTGGGTCCAGAGGAGAGCCACAAAAATGATCATAGAGCTGGAGCACCTCTCCTGTGAAGACAGGCTGAGAGAGTTGGGGCTGTTCAGCCTAGAGAAGAAAAGGCTCTGGGGAGAACTTATAGCAGCCTTCCAGTACCTAAAGGGGGCCTTACAGGAGGGATGGGGAGGGACTCTTTATGAGGGAGTATAGCAATAGGATGAGGGGTAACAGCTTTAAACTGAAAGAGGGTAGATTTAGATTAGATACAAGGAAGAAATTCTTTACTGTGAGCATGGTGAGGCAGTGGAACAGGTTGCCCAGAGAACTTGTGGATGCCCCATCCCTGGGAGTGTTCAAGACCAGGCTGGATGGGGCTTTGAGCAACCTGGTCTAGTGGGAGGTGTCCCTGCCCATGGCAGGGGGTTGGAACTACATGATCTTTAAGGTCCCTTCCAACCCAAACCATTCTTTGATTCTATGTTTCTATGAAATTGGAAGCAGCAAACCCATTTTCAGCATTCCATATGTGTTGGTCCTACGTTCCCCAGATCAGAGCAAAACACTGCAGGGCAATAATCTCTTTTCCTAAGGACCTTCTTTGTTTTCTACAAGTGTAGGAAACACGTGAGATAGAGGAAAGCTATTGATATAGGTTTTTCGGTGCAGTTTTATCTTTTGGCATACCTTTCAAAAACCAGAGGTGCCAAGGTTGTAAAGTGATATTCTTCACCTCTGCGGCAGCACCAAGAAATCCTTTATGAATTCTCTTCCATGGGGCATTATAACAAGGGAAAGACACTGAAAATATTGGCAGAAAAGCAGGAGCACTATAAGCTATAGCTGTTGCTGCTTAATGATCTCCTATTTCCCTTGCAACACTTTCCCAAGCAATGCCAGGGATTGTTGAGTTGCACAAAGCATGTGTCCTACTCTCCTTAACAGATGCCACTTCCTGGGGAAGAGGTTGGTGGAACTAGAAAAAAAAAACAGTGATGTTGTGCATGTTAGTCACCTTCTGCCATCATGGGCTATTCCAGCATGCAGTGCCATGCTAGCTGGTGCAGGGAGGGAAGGGAGACAACCAGGAATGTGTCATGGGCTGCAGCTGATGTGCAGCAGTGGGGAAGAAAGCAACTGGAAAAAATGAAATTACCTAACCAGGTAGAGAGGCTGAATCTGTAGCTGATCCCTAAAACTTGGTGCTCTGATTTTGTGCCTTGCCAGAACTGCTCCAGTGCCATTGTGGAGGGCGCAGACAAATGAAGTGTAGCCAACTCGTGTACTGGCAGTGGAATAATTAGGAAAGCATAAAGCACATAAAGTGCCATAGCCTCTTCAGGAGGGAACACAAAGCCCTGCCCTTCTGCGCCTGTGAGCTCAGTTTTGCTTCTGGTGCTTGATTGCACGCCAGCGTGGTGTCAGCAGTGCCAGGCCAGGGACTGCAGCCAGGTGATACCTGGCACTGCTACCATTGCTCATGGTATCCAGCAAAAAGGCAAGCAGAAATTCTCCTGAAGCTTTGACAGGAGTGAAAGTCTTCTCAGCCCAAGTGGTATATAGGATCAGGCACAACTGACTTAGGATGAAAAGCCAGGTGTAGAAATTCCCACCTGGCTGTCTTACTCCTCTGTTAAAGTGGGGTAGCTTTCAAAAGGCATGGTTTTGGCACAGAAATGAAGAAAGTGGGCAAGCATGGTACATCGGTGGTGTCATAGGGATTCCACACTCCCTGTACGCACCCTTAGCTCTGGTACAAAGGGCAAGTGAGCAGCATGGTGATATGTTGTTGGCCAGCTGTGGCAAACCCTGCAGCAGAATCTACTCCAACGTCCTTGTGCTTCTAACACCTGAGGAAAGGCAAGGGGCTTTGTGTTGCTCTCAATACTGCCAGTTTCTTCCAGACAGCTTGGGCTGCCAGTTGTCAAAGCAGCATTAACATCATTTCCGGGGGAATGAATAGATGGTAAAGAGGGGGCATCTGTTACATGCACTGAGTGGGACTGCGGTTGAAGAAAGCAGTAGCTAACAACCTGTTGCAAATAATTGAGAACTAGAAATCTTTTTTTTTTTCCTACCAAGGTGGTGCCTTATTTTCTTGCTTCCTGTTACTCTTGTGTAATCTCTGAAGCGTGAGATGAAGCATTAGGAGTGCTGAGAGGAGTAATTCTTGTGTGTGAAAAAACAAAGAACGTGGTGATGAGTGAAACATCAAGAGTGTAGCATCTTCCTTAGCAAAAGAGTGAGGAGGGGGCAAAGCTTGCTTGGTGGTCCCTGTATTTCTGGCATCACCCAGAAGCCAGTGGTAAAGATAGAAAAGAGTGTTGAAGTGTGCTGTGCTGAAGTCAAGGCTTTCTCAGCTAGAGCATCTCAGCTTGACTTTTTCTGCTTGCTTTTTTTGCCTTTTGGCAACTGCTGTTCTTTCAACAGCTGAGTCATAGAGTATCTTAAGGCAAAATTCAGTGATCCTAGGGTCTGGTGTGAAAGAATTAAAGTTTCAGAGCAGGCTCCAAGGGTCTTCTCTTGATTTGTTCTTCTTTTGTACTTCATTTTCTTTATGTTCATGTGTGTTTTTAATCTAAGACATGCTGGGAAAGACAAAGGGTAGGGGAGGTTATCACTGGAGTTCATCCTTGCCTCATACGTTGTCTCTCTTTGCAAAGTCTGTAACACCTAAACTGGTCAGAAAGCAAGAGTTGTCAGGAGCAACTCATGTCATCCTTGTCAGATCTTGCTTGCCTTCAGATGTCCTTGAATTCATTGTATTGTCTGAAGTAGGTATATAGGGCTAGGACAGTGCGCAACTCATGGTGGGAATGAACATTTTTATAATGTGTTTGTGTGGATATATGCATGGATATATGCATAAAAATTTAACCCGAACTGATGGGTATTCTATTACATCAGTAACACCTGAGCATTGTACAGCAGTGGTCCCCATCACTCCTCCTTGTAAGCCATTGCTGTCACTTGTTTTTCATTTTAATGAGAATATCATAGAAGTGATGGGAGCAGCTGCTGAGAATCCCTCCTGTAAAGGGAATATAACATAATATAATAAAGATAAATATAATGCATTCATCTCATTTTATGCTGGAATCTGCCAAGATATTTGCTTTGTAGTGCCTGTTTGTCTCACATCTTTTCATTAAACTGAGGAATTGGGTAGGCTGCAGGACATCCCTTTTGGGTTTCTCATCTATGGGACTTTTGTCTATGTCCATGTGCCCAGGTCTATGCTTTGCTACTTCGTTGTACTGTGTAAACCCATTTTGTATTTCCGTTCCACTGCACTGGCGTCTGTCCTACACAAACTGGCTATAGCAACTCCTTACCCCGTTCATGGTGACTGACCTATTTATTTCCAACCATTGACTTCAGTGACAAATATAGCTATTCCAAACTTTTTTATAGCTTTGTCAAAGTGCTGACCTAGAGAGACAAAGTGAAGTTATGTTTCAAAAGCTTAGGGATGATTTAAGTGTGTTGATCACATGGAGAAAAATCATACATTGCATCTTTGTCCTTTCTGTGGAGATTAACCAGGAGCTGAAGGTGGTAGAGGGGCAACAGATGGGGAAATAACCATACTTAGTGATGTAAAATCTACTGGCTGCAGGGAGTAGCCTGCAAGCCCCATCTGCTGCTCTGGGACTTCCCATTAGTGCATGAAGGGAATAAAATCCATGCATGTTCCATCTTGAGAAAATTTCTTTGCTTCTGCTCCTTGGAAACATTCTAAATGGGTTCTATAATGAGTGCTTTAGAGTAATGCAGTTGTTAACTGTGCAGAAATTTCAGTGCACTGACTCCAGAGAATTTTCAGAGGTAGGTGTAACCATTTGAAAAGTAATTCAGACCTGAATTATGAAATATTTGCTTGTGTCATTCTCTTGAAAAGAGATGATGCACAGTTAGATTTGCACTGACCTTTTCTAGGTAGCCCTTTGATGTTTCAAGTGGGTGGAGGAAACGTGGAGGCGCTGATGTTATCAACATAAGCATGGAAGGGTAATGCTGCTGGAAGCCAAGGACCTACTGCACAGGAGGGCAGTGAGTGGTCGGCAGGAGGCAGAAACCACATCCATCTCACGTTTTTGCTTGTGGAAGTGTGTGACACACCTGTGCAATAAAAGCCAAGCAGCTGGTCTCTGCATTTTCTAGCTCACTAGCTGTGTAATGTGGGGTGCATGTCTATGGGGAAAGGGCACTTAGTCACCAAGTGAGGGTGGAGGAGCTCCCCTGGAAAACAAGCAGGGCAAGGTGATCTGCTAGACCTATTGAGCCCTCATGGCAGACAGCTGGGCATAAGTCTTTCTTGGAGGCTGTGCCATAGCACAGTTTGTGTTTCTTGCACTCCCTGGCTCTGCATCTAATCCTGCCTCTGCAAGCATTAAGGTAAAGGGAGAATAGATCCTCATAACCCCATGCCATCAAACCAGTATCCTATATTTTGGCATCAGCTTAGTGTCCTTTTTTGGGAACTGGGAATAGTACAGAGAATCTGCAGTAAAATTGAGTGCTTTGGTGTAGCCAGTTAGTGATCAGGAATCCTGCCATTGCTTGGCCACGGCACATGTCAAATACACCCAGATACTGTGTTGAAAGGTTGTCATTCACTTTTTATCCAAAGGTCACTTCATAACATGTTCCTCTAACTCATTTGAAAGACCTCTAATGGTGGAGCTGGCTCCCCACAGTGCCCCCAGGAAACCCTTGCGTTGCTGCAAAGCTTCTCCTGTTGTCTAACCTCGCTGGCACTTAGGGCCATAACTGCTTGTCCCATCTGCTACAGATGCAGAGAACAGTGTTCCATTCCTCTTCATGTCAAGGTTTTGGAAACTGATGTATCTTTTCATGTCTTTTACCTTCTAAAGAATGTCACTTCATCCCCTCTTCCCCCCAGTTGGTGATATTTTCCTGACCTCAAGTCACTTTTGTTACTTGCCTCTGGACTTTTTCCAGTTGGCCCACCAGCTCTTCCGGTCGAATGGGCCCCAAGATGCCTGCTCAAGTCTGCAAACAGTGGATAACAGCTGACACTGCACTCTAACAGTACAATGTTACTAAACAATGGTTAAAGCACTTCATTGTAGATTGTTTTAAAAAGCCATAAAATCAGCTAATATAGTTATCTGAAAACAAATTTTAACATATTCTCCACCTATTTGGAAACCAGTTTTAACATATCTTGCTTCAGCAGCTGCGACAGTCTGAGACTTCTCCCTGGCTCTTTTTTCAGAATACTCTATGCAGCCCAGAAGCATACTGAGCTTGAAGTGCTATTATACACTGTAACACACTGTATTATGCACTTAACTGAGCATCACCTTCAATAACTCAAGTGACATCATACAGACTGTACTGTGCAATTTAGCATGTATTTCTGTGAAAATATCCCTTACCCACTTGTCATGTTTTGGTTTTGTGTTTTGGTTTTTTTTTAGCGTAGCAAATCTGTCAGTGCTACAGTGTTTTTTAGGTCTCTCTTTTCCCCAAGGAAAAGCTCAGAAAGCATGGGACTGAAGCTACACTTTTGGTTTCTGAGACCCAGTTTGCTTGGTGGAGGGCAGAGGGTGGAGGAGGTAGGATTAAAGCAGGGTGTGAATTTAAAGAACAGAATAGCTGTGCTGGAAAAAATCCCAAACAGACAAGCCCTGGAGCATATGTTTTGTCCTGTCCTCTGCAGGCTACTATCACAGACATCTCTGTTCCACAAAATGCCACCCTGTCCTCTGAGAAGTCATGTAGCACCAGGTCCTTGGGCAGGTTTGACAGGCATTTTTTTTCAGGCCTGCTTAGAAGTTCACATATTCTGGTATGAGAGAGGAGCAATTCCCTCTGCATTCCTTCATTTTGCAACTTTCCAGCATTTACAATTTGTCACATGAAATCATGGAACTGTTTATCTGATTTGTTGATGGGTTTTAGAGTTTGAAAAATATCAGTAACATCTTTAAAGAAATAGATAAGCCACCACATTGTGGTCTGGGTCCTTTTGTGTTTAATTCTTTGTTTGTGAACGTTTATGGGATCTTGTTTGCAAGGGTTTCGCCATAGCTGCAAGAACTAGACATTTACTGCTAAACTTAAAAAGGAAAAAAAAAAGAAAAAAATGGTCTTGACATTCATATGGAGTTGTATCACTGTAGGAGGTGGAAAATATTTAAAAAAAAACCCAAATCGTATGAATCCCATTAAAATCATGTGAGAAGTCAATGTTGACTTCAGTGTTTTAGTCGTACAAGACCGCGGACATTTAAGTTCCCCATCAAGTTGCTAAATTTAACAAAATCCCATTTTCTTTCAACAGCAGGCTACCATCTATGTCAGTCAACAGCAGACTCAAATATAATTTTTTTGATATAATTATGATCTTTCATACAAAGAAGTGGGATTCGGGGCCTTTTGAACTGCTTCTCCAAATTCAGATAGCTGTTCTCAGCAATTACATTGTACTGCATATCGTCCTTATTAAAAATGCTTAATACTTGTCAGTTATCTCTGTTTTGCAGACTCATAGCTGTGCAGCATTTATACTATAGAGAATCTGTCACTGTTTATCATACAGCTGTTGTAACAGCAGTCATTTCCAGATGATACTTATCTTCAAGGACATCAATTCCCTGCTTCTCGTGCGGTACATATTCTAGCGGTACTTCCAAAAGGCCAACTGCTTATTATTTATAAATAGTCCAAGCCAGTAATTACTAGACCAGCTTTTGGTAGTTTTGCAAGCCATATTTCAGGTTGTTTTTCCCACAGCTAAAATGATGTTGACTGAAGATTAAACTTGCTTCTCACTGAGATACTCTGCCCAAGGCCCACAGTTTTGGCAGCATTTGAGATATAATCATAAAATCATAAGTGATGCAATTTTAGGTTGATTTCTTTGGCAGCCAGTAGTTTTCAGACTGCCACAGGCAACTCAGTAGTTTCGGGTCATCCTTAAATTGATTGTATTGTTTGTGTGTATTTTGAAGCGGCGTTGAGCTCTCAGCTGGTTACATTGCACAAATGCTTCTGAATGTTTTGAAAAATCTACTCCAGAATGTGCTGGCTCTCAGCTTTGGTTAGAGGAGCCTGAATCCACGTCTATATAGGAAAGTTGGTTTGGACTGCAACAGGTTGTGAATTAAAAGCTATTTTCAATTAACATCTTAAATTGGCAGCACTGTCTCTATGTATACAGCGTAATGTAAGGCAGACTGCCACTCCTTTGCTCACACTGAATAATGCTCAATAGGCAATTTCCCAAGGCGTGCCTGTATTGAGCTGGTTGATCTGGAAATTTTTTTTCTGGCCACTTACCAGGCAAGTCTAACCTGTGGCTCTTTGGCTTAAAGTTTTGTGTATTATCTTTAGCTGTTGGAGACCATATATATGTCTGTAGCCCTGCTGAAGTTCTGAAGTGCACACAGTGGAGCAATGTTTCCACTAGAAAGCAGGAAATACAGAGCAGAGCGATTCATTCATGGTCCCTCTTGTCCAGACTGTCAGGACCTCTACCTCTGCCGTTTAACTGTGATTTACTCTCTTGTGCAGTTCCCCAGAGAAAACCCAATGAGGGCAGCACACAAGAACCATCCAAATCTCTGAGACAGTTCTTGTCCTGTCTCCCACATTGAGCCTCCATCTGCTCGATCCCTCCATGTGGTATAAGAAAATAGAGGCTCAGTTTTATACTTGCGTTAACGTCCACTCTTACTGGTGCACAGAGATTGGCAGCCTAGAGTCTGTAAATGTTTAAAAGTTAAGTCTGGATGTGTGCAGAGATGCTCTTAAAAGAGAACAGCAACCACCCACACAGTGGTGAGCTCCTAATAGTGACTAGCCTGGGAGATTCAGACCACTGAAGTAAAAACTCTTTTCTCCCAACAGCTTTACAGCTGTCTGAAATATTCTCCTTTTAAATTTTTATTTTTATGTGTATTTACTTCACACAAAAAAAGCTCAAAAATTTCAAGATTGTTATTAGGATTGGGATTGTAGGTCTTTTGTTCATACCAGCTGCAAGGCATTTTGTATTAGGAGATCCTGTCTGAATTTGGTGAGATTCTGTGTATGTCTTTGCAGAAGGGACAATAAGTATTGTATTACAAATTGCAATAGAAATACTCTAGTACAAATGCTTTTTTCACATTACGGTGCTTCCTGTTGCTCTTCTGGAAGCATATGATTTTAATAAACTGCAATTTGAGAAGGCTTTCTTGCAGCAAGACAATTGTGTGGCTTGTCACCACTGTAAGTTTATTGATGTTGCCCCAACATATCCAACCCATGTACGAGAGCGTAACAGCGCTCCTAGCTCAGGCATTTAGCACATGAACAGTATTTAGATTATAACTCGTGCTCCTGAGCCTTTTAGCTGCCAACCCCCACACACAGACTTCACACCTTTTACTGAAAAGTTTTCAGTGGTTAAACTGACTTGCCCCTGAAATCAAGACAAAACCCAGTGAACACATAATGAACTCATGAGGTGTCTTCCAATGCAAGTTATCCTGTGATTCTGTGATTCGGTGTGGTTTCACTGCAGTGTTAAGTTTATGAACAGGCATCTGTCTAACCCCAATCTAACTGAGGGTTGTCATGTCCATACTGCTGTTGCTCATGTCCATTACCAGATACCTGACGTACCTCCCATGACCGTTAGCAGTGAGTTACGGTATTATTACTGAATTCATGGGGACTGTATATGTTTTCTGGGTCTGCAGGGACTTATGGGAATGCACTGGAGAACTATTATACTTCACTGGTGCAGCCAATATCCATAAGCATGTAAGCATAGAGCTCATTAACCTGCAAAATGCACATCTGATTTAGCCTAAGCACCAGAAACAGGCCACCTCCAATTATGAAGAACTCCTTATCAGACAAATTATCTCCTGCAAAGCAGCATCCTGTCTGAGCTTCTTGAACTGTTTCCAGTCCCTAAAGTGGCTACGCACCACTGTGATAGTCCCAGATAACTATCGAGCTAGAAACCATAATGGATCTTTGGGCTTTAGGTGGCGGTTGCATTAAACATAGGTGAAAAGCTTTTATTTTAGGGATGGAGGACAGGGACAGTCTAATTGTATTTCACTTAGTGACATTTTACAAGTGAAATTAATGTTTTGGGATCGCTTCCAGCTTGATTAAGTGTTTGGAATGAGAGTGGAACAGCAAGAGATGGTATACATGTCATTGCTCACGGGGTTTTAGGCAGATACCCTGCTTTAACTGTAAGTGGAAAGATATTACTCTGGCATTCATTTTCACATACATTTTCATTAGTTTAGGCACTTACTGATGTGCATTACATGTTTTGGAAAAAGATGGGTAGAGGGCACACAAAAGTGAGGACTCTGGGCCGTGCCACAGCATCCCTGTGGGATTCTGGGAAAAGTGTCCCTGTTGCTCTGTACCTGTCTTATCTGTGTCTGCCTTTGTCACCCTTCCATCTGTTAAGTATCTACTGCAGCACTGACTTTTGGAATATACACATTGGGAATGATAAGATTTCCCATTTTCCATTACCTGGGTAAATCCTGTCACATGGCCATGTGGAGAAAATAGTTTAGATCACAGAAGATGGATGTACCACACCCTAGTCGACCACATGTCTTTGGGAAGGGTTTTTTTTTGTTTTAAGAAGCACACATGGTATAAGTCTGCTTAGTTCCATGGGTAGGGAACTAAAATTATGGCAAGCTAGCCCTGCCTTTAACATGACATTATACTTCACTGGTGCAGCCAATGTCCTGACATTGTCATTTATTTGACATAAATTAGGGCAAATCTCTGCTTAATCTCTGCCACTTTGCATGAGTGAATCATCTGGTCCATTGACTCTCTTTTCTTGAAGGGAACTTCATGGCTCTGGCATGTCGTGTCACAGTAGAAAAGCACTCCTTGTTTCTGAGACATCTGCCTTCTCTGTCATTGGGACTTTCAGCCTGTTGGGAAATCTGTGGCTTTTTCCATGGTGCAGCAGTCTGCCAGAACGCATCTTTTTGCTTTCAGTAACACCAGTCAAAACAAGGCCTCTAAATTATATTAGCTTATAAACTGGGTTGGTTTTGTCTTCAGGTATTTTAAACCTTTAACACTGTACTATGTTTACAGAGGGCCTTGCTTTATTAGATTACCCTCTTTAATTGGGCTGAAATTGTAGTATTATGACAATACCTGACCATCTTTTTCCTATGCCTGTTAAACTTCTACCTATGGATATCAAGAAAAATTTTACTTGAAAACTTTAAATAAATTTTTAGCTTAAGATTTTTTTAGAAACAATTTATAGTTTGCCATTTACTTAAATAGAATCAGGCACTCTTCCATGGAAGATTTAAAGAGAATCTGGTTTATTTCTTAAGTCCTTAATTTATTGTTAGTTTTCCACTATAGAACAGTGGGATTCCTTCTTGTTGTCATCCAGAGAGAGGGAGTGAAAAAGAAAATGCATGATGAGTATTCACAATTCCAGATTTTCTCCTTTATAAATGTATCAATTCAAATTAAAATCTTGAAAATTCATGGCAAAGTATGTAGGAGACTTTAGACTACTGCATTTTATTGAAAGTGAGATGAAAATAACATGGCTTTGGGACTTGTCATTGGGACTCTGGGCAGCAGCAGAGGAAGGAGCATGAATACTTTTAGCTGAATCAGACTTAATTCAGACTTAGTGGGACTACAGATCACTGTATGTGTTAAAGTTCTGTTTATAAACAACTAAGAGTTGTTTAAATGGTTAATTGTTATAGGTCAGTTAGTTGTGTGTAAAATCACATGGAAATGTGCTTACATCCATAAATCATACACTTTTTAGAGCGGTATCATGCTTGTGTTTGCTTAGAATATATTAGCCTCTATACAGGTATTTTATAATGCAACAAAAACATAAAACATGACTAAATTCTTCTTCTACTCTTTATGGAGAAAACTAGAGTAAACCAGTAAAGCATATGCCTTGAGGTCCCCTAACATTTCAGATCATCCTTATCCAAATGCTACATGCCTTCTGAGCTGAAGGTGGATGTCAGAGTAAAGGTACAGTAGAAAGCCTGAGCATGAGTTTGTTCTGTTCTGCCTTCCCCTAAAGATATCCAGCATTTTAAAGAGATTAAGAAGAGCTGAAGTGGAAAATGAACTAAAAGAAGTGGTGGGTTTCTACAGCCTTTACCTTTACAATTTTTCACTAGTAATTGGGAGCCTCACACATCTGTGAAACTGTAATAACATTTTGGTTTATATATACAGTATACGACACCCTGCCCCCAAAGGCTCAGCATCGTAAGAGTGATGGTCCCTTCCTCTGGTGCTTGGGTTGGGACTGGTGAGCTCTGCAGGCAAACTGAAATTAAACAACAGAGGACAAACTTCTGAAAAATAGCAACATTTCTCAAATGCTGCTGAAATGCCTAATAGCAGATGAGTGAGTTACATTTGGCTTGTTTGGCCCAAATTAGGGAATGTATAAGAGAAGGACACGCACCTATTGGAGCAGGGAACTAAAACACCATTGGATTTCTTCTTTCATTTGTCATTAATTGTCCCTTTGCCCTCAGTGGGACTGTATTGAATTTTTGTCAAGAACAATTGTTCTTGACAACTAACTGCACTTAGTGAGATGAGACGATGTTTAAAGTGGGGCAGGAGCAACTTTGGACCCAAAATGAATTATGTCCTTGGAAACGAAGCACATTTCTTTTTGATAAACTTCTCATTGACAAAAGGAACTTTTAAATCAGAGAGGCACCCTACACTGAGCCTAAACAAATCCTATCACAATCTCTACATCAATGTGCTTTTTAGCCCATGTCACTGAGTGAGGTAAATAAGACGACCTTTGTGGTCCATTTTGGTCTTTACATTTTTGTATCGGAGTCACCAGCAGATACTCCAGTTAAAGTCACTCAGTAATTCCTACCATTTCTTGCTTTCACATAACTTAGCAAGGTATGTATTTTTACCGTTTTGTCTTTGCTGCAGAGCAATTTTACTTTTTGCAAAGGATTGTGCCCTCAAAGTTGCTAAGTGGCTTAGAGCCAATAAGTTTTTATCCATTAGTGCTCACACCTTGGTAAGATATGGAAAAAAAACAGGTTCACTTAAAAAGTGAAAGTGAAATAATTTATCTAATGCTGATGGTTGTTCTGTGTCAATTGTCTTTAGCATGTCCATTGATAATTTTAGGATGATCATTTCATCATCAAGTGAGGCAAAAATAAGCTAGGCCTTTCTTGACAAAGATCTGGGAGAGTTCATACAGATCTTTGGTAGGGAATTAGGCACCAGGTATTGTGAACCCCTCAGAGAATTTTTTCTCCTATCATAATAGGATGCACCCAGAGTCAGCTGCAACAGGAGAGAATCAGGGCATACATTGTTTAGATCTATTAAGTATCACATTAAGAATTGTCAATACTAGCATTGTGTGCCAATTTTAAAATAGTCCTGTGAGAGGTATAAAATGATTCATTGATTTCACAGCATTTTAATTGGAAAGAAATGTTCTGCACAACCAGTTCACTGGCAGTGGATATTTTTGGTGACACAGTAGCACAGCACATAACTTTTGCTCAGTCAAGGGCTAGGACATTAGGAGATGACACTTCAAAGAAAAACCTTTCAGTACTAGGGATGTACCTTATTTCTTGGCTCTTGCTCAGCAATGAAACTGGGTTATTGGTCAATTCACTCTTGTGTCATTTGTTAAATTTGCTTTTAAATTAAATTTTTTAATTTAATTTCTTTCTCTTGCTATAGGGGAGCCTTCTTGTTGAGGTAGTCGTACTGGTATTGATTCCTTCACAACTGAAAGGGAGAGCTCGCCTCTGCCCTTGTGAACTCTTACAGGAACGGAGGTGGGGACACCTGGAGGGTCATAGGCCAGTCCCACAGGCCGACACCTGCGAATGAGAGCAGAGTCTGCATTTTGGATGAGGCATTCCTCCTCCAGGCTTTGTAAGGGAGCCCAGAAGCAGCATTTTTAGGAAGACAGACAAAACTTTTCATGAGTGTGTTAAATCCCGTTTTTATGAGTTAAATGTTATTTCTGTGGAGAAGTTCAAACACCTTTGTATGTGGTGTGTAGAAAGACTTCACACATGGTGTGAGGCAGCAAGACAATAGGATATGCAATCTTAAGGTTGCAGACGTCTTCTAGATTTCAACTAACTGATGGCTAGTTATACTCATAGGCTGCGTGTAAGATCAGGTGGGTCCCCGTTGGTTTTGCAGCTGTACAGATGGCGTTTGAGAAGCTTTAAGCTTTGACAAGCTTATAGATAAATGAGACAAACGAAGTTTGTGGGAATGTGAACACATGGATAAAGAGAGAGGATGAACTGAAGATCACAAAGGAGTTCAGTGGTAAAATAAGGGCTAAAAGGTACATTTTTCAAGGTCTCCATCTTTAATCTGATTTTTATGGAATTGTTTATTATTCCTCAGCTCCACAAGCTCTGTGTGTCCTGCTTCATGAGCCAGGATGTCACTATGGCAAGTGGTCTGATCTTAATGGAGATGATTGTGGGTTCCTGGAAACTATGATTCCCATGTTGCATTAGAAGAATTGGTCATTGGAAACATGCTTCAGTGCTTGGGCCAGTACAATAACTGTTTCCTTTTTAGGATTTTTTTTATTTAAAAAGCAAGCAGATCCCTTGCTAGCCACAGACCATGCAAAATAATGGTAGTGACATGGGCTTTGTCTTTTGATTTGTAGTTACCAGAGGATAAAAAGCCACACATGAGTGATGATTTGTAAAACAAGGAGGGAATCTTCTTGGTACATTTCTGATAAAATATTTATTATTTCTCTCAATCTTTCCTATCATAGCCCCTCTCCAATATCTTCAAGAGGAGAAACAGCCTGCTGATGTTCCTTTTTATATTTTCCAGGCATGGATCCACCAGAGTTTCCTCTTCTTTTAGAAAGGAACACACATGGAGAAAATTTGTGTTCACTAGGCAAGTGAAAAGACACTTGGTTTCTAAATTAGCCATCCCTGAATCTATTTAAATGCAGATTCCAAAAGTTATAAGTGAAATTTGGAGACAACATGTTCCAGATTTAAGTGTTCCATTATTTATTTTTAAGTTTCAGTTTAAGTTTTCACCACAATGTCCTACTAACACCTCACAGAGAACCATATGAGGTGTTTAGTAGTTACACCTTGTTTGTGAGCTAGTTCTTCAGCACTGTATTTTGGTGAGGACAGACTTATGCTCTGCAAAACACTTCTTGGGAGAGACTCTGGTGAATGTGTAGCAATTCATAAAGCAAAGTGGCTGCTACAAGGACATGTGATGTAAATATCCACACCAGAGTAACAGGTGCATTTTGAGAAATGGAGTCCCCGAAGACTGCAAACCTACTCTATAATGCCCAAACAGGATCAACGTTTTATTGATATTATTGACAGTGTTCTTTTAGACTCTGTAGGCTTTGAGGATGTCCCACAAACTGTGTCCTTTGTAGCACAGACAAACAGAAGATGTAAATGTATGGAAAGGTGCTTTTGATGTATGGAAAAACGTATGCTTTTGGTCAGGGTTTCCCTTCCCTTTTTTCCTCTGCCTGACTACACTATTGCGGAGTTCCTTCCTCACACCCCTCCCTGACGCACCCCAGGGGAAGGTCTTGGCGCAGCCCTGTGACTCTGCATTTCGCAGACACACAGGCATCTGCTGTCACAGGTAGGAAAGAGGAGCGAAATGCAGGCAGGGCAGCTGTTGACATAACTGAAGGCTCTGACATCAGTCCTTTTAATTAGGTGGAGAAAGAAGAGAGCTAGCAGATATTTTTAGAAAGCAGGATGCTGGGGAAAATTACCTCATGCTTGAGGTCTCTGGGTTTTATCATTTTAAGCTCTACAGTGAAAAAAATTGAAATTACATCTTTCTAATTCTTTCCACTTCCTTATTTATCCCTTGCCCTTTTCCCACCCTTTCTCAACAACTGGATTATTCAGGAGCTTTAATCAGAAGTTAGTTCCAATAACTTTTTATTGCTTACCTGTCTACTGCAGATCAGTTGCATGTAATTTCACACCCTCAAAGACTGATTAATAGAAATCAGAGCCAAGAAAAAGGGCCCGGGGGGAGGTGGAACTAAATGCACTCAAAGCTTACCTCTCCCTGCTGCCGTTGAAGCCCAAGGTAACTCTTCCGAATTTCAGTATCGCTCTGTTGTCATTTGTGCCCGTGCTAGAGCAGCTGGGGACTTTAAGATGAGCAGAGGTGGGCCAAAGCTCAGCTCTCATGAGTATGACTAAGTGGGTCTGACCCACAGCTCAGTGTGATCAACACAGTCACTTTTTGACTTCACCTGGGTTTGGGTCAGACAATAGAGTGCACCAGTATTGGTTTTATGGTTCTCCAAGGGCTTCTGCCTCTAACTCTGCCCTGGTCTTATTTCTCTTATGGCAAAGCCCAGGAAGCCTGCTCAGGGCCCACCTGGGTACTGTGGCTGGAAGAAGGAGAGCTTCACAGATGGAGCTTTTTTTTGCTGCTGATCCCCCCAGCTTTACAGATTCGGTACTCTTTGGTTGACATGGGTGTGTTAGAAAAATGCCTGCATGCTCACAGCCCTTGTACCTGGCAGCCCACAGTGCAAGAAAGATGCAATATTATCACAGTGAAGTGAGTTAATGACGCATCACCTGAGGTATAGTTACTGGTCTTTAGCCCATAGGAGAGGTTGCAGTGCAAAAAAAACTAGCAGAGGGAGAGAAAATGAAATGCATTTTAAAAAATGAAAAGATATAAATCACCAGACTGAATATAGTGTTTACCATCTAGGTCTTCTTGGTTTTCTATTGAGTGCTCCACCCTTTAACAGACAGTATTATTCAGGAGGTAAGAGAGTTCAGGAAAGGGTACATCCTCAGCTGAGATTGCCCGCAAGCTTGCAGAAATTACATTAAATTGGGAAAAGGTTATGTAAATTTTGAAGATTCCTCTTTGGTAATCATGAATATTACAATCATGGTTTTGTACTCTGGTTTTCTAAGGAAATTAAGATTAGAAGGTTATGCGTAGGTGTGTACCTCAGTCAGTGAGTCTTTCTGCTTTCCCTTTGTCTCCTAAATAACATTTAAGCCTGCTGATGAAATTCTGCTAAATTTAGCAGCAAGGTTGTGATCTCCAAGCTTTCAAGTTTCTCCAAGTTTCATGAAAATGGGCAGCTGAGGAGACAGGGTCCCTAGGTGTGGAAGCACTACAGTACAGCTTAGCCCTTACCAAATTTTGTAGAATTCAAGTAGGAGACATTATGAACACTAACTTCACGAAGCGCACGTTTGGCACACGATATAATAAAATCATAGTGCTGAAATCCATACAGAATGAACTCTCTAATTTCTGCACTTTAATAAAATATAATTTTTTTTTTCACTGTAGAAACTGTAGACTTGGGACTTGAAGATCCTGAATGAACTGTATACACTAACAGGCTAGATTTTTCTCTTGGCTTGGGTCTGATGGCTGCTTGGACACATGCAGAATGCAGCAGTTCCCATAAATAACAGTGGCATTACAAAGGATTTAGAGCTGTGATCCAGACAGAAGTGCTTTCTCATATTGTGTAAACAATCTGGACAACTCATGGGAATTAGCATAGCTTCTCCTGCACCCTGTAACCTACAGTTTGAGCCCAGCATTTGTAAAGCAAGGAAATGAAACCCATTATTTTCCATTACAGCTCAGAGGTATCTATTTGGCACTTGAACAGCTTCTTGAGAAGCGCAGGTGATAGATTTTTATTACAGCTAAACCGTTTATTGCTACCCAGGCACAGATTTTGAAAGGAATTTTAGTTGCATTAGTGCTTTGCAGATGAATTGAGGTTGTTTACCCTGGTATCTAACTGGCCATATGCCATCCTTCATTGATTGCAATGACTACAGTGCAAAACAGCTTTCTGGTAAAACCATTGCACATGTAATGATGATCAGAGAGCCAAATTCTGCCTTTGTTCAGCAAATGCAACTCCCTTTAGAGCTGGAAGGCTGTAGGTTTTGGCCCTCCAGTATGCAATGTCCCTCAGCTTTGACTGTGAGATCAGAAAGTCTTTGAATGTTAACTGGTAAGTGTAATTATTTTGATGACTTTGTTGACTTAAGTAATTACATGCTTGAGTATTTTGTTGAATTAAGGTCTAAACTGTAACTTTGCTTATTTTATCTAGTCACTGTTCACTGGACTCAAAGTACTTTATTTTAAGGTTGAAATATCTAGCTGGTCAGATTGAGTGTCTAACACTATGTGTAGTGATATGCTAGAAACAAGGTTGCTCAAGAAAAAAAAACCAAAAAACTATTTTCTGGGCACGTTGGCAAAGGGAAAAAGAAAAATAGATGACATCTTCTAAAAAACATTGCTGTCCATGGCAGGATGATATCTGGGAGCTTCCTAACTTGCTTTCTATAGAGATAGTTTCTATAGAACCTTTAAGATGCAGGTCCATAGCTTTACCTATTAAAACTTTTGTGCAAAGCAAGAGTGGGTTACTGCACTGTTACAGAACCAGTGAAACCAACCAATCTTTCCAGTGTAGGACAGCTACTTTCAGTAAACAAAATACCGCAGTGTACACCTCTTGCAGGGTGTCCTGTGTGTCAGTTAGCTGGTTGTGACCCAAAAACCTCTTTCCTCCCATAAAGAGAAATCTTCTTTGCTCTAGAGATATCTTTTGCACATGTCAGTTGATGCATTTGGAGGACTTGAATTAGGGATTTGTGTAACGCTATGTAGCTTGTGGCCTGGCTCGATGAGTGGTTCAGCTTCAAGTACTGCCTGGAGGTTGCTTTATCCAAGGTGCCTGCAGAGAGGTAGGTGGAGCAGATCAAAAACTCACTGATAGGTTGTGTGAGCAGTGTTATGAGCAGTGTTTATGACTGAATCTAAGTTGTGGTGGCTTATATAGCTAGGAAACCCCTCTATGGTATAATTCTCATTCCTGTAGTGGGATATCTCAGTCTATATTCATTTGACAGTTCACAAGATCTTTTTTGTCTTCCCCATCAAAGAAAGATGCTTGTATCCCTCTATAGGTTATCCTATTCAACCCTAGGAACACACTTAAATCATGGGGAATAAACTGTCTGCTCTTGCCCACGCAAGAGAAAAGCAGAGCAGTTTTCTTCTTTCTTCACTCTTTCTGCCTATTTTACATGTCCTCTTACTGGGGGTGTTGTTCATGCCCTCAGAACAATGCACACAACCAGGATCACAACTTCAGCCTCAGGTGCTCCCCAAAAGGTTAACTGTTGATGAATGTTTGCCTGTGCAGAGATTGGAAATGAATGTAGTTATCTATGTATGTCACACATTCTGTTCCTAAAACCTTTTAATCTTCTTATATATAGGGCAAAGATGGTAAAACTGAAACCAGTAATGCAAATACCAATGTTTGTTTTCTGTGTGGTCCTCATTAGCTGAGTGGGTTAGCAATAAATCGGAGTATTAACTGTATTTTGAAGGCTGCTTAAAGCTTGAAGATGGCTCTAGATTCGTTTGCTTTTTATTGAGGCAATTTGAAAAGTTTAGAGATGATCTAAAGTTTACTAAAGACTAGTATCAGAGTTAGAGAAGTTTCTGAAATGGCCATCTCTATTAACTCTGTGAGTCAAAGGCTATTCAGACAATGCATTTACATGACACTTGTTACCTGCTCCTTGCAATTAAACCAGATTCTGACCAAGCAAAGGGCAAAACTTTCACACCTTGCAGCAGCCAGATGCTGTCATACCCGGGGTGTGTATTAGCTTACTGCTGGGGACAACACATTTGTAGGAAGTGGCCTTTCTTTGCTTCCTTCATCCAGTGAAGAGATACGTAAAGTTACAGGGGGAGGGAGTATTGCAGAGAGAAGGTGGTGTGTTCAGTCTGCATCTACCTTTGTCCTGGGAGGCTTTAGAGCTTAGACAGTGAAGTGAACCCTATATTAGACTAAGATAAAAAAGCAAGCAGAGAAGCTACAGCAGTGCCTTGCTTTCTAGGCATGGGATAATTTGAGCACTGGGATCAGGAGGAGTTATTTCAGACCAGTCCATGACTGTATCACTGAAAGTCTGAGACACTCAATCCAAGATATTTCAACCTTTAAAATAAAGTGCTTCTTTGGGTTTAGCAAAGAATGACCAGCTATAATCAGTACGCTTACAATTTAATTCACATGCCTGCCTGCCCTTTGGAACCAAGTGTCTTAAATGCACCCATCCTACAGCCAGAAAGGGAGACTTGACGGTCCCATTCATTTCCTACAGTGCCGCACCCTCCTTGCTTCATTCATCAAATACAGCACTACAGGAATTATTCCTCTCTTCTTATTCAGGCCAGCAACCGATGGTGTACGTGGAAGAAGCCTGCTGGGAAGACATCCAGGCTTTGCTTTGACTCCAAGTGATAATGAATTTGCTACATACCCAACCCCCACTAATCATAGCTCATTACTGTCACTGCTTAAGAAGCCCTTCTGTATCTGCCCACTTGGCTTCCGTTCTGCTTCTGTGGATGCTTAGTGAGATTGAACCCCGGCCTGCTCCCATGCAGGGATGTTCATGCAGCTCTCAATTAATTTCTCTAACCTGCTCTTCCCATCAGCTAAAAAACTTCTGCTGTTGCCTGGGAGAAGAGCTTGGCTCTGGTGAAGGGAGGTTTTAGGGAGAGCTTGGAGTTCTCCCAAGAAATGGGCCTTTTTCATCCATGTGTTCGCAAATCTGGAAGAGGCAGCAAATTGAGTGTCAGTGTACAGGACCAAGAAGATGAGCTCCTGGGCTGTGTTCTCATTCCAAGTATCAGCTAGCTTAAAGCTTTTGGTATTTGAGAATACTGGTATACTGATTCCTTCTTATCTCACAGAGAGTTCTAGAACTTAATTAATTAACATTTGTGAACTGTGAACACTTTCTCTGATAGGAGCTATTAAGTATCAGAGTGAAATGTGCATAATCTTGGCATAGTCAAATTAGCTCAATTTTGGGAAAGGTGAAAAGAGAATGAGTGACATTTGCTACATCATAGGGAATATCTTGGGTTATTTCAAATGCTGTAATCCTTCTTTTATGGATTTCTGGGCTATTTTTATAATACTAACTCTAATTAAAAGTACTAAGTCTGACTGTCAGCTCTAATCCATGCTTCATCCTTGCATATCTAGCAATGTTAAACACTCTGATTATTTAAAGGCATTTAAAAACATTTCCATGCTGTAGAAACTTCTGAGGAAACATCCAAGCTACACAGGTTCCTCTGCTTCTGCGGTGTGAATAGTTTATGGAGCTGCACAGTCCAGGATAGCTGTTGTATTTCATGTATTGACTTGGTTTATGTCCCAGTTTGAAAGCAGCTGATTTAGTTTTTAGCTGTATGTTGATCTGATATGTGTAGCTCAGCTGCGATTGATATAAAAAACAGTTTGCCCATTTCCATTTGTTGTAGTTTTCCTTTTTTCCCATTATGATAGCTGCTCATCTCCACTCTTAATAAGTTAAGCACCTGTGTAAAAGTGGACTGGAAATGCCTCCCCCTAAATAGGTGAGGTTGAGAGGCTGCTGCTGTAGCCTGTTCCCTGTGGAGGGTACAGCTGCTTCGAGCCTCGTCCAAATTGCAGCCAGGCAAAAAAAAGTTTCACCAAACTATTCAGCAGCGTGTAACTCCCCATAGCAATGGAGAAAAAGGCACAAGTCTGGAGTCATCTTGTGTTCTTACGAAGTTTGAAGTTACGAAGTGCCCCACTTTGACTTGTATTTTGGGCTGTCTGTACTGCAGATAGAAACATACTTTGCAGTATTGAATTCTATGTTTTCATACCTAAAAAGCTCAGCTAACCTTCCCAAGCTGCACAGCTGCTCTGAGAGGGTTTTCAGCCACAAAGTGTGAATTCTTTAGTACTGCTTTGCAATTAAAATGAGAAAAATCCCCCCAGAAGGTTTTTAAAAATATGTAAGTTGGTGTTGGTTTTCAATATCCTGTGTGTAAGAGACACATTTTTTTTATCAGTTTTCTAGTGAAACCTCATTTGACCATGCAAGAAACAATTAAAATATCATATGTTGTTCAGTTTTATCTGATCTTTAAATAATTTAGCGGCTGGAATTAAGGGTTTTTTTTTCGTTATTTGTACTGAATGATAAGGACTTTGCTGATTATATGTGCAAGTAAGCACAGCAGACAAATTATGAGGCATATAAAAGTGAGAAAGGGCTAAGAAAGTACGTGAGGAAGAATGTAGCCATATGTAGTGTGATTTTCTCATATGGACAGATGGAAAAATAGTAATGTAAAAATGTTGCACTAGAAATCACCCAGTTCAAGTCTTCATCTGCAAGTTGTCTTATAACTTCAAATTCTTTATTTCCATCTAATACATTACTATATAACAGATGCAATCTTATAAACTTCCTTAGTAGAGGAAAATGGGAATTACTGGCTATAGGTATGTGTGTAGGAAGATTCAGAGACTATACTGCATTTCGATTTTGTAGTTAAAGCTTAAAGAGTGGTTTGAAAGCAATGCTTTTCATTAAACATTTGAGAAACCTCTGCTGTAGGTTTGCATGCTGAACAGCTGTTTGCATGCTAAACAGATGAGAAGTCCATAGCTCGCTCGCTGTGAGGATAACACAATGCCTTGGGACAGGCTGACCCAACGTGTTGTCTTGCTTGGACCATCCAGATATAACTCAGTCACTACTCACCTTCACAAAGACTTTTCTCTGTTTTCAGAGTGGGGCACTTGTTGAGAAATTAGTCTTATGCTTCAACCCAGTTTATTCACTGGAGGAAGGTTCCTTTGTAGTGGGGGGATGTACATGGGTTGGTTGGTTGTACAGCCAAAGGAGAAGGGAGATGAATAGACGGAGAAGGGGCAGGGGGATTATGAGGGTACAGATGCTGCCTTTTTTGAGAGCACAGGCAATGGTTGTTTTGAAAGCACAGATGATGGTTGGGATATAGGAATCTGTACGAAAGCAAGACTTAAAAGTCTTTTTCGGGTGGGCTGTGAGTTCAGGTTTGCATGCTTATAGCTAGATTTTAAAAGAGGCTGGGTGACTCTTCAAAATATGCGGTCTTAACACTTTGTGGAAACCAAGCTCCAAATAACCCAGGTTGTCCCTTTCCCACCACCAAAGTCAGTGCAGTCACTGGTTACTTTGAAAAAGGGTGTCCATTTATCCTAGAATTATAATAAATGTTATGGCAAATGTATTCAAAGAAATGCATTTTCTCACACGCAGTAGTTACTGCGCAAGTGTTCTTTGCCACTACTTGATTATTTTTCCGCAGGTTGACCCTTTTGTCATTAAACAGAGCCACAGAGTGACTGTGGCCTGCTGACCTTTTTTTCATGACACAGTGGGTCAGTCTCATCGTTCCATCACACAACCATGAAGCAAACAAGGCTACGTCAATAAGATGGGTTTATATTTAGCTTTCTGCAAGCTGCCTCCTGCTTCTTGGCTCCTATCTCTCCAGGCAACTGGGAGATGCCGTCTGCCTCTCTCACAGCCCCTGGTGATTACACACTGTCTGTTCTGGAGTTTGTGTCCTTTCCCCAAGTAAAGACAAAGATACGATTATCAGCAGTGGATACCTTGAAGCTTTAGGCTCCCCAGATGAATAGTCATGCTGAAACAGGTGACTGTCTATTAATTTCCATTTCATACACTTCTTTCTTCTCTGAAATGACTAAGAGTAGTTGCCCTGATCCTGAAAGCCATCACATCAGGGAGCATTATGGAGTGCATGTCACATAAAAATAGTCGTAACAGATCAGACCGGTGTCCACTAAGCCAAATGTCCTGTCTCCAAACAGGCACTCCTGTACAAGAAATTACAAGAATGGGGCAAGGACATAGTATTGCTTCATTGAGCATTCATTGATTAATTCATTTAATTTTTGGAAAGTAGTGGATTTCCAAAGTGGTGGTGTATTTGTGCTTAGACTTGATCAAGTCCTCATCAAGGACTTTATTCTTTGAATTCGTTCAGTTGCTTCTAGAGCCTGCGTTTTTAAATATTTTTTTTTTTTTTAGTATTTACAGTGCTTCGCAGCTAGGATTTCCAAAGCTGAACTACAGGTTGCATGAATAAGCATCAACTTTTTTGTTTTGCAACAGATGTATTTTTACTCCTTAATTCTCATATGAGAAAAGATGGTGAAAAAAATCATCCCTGCTCATTTTCTCTGTGATGCTTACGTTTTCATAGACGTGTATCATATAATTCCTCAGCTGCTTTACTTTCTTTAGCCTGAAGAGGTAGCATTTGCTCCTTCAGGCATTTTGCCTGAAGAGTGCACACATCTCCGTAAAGATGGCTCACAGAAATGTCACAGGCAAGAGAGTTTCTACCTGTTTTGAGTTCATACCAGAAAGAAAACTCTTGCAGAGAATTCTTTCCCTTAGATCTACCCAGAAGTCTTTCACAGCATACAAGGTTACTAGGCTGCACACATTCCCTCCAAATTAAATGCACATTAAAAAGTAGGATTGCTGGTGTCACCAAGTAATTATTTTTGAGCAATGGCTGACAAATGCCAGGAACCATCTATCTCAGTGATTCCTTAATGTGAACCAAGAAGCTGACTCCTTTCCCAATACTTTGTTCTTTTCTGTTTCTGGTCTTTAAGATGGGCACAACAATGCTCCATCCACTGCCAGTTTAAAGAACAAAAACATGCAAAATCCATCTCTGCTTTGGAGAGTTTTCATACAGAAAGCCAGGACATTGACATTTCTCTGACTTTAATGCATTGGTTTCTGTCTGCAGCTGCCTTGAAGCCGGTAGACACTAGAGTCAGTCATTCTTTATTGTTTTTGTTGTCTGTCAGTTCCTATATTGATAATTCTGGATACTGTCAATACTACTCACAGCAGTTTTAGTTATAGCTGTACTCCATGCTGCTCCTGAGTCATAACAGAGAGCTCTGTGGTGATGTGGAAGTATTGATGTAGCGTCAGGTAATTATTTATTACAGACACAAACTATGTTAAAAGAAGATCAGTAGTGTTGCAAAATGTACTTCAGTTTTAAGAAATATGAGAATTGTGCCTGTCTGTGTGGTCTTTGGTTGATAGCCTTAAGTGTGTGCTCAGCCACTCTGCTTCACTGCCTTTCAAGTGGAGTTTTTTCAGATAATAAAGGAGCATCTGCACTGAGGGTGCTACAGCGGGTAAACCGCTTCCTTATCAGAATAAATTCCTACTCTATAATTAGAACTACCATTAAACTATGAAGGATTTTGTTGATAAGGAGAGATTGAAAGGGGAGTGTAGTGCTCCACAGGGAGAGACAGGAGTTCTCAGTGCTCTGCTGTGAGGTCTCTCTGCTAAGTCCTTTCACAATCATCTGGATTGTTCCTGTCGTTAAAGCGGGTTGCAAGTGTTATTTATAATCCCTTGTCCAGATGATGGTCCTAGCAATTAATAGTTCATTGTGCATAAAGCCACTGAGATATGGGCTGGGTATACACTGATAGGATGTGTTGTAGGAAGTCCACGCTGCTCAGCTGGACCGGCAGGAAAACTTGTAGTACTTGGACTAAGCCCTTTTAACAGACAGTGCAAATTTCAGAAATTTTGATTTCTGAAAATACTTTGAGACCTCCTTAAAATTTACTTTGAAAGAAATTTCCAGTTTTGGTATTTTCTGTATCAAAAGTGGTGCTGTTAAAAGCAGTGTATTGCTACTATTTTTTAAAAGCACTGATTTACTGAAAATGACTTCAGAAATACCTGAGTAACTTCAGAGTTTTTGAAAACACTACACCAAGAGAGGCACTTTTAGACCATTTAAAGATCTTTTCAGAAAGCTTTCATATGCTGTGGAGTTATGAGGTAGAGCACAGCAGAATCTGTTCTTCCTCTCTACAGCTATGGTTAGCTCCTCACCTGAGATTTGCAAACGTCAAACTGTCACCACGACTGGTGTGTCTCTTGCAGTGTTAATGGGATGCACAGGTAGTGTCTGCTACCACCATCAACAGGGAGGGACAAAGGCTCATCGGGAAGGGGCATGCAATCCACGGTAGGGCAGAGCTGGTAGGTTGTGTGCTGGAATTTCATTTAGTGCAGAACAAAACCATTTCAGACCTTTAACTCTAAGAGCTGGTTGTGTCTGGATGAAGGAGCTGTGGATTGCTTCATTTATACACTGTCTGTCTTGATCTATTTGTGAGATTAGACAACCTGTAGCAGTACTAAAATGTTCCCTGAAACAGTGTACTAACCTTTTAAAACTCATCCTGCAGACAAATGCTAAGTCCTTAGGCAATTTTCTCTTCCCCACTGTGGGCATCGGCGTAAACTGTGATTTTATTATTTATGTATATACGGCTTGTGACTAACAGTCTCAGGTTAAAAAGCTGAAATTTCATTTTATTAGGCACTGCATTAAATGAGAAAAACAAGGCAGTCTTTTGTGAACTCACTCTTTGATATCATGATAAAACTCACAGTGGGGCCTTCGTATCCAGGGCTTCTAGATGCTACTGGATGATGAATGATAATTTCAAAGGAAATGGGATGAGGTTATGGAAATGGATAACATCTGCCAAGACAAGATGTGGTTTGTTCTCTGAGTGAAAGTGGGAGCTCAGGCAATGGAAAAGAGGATGGTAAATCAATGATTGTGTTACAGGAGGAAAACTGCTGGTTTTCAGTTGAGGTTAAAACCTGAAGTGAGCTGGAAAGCGAGAATCCTGTTTCCTAGGAAAAACTGAGAGTTTTTCTTCCTCGAGGAGGAAAAGCCCTTTCAAGGTTTGAGATATTTGTCACACAGCTGAAGGAAAGTCAGTGATTAGGATTTCTGCTGGGCAACTATGGGCTGAAATCTGGGTTTGTTATATCCTAAGTAAAAAGCAAGTTGCAGGAGGATTTCCTTCTGCAGCTCTTGTAAACACAATACAGTCCACACCAAAATATCTAACAGTGTAATTAGGGAGCAAGATAAAATGTCAAAAGTCCAGATTAAAGTTCTTGTTTTTACCTCAAGATTAATCAGGGTCTTTCTTTTTGGTCTCAATGCAGTTGATCTCTTTGAGTACAGATGTGTTTGCTACTTTAGGCTGTCCCTAGTTCTCTCTCTCTGGCCAGCTAATTCATGTGTTGAATCCATATTCGTTAGATCTCCGTTAGAAATGTGAGGTCTGTGAAAAATTGGTGTGGATGCATATGAAGGGACGAATCTGGTTTCCTAAAATGAATCACAGCAGCTTGGGTGAGAATGAAGGAAGTTGTGCAGAATTTGCTCAGAAACAAATCTGCCTGATTTTTACAAATCTTAGATGAATTAGGGTCTGTTTAGGTGTTATTGAGATAATAATGCTGTTTTCCTCAAATGTAGGGGCTGTACTTTGTAATTTGAGAGCATGTTCTGGGGCTTCAGAGGAATATCAGAAATTAAAAAATACTGCAACCAACAAACATTAGGAGGGCTCGCATCCCCGTTGCTTTCCATGACTCCTTCCAGCTCAAAGAAAGAGCTGATGTTGCAGGACCAGCCCTTGTGGCTGGAGGTGGCTGGAATGGTTAATGCTGAAGGCTCCTTGTTGGTGAGACTGCAGTGCTGTGAGGATCTCTGCTTCTCCAGCCCCATAGTGAAACTTCCCCCCACTACAGGCGTGATTGTTGGGCGTCACTGTCTCTCCTCAAACACTGGTGCATCACTCCATTGGGAATGCTGGGACAATTGTGAATCATTGACTTTCATCTGATGTGAGGGGGAAAAAAAGAAATCAGTTTTAAGAAGAAATCAGCTGGTGGTGTTTGCTCCTGCAGGGGCTTTGTTTCTGCTCTGGAGGGAACTCCTCGCTGCTTGCAGCAGGTTATTTCCCTGGCTGCTCTTTCTTGGCCATGGGGCAAATCTGGAAGGCTGAAGGTGAAGCACTGAATTCTGCCTCGTTGTCAAAGAGGGCTGAGGAAGCTTGCATGTGCTGGATGTTCATTTCCAGGGTACCCAGCAATTCTCTAACTTTCAGAGGCCAGATTTGTACTCATCTAGCACAGTGTAAGCTGTGCTTCCATCTTTTAAAAATTGAAGTATTTAGGTAGACTCCTGCTTCTTTGTTTCTTGAGCAGAAGGCTATTCCCTGAAAGAGATTATAGAAGCTACAATACCTGTATATGTCCCTTTTCTTGGCATTTATATCTGCCAGCACACCATCTTTTTTGCTGTTTTGATTCCCCTATGATTCTATCTTGCATTTTTTCTATGTTTTGTATACTGTTCATTCCAGCCATCTCTGGTTGAATTATACAGGGCACTTGATGTGAAACCAGGCAGAGAATGTAAGGATGACAAGGATGACCAACTTTTTCTTTCTTTTTTTTTTTTTTTTTTTTTTTTTGATGTGGGGGGAAGTATCTCCCTTGAAGGTGCCCCAGCGCCTGTCAGTGATTGTTGTCTCAAATGTGTGGGTTGTAAATACTGAAACTGAGGATTACTGTGTGACAAACCATAAAATTATGCGGGTTGGAAGGACTTATGGAGGTTGCTTCTGCTACCCCCCCTCCTCAATTATAGTCCAGCTAGATCCGATTGCTCTACACCATGACCATATGTTTTGAATAGCTCCAAGAATGAATAGCTCCAACCTGTGATGTCCCTGAATTCTTGCTGTAATGGAGACCTTCCTCTTTGGGGAAAAAGAATTGTTCCCAAGATCTCATGGGAGTGCCCAGTGTTGCATCTTGTGCCTGCTGCCTCTCACCCTTTCTCAGTGCATTCCTGGGAAGAGTCTTTCTCCATCTTTGCTCTCCCTTCCCACAAGCCTGATGAAGACAGCAGTAAGGTCTCTTTTAACCTTCTCTTTTAACCCTGTTTTGAAAATCATTAGCTATCATAAAGAAACATAATTTTTAAGGCTCTATTGTTTTGGTTTTTCAGCAGGAATGGATCAATTTTTCAGGCTTTTATGCACAACCACAAAGGCTACTATTCTTTTTTGTCTGAACTTTTCATTGTTTATATCAAGCAGTGGTCCTCTGATTTTCATTTATTCCAGGGAGCTGAAACTGTAAATAAGACATGTTAAAAGAAAGGAATGAAAATAGTGACAATGTCAAAACTGTAAAGGCAATTTTAATTGAAAGTGGTTTTGTAGGCATACAAAAATGCTTTAGTGTGTAGTATTGCTTCAGTGCTTGTGAAATAGTTTACAGTTTCCTGCAAAGGAAGAAAAAAAGATTCACAATCTCAAAAGAGCAGTGTTGACAATTGACTAGAAATAAGCATTTTTCAGCATCACTGAAAAGATAGGGTATGTGTTTATACCTTAAAAAAACACTTTTGGCTTCTTATTTCTTGCTTTGATGATACAATCGTTCAAGAGACTCACAGAAAGATAAGATGGCAAAATGTTTTAATGCAGCATTTGGGCAGAGAGGCTTCTACAAGCCTTGCATTTGGGAATTTTCAGTTTTGACATGTAAAGAAATTTTTCAAGAAATAAAGACATATTAAAACCAGTACTGACTTATTGAAAAATGTTGGACAGTCAAAATACCTTAGAAAGAACCAAAGGCAGGCAAAGGAGAGGGGAAAAAACTTATGATGGAGGAATACTAAAACAATATGCAATTAGAGGAAGCAAAGCTATTGTGAAAACACAAGTGAGGAACAGCACGAATAGAGGCTGGAGATCAAAAGGA
Organism: Alca torda; assembly: GCA_008658365.1. NCBI lineage: Eukaryota > Metazoa > Chordata > Aves > Charadriiformes > Alcidae > Alca > Alca torda. The sequence continues at coordinate 52,975,082 of CM018101.1, read as the reverse complement.
CTTGGAAAAGAGGAGGGTGAGTTCTGGGAAAATCTTTATAAACAATAAGAACACTTTAGAAGTGGTTTCTTTGATAAACAGGAACCAAGTGAAAGCCTAGGTAGGTACCATGATGCTTGTTAGTGGATTTGAGAAGGCTGTTTTGGAAAAGCAAGGTAAATAGCACTGAGTAAACAGTAGTTCTGAATATAACGTGACCTTAAAAAAAACCAAACAACAATAGGCCAATGGATGGCTCACCTCACTTCCCTCAGTGAGAGAATCTGTATACTCCTGTTACGCATTAAACAGCAAGAGAACAAGAGCTCATGACCAAATTACCTTTCTTGCTGATTCTGTAGGCAATTCTGAAGAGTGTGAAAGTGCTTGGGCTATTGCTGATTTTTAATGAAAAGTTGTTGCAAGCAGATTTAAGTAAAAATAAACATACAAAAGCCCCTAAGAGGCTGTATTCTTCAGTCAAAGAAACCCAGGAGTAGTATCTTAAAATATTGTACTCTGTCAGGGTTTGGAGGGATGGCCCTACATCTTGCTTTAGCTGATTCTGCTGCAAGATAGAGACTGTAGAACTGAAATTCCTCCTCAGCCTTTGCACTTACAAGATACAAATTACTTCGGTGGTATTCTTCTTCATTTGTATGAATGGGTAAAAGCATTTGTCAGCAATAACTTAGCATTAACTGCCCTTCAGTTAGTGTAATGAGCATTTCTAGATGGTGTAATCCTCATGTGTGCATTCCAATGCTTTCTCAAATGAAGAATTAATTCTGAATGTCTCTCTGAAAAATCCTCTAACTAATATGAATGCTGTTTTATCAACCATCTTCATTATTAAGCAATATGTGTGGCCCAGTCAAATTCTGTGAGAACAAGTCAGGAAAGGAGATAATTTTAAGAGAAAGAAGAGCTCAATAAAGACAATGCTTATTTATAGAATGGTATTTAGACTCATTTGCTGTTGCCTTAGTAGTCAGGCTGAGCCTTTGGACTGAAGGACAGATGCCAAGCTCCTTTCCTCCTCACTGGTAAGATCTCCTGCTGTTTACATGGCCGTGTACCTGCAATGCTCATGGGTTCACTGTTTGCCCTGTAGCAACAGCACAGAAACTATTTTTATTAAAAGTTCCATGAACATTTCGGATTGCTTGGGTTGCTCACAGTATATGTAGCACATACCTGAGGGTCCTCCATCAACACTGCAGGCAAAGGGAGATCATAAGAGCTAACTTTGATACTCAGACCTTGTGCAAATGAGAAGGCAGTAAGACCAAAAAGAGGAGAACTAAATTGGAAATGTAGCGAGCATGACCTCGAATGTTAAAATACACAGACTCAGTGCTTTTCAGTCCACATCTGGTACATCTTCACAGAGGAGGATGTTGGAACGAAGAACATCAAAGCAGTCTGATGCCTGTATCTCTGCACCTTCTGTGGCAGGGACTATATCCTCCACAGCAAATTCACAAGTGTGGTTTGCTAAGGAGACACATGTCAAGTTAGTAACACAGCTTCTGCTGACCTGAGTCAAACATACCTTCAATGCCAAAGAGGATTTGGATTGCACTTTTCTGAGGGAAGAGTAATTCATAATGAGAAAAGCTGCCAAGCTGTTTTTTTCTGCTGCATCCAAGGTCTGTTAATGAACAGGACAGCAGGGCTGACATGCTCATGTTTAACGTTCGGGTCCTACCATATTCATCTGTCCTTAAAGAAATGCTGAAAGATTAACTCAGGCTGGACAGCCTGATCTGCAAGGATCTTAGCTGCCAATGAATTCCTGCATATACTTTTGCAATGGCATCACCAGTTCTGCAGAATATATGCCCTCCACCCTCTTGAATGACCCCAGTACAGGGCATTTCCAGTGGGCTGATTCTCTGACAAAGCAAACGAGACCCCTTGGCAGGATTCAAGGCAACTGGCTTCTCCAGATTTCTGCTGGGAGACGTGTTTGTGTGCATGTGAGGGTGTGTGTTGGAGGGGGGAGGCATTTACAGTAAGAAGTTGTGTTAAAAAACAGTGGAGGGTGTCTGCAGATCTGTTCAGTGAGTTTATTTAAATATTCCCTTTTCTTCCCTGTCTTTTTCCCTTCCCTTACTCCCTTCTCTTCTCCCATTTACTGTCAGGAAGGGCCACCTCTGAAGGGTCAATTCAGTACAGCCTGGCGCCAACACAGACGGACGTCAACAACAGTTCCAACAGTGAGTAAAGTTGCAACTCCTTGAAATGGTATTTGTTTATGTGCATGTGGAAGGTGCAAGAACTCTACAGAGGGCTTCCAGAAGAGGGAGAGGGTAGGTTTGTTACTCCTAGCTCTGTCTAGGTGGGAGCAGCCTGCAAGTTTTTGGTGCCTCACTAAAAGCGTTAGATAAAGGTAGGTTCTCCTGAAAGTTACGAGGATCCTGACGTGCGAGGGCCAGTGCCAGGGCATTTTACCAACACAGTAGGCTTTCAGGTCTGGATGTTATTCAGGGAAAACTGGCCACCGAGAAAGTTTAAGACACTTCAGCTGGCTAGAGAGGAATAGGCTGGAAGCCACGCACAGACAAGGCTCTTCATTGAATTGTTACTTTCCCAGTTGGAGACAAGAGCTGCCAGTGTCAGATTTGTATAGGAACAATGATCTGTTTTAGGACAGGTGAAGACACCTTGCTTTCAGTTTTGAGGTAATTTAGCTGCTATCACGTAGATTTTCTGGTGCTCCCTGGAGCACCTGGGTGGGGAAGGTGAGCCCTCGCATGGTATAACATGCTCTTTCTCTCTCATTATGCACGCACACAACATTATCCAACACTTGTGATCCCAGTCCTTGGTGGCCCCTTCTCCTGATGTGTGTGTTCAGGGGAGAAACTCTATATGGGGTTTTAGGAGGGGAAAGAAAAATTCATTATACAGAGCAAATGAAAAATGACACCCGCTCCTCATTGTTCCTAAGATACTCTTGTCCTATATTTTCCTTTTGGTGACTCTCCTGGTACCAACGGGCTTTGGCCCAGCACCATAGAGAAGGTGGCTGGGGAAGGAGATAGTATGTTAAAGGAGAAGTGGACAAGTGGATGAGCTGGAGGGAATGAGAGGAGGTGACAGCAAATGGAGAGGACACCAGAAGGAAGAACATATGGCAGTGAAAAGATCCAGAAAAAGCAGTTCTGGGTTTCTGGAACAGCAGTCTGAGGGCTGAAAATCTCATAGTGATCTGGTTTTTAGCTAAACTGTCTGGTCTGAGGTCTGTAAAAATCCTCCATTCACCCCTCTACTTCAAAGACAGTAGGAAAAATTATACCCTCTGTCAAGGACTGAGTGAGCAGACCACCAGAGCTATATAATTTGTAGCATCTCGTCCATGGAAAGGTAGTGTAAAGCAGTTGCGAATTCCCGCACGGTGATGGGATTAACCCTGCTTTTTCTAGCTGCGTTGTCCTCAGTGTAGTCCTAACATTTTCCATGTGTCTATTACATGCTATGTCTTTGGTAGATTTATGAAGATACAGCTTTTTATTAATATATTTGAATATATTTGTTAAAATCTTGCTCGCAAGCTGTAAATGTAACTGTAATAATTTTATCAGAAATGATGCTGTCATCTGATTTTATGCTGCACAGCGAACAATGGAGAATTTACAGCACAAACCAATGTCTCACTGATCTGTGATCTTAAGCAAAGAACTGCTTGTTTCTTCTTACCGTACTTCTTTGCCTCAAATGCTCGAGTGAGTCATACTGTATTTGTTCCCCCTTTCAGTTTTCTGACGGCTTGTTTAAATTGCACAGTTCATGCAGTCTGATGATCACTTCTGTAAACTATTGCTTGGAGGTGTTGATATCCTGGGCAGTGCGTCAAACCAGATGTTTAGGCAGCTGTATCAATCCTGTGAGCAGTTCCATGTGCCAATACACGTGTGGACATGGGTCTTGAGATCAACAGAAAGACTCATTGTGAAATTGCAAAATGCAGTTGAGGGACCTGGGCCTGTATTTGTGCCAGGTGGAAGTGATTTAAAAATATTTTAAGACCTTCCAAAGATAGAAGGCTGAGTACCATGAGAGAATTTTTATCATAGGATGCCTTTAGCAGTCAACGGCTGGATCTGAACTACAGCACAGGGATTACATTTTACCAGGCCCTAGATGAAAAAAAACAGCAACAGAAAAAAGCCTCAGACATGTACAGCTCCATGGTTTGGGAGAGTATGACCTACAAAGCACTTTTTGGGGACTTAAAGTCTCCGTGAAATACAATACTCTATCATACCTTCCTTTTAGCTCACCTAGTAATCAGTCCTGTACTTGTATAGACCAGGACTCTGTTTTTGGCTTTTTTTCTTTTCTTCCTCAAATTGTTAGAGCACTTAATCAAACTTCAAGATGGATTGTGATTAGATCTGAAGTCTCGCTTTGAACTGTGATTGATTTTGTTAATGTCTGCTGTGCTTCCTCTCTAGGAAGAACAGTTTGAGGCTATACTGTATGAATTTTCAGGGGAAAATTCAGACAAGAAAAGCAACAACATAGTAATAATAAGCAGATGAGCTATTAGGCAAGGATATTCACAATGCTTGGCCAATGCTTTGCTTTTTTTTTTTTTATTCTAATCATTCGTATGTAGCTTTTCCCACTCTCTAGTCAGATACTGGCCCTGCATTGCTTAGTGTTGAAATTAGTGTAGTCATGCAATCCTTGGAGATTCCCTACAGCATCTCAAAATGTTGTTGGGACTTTATTATTATTATTAAGGATGGTCTCCTATGAATAACAAAGCCTTTTACAAACAGGAAGATATAGTCTATCTAGGTGGACAGATTAAAGGGCAAGAAAAAGGAAGGGGTCTGAGTGCTGTAATAATGTAGAAACCTCCTCTGAGTGTGTGCCAGTACTGCAGTAGGGGCTGAGAGAGGGTGTACAATCCTCATGCTTGGATATACTGAAAACTTCACTGAACAAGGCTTAGAGCAAGCTGATTGAACCTGAAGTCACGCTTTGACCAGGGGTTGGACTCAATATCCTCCAGACAGACCTTCCAAAAAAACATCATCTTCTAATTCTATTATCTATGGTAAAATCAGTGGCAAAAAGTCATGTGTATTAAGGTACATATAGCCTGATACTTGGTCTAGCACGTAAGCTGCAGGAAAAAACTCTCCCTCTTTGGAAATAAGCTGTCCACCAGTGAATATTGTCTTCGGGTAGTCTGCAGTGAACAGGGGAAGAATGTGATGGAATTTTGGCATCAAATTAAAATGAAGTCTGCTGAATACATGGAGTAGCTAGAATTTTAGGAAACGGGCTGGAAGGTGAGCTGGCAATCTTGAACAAGCAAAGAAATCTTGCTCCTCATAAGACTGAGACTGACTGAGCTCTCTCAAGGGCAGAAGGACAAAACTGTCCTTTCACAGATGTCCTGGGGATCAGAGCTAGAGGCGACTCACTCTGACAGCATTGTTCCTGTTGTGTAGCTAAATTGAACAGGTCAGGTCTTGGGGCTGTCAATCCAGCTAAGTTTGCACCAGTGTTTAGAAAGGAAGTAGATATTCTCAAAGGGGTAAATGCCAGTGACTCTGATGTGACATTGTGGTAAAGTCCTGGGCTCTTCCAGTGGGAAGAAAGTATTGTTGCATTATTGTAATGACTTGCGATATCACATCCATTACTCTTATATTGTGTGCTTTCAACTCCTGGGCTCCCATTTAGTTCTGATGGACGTCAGGTTTTTTCTTCTGAATGTTTTTTTTAACCTTTCTTTTTTTGTAGCGATGGGAATATAAACTGAGAGCTCATTAGAAATTCCTGCTGTGCATACTGAGCTCCTAAGTATTACCTGAGGCAGGGTCTGTAGGAAGAGGTAATAGCAGATATTCTCTTATACCAACAGACATAGATGTGAAAAACAATCCGATTTTCTGACACACTAGTGACTGTTCATACCTGAAACAGAAGCAAGAAATTTCAAGCTATCATGCTGCATTCTGGGTTTCTTGGCTATTGTATTTTGCTTCTTAAACTTCCTATTCAGAATCCTGTGAGGCTGCTTGGGTGGCTGCAATTCATTTTAGTGGGTTTGGGGATAAGTATCATATCAGCAAGATTAATGATTATAATTGAATTTATGTTTTCTATTTTTTCATGCTGTCTATGACATTACTAGCTTTTTAAATGACCACTCATTAAAAAGCAAACTAGCTGACTCCCTGAGACATGCCAAATTGTTTCAGTAGTCTGCTAAGGACCACTAGTTCTGATGGCAGACTTCATAGGGAAAATTTAGAAAACAAATCTATATTACTAACAGCACCGCTGCTAGCTGACTTTGTTATTACAAGAGTTAAACCCTTATCCTTTCTGTGCTCTGACACCACGATGCCTTGATTTTGTCAGCATCTTAATCATGTCTGTCACAATACAAATTGGGTGGAAGATCTTCCACAGGAGCGTCCTGCCCATGATTGTTGCATTAGTAAAAAATAATTGTGCAGTGCCTTCTATGGAGACATTTCATTCCATCACAGCTGCCAATTTGAAATGATTGTTTTTGTTCCAGTTAATGGGAGCTGCTACAGAAATGTCACTCTGGCACAAATTTTGGTGCCAAGATCTGCAAGCAGCAGAAAAGCATCAGCTACTGAGGGAAAGGGTCGATGGCTCTCATCGTGTGGAGCAACTTTTAACGACAGCAGAATGGCTCAACACCACTCGTTAGCAGTTACAAGCTCCTAATGCACATAGGGTTTTATGAACTGGAACAACTGTGGAGCATATTTGTGTCAGAACAGGAGTACAATATTGCTGGTCTCCTTCTGAGGTGATGATGCATGCCAGTGCTGGATTATGGCCCTCAGGTTCCATATCCACAACACTAAGACAGCACAGCAAAAAGTCTGCTTTTCCAGGTGAGGGTGAGAGGCAGAAGTGATGGCAGAGATTAGTGTTATGGTTTTGGCTGGATTGGCCAATCAGAACGACAAATGGCCCTTCCCCCCCTCTCTCCTCAGAGAGGAGAAGAAGAGATAAGGAGATTTACGAGTTTAGAAAAAGAACTAAACTACTTTAATGAAAAGAATAATAAATAAGAAAATAGTAAATAATAATAGAGAAAAGAAAAAGAAAAAAGTATACAATATATACAAAACCGTATCCAGCTCCCAGGTTGATGACCGCGTCACCAGCAGACACAGGGAAAGTCCCAGACTGGAGTCAGCGATGGACAGGAGCTGAATTCCGGAACGAGAGTCAGGAATGCTCAGATCAGGATCAAAGGCAGACGAACAGACAGGGTCCTCGGACGTCGGCCATTGAAGGAAAGACGAGCCCGAGCCCCCTTGCCCCTTTGATCCCTCAGCTTTTATACTGAGCGTGATGCAGATGGGATGGAATACCCTGTTGGTCAGTTTTGGGTCACCTGTCCCGTCCGCTCCTCCCTGCAGGTGGGACCCCTCTACGCTTCTCCACTTCCAACCCTCTAATGGGACAAACAGCGAAGTTATCTGACCTTGGTTGTTACAGCAATAAGTATAAGCAAGAGCCTCTGTGCGTACCATTCTTCAGTATAATTAGGTCTTATCGCTCTGAGAGTGAACAGTTTCTGAACAATATGCTGTTAATTTCAGACTTTAGTTATTTAGAAGGGGGCCAGCTAAAAAGCAAAATTACAAATCAGAAAATTGGTTCTGTTTTACCTCAAACCAGGACAATTAGATAAAAGCACATGCCAGTGCTCAGTGGGAGACTGGCAAGTCAGGAGAGTCTCAGCAGTGTCAGTACCACTGTAGGGTGAGCCCCAGCAAGAAGTCTGTTCATCAAGATGGGGAACAGGGGAGAGGCACTCATGAGGTTCAGAAAGAGCAGAACTTGATCTTTACTTCAAGGTGTTAAAGCTGTGAAATGTTCAGGGTTGTGGGAGTCTTTTTTTTTTTTTAATGACTGCCTCTAGGTGATGGATTTAAAAGATAAAAAATTAAATAATTGCTTTTTCTTGGTGTTTTTTTTATTTTGCTTGTTTGTTGGGGGGTTTTGTTGTTGTTTATATTATGTCTTGTATTTCACAGATGTATTTCATAGATATTCTGGAATCTGTTACATGGGGACACGCAGGCAATAGCATCTGAATTAGTTTTTGAAGTGCATTTATTACACCGAATTAGATCCTGGAGTGGGCACTCCCATTCAGAGTTATGGTCACCTAAAATAAAGGGTTAAATTCAAGAGCAGGATATGAAAGGCAATGAAGGCAGATGGAGAATTTGCCTTCATTGGAATTTTTTAAAAAGCTCATGGAGATAAAATATTGTAAGCCAAGACCTCAGCCAGTATAAGTGAGCATTATCCAGTGATTTCATTCAGGTGTACAGTAGGGGAGAAATTGGTCTTTAGCAGGTAGTTAACCATGCAGACCCTGAATGCTCAGGAATTGGCTGGCATGTAGGAAAAGGGCATAAACTGTAGAGGTTTACAGAAGCACCTGCTGTTTAGATCAAGTTAAAAGAGCTTTTAGGTTTTCCTGCTTTGTGCAGAAATCAAAATAGTGTATTTTTAAAGTCAGTACTCTTGCATCTGACTGTTTCTTTTGTGAACAGCGCAAACAGGAGGTGATAGAAAATATGAAATGGAGTGATCTAATCATAGAGGAATAGACATTTCTGCCTCAAAATGTAAGAATTCAGAGGCAATGGTAGAAATTAAAGATGACAGTTTCACAACATGTAATTAGACTGTGGAATCCACTACCATGGGAAGATTTTGAAGCCAAGAGTTTAGTTAAATTCAAAGAAGTGTTAGCAACTTTACAAGAATACCTAGACAGGTAAAAATTAATTATGATGAAAATTCTGGAAAGGTCATTAGATGCTGCGCTTTGGGTATTATGCTAGTCTCTATGAGGATGAGACAATCTAGCAGTCAGGCAATGTGCAGTAGTCAGAAAATTACCTGAGAAAAACCTGATTGATCACATAAGATTTAGAAGACCTTGGGTCATATACAGGCTATCACTTGAGCTGGCTTCCTTTTTTGAACTGCTCCATCTTTATTTTGGCTGAGTTAAGCATTTCAGGTGTCCAGCTGCTGATAAGTAATGTATTCTGATCATACTGATTCACAGGGAGTCAGGAAAACTGACTTTTTAATGCAACTTGTGGAAGAATCATGTTGATCTAGGTGTGCTTGGAGCTTGAATATTGCCATTAATAACAGTGCTGAGGAAACAGGTGAGCAGGTTTAACTGTCAGCCCAGCATGAGGTCAGTGATCAAGATGTAGAGATGGAACTGATGAGTATTGTCATAAAAGCAGCATCCATGTTGATTAGCAGTGTGAAAAAGCAAGCTGTGGGAACCGACATGTAGGTTTTCTTGAAGGATCCTCAGGGTTGCGAATAAAGCATCCATATCCAGGTCTGCCGGGGCACATTATGCAACAGACTTTCTCCTCAGCCAAGAAATCAGTGGACAACAGGGAATGAAACAGGAGAAAATGCTGCGCTCTATCCTTCCATGACTCACGGGAGAAGTAATGAGAAGGGGTTTATATGAGAAGGAGCAAGACCCAGGGGTCATGGTGCATGTCATTTCACACGTACCTTTCACACGGCAACACAGACAGTCCCTCTTCATACACAGACAGTCCCTCTTCATACACATCTTTATTATGAACAGCAAAATTGAGGGTGAGAGACAAAGTTAGTAGTCACTTAGGGGAGTAAGAGGCGTGTCTTGAAAGCTAGGAGGCATGTCACACTGCCTATGTAAACACCTAATATACACTAAGTGCAGAGGAACTGAAAAGGGAGAAGAATGCCTCATGCAAAAGTACCAAAAGTTTGGGGCTATGTTTTGCTGCCTGTATTTCTGCCTAATCCCTTGTATACTTCTGGCCAGCTCTAGAGTCTCCCTTTCCATTGCCTTCAACAGTACCTTGACCTGCAAATGCCTGTTACGGGCACTCAGTTCTTTTCTGGACTGCGAGCAGGAGGAATTTAGTCCCTGAAGAGTTCATCCCAGCAGTCAGCGCAGAAAAGCTAGTATGCAGTAATTTAACGTCTAAATTCCTCAGCACTCTAACTTCCCTTTATCTAGAAGATACAAAGGAATTACTGCAATATAGTGAGTTAAGAACTACATTTCAGATGCTTCTTATTTATGCATTTTATTAGTTTATGTCATTATTGCAGCTCAGCATGTAATAGCCATTCTCATTCCACAGTAATTATGTTCAGCTGAAGTACTTTACTGGTTAAGCTGGTTAAAAGTTTAACTGGTTATACATTATTTATGCAATTAATTTATGACAACTTGTGTCATGTCCTCTGAGTGATGCGCACGTCCAGTGAGATCCCAACATCACCAGTAAGCACCTGGTGAAATCTCTACAGCAGTGCTTGTCCTGCCAGCCCTAAAGCAGGAATTTAACATTGCTCTCAATACAGGCAATAAAGGTAGATTGAAACTATGTTTCTTGTTCAGAATGGCCAAGTCACGGTGATGTTTTTCTTTTTTAAAATGCAATGGTTTCACGACATCATTGTCCTGAATTATAAAATTAAGCTTCTATCCTTTCATTTTTTTTGTATGAGACAAACATAGTTTCTCTACAGTAGACTTCAGCTCTGAAATAATTAAGTGTTATTGTTATGTCACTTCAGACCAAACTGTTTGCCACAACTCTTAACAGTCTTATAGAGGTAGAGTTCAAAAAAGGAAGATTTTTTCCTCATGCTGTAGTGTTTTCATATGAAGTTTGTACTTGTATGAGGAAGATGAACTTTGAAAGGTCAGAAGAAACCATAGTTTACAAGCCCTTTCTGTTCTGGCTGTTGCAGCTCTCTTCTGCTCTTGCACTAGGCAGGTGTAGTCCACGTAAACATAACTTGGATGTGACAGTTTCCAAAGAATCAGACAAAGAACAGAGGAGGAAGTATGTCTGGGAAAAGCTGGGAGAATGATGTGGCTGAGATGTCCAGCTAACTGCTTGCAAGCCACAACTGATTTCCACCTTACATAGAGCAATTTCTTTACACAAACTTACTCAGCTGAAAGGTGCAACACATCTTTAGTTACCTGAGTCCTTAACTGGAAGGAGCACAAAAACTCACAGAAATTGTGAGACACATGTTAAGTGTATCCAGAAGTTGTCCAAATAGCAGATAGTCAGGGTCCAGTAGGCGATGTGAGCTCAAGAGAAAAGAAAGCAAGCTATTGAATTTAACAGCTCATAATTAGCAGGTTGTATTTGATGAAATAAAATGGGACGGGCAACTTTTTACAGAGGCATGTATTGTAGCTTTCTTTTCCCTGGCTCCCTTTATTCATGTACAGCTAAGTGTTGTAGGCTGTTGGCTGCCTGTAGGAGTGGGTTCTCGCCTGTGTAAAGCCCAATTGTGTTGACAGGGAAGTTAATGTGAACTGCACAAGGACTTCTGTTACTGATATAGATAAGATTTTGAAGGATGAATCTGCTTCAGGAACAAAAAGCCTGGTCAGACTAGACTGTCATTAATGATCTTTTCCTGTGTTATTCTTAATATGCCTCACATAACAAGGAGAAAGTATTTTTCTGTAAGAGGACAGCCTTTTACTTCCTCTTGTTTAGCAATCTCTACAACAGCCCACACAGGGTAACTCCTGCCATCGTGCTGACTAAGCCTACAGAAATGTGAAGGGAATTGTGTGCATGCCACTGGCTGCAGCCGTCTTCCTGTGCCATCCCATAGATGCAGCCAAGTTCCTGATTTCCTCTCGCTGTTGTAAATCAGGATTAAGTCCATAGGGTCTACAAGGGCAAAAATGGGATGCAAGTGACAAAATGATGTCTAGCGGGGCTGACATAAATTCAGGAGGGAGAAACAAACAAAAAAATGCCTCTCACAATCTCTTATGAAGATGCTGTAATGACTTTGGCTATTCTCATATTTCTAGTATGCAGAATTAATTTTTTTTCCAGTGATTTTAAATGAGTTATAGCCTTTGGGGTTCTCTCTCCGTTGCTAAAGTGTTTACAAAGAGCTTTTTGCCACTGTTTTTTCCAAGGCCAATGATAACACAGGGCTGTTGTCACAGTCATTAGAATGAGAAACAAGGTTTAGGCTGCACTATCCCCAGATTAAGTCAGTCATGATCTTTGTGTGCCCAGTCAGCCTTCCCATCTTCTAATCCTCTCTGAGATGGCTGTGCTGCATGGCCAGCTCCAATTACACCCTGATGTCTGCAAGGATGGCTTATTGGTCCCTTCTGTTCCTGTTAGTGGCCTCCTCTGCTAACCACATCTGTAGGTCTTAAGGTGATCTAGCAAAGAGAGAAAGGGGAAGAGGTGCAAAAGCCCTTCAGGTAAAAGTCTCGATGTGTTGCTGAAGCAGACCGGGTCTGTCACAAGCACTGCTTGTATGTGGACAGGCCGGGTGTTCAGATGGTGTGAAAGCTGTTCTCTCCGACATCTGGTGTTATCCCATTATGCCTGCCCAGTGCCTCAAAATTCAACCTTAGCTCAATACCTCTGCATCTTGCTCTCCCCATATCTTCACATTCATCTAAAGGCATCCAAGAGCTGGGAGGTCAGCTGTGTTTCCCTGACTTCTCCCATTTCTGCAATTGCAAGAACTGACTTGAAAAACTAGTCAAAGCCCTTCTTTTGCAGGGGTTGTTTTCAGCTGAATCAGTGGATTCGTGGCAGAAGAATGAGACTATTAACATCTCTGCTCAGGGAAAGGTTGACATTTCAGGTCAACCCTTATTAGACATTAGAGTCCAAACCAGAGTGTTGTAAGGAAGGCTTGACTGAGGGGAAAGTGGCCCTTCTACAAGTGGCCAGTCTAGCTGCGTAATGCAGCACCACAGAAAAACATTGTTTATTCTGCTGCCCAAAATACTGGTGAAATAGCAAGAGCACTTCAGTTCCAGGGCATTACTGGAACACCTCAACATATAGGAGACATTTAAGCCCCATGCCTGGTGGGGTTTCATAGGACTGCCTTCCCAACAGGATGACTTTACTTTTCTTCCCATCGCTTGTGCCCGTTGCCAAACAATCCTTTTTGATAGGTGCTTCTGCAAGATGGCTGTTCTCAAGAGTGCAAGTACATTTCTCTCTTACTATGGATACCTGAAGTGCTTCTACCTTCCCACCAGTCTCTTCAAAATGTAATGCAAAATGTCCCTGAAAAACGTAAGATAACTACCCAGCAGATCAGCTGCCTCCTGGATTTGGTGAGTTCTCTCACACGTAGAATCATAGAATAGATTTGGTCGGAAGAGACCTTTAAAGGTTATCTATTCCGACCCCTCTGCAATGAGCAGGGCCATCTTCAACTAGATCAGGTTGCTCAGAGCCCCGTCCAACCTGACCTTGAATGTTTCCAGGGATGGGGCATATAGCACCTCTCTGGGCAACCTGTTCCAGTGGTTCATTGTAAAAAATTTCGCCCTAATATTTAGTCTAAATCTTCCCTCTTCTAGTTTAAAACCATTACCGCTTGTCCTATGGCAACAGGCCCTGCTAAAAAATTTGTCTATCTTTGTTATAAGACCCCTTTAAGCACTGAAAGGCCACAATAAGGTCTCCCCTGAGCCTTGTCTTCTCCAGGCTGAACAACCCCAACTCTCTCAGCCTGTCCTCATAGGAGAAGTGCTCCAGCCCTCTGATCTTTTTTGTGGTCCTCATTTGGACCCGCTCTAACAGGTCTGTGTCTTTCCTGTACTGAGGACCCCATAGCTGGATGCAGTACTCCAGGTGGTGTCTCACCAGAGTGGAGTAGACCCTCGACCTGCTGGCCATGCTTCTTTTGATGCAGCCCAGGATACAGTTGGCCTTCTGGGCTGCAAGTGCACATTGTCAGCTCATGTCCAGCTTTTCATCCACCAGTACCCCCAAGTCCTTCTCATCAGGGCTGCTCTCAATCCCTTCATCCCCCAGCCTGTATTGATACCGGGGGTTGACCTGATGCAGGTGCAGGAGCCTGCAACTTGGCCTTGTTGAACCTCACAAGGTTCACATGGACCCACTTCTTCAGGTTGTCCAGGTCCCTCTGGATGACATCCTGTCCCTCATGCATGTCAGTTGCACCACTCAGCTCAGCGTTGTCCGCAAACTTGCTGGGGGTGCGCTCAATCCCACTGTCTGTTTCATTGATGAAGATATTAAACAGTACTGGTCCCAGTACACACCCTTGAGGGACACCACTTGTCACTGATCTCCATCTGAACATTGAACCATTGACCACTAGTCTCTGGATGCAACTATCCAACCAATTCCTCATCCACCAAACAGTCCACCCATCAAATCCATATCTCTTCAATTTAGAGAGAAGGATGTTATGGGGTACTGTGTCAAAGGCCTTACAGAAGTCCATGTGGTCTTTAGATCAAGACTGGATTTGGGGCAGTCCGGAACCATTTTTTCCTGTATGGATTTCAACTGTGAGGAAAGCTCTCCTGTCTTCAAGAGTCAAAGCTAGGTCTGGCTGGGCAATTGGGTCTAGGCTTTACTGACTGAGCAGACTTTCTGAGAAAAGGGAGGTAGGAGGTGAACAAGCCGCCACAGGTAATCCAGCATCTAGCTTTACAGAATGTCAAGAACTCAATTTAAAATGAGTGCACCATATTCTGTCACTCTGCTGCCAGCATGAGGCAGCTCACTCTTTATGGAAATGCTTCTTGTTTAGAGTAAGTGGAGAAATTAAGTTTGCCAGGTTTCTATCATGTCTTCAGCCTATTGGTATGAGGTTAGGAGGCAACCCCAAGATTTTTTCTATCCTCTTTCCAATGAATGCACAATGGTTTCTGTTTTGCTTGCAGAAAAATACCTCACTTCTCTTCTTGCTAATCCCATTTGTATTTGGTTTCATTTCCGTCTCTGATACAGAAGGTTACCAGCATGTTCATGCCCAGCAGGCATCAGTTTGCATCTGTTCTTACATTCAGAGCACATAGCTGTGCCCTCAATTTCCATTCTTTGGAAATGTGAATGTGCCATGATTAAAATAGACTGCAAACAGATGCTTGATGATAAAGAGCTCCCATTTGCTTGTACTAATTGCAATTTGTGCTGTGAGGATTTTGTCACTGTCTGATGGCTAATCTTTGTAAAGGTTCAATGAATCTGCTGGGCTTGAGGCTTTGGCATAGCCATGATAAGCTGGCAGTTTTGATTTGTGGAAGTTCTGGATTCAAAACCTGCTGAGCAGCCCAGAACTTCCCAGCCATGGGAATTGACAGCAAAATACCCACCCTGTCACACCATCCTGCTGCAAATTTTACAAGCAGGGACACTCCTCTTCCAAAGTGCATGAGAAGAACAGTAGAGTTGGTTACGTCCACCCTGCACTGCTTATGTACTGGAAAATTTGTCATTTGGCTCCTGGATGTGGAAAACCTTCCTTAGTGCAGAGTTTAGAAAGGATCCTTCAATTTTCTTTCTTTTGTATGAATTGAACTTCAATAAGCAAAGGCCGGAAAAGGCTGGCAGGGGCAAAACAAAGTGGTTTTATAAAATCTCTTCTGGCAACAGGCAGGAGCAGGTCACAGGATACGAAGGGAAAAGGCAGAGATGACCCTGACTGAATCTGGAGGCATGCATGTGAAGCAGCTTTTTGACTACATTGTTGATAGTTATCAGCTGTTCACATGCCTCCGAGATGAGTTTAGTGCCCCTGACTCAAGAGAACTAAGGCAATAGTGTCACTCTTCCCACAGCCTGAACACCTGGCCTTATGCCAGTCCTCACTGTGCAGTTCTGGGGACAAACCAAAACAGCCTCATTGTCTACTCAGTCTTACACCGTTGTACATCAGGAGTGACTCCCTCCACGGCAGTCTGAGACTGATGCGGAGAGTGCATGCATTTCAAGTAAACAGAGCTTTCTGTTCCTCTATGTAGTGCCCTCCCAAGTTTGAAGATGCATGAGCAGGTCTGCGGGTGCCCTGCTAACACCCCAGCTCTCAGAGAGAGAACTGGAACTTCAGCACACACCACACCTCCCCTCGCTCCTGCTGTGAATGCACACAAGGCTTCAGCAGACCTGCAGAGGAGGATACTCTTCCTTTGTTTTCCCGACTGCTCTGTTAAACTTTCGAATCCTATATCAAGAGTCAAAGCGAACTGCAGGCAAAGTAGAAGCTGGCCAGGCATGTGTTTATAACAAACACAACTGTTTTTTTCAGTACAGTAATTCTGTATGGAGTTGGACTTTCAGCCCACATTTGTCATCCCTCTTAGATTTTGTTTTTGTAAATCCAGGTTTTCTATGAAAACAAACAGAAATGGCAACATGATAGAGGAAAGAAGGGAAGAAATGCTAAGCATAGTGGTAAAGGCAGTGGTACCTGAGGCTTTATTTCAGGCATTTGCATGTTACTGAAAATGTAAAGCATGGGAGGCAGAGAGCTGCAAGGAGCAAGGGCATATTGTATGATGATTTCAGCTCTTGGGTGTTGAGCTTTGTATATTTGGGTCAGCCGTGAACAATTTCAGGGCCTGTAGGGCTGTGTTCAAACTGTTTTCATTACGTCACTGGCCGCAGGCATCCTGTGCCTGGTGAGAACATTTGAACGCTGTGCTGACACAGTCTATCTCTGTCTTTCTTCATAGGCTGAACCTGTGATAAATATCCCTGTGCCACAAGAAGCACCATGCACATGTGGTGCTTGCCTCTTGGCAAGTAACTTTGACTACTCCTAAATAATACCAGGCATGGTATTCCTTGTCTGTGCTTCCTAGCTGGAAAGTAGAAAGCATCCAACTCCTTTCTTCTACAAGATAAAGCTGTGAACTTTTTTAAAAGTAATTTTGATTTTGCAGAAGGGTTATTTAAGAGACCTTTAGTTTCTATAAGAACTTTAATAATCCAATATTATTTCTTTAGCTGGATAATTTAGCTGAATTTGGTTGATTACAGCCACTAGCACAGTATCTGCAGTTGTCCTAGATGACCATTGTAGGTCCCTTCCAACTGAAATTATTCTATTCTATTCTATTCTATTCTATTCTATTCTATTCTATTCTATTCATGTGTTATACAACAGATAGCTATACCTTTGAATGTATCAGTGTAACTCCCTTTCTAAAAGTCTAAATTGAAATTGGAACTATCTGGTATTTCTAAATTGTTTTGAAAAAACTGAAAACAATATGCTACAAACCATCATATAGGAGGTGAAAAAACCTTTTTTTTTTAAATCTCTCATCTTTTCTTAATTTAAGGTTACTATTTCTCAGCATCTTCACAGGCCCTATAAAAAACCACGTTCCTTTTGATCAGAAGTGAGTTAGGGGCTGAGTTTCATAGTCAAAAGGACAGGGGGCCTCTCAAAAGGACAGGAGGATTCTCAGCATAAAGCAATTGCTTTCAGACCAGAAAGTCCTAAAGTGGTATTTTCCATGGTTGTTTTCAGAAATCTTTGCACAACCTCATGCATAGAAAGTGGTTTAGAAACAAAGAACTTGCATGAAATTCTTTCTTATCCTCCTCCAACTTCTGCACCAAGGCCCCAAGTGAGTAAATCTCTTAAACACAACCCTGGAAGTTTAACTGAAATCAGGCTGGAATGACCAATGCCAACAAAGTACCATTGCTTCAAACTGAATATCAAGGAGAGTGATTCCTCAACTGAGCAAATGCAGTCATCAGCTCCAGCAGTAGGAGCAAGAATATGTTACAGATTGGCACATCAGTGAATTAGATTGAGAGTCATCAAGATTCAACAGGGTCAACACGGCTGAAAACTAAAACCATTCTCTGTAGCATGCAAAGAGAGGAATATAGTTGGGACTGAGTGTAGCTGTAATATGGCTGACAAAGGTAGCACCCCTGCAGCAGTTGTGTTGCCCAACTCGCTCTGGAGGAGGTTGTGAGCACAACATGAGTTGGAGAGCACGAGGAGCTTCTGAAAGAAGCGATGCTGGCACCAAACTGTGCCCTGCTCTCAGATCTTCTCACTTCTTCCATGGCATTGAAGGTCATCTAATGGAAAGTCCATTTCCTTTCAGAAGGAGAATTTGTGCAAAAAAAAAAAAAATTATAGTTTATGGAATTTTATTGGTTTTCTCTCTAATTTTATTTTCCTGCTATTCTGGTCTGAAACGTCTAAGGAGAATTTTGTTAGAAATTTTTCAGGTTCCCACCCAGTGATCAGGGAGCAAATCTTTTTACCGAATAAACCCCAGGAAGGACCTTGCTGGTTTCCTTGCTTTGCCATGGATAGGGACATTTTGTCGCAGTCTTACAACCCTTCATAACAAAGCAGAGAAAACAGATGATTGAGTTATTTTAAGGATAATTCTAAAAAGCATTTGTCTCCCAGTGTTTTCGTTTTCTCTACTCAAGGGTCAGAGTTAGAAAGGTGATGAGGCATCTATTTATTCTTCAAACCAGTTACCCCAGACAAGTTTGCAGTCACATTCCTACATTGCAACATTGAATTGCTTTGAAATAAGGAAACTCCGTTGAGGGTTTGTGCCGTGGTATATTCCAAGTTACAGAGATTTTTTGTCCAAGTCCATAGTTGCACAACTGAAAGAACCTCTGAAAATTTCGGCATGTGAGGCTAGTGATATTTGGAGGTCTGCTAGCAGTTACAGGATATCCCAGAGACACAGCATTGTGTAAGGTGCAGTTTTGTTGGGCCAAGTGGGTATTTGCCTCTGGTCGGGCAGGATGCAACATCCTCAACTATGGTTTCATCTAGTAATGGCTGAATCAGACCGGTAAGTCTGGCTAATTTGCTGTCACAAATCAGTGGGAGAAGTTTTTCACCTTCCAGTCTGCTCCACTTCCGGAGGGAGTTTTCATCGTGACTTCCTTAGACCCTCTGTGGATTTTAAAGCTGGTCATTCCTCTGCCTTTTCTTTCTCAAACCACCACAGATTCCCATCCCCTGATTAGTCAGAGGGTTTTTAGCCTTTTTTTACTACAACTGAGTTTTCTGATTTTCATTTTGCTGTGTAAGCCCTTTGTTTTTGCCCAAGGCAACATGCTGCAAGAGTGAGAGTGTGGCTCAGCCAGGTCAGTAGTGACAGCCAGCAAAAACCCTCATGCTGCTGCCACCAGGCTTTCAGCAAAGTCTCCCAAGCCTTTGACTGGACATTAACACCATTCCCCTTCATGACACAGGAAACTCACCAAAGACCAGCGTCTCAGAATCCGCACCCTAGTTGCCTTCATTGTCAGTATTTTGATATAGATGTCATACCTCTTTGGGGTAATTCCCAGTCTATTTGCATGCCTATAGATGCCTATAAGCATGCCTATAGATGCCTTATATTAGTACCTTTGTGTGGTTATAGCAAAGCCCTTAACTGTATTGTTTAAGGGGGTAATAAGCTCCTGCACCAGCAGGGAGGTCTGTAAATTGACACCATCACAGATGAAAGAGAAAGGAGACTTTTCACCCTGAGTGCTGGGGAGAGGCTGTGGTCACCTTTGGTAAGGGTCCCGCCAGCAGTTTTTCTAGAAAACAGATATCAGCATCTTCACAGGACCCCTTTCTGATGGGTGCAAGACGTTACTGGGCAGTGCAATCATTGGGAGGGGCTGCTTTCCCTCCATAGACCCTCTCTAGTTTGCAGCATTCCCACTGCTTTATCCTGAGTTAGGCTGACCTCCACCTGCCTAACCCAGGAATTAGTGTCGCTCTGTTTTCCACTACTCTAAATGAAGCAGAAACTTGAAATACAGCACTGGCTACATACTCATCAGTGCCTATTTAGAAATATCCCTGCAATGATCTTTTGGTGCCATAAAGGTTTGTATTTAGACTTGCAATTTAGGACCGGACAGGTCAACCCACAGGAAAACAGCTGAAATGTGTAAACAGCTAAAAATAAACTACTGTTATGCTGTCTGGGCTGCTTATCTCTTGCAGGGCATAATTGTGCATTAAATTAGGTGTTGAACAGTGGGACTTAGGTAGGAGATGTGGCTGACAGGCACTGTCCTGGTGACAGGGGAGAGATTTTTCAAAACTCTACGCAGTGTTCTATTTTGTGCATAAATTCTGTTGGAAGCTGCTTGACTGTGCTTTTGAAAGGCTCAGCTCTATTTGCTAAAGCCCTCACCTCTACGAATTTCTGTGTATATCACATACTGCATGGCTGAGTGGAGGGGTCCACCCACAGCTAGGCAGGTTACAGAAACGTGACTTTATTCTTAATTTTCTAAAGATAGGCTTGGGAGCCTAATTTTAGGTATCCAGTTTTGAATGTTTTATTCAGATTTTGGCAGGTACAAAGGAAGTAATTTGCTAAACTTTGGACAATGAGAGCCTCTCCTCTCCTCTCCTCTCCTCTCCTCTCCTCTCCTCTCCTCTCCTCTCCTCTCCTCTCCTCTCCTCTCCTCTCCTCTCCTCTCCTCTCCTCTCCTCTCCTCTCCTCTCCTCTCCTCTCCTCTCCTCTCCTCTCCTCTCCTCTCTTCTTGATTCATTAACCAAAGTTTAGCTGAGGGACATTGTTCCATAGATTTACCTTGTTACTAAATTCCCTTATTACTTTGCATATTGTATGGGAAAGTGAGATGTTACCACTGTAATGATGCTGTGTCATCACTGGCTATTGTTAGTCTGAGAAGCTGCTCCCAACAGGGTGGAAGTGCTACAAGATATCATAAACCACAATCTATAAAATCTTTATTAGGTACATCATCATGTATCATTTTAATCCATCTTCTGTCATACAAAGACAGACCTCCAATAATCTCTATTTTTTTGTAGCTGTCTTCTCTCAGCCATACTAAAAGTTTCTACTGCAACTGCTCAGAACAAATGTTGATAATTTACCCTGTAATTCATGCAGAAAGCAAGGGAAATTAAAAACACAAGGGCTTCAAAAGGCTTTTTCTTATTTCAGATTATAATTTTCTGTGGCCTACAGAATATTTCATTGTAATTATTTGACATTATATGTTATGGCACGGTCATGAAAACAGACCAAAGAGTCTTTTAACGACTCTTTTATCAATTAAAGGGATTCACACAGTATCAGTGACTGTTCTCAGGTCTGTAAACCAACCTGTGGCCACAGAAAAGTTCCTGGAACTTTTCACTGAGACTTCAAAAAATCCCTCAATTACTCAATAAGGAAAATAAACACCCCCCCCAACCCCCACCCAAAAAAAACATTAGAAGACATCAGTTTTGGTGGAGAACATAGAAGTAAGGACCTTCTCATATGGCAGTTCTTGAGGCCAGCCTCCTGTTGATTATAGCTTCTCTGTTCCCATCAGTCCCACATTTGACTGTCTGTACTATCCAGTATGTGATAGTCTAGCTGAGATAGTTATGGGCCATTAAATTTTGCAGACTTGTTTGGGAGCTCAATCCTTTAGCCCTGCTCTCACACTCACCTGACAACACACACAGTTTACCATGGAGCTCCTTTTCCCAGCTCAGGATACCAGTTGCCAACTGCTGCAAGGTCGTACCTGTACAGCAATGAGTTGCTGATGCACAGCTGTGAATTTTATTGTCAAATAGCCCACTCCAGAGTGTTTTTGCTTAGATAAAAAGTCCTCTGAAACTTCAGAGTAAGATCTGCAGTGCAGACTTCTTAGCATAAGGCATGGATACATAGTTGGAATCAGCTTGTGGTGACGCCTTAGAGTTATTCCTGTGAAAATGAGCATCTGTTCAAGAACAAATTATGGAGCACCAAAAAGACATTGCTCAGGTCTGCTTATCGTTATCCTCTCAGCCTCATGTAAAGGGAGGCAGGAGTTTTTCATAGGGTGTTTTCATTTTCCCAGGAATGTGGGGTTCAGAAAACATGCAATGAAGGTGCAGTCTTGCAATAAGGGCATGTTATGACAGCATGTTTAAAGGCTCTAGCTCTGTAGGTTAAGCATGATGTATAACTCAGCTTAATGGAGAGAAGTTGTTTAATAGCACTGGTGATAAACAACTGTTCTGAACTTTGATGCTATATCATGTTGATTTAGACTGTAAAAAATGTGCTTATGGGCATGATATTTTGTTACCCTGTACCTTGTACTTATTAGAGTAAATATAGCTGTATTAATGGGCTCAGCCCTTACAAATTGTTACTCAGTGTTGGATTCTGACAAGAGGAGAATTTTTGTGTCAAATCTTGTATTTATGAATTCAGTTAATTCTGATCTATGCCATGTTTTCATCTAAGTGTTAAGAAGTGTGTGCATTTTGACACTTCATATCTTTCTATTAACAGGGGCTGCAAGATGTTCAGAGTATTGCAAAACTGGCTGTTAAGAGCAGTTCCCAAGAGCTCAATCAGGTGATCGCTGGTGGGTGTGAACACACTGCTGTCACTGCCACTGAAATGCGGTCGCTGATCACTCGCTGCTAGTTCACTACGAACTGCCAGTGTAATGGCAAACAGCTGCTTAAGGTGTGCTGATCCAATTGCTGATGCTAGCCTGGTCATGCTCAGATGCACCCCTCTGCTTGTGTTTGTTCATAAACTTAGGTTTTGCACCTTTAGAGAAGTA
The DNA here is from genome assembly GCA_008658365.1 of Alca torda. NCBI lineage: Eukaryota > Metazoa > Chordata > Aves > Charadriiformes > Alcidae > Alca > Alca torda. Next base: position 52,952,652 of record CM018101.1, on the reverse strand, counting down.
TGTCACAAGTCCCACGCTGTAGACTGCGTGGAGCCGGAGGAAATTCCTGCCACGAGGTTAATGGAAAGTTTCAGCAGCTCCCTTCCTGTGAACACCCAAACTTGTTGCATTGAGAAGGCAACCCTGGAGACAATGACATCCTGATCAAAGAAAGGTTGAGGCATGTCTGTAACAAAAATAAAAATTTCCACAAAAGGAGACCAAAGCTCCACTATAGCTAAATAGCCCTTGCTCAAGGGAATAACTTACAATGGTTACAATAATTTTAAGATGTTTGCAGGGTCTTCTTGTGGATATTGACACAGGACCAACAGAAACAGATGTTGTACCCCATGGTCTCAGGTGGAAGGAATCCTCTGTGTTAATGACTTGATTCTAATCAGCATGGGTGCGAATATGTGGCTCACTAGAGACTATGAATCCTGCTGATGCCAGTGTCTTTGGTATCACAAGCTGGATGGTACCACTGGTGGTCCTCTGTGGCAGGGAGCACACAAGCTGACCAGAGTTGCAACTGAGAAAGGGAGGCTACAGGAAAGTCTACCACTCCCGAAGGGCTTTGAAGTAGTATATAGAGCCCACTGTGGGCTCCTTTGCCAAAACAGGAACCATTTGGACATTTGGAGTATACATGTATTTGTGTGTGTATAGGACACCATATTGTATATCTTTAGCAATCGTGTGCATGTTTATACTTAAGCATCTGTGCTTCACTCTTTGCAAAACATAAATTTAACGAAAATGCTATCAGAACAAGCCAACTGCAGCATTCTTGCATACCAGAGAATTTGGGTGTGAATCAGCTTGTGTGATGCGTAGTTAAATCTTGTCCTACAACACGAAAGTGTAGTGGATTTTTCTGTGCAAAGCAGAAGCAGGTCTCTGAAAGTAAAGGAAAGGTTTCCCACCTCCTGAGATTCAGCTGCCCAAATGATCTTACTGCTTTTGTGGCAGAAATGGTTAAAAGTACTGATGGATATCACATACACACACAGAGGCTTAATGTTTGTGAGAAAGAGAGAGAGCATATATTTACAAATACAGAGAGAGATTCAGTAACTTGCCCAGTCCTGCTGGGGTTTGTGGTGAGAGCCAGGGTGTGAATCCCATATTGTTAAGCCAAGGTTCTTCTCACAAGGCTGCCTTTACAATATACAAAAATCTATCCTCTTTTCTCCATGTCTCTTCCCTGTCCAGATCATACGTGCAGTAGCATTCTCTAAAATGGATCTTTCAAGATTTGATTCTGGCTCTACTGGCTCTCATAAAAGCATTACTAGTTCAGGCATGCATAACTAATACATCATTATATCGCAGAAAATGCTGCAGCCTGATGTAAAGAAGGTTATATTTGTTGACAGAGTTCTTTAAAAAAAAAAAAAATTAACAAGTATTAGCATTGTGCCATCATGCCCACTTGGACATGTATTTGAAAACAGTCTTTGCTTTTCTTTAGTCTGGTTTACCTTCCAGATCAGGAGGAATGTAAACAATTAAAGTTAGAGCCCCTTACATTCAAAACACCAAACTCTGGACACGTTTGAGTGGCCAGCAGCAATAGATCTGACTCAAATGTCTGTGAAAGCCAGTATTTTCCACTCACATAAGGCTCAGTTGATTCTATTCAGGCTTGAAATAGAGAGTTAAATAAGACGTTTGCCTTTGGACAAAGACAGGAGTGGGTATTCACTAACAGGCATCCTGTTGGAGAAATTTTTCCAGGTATGTAAAGCCCATAGGTAACCCATAGGTAATCCCATTGCAGACATAAGTAAGTAATTAAGGGCAGCTGTATAGCATGGGTGATGAGGTTGGCTTCTGCAATGAATTTTCAGTTGAGGGCCATGCTAAGCCCAGAGAAATGTTAGCATGTAAGAGTTTTGCAAACCAAGGCTGAGGAAATAACTTAATTAGTTCCCAGAGAAGAGGACAATCTCTTCCTCAGTGCAGGCACTTTTTGGGGACATGGTCACATGGATGGAGAGTCTACAGTACACACAAATGGGAAAGAGAGGCAAAAAAAAAAAAGGTTTGGTGGAAACAGAAGCACAGAAAGAGGAGGAGTTAATTCAGTTAGTAATTATTGTAGGCACTACCTATAAATGCTGTAATTCGTAAAAAATGTCAACATTCATGTGCAAATCAAACAGATCAGGTCTGTGCGTGTGATAGTGCAGTCAGCAAAAGCTTGGGCCTGTGTCACTAGGACAGAAGGGTTTGGGATTTTGCTGAGCCAGCTCCTGGCAGTTTTCACAGTTAATTTGTTTATAGCTGTAATTTAGAATTTATAAAACCCATTGCTCATGTAATTTAATATAAGAGTTACCCAATGTCAACCAAGATTGGCTTATGATAGCATGAGATATTTTGAAAGTCAATAGGAAAAAATATCTGCCTTATACCAAATCTGCAAGAATAAAGAAGGTATGGACTATGCATAGCTTTTGATGAGAGAGCAAATGATCTATGGAACTTGCAAAAAGGGTACTAGCAACAGCTGAACCAGACCCTATCATGTTTTTATTTGGGAAATGAAGACAGAGGTTACTAGATTTGAAAGAAAAAGCATCTCCTTGCAATACACATAGAAGTCTACTGCAATGAAAAATGCAGATTATTGATATTAATAATGTCTCTTTTAGCACTTTTGTATGTGACAGACATTATTTAATAAAATCCAAGATGAACCTGGAAGGCAAGTGAAGTGTGCTTTGCGTATTATTGGAGCTTAGCTCTATTGCCTGTACTGAGTAAAATCTTTTCTAAAAATGATCCTGCAGGTCAGTATTACATTTTGTGTTAATGGCATTTATTAAAATTTTGGAGGAGGCTCTTTCATCTGACAAATTATTTTTTTGTGGCCATGGATATTAAATGCTAGGCATTCAAATCTTAGAATAAGTTTTTTAAAATGAACCTGAGATGCATACCATCTGAAAAGAAAGTAAATAATTCATATTCCTGCCAGTTAAAGCATCTAGTGGCATTACAGTTCAGATTTCTGTGCTTTGCTTTAAGATTGTAACGCCGTTAAATGGATCGAAGTGTCTCTCAGGGCATCAAAGGTTTTTGCAGTTATAAGTTCTCCAGTCATAAAGCTCAGCTTACCTGGGTGCACATTTATTAAAACCAGGCTGTTCTTGAAGAAAAACGAAAAAAAAATCTTTTAAACTGCCGCTATTGTGGTACAGCTGAGTGAACTATCCATAGCATGTCATGGCTTATTTATGTAAGTGGCTTTTTGCTTTAGTGAATACTAAGGAATAAGAAAAGTCCCAGTCTAAGACAGAGGTTTTTATGGAGCACAAGTCCCTTTCTACAGTCAACTGTCTGCAGGTCGAGTCCCAGCAGTCCCAGAAAGGACTGTAATGATGAATTAACTCCCTTATCACAAGTAAGGGTCTGGGTTCATCTAGTGTGTCCTGTGCCAAGTTTATACAGTCTGAGTGCACTGTAGGCTAGGACAGTTATCTATACACAGATGAAACACCTTGAGTCAAGTAGGATCAGACACAGCTTTAGCTCAACCATTCTTTTGACTCATTACCCATTCCAGTCAATGAATCATCTTGAAACTTATTTCAAGCTGATTTATTGCTAGGCTTAGATTCCAGGCTCTTGGTCCTGTTAGAGACTCACAGTTCCCCTTGGAAGGGACAGCAGGAGGTGCCTCATCCAACTTCCTGCTCAGAGGTGGTCACCACTGGATGTGACTCAGTCTCCTGAAGACCTGCAGTCATGGTTTTGAAGTGTGCAGTATCTGGATTTCAAATACTGTGTGACATCGCAGTTGTGCACCCCCGAGAGTATAGACTATTGCAGGAAAAGGTAAACTCAGAGATGGCAAGGAGAGTTGGGAGTTGTGGAACAAAGTGGACCAGCACTCTTCAGCCAGCACACCCCCAGAGCCAATACAGCATGACACCTCATACAACAAACCGTCAGGGTCATTTTATCATGTGTTTGCAATAGTAGATTATTAGTATCCAAAGTCACCTCATGCAAACTTTGAACTGATTAACCACTACTTCTCATGCAGAGCTTGGAGACAATCAGCAGAAGACAAAAACATCTTCTTTTCAGTAGGATAATATTTTTCACAAAGCAGTCACTCTATTCGTAAATTCTCGGTTTGGATCCTCAAATGAGATCTCACTAAACACCTTCAAAGGACAAGCCAAGAAAATAAAGTCTTTAACTGTCAAACAAAGTCATAGACTCTGAACAGACATTTTTTTGTATTGCACATTATTATTTTTCTTAACCGTTGAACACAATCATCCTATTACTTCTCCTGCTGCTAAAGCCATTCCTCTGCCTGAGTACTTTTTTTGTCTTAGATGGTCTGACTAATTAGTGTGTCTGAGTGAGGGAAAATTTTAACTATCAAATATCTATTCCCTGGACAAGTTTTTCATCAAGTCACTGTTTAATTATATCACGGTTAATTTAAAAAAAAAAAAATAAAGCCAGAACAATGTTTCACAATTATAAATAGGAAAAAGGAAATCTATGGTATTTTAAGGTTAACAACTGAAAATGGAGAGCATAAGTCCCTGTGTAAACATGAGTTTGCCACAGACTTTCTTTTAGAGAAAAAATAAATCAACAGTCAGAAAATAAATAACTAAACGCTTGAGTCTGGTCAGAGCAGGTGTCCAAATGAACATTCCACTGGTACTGTTTGGCAGCATAAGCCAATTTTTAATTAGCCATTATTTTATGTGGGCAACATGTCTAAAATGCAGGATATAAACTGCCAGAGTATTGCACTATCTTCCTATTATTCGTGTTAACTCATTCTTGTCATTCACGTTTCTACATTTGACTGCTAAAAACAGTGTTTTCTATTCATATTCATATTTCTGCTGGACCACAGAGCTTAAAATCTTTGACTAAAAAAAAAAAAAATGTTTTTCTTTGCAATGTGTGTGCTCTTCTTCATCCTCATTAAACTACAAGTATTTTGGACCTGCTTCTGCATTGCCTTGCATTTGATGTGGTCATTTTAAAAAACAGCACAAAGCTTGGAATTAACCATCCTTTAAGGGGTTTTGTTTGTTTGTTTCAAGGGGTATATGTGGTGCAGAGCTGTGAAGGACTGGTTCCTTTCTGTTAGTTTAGAAGCAGGCACACCAATTAGCTATTTGCCTTTTTTTGTCATCGTAGTGACTCCTTTCTCCAGGTGCCAACTGGGAGTGAGAGAGAGTTAAGAGCCACCCACCTCTTTGTGCTCTGACAGCAAGATCCAGAGGTTGTAACATCTAATCTGGTCTCAAAAGCTGTTTCCAGGGAGCAGGTAGTCACTTTTATCAGTCATATAATCAGAGATTATCATTACAAATAAAAAGATAGAAGGGAGAATTTTGTGGAATAAATAAAGGATTTGCATGTTGTGCCAAATTCTTTTTTCAGCCAACTCAGTGCAACCACAGTTTTGTAAACAAAAGGAAATTTGGCTCTACATGTATTATAAAGATTAGCTTTGACTGCAATTCAGTAAGTCTTATTTTGTTGGTAATATAATTACTAAAATCATAACTGACTTTTTCGCTAGTTTGTTTGTTTGTTTGTTTTTTAATAATGTCGTCTTTCTTTTCATATTGCTGAATTTTACCAGTGTGTCACTTCCAAAAAAATGTATTTTCACACTTCTACTGTGATATTTGATGTGCAATTTCTTCATTCCACACTGCCATTTTTAGAGCACTTTTGAGAAGCAAGATAATTTTACTGGAAGTACTATGGAAACTGTTTTACCTGCTTCTCTTTTGGAAAGTGCAGCTGGGCATGTGCAGCAAATTAGCTCCTTCACTTATGAAATAATTGATTTTCCTCTACAGTAGTTCAAGATGCTTTTTCCAGCTACGCATGAGGAATAACTTGCAAATGCTGGGATTCTTTTCCAGCCTTTGGCTCTTAGTATTGCGGTGATATGTCCTGATCATTTTAAAAAATTATTATAACTGCTAATAAGAGACCAAAACCCAAACAAAATAATTGAGCCACAATATAGATATTGATAAATTTGTAAGTACACAAAAATTTTGGCATGTGCTTTGCTTGGTACATGGAAAACCCCAGAGCATCTTGCAATTTTCTGATCTCAGAATTACTACACAGAAAAACACATTTTAATTGAAATACAGTTCTTTATAGGAAAATATTCTCCTCCTCCTGTTAAATTCTTTTCAATTTTTTAAAAGCAGTTTTTCCAAATGGTTTGTACTGCTTTTTTTTTTACTTACTTTTTTTTTTTTTTATCCAAGTGTGTGAAGGTAGGTGACTTAATTCCTGTTAGTAAAATGTTGAAAACATTTGAATTTTGGATTGACATTAGAATTTACATGGCAAAGAGTGAAATATTCATTTTAATATTTTTAAATTTTTAGTGTTGTGCAACTTTAAAGTACTTTCACCTTCCATCCAAATGCAAAATAAAATGCAAGTATTTCTTCATATGGGTAGAAAAGCAGAACATCATTACCACTTTTGCCAATACATTTAAGCACCTCTGTAAAAGAGTGCAAAAATTTGCAAGGTGTTGAATGTATGCATTTGGAAAACATGACTCATCATACACCTGCTGCCTGGGTCTAGCTTTCACTACCATGCCACTTGTATGAGTACCTCTGCTTACTGAGAGAAGATACAGAATACCGTGTGTGTGTGAGTGTGTGTGTTTGTGCACGTGCATGTCTGCATGTGTGTTGCATGTGTGTGTGTGTGTCTGTAGGCGGGACTGTCCAGGTGCAAAGCTCAGAAAACTAGAATACTGTCACTCGGCAGCTGATGTGGATGTAGTTGACAGCTCAAGTGACAGCAGTAGGCTGTCTCCAAAACGTCTGCATTGGTTAAATGTGTCTTTGTACTCCTACCTATAGGTAAGTTTCAGCTAAAGGTTGCCCTCAGGCTGGGCCAGGTTTGCTTCAAGTCTGGGCGGCTGGTGGAAAGGATTTGGGTGGTAAGATCTGGGAAACTCTCCTCTGAGGAGGAATTAATGTTCAGAAGCAGATCAGTTAGGTGACTCTGGCAGAAGACTGATCTTTCAGTATCCAGAGCTGTAGACAGACGCGGGGACAGTCTGGCTGATGTCTGACCAGCCACCAACCTGGTTTCTTTAATGGCTAAACCCATTGCATCAATATGTTGTGCAGCATTGTATGCATGCCCGTGAGTGCAGCCCTCCACTTCTGAGCTCACACAGAGTTTCACATCTCAGAGCACTTCTTGGTCTTAGTTAAGGGCAGTCAGTTTTTGATAGTTTTCCTTGCAATGCTGTAGGGTGCCTGGGGAGCACTTTTGTGGATTTCCAGGCCAGGGGAAACAGTCAGACTTTTTAGGCTAACCTCCTGCATAGCACAAGTTTTGCTCTGGTATTTCTGCTGCTAATCAACCACTCTGTAGATGCACTACAGCTCCTTATGGTGACTGATAACGGCTTAAGAAGGCTTGGGTTCCTGCTCAGTAATGTGAATGTGTCTTAGCAGGCCTGAATATTATAAAACCACAAGCAACCTTGTCCTTTTCTCTGTGTGTGATCATTTCTATGCTATTATTGTGCTAAATGAGCAGCCTCAGTGGCCTTGATAAAGTTATGGCTGTTTAGCGAAGAGTGGCGGCAGGAGGAACCAGTCCTTTGCCCAGCATATCTCACACGAAACAAAACAGAAAGTGTGATGGCTATGTGTCTCTCTGCATTACCAAGAGGGGCATTGCACTTTTGACTCCAGTGGCAGAGCATGAACACATGGACCACAGCACCCTGCGAACAGCAGTGTCCTGGTAAGCTCAGTCAGCCACACTCTTCTCAGGCCTGGTAAATGCACTAGGTAAATGCTCCTGTCAGAGGCAAGACATGGAGTCTGCTTTTAGCTGATGAACCATCTGAGTTTAAGCAACCAACCTCCCTTTGAGTGGGTGAGCATGTGCCCCTGCCTTCTCAGAGTGGCACTTCTGACTCAGTGCACCAAGTTCAATTTGCCTTCTTGTAGAAACCTGTGCCAGTGCAAAAAGTTGTTCTGACCTCATGGCTGATTGCAGCGGATGCAGGACAATTGGGCAGTCAGTGCTTATGTTTCCTCCCATGCAGATGCTATGCATCTGAGACTCGTATACTACAGGGTGTTTCATATCAAGATGTAGGGAGAAAAGTAAAGACCAACAGCTCCTCAAATGAATCCCAAAGAATCAGTGGGGGCAATGTTGATTCAAAAGTAAGGCAGTGAATTAGAGACGTTTGAAATAGCAACATTGCTATTTTGGTTGAATATTTCACAGGAAAAATGCAATTGTTAACCTCACATGTTGCTGTAGGCAGAACACCTTAGGGTCTTGGTGCTGCTTCAGGAAAGATGTTTTGCAGGAAGTAAGTGCCCAAAGAACAACCACAGGAATTCTCTTTTAGAGGTAGATTTGGCCAACCAATAGTAATGAGAAGGAAGGAGTTCCTATGAGACCTGCTAAAGACATCTTGTTGGAGTTTGATCATCTTACAGATAAAAATATCTGGAATGTTCTTCATGGATAGGTTTTCAAAAATACCTAAATGAATCAGTAGCAGAGCAAGGAACATAACCCACCTCCCCAAATTTCCCACAAGGTGCCCGATCCATTGGTCACCCATTTGCAAGAATCACCCATAAACCTGTAGGGGCCTGAGGAAGTTTATGTAGGGCAATTTCCATCAGCATTTGTGTCAAAGTGAACTGCAGAGGTTATCTCGACATATAGCTGAACATATGTCAGTGAACTGAGCAGACAACATTAAAAACTAGCTGCTAGTGAATAATTTTCACCTTTCCTCCTATTAGATATGCCTATGTAAGGTCAATAGATAGTGTCTTGGAATGGATGTAGAGCACCTGTGGAAATGACTTTTACTGCTGCAGCAGGAAGTCTTTTCCCCTCCACCTTTACCCATCCAAACCCAAGAGGACCACCTGCAGTTTGGTGATGCTTCCATGTGAAGGTGTAGTGGCTGAAGAAGTAACTATATGCAGCAGATGCATTTTGTCCAGCCCAGGTCAACGCCTACGTGGACTGTAGCCAGACCTCTGTATATTAGCTCTCTTGACTCATAGCTGTAGCTTCTGCTTCTGGATTCAGGCTTCCAAAAGAGTCCAGAGTTGCAATACAGAGTCCAATATGCCTTTGTGTGTCTTGGCCTCACATTTCACTTTGGGGCTCCTTTTCTTTTTAGCAAAAACAGAGCCTGTGTGCAAGTCACTTATTGAAAAGCCTGAGGAAACTCAAGGTTCCTATCACAGTCATTCAGTTTGCTTTTCACCAGGCTTCAGTGAAAAAGCACAGCAACTCTGGCGTATATTGACTGCTTTTCAAGACATTTCATCTGAACCAGCTTTAAAGTAAATCACAGCAACACGAGACAGAGAATATACCGTGATTTCTTCCTCTTCTGTCTCTCTCCCTGCATACTTATATGTGTGCGTATGCATCACTCCTTGTGTGCATGTGTGCTGGAAAGCTTTATAGATACTGTTATTTATTAGAACTGCAGTGACTATCAGAGCATTCACAAATTTGTTTTCACTTTAGGTGTGAGACAGGATGTAGCAATATGTTATCAAGTCAACATGCACAGTTTGCCCTTTGGAAAAAAGGAAAAAGGAGAGCTTGATGGTCATGAATTAGTCATGGAAAGTATTTTTAGTAACACATACATCATTTCTCTGTGTTCTGCATCAAGAAACTCGTCTGTGAAAACAAACTTTCTTTTCACTTTGTGGATTTGAATGCATATTTATAGAAAGATTTTTGTAACAGGGGAGTAAATATTTTGGCTTCGAGTTTTGGAAGATGGCATCCCATGCTGTAATGACAGCATGCATCTGCAAAACTTGGTACCTCCACCACACAATGGAGGCACCCAAACAAGCATAGCTGCAAGTTGAATTTTATATTTATTTTCTATATTTTTACAGGTACAATCTGTATTTGCACAAAAAAATATCTGACTGACACTAGGCTTGAAATGGGTGCAACAGGCTAAAAATTATTTTCCAGCTCTCTCCAGAAAAAAGAAAATGTCCAGTGGCCAAGGGTGAAAGAGTTCCAACAGGTAAATTTATTGCAGAGATTAAACCGAGACAAAATCTTTATAATAAAGACAAACTTTGAAACAACACAAGTTCATCTTTTGTTTGCCAAGCAAATACATTTTCTTAGCTCAAACACATAAAAAGTCTTATTGAGTCTAATAGTTTGCAATTTATTGGTTAATGGTAAGTGTAAGACCTTGGCTGAGCTGTGGGCCTGCTTACAACCTCCAAGTATGCCCTGGTGCTAGTTTCCCTGGGTTTGCCTCTGACTGTGGGACAGGGATGGGGCAGGTCACTTCCCCATCCACACCTCAGTTTCTTTTTTCTCTTGAAATATCATTGAATAACACATCACCTAGACATCTGAGGCCACCAAGAAGTGAGGCTTTGGGAACAGTGGACACTAGAAAGCTAATTGTTTTGAGGAACTAATCAGTTCCCGCAACTTGGCTGCTTGTAAGAGCATGGGACCAAACCTCCTGTTCTATATCTCACATTATCATATGTTTTCTATTTAAATTACACATGCTTTGGGTGGTATCTGCATCTGAGAGACATTTGGTATTTACATCATTACAGATGTATTTTAACAAGAACATGAGCTATCACCATATAGACTAGTAGGGGTCTTTCGATGAGCTTAGCTGAGCAGATACCGCAAATAGATACATTTTCTGAAAATAAAACACTTGGGACTGCTCAAGGTGCCTACATGGGCTTGGGAGTTAGTTGGGGCTTTACCATGCTTGACCACAAGACTTTTGGCAGTGGTGGCATGCAGCTGTGTTACTGCCACTCTGAAAGGACTTGGAGAGAATGGTCCTTCTCTGTGTCTCAGGTACCTGTTTGTGAAAGTGGCTCACTAATTCCCTGCTAAAAAACACTTGAGGTGTTGAGGGGCAGAAGATCAGATTCTTGCTCCTGCCCATTCCCTGCTCTCCTGCTGAGTTGAGCATGTGGTACTTTTGCTGTCTGAGTGCCAGGTGGTCCACAGAGCGAGTGGGGGCACTTTCTAGTCCTCTGCATACCCCTGTACACTCAGGGTGCTGGGAAGTAATGGAACTTCAGCACGGGCTGTTCCTCCCACCCCCTGAGTGGTTGTATGCACAACTGATTGCCTGAAAAAATAGTGTTGGCCAGGCTTTTATTTGTGCTTTGATGAACTGCAAGTATACTGGGAATTTATGTCTCTTAACAAGAAAGGAATAGCTGAATCTTATCAGATACATCACATTTGAAGGGAGCAAAGCTGATCCCCAGACTTACAAGGTAACTGCAGGAGAAAAGGACTGCTTTTCCTCCTTGTTCCCCTGGCAACGCTCGCTCTCGTATTCAGCAGCAGTCCAGCAACCGAGAGAGCATAATTGGATGAGGGAGGTGGTGGTGGGGATGGGTAAGGGGTAGTGCATCATGTAATTAATTCTGAGCATGACTTACTAGGGATGGCACACTTTCAATCTCTGCTGTAACACCTCCATCCCTAGCCAAAGGAGCTTGTAAAAAGAGAAGGGGCTCGGAGGGGTGGGGATTAGCTAGGTTTCCAAACGGAGAGCTGTGATTTCCAAAAATAACCCTCCCACTGATTGAGCTACAGATGTGTCACTATTTATCAGCAGACCAGGCCATCTGCTAGTGTTTCCCTGGAAACTTCTCGTCTTCTGCCCTCCCCGCCCCCGCCATCCCTCCTCCTTCACCGTCCTTTGCTATCAGAGTGGGCGAGTGCCCTCCCATGCACAAACCATGGAAGTGAAATGAAAGTGGTTCCCAGTGACGTCATTGGCACTTTCTCACCCGGGGAATCCCTAAGCAGAAAGAAATCCTCTTGAGCACCAGACAAGTAGGAAATCTAGATCCACAAAAAATTGGAGGAAGAAAAGGAACCGCCACGGTCCACAAAGCAAGTTATTCATCATTATTTTGTTTTACAGATACCACTCCCTTCTGCAGATTTCTCTTGGGGAAAAAAAAATAAAAATAGAACTGATGTACGTAAACGCTTGCTGAGAGGCAGTGCCTGCTCTGTAGCTGATTGCTTTCATTCTTTATTAGCTGCTTCAGAAATGTGGAGCAAATGAAGCAAAAAATGCAGGGATTTTTTAGGTCCTCCAGACCACAGATAAGCTGCCAAGGACCAACACCCCACCAACACCTGATCTTAATGCAGAGGTTTGCTCCAAGATTAAATTTTCTTTCCAACCAAAAGAACAGACAGAAGCACATTGACATGTCTTTATTTGCCTTTCACTTATATGTGTATTTTTGTAATGCCAAAGTACCTGCAAGCTGTGGCCCCATGGTGCTGTATGAAGAGGCAAAATGCAAAAAGAATACCTGTTTCTCAAGATCCTGTTTGGCCATGGGAGACACTAATTTTGTATTTGTTGATTTGCCCCTTAAGAAAAAAAAATAATCCTAAAGGCAATAAGTGTTCCCACAATGGCCTCTTATTATGGCCTCTGGATCCAACACAAGGATAAGAAGAAATCCCTCAATATTGCTAGCCATCAGCTGGCTCTGCTGAAACTGCATCTCACTCACTGAATACAGGAGAAACAGGTTAGATGTTGGCTTAAATCTTAAATCAATCTTATCTTAAAGTGTGTATTAATATTTACCATAACAAAAATTTGAAGGCTGGATTACATTTAATTCAGAATTTTAAAGGTGAACTGAATGTCAACTGGATCTACAGATATAATTTATTTTAAAATTAATGTCTTAATTTGGTCTTAATGGTATTTTTCATTTGCATAATAGGATAAATTTGTTTTACCCATTAAAGCCCTTTATTCTAGCCATTGCTTCAGCTTTTGGTCTTTTTCAACAAGCACCTCAAACCATGGTTCTGATTCCTTAAAAACAAAATATAGCACCTGCAGAGATAAATCCAAATTTCCTATTACCCAAAATAAATCTTAATAGAATTTTTGATCTTACTCAAAATACAATCCAGAAATAGATTTACTCCTATTAGATTAGTCTGGAATTCTTACAGTCTTTTCCTTTCTGTTTTAGCTCCTCCAAACCAGTATATTGATTTACCAATGTATTTTATTTGTTCACTTTTATTTTTAGAAAATTAAATGTGAAAATTCAGATAACCAAATTCTTCAGCTTTAGTTTTTTGGGAATGTCTAACAATGCAATCTTATCCTTGGTATAAACAAAATACTGGATGGTGACTTAGTTACAAAGCTCAAATAAGAAAACTTTTCACTTGTCGCATCCAAAAGTACATCCTAAATAAACTAGCCTTTTTCTTATTTTTTTCCTTTTTTTTTTTTTAAATCATTCGTCAAACTGCTGATGTGTTGTTGGTCTTGTTTCATTGTTACAATATGCATACCTGGGAAGATGAAAACTGACTATGCATTGCTCATGGTCTGAATAATTTATGTTCTCCAAAGGATGTCCGCACTTTTTTGTGGTTTATGTTTTCCATTTTTTTATTTGCATGTTTGCTTTTTAATTAAGAAAGTTCCACAGCGGAACACACAGCACAGATGGTATTAATGTCTCAACACTTGCTGGGTATGTGCTAGAAACGTTCATTCAGGCTCAGAAGTGAACTTCCCTATAGCTGTGATCATAAGCCATGTTCTTTATTTGAAGAAGACTTCAGGTCCTGTTTACTTTTTTTCCAGAACAGTAATTTAGCTTTGCATTTATATATCATGTCTGATACTGGTTTTTTTATATATTCCTTAATAATGTTGTATTTTAATCACTGTGGAAGCCAAAATCATGGTATTAGTAGTGCATAATGGACACCGTAACAGTGCTCATAAAAAAGCTCAGCCGAAGCATGAACGCTTGAATGTTAGCCACTAGCAAACTTCAGACTATTAAGTGGGTTGTATAAATTGTGGTATTGTGCCGTGGGTCCTCCAGGAATAACAAGCCTATTTATGATTTATTACCAGTAAGCAGTGGGAGGTGTATGAGCCACACGAAGCAAATATTGGCAATGTAATGCTCACTGGCAATCTGCAGAGTTGGACTCATCCACTGGACTGTGATCTTTTCAATCTGCCTTTGAAAAGAAATACAAGACAATTTGCTAAATAAGTTAGCATGGCAGGTGGTACAGGCAATACCACTTCTTTGACCACTTTGATCCATTTGAAAAAAAAAAACCAAAGAAAAAAAAAGAGAACAAACTTCTGGCTTTCAGGACATTTCAGTCAGTTTAACGAGATGTGGTAAAATCCAAACTAATGAAGGGTAAGACATTCTTGCTCCTAATGTAACTTAATTTTGTTAATCTTTCCATTTGTGAGTGTTTGTGATTAGCAATATTTGGTGCAGAGTTGCTGCATAAATTCAAGCTTGCCCGATGCCCAGACTTTTGTTAAGTGAAAGAGCTGTTTATTTCAGGACCCAGGCTCATATATTACACATAATTTGTAAATCTTCTTTAGGGCTGGGAATGAGACATCGGCAAGTTTTTTTGTGTGAGGTGCTTTCATTTTCATAAGAGGCTATGTTGACCTGACATGTTCATTCACACTGGACTTTACTGACAGAGCAGTCTGGATGAAGGCTTCTCAGGAGGGCTTGCAGCAGGCCTTGTCCTTGCCAGCCAGAAAACAGTAAACCCACTTGAGTGTTCTGCTGCTGCACCAGGTGAAGGACTAGCACTTGTGCAGTGATGGGGAGGACATAGAAGATATCACACAACTTTGCAAAAGCAAACTCCTTACATCGTAAGTTCAGAGTCCTGGCGGATCATTGTCTTAAAACTGAACAAGTCCATTCTTGGTACTGAGATGCTGCCTCCCACTCCAGTATTTGTTATAGAATTCATCATACAAAATGTAAATAAACTGGTAACAGATTGCCTTCTCACAGAGAAGATAATTTCTGAAATGACTGTGTGGTCTAACTTCAGTTCTGTATTGTGCATGGTAGGAATGGCAGTGTTCCCCCATCACATCAAGCCAGGTTCCAATGACTGCATGACCCAAATCTACAGTCAGTCCACAGTTCATGTTTGTTTTTCAGGGAGTAATGATGAGAAACTATTTTCCTTTGGACTAATTTTGTGAAATGGCATTGTTACTTTCGGCTTTAATGCTCAAACATTCTGTATGTGGAACAGGACCCTGCCCTGCCAGTTTGCATTGCACCATTGATGGTGAGTTCACAGCCTTTTGCAGCCAGGTTTGTCCTTAGGTCTTGCTTTCCCATTTGCTGGAGTGTTTAGTTTTCTGTTTAGCTATATGAAGGCTCCCTCTAGCTATGCCTTAGGATATCAGTACCAAAATTTCAGACTGCAGCAGGTAGTCTTTAGTATGAAAAACTATTATCCCAGTTAGCTATCAAGTTTATAAATGAAGCAAAGACCTTCTGAGAGTTTGAATCTGAGTTGAACCCCCCATAGAAGCACAGATAAGATGGCAAGCAAACCTACAAGAGATCATAAGGAACAAGACAGCCTTGAGAGTACTGTAAGTGTCCTAGCAAGCTTTTGTTGGAATGAGCAGAAAAAAACACTCCTTGAGATAAAGAACAGAAATTACTGTAGGGGGTGGTGTTTCCTTTATTCCTTTTTATTGTCTAGGTTTTGTACCTGCTCATTAACTTGGCATTCTTAGTAAAATATGTTCATCCCTTACTGCCACCTTAACATTTGTGTAACGCTCAGCATGGTGTGGGGTTGGCTGCCTAACCGCAGCCATTTCACTCCTGAGAATGGTGGTTCACAGCTTCAGCAGCTGCAACTGCACTTGCAACACTCTGTAGAAGCCCACAAATATGAAGAGGTGGCAGTTCCTTCTCAGACAAAGTGCCAGGTTTGGGACCTGGGTTTGGGACCTGGAAACAGAGTCTGTGCATTTGGGAAAGATACATCACAGTCATAGGTCTTAGCAACAACCTACTGGGATACAGCAGAACAGGCAGAAGAGTGCCTGCAGCTCCAAGATCATCTCCAACGGCCATAACTACAAAAATTACCTCCTTTGACCATCCCAACAACAAAATTGATGCAATGCGAATAAACCATTTCTAAGGAGTTACATAGCTGTATATTTGAATATTTTTTTCCATCTACTGTGTGGTGGATTTAGTTTCACCTTCTAATTGCTTTACATAGTGTGGCATGTAGGATATGCAAAACTTTCCTTGAATGCTGAACACCTTGTATGTGCCACTCATAAAAATTGCAGGGAGATTTCAATCCACAGGTCTTACATTACACAAATAGTCATGACATTGTAAGTAGCCTTCACATTACAAAAGAGTGGTGTTGCTATATTCAGTTGCAGTAAAGTAATTTTTACTTCATTGTTGAGAGTACCGTGCTTCGCTCCTATGATGTGCTTCATCATTCAAACACTGCAACTAAGGTCAGCGTGATTTTCCCATCTTGTGAGCACAGCAAAGTATGCTGTTAATAGCAGCACAAAGTTTGGATTTGAGTGGTTACAAAACAACACATTTCACAGGAACCTTGTAGGCACAATTTAAAGATTGCTCAGTCATTTTTCTGTCCCTGCAAGGAAATTGTTTTTATCTCTGTGTCTGTGGAGCAAAAGGCAAGTTGAGTTTAGATTCTTAAGCGCTCATTTAGCTTTAAAACCAAAGGTTTTAGTGCCTAAAGCAGCTGTAAGATAGATTCATCTCTCTGGCGTATTTCTTTGAAGATTCAGAGACTGTGATACAGATTGGAAAACGTCCTTGTCTGGCCTTTCACAGTCCACTTTACTGGGAGAGTTTGACACAGCCAGTAACGGTATTCTGTTACTAGCTGTTCAGGTGAGCATACATTTTGCATTGTAATTGTCTGTGCACAGGATCAAAGAAAACCCTAGCAGAGAGTAGGTGAAATGCAACCACAGGCAGAACAAACTGTCTTATAGAAACACCCACAATGTCATCAGCCACAAATAAGAACCCACCCTGCACAGTGTTAAGGTACAGGGCTAGTGACATCCTTTTGCTATTGATGTACAAGCAGACACAATCTAGTGGACTCACCTAACCGTCTCATCCTACAAAAAGTCTCATTTTTCACTCAACTTCCCAGTAACAGACTGCCCACATGGATCACCAAGGGTGATCTACATTTGCTGGAGTGAAATATACACCAACTTCAATCAGCTTTGAATCAGCCCCCTCTAACTGTGGGCACTTGGGGTAGCAGTGGAAGTGCTCATCTTTATAGCCTGTCTTCTGTAGCACAAAGATCTAGAGCACACCGGTGCTGCAGAGGTCGAGGGCAGAGATTTCCTTCTGATCAATGACTGTAGCATGAGCTACATCATGTCTCTGAAAGCTCTTATCCACTGGAATATCCAAGACACTTATGAAAAAAATCCATTCTTGCTTTCTGAAAGCCACTTTACAAAAGTTACTACAAATTCTAAGTGTGGTGCCCTAGTGCCACACTAATATCTGCTTTTGAAAGACAGTTGGAGGAAGCTTTTTTCAGTGTCTGAGTCAGTTGCATAGATGAAGATAGGGCCAGGACCTTCAAGGTACTGGATGTCTTTCTTCTAACAGATTAACAGGACTAAAATGTTCATTAGATTTTAGTGTAATGCGTTGCCTGAGACTGATGAGACCGCTCTACAAAGTCCTTAGTGCCATATTCAGACATGCAAAAAGACTAAAGATTGGTTCATTTTATTCCCATGTCTTGTACAGCCAGCTGGGAAAAATAATATATTTTTTTAACCTACTGCTCCCTAAATAACTTGTTTCATCAGCTCAGTGGGCAGTTTCTGTATACCCCCAGGCTGGAGAGGGTCAGCCAGGGAGTTAGAGCGACTCATCTTCTGACATATTCACTCTTTGCAGGATCAAAGGTAGCATCATCTGGCAGCAGGCAGCCAAGGTGAGCACACGCTGTATCATGTGGCAGAAGGAAGGGTTAGTGGTGAAGGACACTTCTCGTAGCCTCCCAAAAATCATTTTGCAGCCATCAAGCTTGCATTGGAAAAATGGACTAGCAAATTTTGCTCTCCTAAGAGCAGCTCCTCAGAGTTAAGTCCTGATGGCCAGAAGTCTGTGAGATGTCAGTCCTCACCTGGGCAAAGAGAGGTACAGTGCAGTCTGGCTCTGCTGATGTCAGGGGTTTTTTTTTATCATACTCTCTTTCTTCTTGAGGCTGTTCCTTAACTTTTGTGTCAATACCTGTTTTGAACAGGAAAAGTCTTCCTGTAACATTAGTGTTTCTCGTCTCCAGAGGTGACTCATGCTGAGTGCTGGGGCTGCCTGAATGCCAGGATCCTCCTCCCCATGAGGTTTCCAGACAGAATTGTTCAGAACTGTACTGTAAACCCACAGCATCCTGGAGGGATGCGTCTTCATCAGGGGGTTTAGCAAATTGCTTTGTAGTGTAAGAGCATCATTTTTGGATAGCAAATCAGGGCTGACTCACAAATTCATCACAGGAATGTGCTTCCGGACCTATACAACTACCTACAGAACAAGGAGAAAGGTCACTGTCAGCAAAAGTGTCATAGGCTGGTGGAGGCACCTCACACTTTTCATAAGAAATCTTGCCATTCAGGCACGTATGGTAGAAGTGAGAAGATAGGTTTTCCAAGGGGAAACAAACTAATAAGCTGAAAAAATAAATTTAAGCATTAGAACCAGTAAGATGAGTATTGTATGGACCTGGTCAGGTCACAAAAAGATGTTAATCCTGGCCCTGAGAGGAATAAAGTAAGCCTTTCATTTCAGTCAAAGCAAGGTCATACGTGAATCATGGTGTATACATGTAAAGAGATGGATCAATAGGTAGATAAATATTTATATTTATACACTTAGATTTTATTTAATGCCGTGAACTTGCCAAGTAAAACCAATCAATTAAATAGCACCAATGTATCAGCTAAATATTGTAAACCACGTCTCTGTCTAGAGAAAATTGTTATGGTTCCACTGGCAATTGTCAACTTGATGGTATTACTAGTTACAAACTCTGCTGTTAGAGGTTTCCATCAGAAAGCAGCACTGGATCCTCTAGCCTGACGTGAGTAGCAAATACCATCACATTCCATTTCACAATCTGACCTCCTGTTCTGATTGAGCTGGAGGGTGTCTTTAGAGACATCCTACCTTGAGCGATGATTCAAAGCACAGAGAATCGACAACACGCTTTGTGTTACTTGTCTCTAGTATTAAAATATAAATAATTACAACTTTGAAAATGAAACTTCTTTCTAGACTGAGTCTGCCTTTAATATCCAAGCACTGTCTGGGTTTAGACGTTAATATGTGGTTTGTTTACCTTTTCCTTGTCAGCAATACTGGCTTATGAAGTTTTTCATGCTCCGTATACTCTCAGCACCTTTTCTGCCCCTCTTTTTTCTTTCAATTCACCAACAGTTGTTTAGGGCTAGACACTATATAAGTTCAGATTTTCCTTTGCAGGACTGTTCTTGACTAAGATCTATTTATTGATCTAATTTTAAGCTCCATATACAGTTGGGTCACACAACTGAAGGGGTAATGTAAGGGAAAGAACAGGGACTTTGGACAGAAGAAAGGGAAAGGATCCACATGTTGACAAGAAGAAAGTAGGTGGTCCCACAACCTTGCCTGCTAAAAAGAGTTATCAATGACCTTCCTTACATGGACATAATTCAAATTAATTCACTTCTTACCTTTCTCTTTGTTAAAAAAGAGGTCAGTTTCAGTCCTTCCTAAGAAGCAGATTTTCCATATCTCAAACATTATTTTAGATTCTTTTCCTTGTATTCCCCAGTGTTCTTTTTGAAAATGTGACTGGAAACACACAGTGCCCTGGAACAGTGGAAGAAAGAAGTCACCCTCCTTGCCATGGACTTTCCCATATTTCATACAAACATGGGCCGGATGGACTTGCTTTAGCGCACCATACAAGACAAATTCATCTCAGAAAATTGCCTACAGGTCTAGTGTTTTGTGGCCAGTGTTTCATTATGACAATAGTGATTTGCTTTTTCACTCTGTTTTGAGAATAGTTTCTTTTATCTCCTCCCACTTCCAGTCTTCCTGAAGCCTCTGTTGGTCACTAGGCCTGAAGTGGAAGGTTCAGTGTTTTATTTCCCTGCCTTCTCCTTATTTTGGCTCTGAACCACAGATAAGCTCATGAACTCTGGAATTAAAACATCTAACAGCAGCCGAGCATGTCATAACAGTCAGGTCAGAGCCACTCACAGTTCTCTGCCCAGACCTGCAGGAATGAGGGAGACTGGGACCTCATTGTCATGCTTTGAGCCTTTCTAGCAAGGTGTGTCTCTCCCCTTTGCCTGAACTTGCAAAAGTGAAGGTTGCATTGTAGCACATTCAGTATACATGCAGCCTGCTGTTTTTTCTTAAAGGGGATGTCAGAGCAGGAGTGGAGAAATATGCCAGTGAAACATGGAAAAGTAAATACTTTTTAAATGCTGTTTGCCACTCACCAAGACTTAATTTAGTTCTCTACATCAGCTTTCTGAATGCATCTATTTCTTGGAAAATTGAGAGGCAGGTAAGGATGCAATACCAAAGCAGCTGTTAAAATGTTAGTCTTTGCCAACTGTTACCACCAAGCTACCACAAACAAAGAGGAAGGTAATTGAATTACTTGCATAGTGCCAGCAGTATGATGAGTGATTTATGGATATTTCTGCGTGCTGTGAGACTCACCCTGTTTTCCTCTAGTTTAGGCTTCCAATACTGGGGCACTGCAGACTCCTCTAGATGTATGCTGGGGTGTTTATGAGATCAGATTGGATTGCAACTCTAGGGATTCAGTGTCTCCTCCAAGACATGTATGGGAAAACCACCACAAACAGAAAGACATTGTACAGTCTCTACAACGGGTTTTCTAATGTTCATTAATTCCAGCATGCATAATAACAAAATGGCTGCAGTACCTTTTCTAAATACTGGGTATGAACAGAGATGAGGATTTGCTCTCATTTCTGTAGAAAACTGTGACTTAAATAGGTTAGCCTGTCTTGAACTTGCCTATGAACCTCAGGAGACTCTTTAACAAACAAGAATGTCTTTAGATTGTTCTATGAGCTGACCTCATTGTGTCTGTGATTTGCTTTCCCTGTAAGCAGCCACTATAGGTGCCCTAAAGTGGTTATGTGTGCGCAGGCAGAAGGTATCCACAAGGTAGTATCACATGCAGAACCAGTCTGCTGGACATCCAGGAAAGTTAGTCTGTGTTGTCCTTTAACACAAAGAAGCTAAGTGTGAGATGTCTCTCTGAGAATTTGTAATTAATTATCTGGTACAAAAGCACCCTGAAACAAAACAATATTATGTCCTTGCGAGTTGATGATATAGTGCCTCCTAATCCTCTTGTGAGGTAGACAAGATTCTGTTTGCACTTCCCGCGGTCTGTGTCTACTACCACCACATTTCAGGACTTTGTTCTTAGTCAGGATGCAGCGAGGACAGGTAAGAATAATGGTAGCAAGTCATGACTGCTCCAAAGAGTCCCTGGGAAAACAGACAAGATGGAAGTACAGAGAAAGGAATGAAGGCTAGTAGAGGAGTGTGACTAAGAGTTTTCCACAAGAAAGCACATCCAGCCATCCTGTATGTTTCTGAGGAAGGAATGTACTATGGAGACTGTATCTACTTGTCCGGTATTACATCAGAGACAATACATTTCCTGCCTGCCTAGGTTGTTACTCAGCTTCTGCCCTGGAAAATGAGGTTATACCCACTTTGATTTTTATTATCTCTAAGCAGCAGAGTGAGCGCCACTACTGTTACCCCATTACACTTGGAATTTTTTGGCAATGCTCCTGTCATGGGGACAATGACGTGAGCAATGATGCGATATATTGCATGATGCTGTTGAAGAACACTTAATAAGCTATTACTGAGCGTGTTTAAGTGGAGGCTGTGTCTTGTCACTTACTAGTTGCAGAGTCTTTGCATTCTTGTCAGTATCACCTTTGCTTTGGAAAAACTGCCAGTAAAATATGTGGCCTAATGTTAAGGAATTATTTATGTTCTGTGCTCCAGAGTACATGGCAGTACCTGTAATGAACCTGCAATGATATGCAAATGGCAGAGCGTGACTGTGGAATATAACCAGCTAAGGTCTTTGCACCCAGTAGTCACATACAGCAGAATCCAACAGAAGTGCTGATGCACTGCGTCCTGAAAGAAGTAAATTTAGGCTACTTCCTATCACTTCTTATCACTTATTATTGTAACTCGGTGGTGCCATTTTGCAAGGAGCTGTACAAACACATACTGAGAGACACAGAAGATGTGCATAGCAGGGTAGAGACAGGAGCCTGTTGAAACTGAGGTAAACCTCAGCGTTGTATCCGCAGCCTGGTGAATAGATCCGCACACCTCTGCATGTACCCAGTTGCTGGGAGTAGATGCTTTGTCTGAGGCACATGCAGAGAACAACTGGCTTGTCTGCCTATAGCAACTTTGTAAATTCAGCTGCTCCCTTTAGATAATAATGATAAAGCCAAAACAAGCTGATGGACATAGCTATGTTTCTAGAAGCTATCTGCACCATTACCTTTCCGCTCCTTGAACTCCCCTGTCACTCATCAGCCTGAACTGAATCTCACAGCAGAACCAAAGCACTCTGCAAAGACTGACTCATAAAACATTTCTAACCCCTCTTGGATTATTGCTTGAGCAGCTGCATGTGATAAAATTACAGAATCTTATATACTGTGGGAGCTGAGGCCATAATGCTGCGTGCAACAGGCAGTCATTTGATCTTGTCTTTGAATTGGTGCCTGCACGTTAATCTTATTAGTATCTAGTACCAACCCAAATGCAAAGACTAAGGTCAGGTGGTATGACTTTGATTTTCCAAATCAGCCCTTACCTGTGATAACAGAAGGGTTTAACAAGCGAGCTTCCTTCGTTTTGTTTTCCATCGTATTTAAGAAACACATGTATGTTGTCTTAACACAGCTGGTGGCCTGTCAGTCTTGAGAGTGGTTAGTGGCCCTTGGAGAATAATTTTTTATGTGGAAAATACTGTGGAAAGCCACTCTGGGGCTAGAATCTACACTCCAACTGCCCCTGGAGAGGCTAAAGAAAAAATGTACTGGCTAACAGCTGAGTAGTACTGGAGAGAGAGCCTGGGAGCCATTCCAGCCCCGTTCCCCACTGGTTATCTGGTTAGTGAGACAACACATTTTAAACCTTCTCACTGAGGGCACGAATTGCTGTCTTTACCAATTTCATGGATAACATCAAACTCAATGCCTGCCCCAGAGGACCTCTACTGCCTCTGTGCCTGTGTGTCACCCTTAACCTGGCTAGAGACTTGTGGAGGTGATTCAGAGCTGTGCAGGCATCGGCTCCATGGTAAAATGCCTCCTAAGTAATCCACTTAAGCAGAAAAGAAAGCGAAGGACATAGACTGCTGCTGAAGCAGAAGAAAAGGCTGGATGGTAAAATCAGAGTGAGGGAAAACTGGTGTGTTAGCAAGGTCCGCATCCATTCCCACGAGCTGTGTTGGTGTAACTGAGCATCTGCCTCTCAGAGCCAAATTCAAACTCGTTGAGTCCGCAGTCTGAAAGGTGTACCTGAAGGGCCTTTGACAGGATCCCAGCCCAAGGCTTTAGAGGCTGAGAGCGCTTTTGGGAAGTGATACACAGGGCAATGTTCATACAGGAAAATAGATGCTCTTTGAAGAGCTGTATCCTGCAGTGCCCCCCACAACAATGCACTTTCACAGATCACCCTGGTAAGCCTCTATAAAAACAGAGATCATGAAGAACCAGCTGCAGGTAATGTTTAGTGAGGCAGTTGCATCTGGAAATATGTCAGAATAAGGCTTCTTGACCTGTACCTCAATGATTTTAAATGGAGAGGTCTGGATTACTTGGTAATTTGCCTCGTTTGAATGTTGTGGTTTTTTATTCAGCAAAATAACAGGTCAAATATCCTGGAAGAGAGATAAATAAACTGTATGTGCAAAATGCAGATTTGTATCCTATAATGCACTGCAAAAGAGCTAATGGATCATGGCAGAGGTCTAATTGAGCTGGGACCTCCAAAGCACTGCCATAAGACAATCAAGGGTCATACAGAATTGAGGAATGAACTAGGAACAGGGAGAACATTTTGGCTCTAAGCAGCATTAGGCATCAAAACGGATGTTAGAAATTTGTGAAGGGATTCAGAAAAGAACAGCAAAAATCACCTGAAGTCAATAAAACTCACTTTACTGTGAGATTATTTGAGAAGCATGGTCTGTTTCATACGTTCAAGGGAATTGACTTAATATCATTCTGTAGAGAGTTACCTGGAGAAGGGATCACAGACCTTCCTTTTGTGTAGCAAAACAAGCTGAAAGAAGGCGGCAATGGCTAGGAGCCAGAGCTAGAGTAATTCAGACCAGAAACAAAAGTGGAACGGTTTATAGACAGTGAGTCACAACTCACTGAGGAACATAGCAGATCTTCCCATATTTGCAGGCTTTAAAAAAATACAAGAAATATTATCATTCATTTCAAATTTGCTGAAATTCAGTGGCTACACATGAGATCAGAGTAGGTGATCTCTGTGATGTGCTTAGGTCCTTAGGAATAACTTGTGCTTGGATATTATGGTAAATACTACAGCTTTTCAACTGTTTGCTAGTTAACCACTTATTCATTTGTGTAGAAATGAGGTTTATGGCTTCAGCACACGTACTCTAAGGAGAAATGAAGTATCTACTATGTTCTTTTCAGTTATTGTAGTAAACACCTGTCTTCTGGAAGGAATAAATAGTGAGAGAAGGCAAGTTGCAGAGCTTCAAAGACATGACGAAGAAAAGCATGAAGCAGAAATGAATCCCAGACCTCCGGACACAGTTCTGAATGTATTTCTACAGAAAAATCAATCTAATTTCTGATAAAATAACCAAAGTCGTACTGTTAGGAAATCTAGGATATGAGTTGGAAAACAAAATGGTTTCTCTTTTTATTCCCAATGCAGTACTTGACAGTGTTAAGTATATGTACAAATATATGTACGGAAGTTTCCAACAGTAATAATGCGAGGAAAAGAATTCACTACACAGCGAGCTAGGTGGCAGGAGGCCAACAGGTTTCCTTTCTTGCATCTCACACTAACGTTGTACATCGAAAGCAGTGTGCTGTCATTCCGTTAGAGTGTACGTGAGCCTGAAGACTGGTTCTGGGAAAAGCATGAAATGTTCTGAGCAGCTTGGAGGTTCGTTCTGAGGGTCCTCACACAGTGACAGGGATGGATCTTGAAACCAAAGTTTCCCATCTCTCTCCAATAAAAGCCTCATTTTGCTTCACTGAGTGTGACGAAGGCCACTTGTTTGTCCTTCTTCGAGGTTCACTCAGAGTTTCTGCTGTTTTTTGATGACCGTTGTTGGCTGTGTAACCCCAAAAAACAGACAGCGTCACAGCCTAAGGAAAGAGGAGAAGGCAGAGAGGCCCTTCTGTAATTAGCTCCCAGTGGGGACCCTCAGACCTCTCAGACCTCTCCCAAGAGTCCTGCCCTCTGTCAACAGGCCCTGGCTTACACTTGCCAACGTGGCAGCAGAGAGGGTCAGAGACTCAGAAAAATTTTTTTTAATTTTATTATTTTTTTCTTCAGTTGCCTTTTCCTGTACGCAGCGTCTTCTGTCATTAGTAGAGTGAAGAAGAGACGTGGGTTCATGAGCAAGGGGGACAGGGCTCAGCCTGTCCCTAGGTTCAAGGACTATCCTCCAGAGCAATAGCTAGCAGCACAGGACTCCTTTCCAGCTAGCAGACAAAAAGCAGGAGATCAGGAACAAGTTAAGATCAGCAGATCAGGTTGGAAGAAACAGTGGAAGTTTTAAAAGCTTATTACTGTAGCTGGCTTTAGAGAATAACTCACAGGTTGTGACTTGCAAAAGAACTAGCTCTGTCTCTACAGCATCACTGCCCTCTTCACCCAACTACACTGCGGTCATAATTTCATAACCTAAGGCCCCATCTTCCCCATGTGCTGAATGGGGATTTCCCAATTACTTCTTGCAAGACACTTTAAAATTGTTGGAAATGGGAGGCTAAGTCAGAGACAGCAAGGATGAGTAAGGCAAACCGTCATGACAAAGAGGCCAGTGAAAGTGTGATTTTTATCATGGACCACTTTCTGTGTGATTTTCATCCCAGCTGCTCTCTCTAGCAGACCCTTCAGCCTTTACATTACATTAAGGCAAAGTCCATGACCACCAGTAGGAAGAGGATGGTTCAGTTAAACATTTTTTGGCTGAGATGCTGTCCAAAAGAGATGGCTCTCTGCAAGAAAATGCCAAGACATCAGAGCTATGACACTTGCAAGGGTGACAGTTCTCCTGCAGGTGTGCAACAGCTTAAGGAGAAAGCCACCTTTTTCCCTATTTCCAGCGTGGACTAATGAGCATGTGGTTTTCATTCATTAGCTGGAGTGATACACAGAAATTGCGAATTGGCAGGGGACTGATTTCCCAGGGGAGCTTGAAGTTGTGCCATACTTTTAGTATTTATCAGTGCGGGGTGAGGAGAGCCCTGGTACAGTTATAAAACTGTGGTTGGCTTCTGTTACAGCATCACCACCATAAAACAGGGGAGCAAAAGATGTGCAAGGCTTTCATTGTCAGCTGGTCTTAACCAGAGTCACATTTTAGCCCGAAACTGTTACAGGATCACCTATCCTCCAATAGCTAGGAGCCTTTTGCTCTTCTGTTTGATGAAAATTACTTTTGATGATAGAGCCATTGCTGCTCCATGTTATTCACTAGGGGAATGTGGTTATGAATAACCTCTGAGCAGCACAGTGTGCGTGTATCAGAAACTTGCCAGAGGCAGCAGATATTTGGAGAACATTTCCTACCAAGCTGTCACGCATCCCCCATAGAGAGGGAGTGGTTCCTTCATCCTGCACAGCAATGGGCTGGTCAGGCTGCTAAGGCAGGAATCACATCCACCCTCCTCTGGAAAGTCTTTCTGCCCTGCTCCCTGTACTGTGCTTCTCTGCAAGTGCTCAGTCCCCATTCTGCACGATGAGTTAGTCATCTCAAGAAGGCAAAGACTAGGCACTGCCTCACTCCAAGTCCAACCCTCAGCCGATGCCACAAGCCATACTACCATGGTGCAAAACATGCAGCACGTCCTCTGTTCACATAAGAGTGCCAAGAAAGAAGCAGCTGAATTAGGGCTACCTTGAAAGGGCCATTCATCTCTGTGGTGTGCACACATTAGGATGTAGCATTTCATTGTGAGAGCCTCACCTCCAGTGTTTTCCCATTCTGCAGGATGTTCTGCAGCCTGAAGCTTTGCTACCCCGTCTTCTTGCTTTGCCCAGCCCAGAGAAAGAGGGAGCTCCCAAGGCACACATAGACAAGCTCTTTAGCAAATCAGGTTCCTAATGTGGCTATCAGTGGTGAAAAAGGCTTTTCATATCCACAAAACCTGGGATCAGATACCACACACTGCTCAAGAGGAAGTTTATTATTTAAATGCATTCATTTCACTTAATTAATTTGAATACATTTAAATATGTCTCAGTAGAACTGGTGAGTTCTGGTGGAGAACTAGAGACCTAGTGGTTCTAATGTGGAGCATTTTTTTGCGTGTTTCTGCAGACACAGGCATTTCAATACTCTGAAAAGAATGGCTTCTTGTATTTATTTGATGTGTTCCAGGGGGCTGTCTGTGCGCTAAGATAAGGACAGACTATATTATCATTACAATATTCTCAATTAAGCTGATTGAAAAATATCATGACATTCCTGGGAAGCTTGGAGGCCTGGGCCCAGAAAACTAAAGAACCACCCATCTTCTCTGTTTGCATAAACCGAGCAATGGTCAGTTGCAGGGGGTGTCTCAGTTTCTTAGTGTCTAATATAAGATATATTAACAGCTCAGACTTACAGAAAACATTAGCCCTCCTAACTCGTACACTTTTAAATTGTAGGGGAACCAACAAGATTGGTAGAAGAACATGTTGTCATGGAAAGAAAGGCATACTGGAATAAAATATACCACCATGATCATTAAGCAAATTGGACGCATAGCTGTTGGCTATAATTTGAAATTGATAAATAATTGCAAGTTAAAATGGCCTTCAAGTTTTGCCAATATGCTCGTATCACTGGTACAGTAACAACTTAAGTGCTATAGTGCAATGTGATTTCTGGTAATTCACACAATATTTTCACAAGGATATTCCTGTCAAAATACATTCCACACTTTGACATCCTTGATTTTTTTGAGAATTACTTGACAAGGTTTCAATTTCACTGTGCTTATTTTGCATGCTTTTGAGCTCTGCCATGTTAATAAAGAGACATTTCAAGCAAGTCAGAGCTCATCAGGAGGACATTTCCCTCAGCATTTTGGGCCTAAATATTGATGATGTTCTCTGTTTATGATATTACTAAGGACTAAGACAGTATTGTTAGGCTGGGGCATAATCAACATCTATTGTGCTTTTGATTAAAGAGAGAGAGAGTTGACAGAGCCTCCTAGATCAGTGCCTCCTAGCTTGAAAATCCCCTTCATTTGCAATATTACATTAAGAAAAAAAAAAAAAGAAAAAAAAATCTGCAGTTTCAAACAAACTCTGTTTCTCACCAAAATGAAAAAAATGACAACTGCGCTGCGGCTTTGTCCAGACAAGTTAAAGCAGAGGCGTATTGACTTTCTTGGTGTTCTTTGCCCCCAAATTCTGCTCCATGAACATGTTTGCTTTAACTTTACAATATTGTCTCTAGGAGAGAAGCAGAAGCAGTGCCAGAGAAGTTGGCTGGCAGTGGTGCTTCTGCAACACCGGAATGATTTCCTTGTGAATCACCCGTCTCACAAATAAAAAGTATCCATTCCCAACGCAGAAGGTGGGGAGGCAAAAGGAAAGACAAGGAGCTGCTTGCTACTCTCACACTGGAAACATTTTGTGAATTATTTTAACTGCTTGGTGACTGTAGGAAAGGGGATTCTCTTCGATCATAGGGGTTTTATGTGCTATACCATTCACGTTGTTCATTATGGGCGTTGGCATGGAGGCAACCTACACATTGAGGACTTTGGAGGAGACTTCCCTGAGGAAATTGCTGTGCTCCATGCACACATTTCTCTTTCAATTGTTCAGGAGGAAGATGCCTCAGAAGGGCTGTTTTCTGCTTACACCTCCTGGGACAGCAGGAGAAGAGCAGAAGCAGAGCACAATGCTTGGTGGATCTTTGGTCTTGCCCTGTTTTCCCCTTCCTGTGTGTCATCTTCTGTTCCCTGCTCCTGGTGCCCTGGGATCAGAGCAATGCTGAACTGAAAAGACTGTGTTTTATCCATGTTTTGCCCTGGTGTAACTAATAGAATAAATTTTGGAGAAGCAGAGAATTGGTCTTGGAGACAACGTTTCAACTCAAAGCCTTCAACTCATTAGTATCCTTTGGTGTAAGGTAGGAAAGTGGAGAAGGTGGTCCAGAAGCTGAAGTAATAGTTTTGGGTGCTTGTACAGTCCCGTCCTGCAGCACAGGGTCTCTGCTGCAACTACCGCTTCAACATCAGCACAGCAGAGAGGGGATGAGAGATAAGAGAATTAGTTCATTCATGACAGACTATAACCTGAGAGCCAGGATCCCCTGCACACAGCCCCTGGATTTGAGTTCAGTACCAAACTGTTCCTCACCAGTGCCAGTGTCAAGTACTACCAGGCTGCCACAAGCCCTTCATGCACACGTTTACAGGAAACAGAGAGAGCTGAAACTTCAGAAATGCCCCACAAATATTTGCAATTTTTTTGCTTGAACTGTGCGTCAGGAATTAATGAATTAAGAAAAATGTTTGTTAATACAAAATATGCCACAAAATATGTAACAAAACTACTTTCCTTCTCTCCCAAAAATGAGAAAGCATTTTTAAAAAGCCTTTCAGGCACTCTGGCATTTTTGAAAATTGCATTTTTCTTTTCAAGAATGTAGAGAATCCCATTACTTTGGGAGCCCAGGTAAAAGTATAAGAAAGATGAATTAAATTAGCAAGGAAGTCTTCATTTGAAAGTGCTAGTAAAACACAGAGGGGAACATAAATATCTACGCACAATATTCTGCAGTTTATGTTGCTAAGTCTCTTGTTCGGTAAAAGACTTAATACTACTTAGCTTTAGGCACAGAAACATGAAAATAATGAAAATATCTTAAACTAAAATAATAAAAAAAAAAATTCCTGCCAGCAGTGGTGAACACGGAATTGTGTCCCAGGATGATCTGGCTAGAGGCTTAGACTGACCAAAGGGAGTGAAAGAAAAAGTATTTTAATATAATATAATACGAGGAGAACAATATATCAGGTGTTCTTGTGAATATCCCACAGTGTTCAGGGTGGTGGTAATGTTTGCAAAATATTATAGAAGCAAACTACTCTGTAGTCCAAGGCAAACATAAAGCAAGATTTTTGCTGTATTCCTTAAAACAATTATCGAAATATTTCTTACGTAGGATTTGAACTATCAGGAGTAAACTAAAAAAGTCTAAGAATATGCCAGGAAACAGCTTCTGGATTTCTTTTTTGCATATATTTCCCGAAGTAGTCCTGTGTTGGATAGTTAGTTGAATTAAAATATTTGGTTCACTGGATTGAGCTTAGATGTTCCTCCCTAAAAATTGTCATTGAGAAAAGTCTTAAAAGCAATTTCTTGCCTCTGTAATAATGTTTAGTAGCTTGAAACTGAAACATTTGTTTAATATTTATCTGCCCACGTAAGGTGCTTTCTATAACGTTTTTGTTTGTCAGATTCAAAGGCACATCTGGTGGGATTTTGTAGAGGCCTGATTTGGTTTTGTATTTGCTTTTAGCAAAAGAATGATTGAAATATTTGTTCTAAAGTCAGCTTTGGTATATAAGCTTTACATATGCAAACAGTCAGGAGAAGCAGGACACTCAGGTGGATTTCCTAAACCCGAAAGCTACAGATAAAACTTTGCCAATGAAATTTTCTTTTACAAACCATTTGATATGAATTCTGTTGCAATACACTGATACCAAAGATTCTGGCTGCAAAAAGATCTTGTCCTGAAGCAGCAGAGGGAGCTATGCCGACATAATTAGCTGTATTCCCTGGCTTCTGCAACTGTGAATGGAGACTTTTGTGTGCTGCCTGTTCCTGACATCTGTAGAGACTAATATCTTGGAAATATACTGAACTGTGTGATACCAGCCTCAGGGAAGGGGTAGAACATGTTGCTGAGAAGTAACCAACACGAGGAAAAAAGCAAAACAAGACACAATGTTCAAATGCTCTTAGGCGCTAAAAAGCCTACAAGACCTTGCAGGTTGGTGGGATGCATGTTTTTCAGGCACTTTGACATTTCTGAAAATTGCATTTTTCATTTCAAGAATGTGGGGAATTCCAGTCATTACTTTGTGAGACCAGAATGACCCTTTTTTTCATCATCTACATCTTCCTACATCCTGACAATGGCACCAACTCACAAAGCTTTTTGCCATCTCCTCAAAACATAAACCTATACTCCACTGACTATACGGAGGTGTAAGCACACAATGACAGTAAGACATGTGCTTAAACACGTGGGTGAATAAAGGAAGAGCTTAATTACTTATACTTAAGCGTATGTCATAGCCCTTTATAGTTCTCCTTGAAGAGATTCAGATTGTAGGCCTGTTAATGCCAAGCGGTAAATCCTTCAGGAGATAAATATCTGGAGAATCTCATCATTTTCACACACAGCCACATGACAAGAAAAGAACAAATTTTTCTGCACTGTTCACACATATGTGTTTGTTGGATGACTTTGTATGTGTGTATGTGTTTCTGTGTGTACAGATATATACATGCATAAAAATAAATTCTCATGAAGCTATGTAAGAACTTACATCTTCCTTTTCCTATATTACTTCCTACCCCCCCATTTTGAGCTCAGTAACTATGAGGGGAAATATGAAAATGCAAACACAACCAGTGTCTCAGAGCTCACCACAGAATTTTTAGTTATCAGTTCAGGGCAGTGAAATTGCCCAAGGCAAAGCAAAAACTAAAAAAAACATGGCCCTGTGGAAACTATAAACTTTAGCCTTCATTCCTAGTCCATCAGAGAACCTGACCCAGCTCCTAAATAACAAAGTTTTCAAAATAATTAAGTTGGGGAAGGGGAATGTACTCATTCATTTGAGCCTGTATCCTGTTCATTCTTGCAACGTTTCATTGCAACCAGAAGGTTAATATGGGGGCAGACAGGGAGGAGAAGAGGTGTTAGACAGGGAGGAGAAGAGGTGTTAGGAAGAGCTAAGTTTCTCCTTTAATGTTGCAGTTGCAAAAGTTCGGGTGAACAGCAAAACACTTTGGGACTTGTTGGAGAGCCACAAGTTCTGTTAGCATTGCCTTGTGCTCTCGGAGCTTTCTCCGGTCAACATTTCCCACTGATCTGAGGCAGGGCAGGATCTGACCCACAGCAGCAGGGACCTCCAGGCTTTGGAGCTCTGCTTTGGGATATTCCTAGTTTCGAGTGCCAGATGCCTGGCTTTTTAGGTGAGCAGTATGTTTAATAGCAGCTCTTTCCTTGATTTGGTCCAACTTTTTTTTTCAGATGAATGCTTCAATGAGACACTGCTTCAGTCTCTTTATCCAGGAGCCTGCTAGACACCTTTAGAGTTTCTACTGTTTGCTTGTTTTCAAAAGTGGGGATCAGATAAGATAAATTAGGTTTTAATCCTTTTTAATACACATGTATTTAGCAGTCAAATACTGCAGCATTTAGTGTGTCAGAGAAAAGATCAAGATTTAATATCATGCTTGTTGAGAAAGCATTTAGCATAAAAATGTGTATCTCTAATGAAAAGTACAAGGCAAGCTTATATATATGGAAATTATTTGACTAGTTGAATTTCAAGTCCTTCTCACAAAGGTGTAAAGGAGAGGCCACTATTGTCACTATTGTCTTTGTATAGAATTGCAGAAACATTTGCTTGTAGTTTTGTTCAGTCAGAGCATTTTAACATTAAATGATTCACACTTTTTACTCAGTACACAAAGAAGTCAGAGAATAACAGAAAGGTCAGTAGTAAAGGAGGGTTATCAAGCTGTCCATAAAATAGATGTTTCCTGAAGCATTTCCCTGACTTCTCTAAGTGTCCGGGGGGGAATTGTAGCACTGTGGGCAGGGAGAGCAGCAGTGAGCACATCAGGCCCCAGGTAACCGTAAGTATCTGAGTATTTCAATCCCCCTGGAGAGAAGGGGTTTCAGCATCTGGAAGGATCTGGGCCTGTGCAGCGCTGAAGCTCCTTTCTTCTCCAATATTGCCCTTGATCATTGTTCATACGGCTACTGAAATGAGAGGAGTGAAAGGCTGCCTTGTCATTGGCATGGGGACTGATCTGAAGCCTAGTAAACAGTTCATGGGTGCTCTTCCAGTTTCATAACGGGCCTCAGGGTAAGATGGTTAAAGGCTCAGCTGCTTTATTAGATTGGTAAATTCATGCTTGCACTCTTGGTTTCCCTCACTGCCACTTTCTCTCTGTGAATTCATGGTTCAGTTAACTAAGGGTGAAAACTCCTGAAATCACAAAGTCTGCAGCTTCATACAGGTTCCCAGCAGTGGGAATTGTGTCTCCAACTTATCTCCAAGATGCATCACTCGTTAGTGGAAATCTTCTCAGACTGTGAGAATCAAATGCCACAGTCCTTAATGAAGGCTTAGATACTACCTGTTCAGCACAAAAGCAGCTAAAGGCAAGAGCCTTTCACTATTGGAAACACGTGATTTTTTTCATATTTTGTAGTCTCTTTCTTTCCTTGCTCCTCTTTGTGTCAGTCTTTATTTTTGCTGACTCCATTTACTGTAACTAAATGCAACAGAATAAACACTCTCTAGTTCATTGGGTTTTTTTAATATTTTCAATTTCTTTTTAAAACAATACTGATATTTTTCAGCTTCAGGAATAATAGAAAGAAATAATACAAGCTCACTGTAGAAGACTGCAGCAATAATACAGGATTAGCAGAGAAACTTTCTGGGAGAGCAATACAAATGTGTGTGGCAGGAAGACTCTGAGAAAGAAAGAGCCAGGAGAGAAAGTCAGGGGGAAGTAAAAACTAACTTCCTTTCTGTGATATTTCTGCCCAGATTGTGGTTTTGTTATAAGGACTATCGAAGGAGCAGTGATTTCGTTATGCATCCCCAGACTGCTTCTTTTTGGTTTTTTAATATGTTCCTTGATTTCTCCTGACCAGAGCAAGAAGTTTGTACTAACTTTGTCCTCTTGCAGAAACTGCCTTCCTCTCTTCTGCTCCAGCTACTCTGTCTACTGCTCTAGCAGCGGTAGGTTCAGGCTGTGTCCTTTCTCTACCTACTTTGTCCTGGGAAGGATAACAAGTCTGAGAAATCTTACAATAAATTTTAAATTCCTGTGGTGAAAAAGGGAGATGCTGTTGCCTGGCATTTGCATAAATCTGAGTATATTTTAAAGATGGGTACTATACTTTGGACATCGGAGCAAGGGATGAAGATGTCCATGCTGGTGGGACTGGCAGGGTCCCTTTGCATTTCTAGCTATTCATATGCTTTTTAAATACTTTGCAAATAAGCATAACTTCATTTTTATGAAGCAAACACCCGTGAAAATTGCACTTCGTTTGATGTATTGTAACAAATTTTTTGTTTGTGGATTCCCTGATCATTCAAGAAAATAGAAATGGTCTGTACAACAGAAGGACTGATCAGTGCAGTTCATTTGAAATATGCCCTTCAGTTGTCCCAAACTTGTTACCACTGTGGAAAATATCTGAAGCACTGACACAACTCACTACAGCTGGGACTGAGTCCCCCTCAAAATCTTTACCATCCAGTCAATAAACAAGAGATTAAAATCAACAGCAAATGTCAACAATGTATTTCCATTACAGAAATAGACAAAGAAGCAAAGTTAAGGTTGACATAGCTATGTAAACATCGTTTGTTAATCATGAGTGATAAAGGCTTATGAGGCTTTTGGGAAGTGGCTAAATTCCTTAACCATCCATGTCTAGACAGACTTACTAGTTCTGGGCATGAAATGGAGCTAAGGAGGAAGGATTCCTTATTTCACTGTGAAAAAATATCAGCAAAACCCACTTTGATGAATACCCATTTTTTGTGCACAAAACAACATCTATGCTCATGGAGATCTGTATTTTCCAGCCTGGGACCAGGCAAGCATTGGAGCTTGGAGCCTTTCTGTTCTACAGATCCCGTCAAAAGCTCTCAAATCTGGAAAGCCGCTCTCTGAGTAAAATGACAGCTGCAATTTTGAAGCAGTAACTGAAACTAGTAGAAGGAGCTTTACCAGAAGCAATGCATGTTCTCAAGCTTGTGATGATATTGCCAGCATTGGAAATACTGGTGTGTCAAAATGGCAGAAGCCAAACCAGGAGTTTATTCCTTCTGAAAAGTATATCTCCTTTAAGGTGACCTTTGCTAGGACAGAGGTTAGTTATGCTAGGCAAAGATCTCAGTTCCTCCTTCAGAGGGTGCAAACACTAGTGTACAAATATGAAACAGTTTTGATGTCAAAAATTACTATACTTAGCACAAAACAAAAAATTGAGAGGATTCTTCATAGTTTACACACAGCTTATCTGATGCAAATGGCAGCATGAAAATGAGTGTCCTTAAAGGACACTCTTTGCTGTATCAATATGATGGAGATTGAGGCAGCATCCTTTGCAACTGCTTGGAAACTTGTTGGCACCATTTTTTTCTTATTCCTAAATTCTTAGTCACAATGAATCATTGACTTCTTTTGACAAGTCTCCAGCCTCACCTACAAAGAGATTTATTTGTAGGCTCTTAAAACAATGTGTGGATGAAGAAAGAGTTGCTTATTTTGGTTAACCACCAGACAGTTAGACTGCACTCACAATGCATAAGCAAGCAAAATGTTCAGTTATAAAGTTTGGCTACATTCTAATATAAATATCATCTATCCTCCAAGGCCGCGTTTTCAGGGGAAATTGGGATC
Source organism: Alca torda (assembly GCA_008658365.1). Lineage (NCBI taxonomy): Eukaryota > Metazoa > Chordata > Aves > Charadriiformes > Alcidae > Alca > Alca torda. The sequence goes on along the minus strand of CM018101.1, from coordinate 52,916,692 downwards.
ATACCACACAGCATCCCCAATTATCATCTTCTCTTTATCTAGGCTTCTCAGTTGGGAATAAATCATTTTCACTAAATCAGAGATTTGCCATTTTTATTAGAAAAACAATGAATTGTTCTGTGCCTTGCAACGTGCAATGGTTTCCTAGTCCTGAATGTGAAATAAAAGCATTCCTCTTTGAATGGGTTATAAAAGGGTTATAAAAAGTTGGAGCTGTTGATAGCAATTAGGTGGAGGGATGTTTTCCTGATTTTTTAGAGTTTAGCCATTTTTATCCTTTATTCTTTCTCAACGACTGTATCTACACTTCTTTTACAGATTGCAGGGTAGTGTTAAAGTACCAAACCAACTCAAAGCCAGCTAACCAGAAACTGATAGTTCTCCGACTATGGAAACACAATATAATGCAGGCAGACCTGAGAAACCAGAAAGATACTGCTGCCTGCAGTTCAGGCTGTTATGGCCAGGCTGAGTATCTTCATGTCACTGGGCAGTGTTCAAGATAGACCTATTTCTGTGCTTTTCAGTCAAAGTGCCATGTTTTGAAGGACAAATGAGATTGCTCCTATGTAATGAATGTTGTCAGGATTGGTGGGAGAAGTGGTCCCTGGGTTCCTCCTGGTCCCACTGAATTTGCCTCTCCTAAAGCTGTCACGCAGGGATTTCCATGCTGGGACAAATTTTGGCTGATGCATTGATGCAGACTATGTTGTGCTTACCATGAGGATGAGGCAGTGGCTGAGGCATGAGAAACTTTCAAAAGTAAATATAAAATTGCCCAGTGTTGCAAACACTTGGGAACACAATGAGGACACGTCATTGCATGGTTTGTTTCTGTTCTCCATAAGTATTTGGTATGTAAGTAATTCCAGTCTCATGAGCCCTCCTTTGGAAACCCTTCTTTTGCTTACAATTGAACATAACTACTGATACACAGGGTCAGATCAAAAGTCCATTAAGCCAAGTAGCTTTACTTTGGGTGACTATGTTTTAGTGAAAGAAATGGTAACATAATTCATATGCAATGTCCAGAATTAAAGCCAAAGCAATACCCCAAAGCATGTGGGTGGGGTGAGGTAGCCACAACAGGGCCATGCCTGCTGATCCTGGACACATCCTCCAAAGATATGGTAATAGGCTAAACTACTCCCTTTAATGCTTTTGAAGGACTGCTCCTTTTTCTTCTCCCATTCCTTTTGCATCTATTATTTAAGGACATCAGCATGACTAAGGGGGTTTATCTCCTTTATGTGTCTTTAAGTTTTCATTGTGGCATTACCTTGATGGCTAGGAATTCTCTCTAACATCCTTGCCACTTTTAATGAGCTAAGGAAGGTGGAGGCAGCGGCACTACTGTTTCAAGTGATGAGCTTCCCCTCTTCCCAGGTCCCCTTCAGTCACAAGCAGTCTATCATCTACCCCAGGAAGCAACATAGACAGGCCAAGTAACACTGAGAGTGAAAGAACACTTTCAGGAGTGTTGACCAAGGCTGAGTCAGCTGTGGGAGCAGGGATTCACATTTGCTCTCCTTGCTGGATGAAAAAGCAAACTCAGAAAGAAACCATGCTTGTCTGATTTATAGGACGATGGAGGTTGTGAAGGGGGTTGTATATTGCACTCCCTTCCCATGCCGAGCGCTTGGGAAACCACACTGAACTGGGCCTGGATCACATAGCTCTGTGTAACACTAACTTCTGTGATAAATCAAGTCCAACCTATCTCAAACAGCACACCTGAAATGTATTATTATTTCTGTGCCTCTCATCCTCCTCTGTGAGAATAGGATAATAGCCTCCTGTGTCATCATGGTGATAATTGCATGTTTCTGAAGCTTTCAGATAATATAATAATGAAAGCCGTAATAACTGAGGAAATTAATAGTGGTTCATTTTCATCAGATTTTAAATACTGAGTAACTACTGGAGAATGAAGGAAAACTGGAGAAAGGGAACTGTATAAATACTAGAACAGGGGACAATTCCCCACTTTGGAACAGGGAAGGAAATAATGATATATTCTCACTGCAAAACCCGTATTACTTCTATCTGGAGCACTAAGTAAATTTGAGGTCAGACTGTTGAAACCTGAATCATGATCCACCCACAAAAAACAACCAAACTGGGGACTCAGGCATTATCTAACATTTCATTGCTTAATATTGCAAACTTAATGTTCTTCTTGTGTAATTGTCCCTACAAAATATATACGGAGAGTAAGAGCTTAATCTTGCTCCTTTTGACTTTTGAGATATAGATCTTGATAATCTCCTGTTTGTAACTAATACAGCTGTAATTCTGTCAGGAAGTTTTAGTGGTAACAGAAACCCCAAGATGAAAACTCTTGATACCTTATCTCCAAGATGCATGTACCTAGGAGGACCTTGCAAGAACTGAAAGTGGAAACTTTGTTGAAGTGAATCTGAGTGCTGATTTAATATTAGTTTTATTGCTGTAGTCCTCTCTACAGAGGTAGAGAAGGGAGCTGCAGAAGCTGGGAGGTGTCCTTGAAGCGTGTGTGGTGCACTGGGCAGGGATAATAGTTCATGTCTACCTGTGTGTGCTGTTTTGAACTCGGCTAGGATGACAGAAGCCAGCCTTCACTAACCTGTGCTGCAGAGCTGGATCCTGCCCTTCTTTTCAGCAATGCCAGCAGCAGCCCCTACAGGGAAGATGGCAGTGAGTTAGGGGCTATAGATGTGCCATCCCATCTATGTCAGGAGACTGACTTCCTGTTTGTAAAATGGGATGAGTTTGTTTCTTGCTGTGTTTATCTCCAAGGCATATACAAACAAGGAGATCTACCTTCTTGGGCTAACATTCACATTTCCCTTCTGCCTGTGACTTGAATCATCATCTCTGCTATAAGTGCTGAGATATCTCACAGGCAGTGACCTGCAACGTGCCATAGGGTATTTGTAGGGAAGCTGAATGCTCCCTACATCCTGCCGGGCACTGGGCTTGGTCACTACAGTGTACCAGCACATGATCTTCACCATGACTAACACTGTTTAGAGTCAGCCAATCCCAATGGCTGAAAAAGGAGACACTTCCCTGCTTCATCATGGCATGCCAGATGTTTCCTGTGCACCCTGGGATGGGTCATTTCTGCCTATCTGCTCCCCTGCTGCTTTCACCTTTGCAGGAGCTTCCCAGGTCCTGTCCCTCCAGGTGAATGCTGTCCTTGGGGGGTAGATTTCAGGGGAAGATGTACATACGCCATTTCACTGAAATTCCTGAACCTGATTGAACAAATTGCCATTTCTCAGGTACTTCACTGCTGCACACAGTTGTAGCAAGGGGGTTCCTCGCCTTCTTCTTTTAAACCTGTGCCAGATGAATAAATCCGAGTGAAATGAGAATAGACCAGGTTGTCTTTTTCAGTAGACTAGAGCCCAAAATCCTCTCACAGACCCATACAAGTTCAGAATACTGTTGTTTTACATTAGTTCTTTTATTTTCTCTGGCAGAAAAACAAAATTATCCAATGAATAGTGCCTTTGTGGTATTTCTGGCCTCATCAGAAGGAAGATTTCTGCAAAGTTTTAGAATATGAGGTCTTTGGTTACTGTTTTAAGTGCAGCTTCAGACTGTAAAGGCGCTGCATGAACATAGAAAGAAGCACTCTTGTTGTTCCAAAGGGCTCAAGACACACATTGTAGCTACACCAGAAATATTTTACTGGCACCGAAGCATCGGGATCCTGCCTATTCTTGCCATTGCTACAAATGTCACAAACTGGGATGACTATATTATAGTTTCCAGTCTAATGACAACGAGGACCAGCTATGCTCTTGAGGTCTCATTTGCCACAGTTCCAGCAAGAGGTGTGAAGGAGGACAGTCCCCACAGACAGAATGATGCAGATCACCTCAGTAATGTCTGCATGGCTTGTTTTTCATGCAGGAGTTCAAGAAAGTGGGCGACCCTTTTTGACTGAGATTTCTTATTCTTAGTTTACAAACAGGATGGGAGGGAGGCAGGGAAAGGATCTAATCCATATTGAGCTTCTGCGCTCTTTGAGCTTTCCCTGTCCTTGTTCCAAGTCTGTGCTTAGCACAGCTTATATCTCCCAGATAAGGGATACCCTAGATTGCCATGACCTCACATTGTACCTATTAGGGAGTGTTTCACTGTGTCCAAAGGCTGCTTCATAAAAGGCATCTTGCCTAAAAGAAGTCCTGGCTGCCAGATGTGAAGGTTTATTCACTAGTATCCATGGAATACGTGACAGCGTCTAGGGATTTTACAGGCTGAGTCATTGGATAGTGACTAAGAATGGTTATTCATCGGTAACTGACAACTAAACAATCTTCCAGCCTTGTGGGACAGCATCCTTCAAAGCTTTGCAGAAAGTTGACTTTAACCCCATATTTAGTTGTCAGATTTTAGGTTGCACATTATGAATAACATTGTGATTCAGATGTCTCAGAGATATTCAGAGACCTCTTACCATAAGAGCTCCTTGTTATAATTATTAATCATAACATTCCGAGAAGCAGGTCCTCCCATGCACCATGACTGTTGAATGCAAGTGCTGGAGAGCAGCCTTCCCCATCCATTTCCTATCTAGGTAACAGAGAAAAAAATAAGAAGAAACCTATTGCTGCTTCCTGTGAAGAGGAGTAGGGGTAGTTACTCAGGACTACTGACTGAGCCATGCAGCAAGGATATTAACTTTTCATAGCCCTGATCCTTGTCAAGGCCTAACAAAGGTCAGATTCAGAAGACTTAGAGCTATTCCCATTGACTCAGTATCAACCTCCATTTCTGATTTCCTACCAGTTGGGGTTTTCAAGGCCGCTGAGCCAAGATCAGGGTCTCAAACAATTGCAAAATTCTATGGTTTTTTTGCATAAAGTGGGAATTAGATCTCGTTTACATCTAGCTCAGCCTTGTTAGATCAAGCTAGAAAGACAATCAGGCAATCAGCTGAACATATGAGAACATAAGAAATCAAAATCATAATGAGACCTCTATTTTTGACTTCTGAAGTGCCCTGGATGGTCTCATGCACATCATATCGTCCTTAAGCAGGGTAACACTGCTTGTGTTTCCAGGCACACAACCCTTAGAAAACAGAGAGTGAGAAGTTATCCCTGTCCGTTTTTTGATCATGTTTACACTGTTGTTCAGATTTTCTTGCTTGTTTTCCTCTTGCTTCATACCTTCTCTAGATCTTTACTGTTTGGCAAAGATTTGTAAGGCATTACTGAGTTTGGTTTCTGTCCTGTTTCTTTTCTTCATAGTTTAATCTTCTCTCTAACAACCTTTCCTTCCATTGACAGTGAAATTTGAAGTGGTGAATTTTGAAATTAAAAACTGGTGGCCTCCTGTGCAGCAACTAAGGGAGTAGCTTTAAATGGCAGAGATGCAGGTGTTGTGTTTTGAATGACCTAGATCCTACAGATATGTGGTGTTTATATAGCGGGTTTCTCAGGTGTACCTTATATTCATGTACTGCCCAGATATTCCCAACTGAAGAAAGTTAAGTAATCTATACAAGAAGAAATGGGTATTCTTGCTATGGAACACGTGGTCCATGTGACAAAGTTGAGGTCTGCTTTTTGTGGCATTAATAATTATAACTGTACAGTGTGACAGCAGTGCTTGCTGATTTTACTCCCTGGGCTTTTCCTAAGAATCCTTCCATTCAGTTTAACTTTTTGACGGAATATTGAATGACATTTTCATAAGATTGTCATGACCTGAGACCTTTCCCCTAAGTGACAATAGCTAGTGTTTTGACCTGTTGGTTTTGACCTGTAAAGTCAGGACTGTTATTTTATGCCTACAGTGACATTTAGCATCCACTCACTTGGGATCAGCCTTTGCTTCTGCTGCCCTTTATCACCAACACAATTCTTCAGAGCCATCAGTCACTTCATTTCCAGATCCTTTTCTTGATCATTGATAAATATATTGAACATCAGAGGTGTTAGCACAGAGCTTCACAGAACTACACAAATGCTTTCTCTTGTGAAAGCTAAGCATCTGTTTGTACCCTTTTGTCCTTTGTCTTTCAGCCAGTTCCTGGTCTCTGGCAGGATCGTTGGAAAGATATTTGTTTCTTTCAAACCTTCAGTGAGGATTTGTCAAAAGCTTTCTGTGAATCAGACTGTTCCCCATCACCCTTAGTGATGTGTTTCCTAACTCCTTAGACAAACTCCGATCCTTAAAAGTTACATTAACTCTTCTTAGGTGCCAAGCCACAGGAAGGTTCTTGAACATGCATGAATAAAGTTTTATAAAACACATATCATTATTCAGACTGTATGTGCAAATACATTTTGTGTGCTGCAGTGGGCACATATGGATTACTGTCCAAGTTGGAAATATGGTTGACATAAAAATATGTTGACATAAAATAGACAAACCATGCAGTATCACTTCCAGTTTCTCTCACTTACAGCCTTACCCCTGTAAGTTCATGCCGAGCTACACAGTTTTCCTGAAAGAGTAATTGTCCAACTATATGTATTTGTGTGCAGCTTTGAATGAAAATATATTATTCAGACTTACTTGCAGCATATCACAGACTAAAAAAGACAGCCTGCCGTTATCCACAAAGCCTGGTGCGCAATATATAAGCTACACTTCTAGGAAATCTCTGGGAGGGTAGCAAATCCATAGCACATAGAAGAGAATAACCCGTCCTAGATGACCAACTCTGACCCTATGGCCAGAACTGTCATAAACAACATTCCTGTGTGACGGATATAGCTAGTCTCCACCAGTGCAAGAGGTTTCTGTCACAAGTGTGAAAGTAAAGTTTTGGGAAGAAAGACTGGTTTTGAACTGGCCAAATACTACCTAATCCATCAGCAGGGATGATACCTCAAGCCCTTTTGAGTAAATGGGAAGCTTGCCACTGATTTGCAAGTGGCAAGCGGTGTTGATTAGTGGTAAAAGTGGCACTGATTTCCAAGTATCCTAAGACTTCATGGTGGTGTAAGATGTTATTGCTTTTCTTCTGTTATCTTGGCAACAGCCCTGCAGTTGCAGTACTGTGAAAAGACTGAGCATTGAGGCCAAGCATGAAAAACATCTCTTCAGGAAGCAATATTCACTAGAAACTAAACACCACTGAAACAGGGTGTTGGAAATGGCCATCTCAACCTGAACAATAACATAACCAGAGCAGAGCTTCTGATGGAGAAGGCTGCTTTCATTGTCCTCCATCTTCAAATTAGGGTGATCTTCCTTTTGCTGTCTCTAGAGCTTGTCTTGCTGGTGGAAGAGCTGTCTCCATATCCCTGAGTGGATCCAAATGTGCAAATCCTTCCCCTTCTACATACATGGGGGGTTTCAAGGGAACTGGTCACAGAAGAGGTTATGCTATGCAGGCACATGAGGATAAGGAAAGGAAATTCCATCCCTTGCAACTAACTGGTCTGCATAAACCAGCTCTGCCTAGCACACTTTGAGGGACTAGGATAAAGATCCTGCAGGAAGGTCATTGGGGACATAAAGGCAACTTCACAATTACCACTGCTGTAGCCTAAAAGGCATGTTTTTTTCCACCCGTATACATCTGCTGCACCAGCAACCCAAAGTGTACTCAGTCTGAGTGGGAAGCTGTCAGTGGATGTTTAACCCAAGTAGAGCTTAGGCTGGACCTTTAACAAGTGCTTATTTTCAGGGACAATAAGGAAGGAAAATTACTAATTATTTTAATTCCGTGTAGAAAAATTGCATTGTAAAGCTTAAACTTCATCTCTTCTGAACTCTGGTGAAGAATTATTCTAAAAACATGGTTTGAAATTAAAAACTCAAGCCTATTTCTAAACCAAAGCCCTTATTATTGTGCATTTTTTAAATCTCATCCTACTTGAAATCTGAAAACCTCCTGAAATTGCTGTCATGTTCACATGAGAAATACCTAAAATGCCAAATATTTGTGGGATAATTGCTGTTTACTTGACATTTGTTGCTGCCCTGAATTTCAGCGGACATACGCTTGCACAGTTCAACCATTAAGCTTAACATCAGCCACTTTGCAAAGTTAAATAATTCAGCTGTTTGCATTTGCCTAGTAATTGCTGAGAGCAGCCATCCACACAAAGGATTAAGTGACTGAAAAATTGGACTATTATTCTGCAGGAAGAAGTCTGAAAATGTTGTTTGGTACTTTCATACATAGCATCTCTAGGAATAAGTTAATGGAGATCAGCAAGCTAAAAATGTGTTTGGGCCTGTATATCAAATTCCATCCTGATGTGCTTTTATCTTTAGGAAAACATTTTAGAACAGAAGTAGCAATTGGCTCTTAACTTCCATCTACCACTAGTGAACTGCTGTGTTGGTACTAGAATGAAACAGTTCATTAAAGAAAACAAACAAATAATCTATCAAGTCCAAAAGCATCCGAAAGCTTGCAATAGGCATTAATGAAGACAGCAGATTCTTCTGTGATTGGGGTGCTGAAAACAACACAGCAATATATAATCAAATGAATACTTTATGAGTCGTTGTAAATCTGTCTTGTGATAGTGCCTAGAAACTAGAATTACATTCTTCTCCTAAACCCTTTTAACTTAGTGGAGCTTTTTTCAGAATTTTTTACAAGCAACTGTGACTTTTAAAAGATTTCCTTCCCTTTGCATTGGTAACTCCTTCATAGAGTTCATCAGTAAGAAATCAAGGGATACAGCTCAAGGCAGTAATTTTCAGAGTGTTCTGTTCAGTTTGACTAATCTGCTATGTATACATCTCAAGGGTTCTTTCCCTGGTTAAATAAATACAGAGGCTTTCACTAACTCTTGCACTTGCTGCTCTGCCAGTAGCAATGACACTCTAATTTAGCAAAGGAAAAAATAGTTGCAATGGGTTGAGCTATAAAATATAAGATGGTATCTCTGCATCAGTAAAGGCGATTTTATTTCCTTTATATCTTTCACACAGGGATGTTGTCTGAGGTTGTGGTTCTTTGGTGAATCTTAGTGACATCCATGACGCCTTGTAAGCAAGGGGCTGTGTTTGCACAGCAAGGTGTGATGCTGTGCAGAGACACCAGTGTGGATAGCAGGAGATGCAGCTGAGCAAGTGCAGTGCCATAGCTCTGCGGGCGACATGGACTTAGAGTCACTAGCTCTCCAGCAGGACAGGCCCATGGGCAGCAGCTGCAATCCTGGCTCAGAGCTGGCTCCTGGGCTGTCACTGAGTAAATTTCACTGTTCTCAGGCATGCTTTCAGGAATACATGTGCTTCTAAAGCTGCATCTCACAACCTTTTGCCAGCGCGTGCATTCCAGGGCACGTTTTCCAGATGGGTATAGAGCTTAATGTATGGCTGAAGTGTGCATGCATGTGATCTCTGACCCAGCTGCCTGTGCCAGCACTCTTGATGCCAGGTGACACTGGCTAGTGCTGCTGGAGGGAGGATAGATTCAGATGAATGGCTTAGGGGTATAGAAACTCCAAGAAGCAGCCATCTCTGCCCTTACCGGCAGGAACAGCCGTCTCCTGACCAGTTTTGCTATTTCAGCAGTTACTTTGCTTCCTATGGCAGTATCAGGATTGCCTTGGTGTAGCACCTGCTGCTCAGCTTCAGGCAAAATTCAGTATTGCCCCGATGCCTGAGAAGACCCTCCATAAGTGTCACAGGCTTGTATTGTTCTGCAGTACTCATGGACTTGGGTTTCTGAGTTAGTGACCTCTGCATATCTCTCGGAAGTACTTCATGGACCCTTGTGGCTTGGAACGTCTGCTGTAAGGGGTACACGCGCTTCTTGCAATTACTGCAGTCTGGGAGATGCTGGAAAAAGCCCCACTTCAGTGAAGCTCTCAAATTTCACTCTTGTTTTGCTTTTGCCTGTAAAATCTACTAAGCTTCCGTTCTTCCAAGAAAAGGTCTTGTGTAATCTTTGGTCTGCAAAGAATATTTCTCAGTTTCACATGATTGTTTGTCTATATTCCTATGTCATCTGCAAAACTTGCCACGTGCTCTTCTAGTAGAAACATATGGCTTGTGATCAGTACCGGTAGTTTTGAAAAGGCGTTTAAATCATTTCAGTCCAGGTACTACCTATATGTTAATATTGTGTTGTGTAGGAGCCAGCTTCTGACTTCTGGGGCACCTTTGCTGGCAGAACTGAACAGGGGAAGAACTGCCCAGGCTTTATTTTAAGGTTATGTTCTTACAAGAACAGTATGTGATTAATGAAGGCTTTGAGCTTGTTATAGGCATGGGCAGTCTATGCTGTAAATGGATATAAACACAGCGGGAGAAGGTAATGCAGCTAATTCTAAGCCAATGTTTATAAACAAGTTGTCAAACTTTATCACTGTTGGTTAATGTCTATTAATAATGTATTAATGCTTTATAAACTATTTATAAATGGAACTTTAATATAGGAGGAAACTTATGCAACTCAGTTCTATGCCTGTGGTTAAGTACAGAATCTTCTTCAACTCCAGGGTATTTCTTCTAAAGTCCAAAGAAGTAGTACTGCACCACGACTAAAAGTTTTTGGCCTTGATAAATGCAAAGCTGATATGCTGACAGAAAAAAAACACACCACTCAGTAGGTTCTGATTTGGTACCCACTTATTCCTAATTGGATTCCCCTTAATGCTCTGCTCTGATCCCTTTCCAAGTGACTGAACACCGAAGGTTTGCAATATTTGGTTGTTGGTCCCAAGTTTCATGTTGGATAAATACACAGAGGACAACTTTGCTGTGTAATCATGTGACCAGGTCACACTACCTTTGATCTCCTAATCTATAGAGAAAGTGAAGTACTGCTAAAGAGGAAGTAATTCACTGGCCTTAAGTAAAGAAATGAGCAGACAACCCTCTGGAGTTGCCACCAGCAAATGTTAGGCTCAGCTATTTCAGTTGAAGTCAGTTCAGATGAATATATCTCCTGGCTCCCTCACTTCCAGAGGATACCTGCAGGGACAAAATAAAAAATAAATGGTTGATGTCACTTCTTCCTGGAGCTCAACACTGCACAGCTGAGACTACTGAATGTGCCAGAGGAACGTGACATTTTGTAAAAACATATTCGCTCCAAAGCTGATTTTAAATGATTGGAATACTGCTATGATAAATAGTTCAGGACTATAGGAAGTAAGAACTGTGTTTTAAAAGGTTATACAAACCAGTTTTTCATATTTCTCCTTTACAGCCGAATCTCCATTATCCATGAGTGGATTACACACTTTGCAAATTAACTAAACCATGCTAAAAAATAAAACAAATGCAATTTTTTTTCTCTTTACATTTATGAGTCATTCTACATCTTTTTTTTCAAAGATAAGCAAGGTGTGTTATGCTAGTCTAATTTACATACAGTGTAAACTGTTTGTAGAGTCCTTTTTCCCCCCACCCCCAACTTTATACACCATTTGCCCTGGATATCTGACAGTTGGCAATGAATCCACCCTACCTCAGCACCCCATGGTCCTGTAGAGTCACTCTAATGAAGCAGAACAAAAAGCAAATGTCTGTACAGTACAATGTACTTGTGACCTAGCAATGGAGCTTTCTTGTGGCATGAGTCCCCACAGCCTCCAGCCAACACCACCCTGAGTCCCAGCTTCCTTCCCTAGCCTGACTCTACACCCAGCATCCCATAACCTGGCAAGGGAAAGCCAAGATGAAATTGAATGTGTTCCATGATACATGTGTTTTTCATTTTCTTGGATTTTTTCCATTTTGATGTGAGGTGTATTTTGTGGAGGCTGGCAAACAAGGCAGCGTTGCTGTGCATTAACAAGGCAGTGCAAGCTCTCAACACGTGTTCAAGGCTAGTTTGAAATTAACAGATGAGGGACTGTATGACCCATTGAGTTTTCTGATGATGCAGTGTCACTAAACAGAGTGACCTGTGCTGTTCATCTCCATCTGACAAATATTACTGACTAACATTAACATTAGAACAAACCATAGTGGCTCTTCTAGACTGTAATGCACTTTCTTCAAAAGCGATCTGAGTATGATGTTTTACAGAGATGCACATGGGTGAGGGACCCAAATGATTAGGAGCAAGCAGTATTTTAGCACTTGTGAAACTAAAGAAGAAAAAGGAAAAGTTGAGCTCTTCCAAAAACTTATTGTAGTAAAAAACACAAACTTGTGTGTAATTTGTTTTTATTAAAGGTCTGTCAGAGGAACTTGCAAATTCACTGGCTGTGCTGGTAGACCAAGCACTAGGAAAGAGGTACTGCATCAGCCACGCAAAGCAAGCAAATCAAAGGAATATTTCTTAAACCATCTCAGTGTCTTAAGAGTTATTGGCAACATTTTGAAAATTATAGGCTTATGAGACTGTAAATCTTTTTGCCTGTCAGTGAAACACAGGCTCCTCAGTGCCTACAGACCCCTGTCTGCAAAGAGTTAGGAGCAAGTGTCTGCTGATGGGACAGAGCACAGGGCACTGGGATGTTGGCAGGCCACAAGCCTGGACCCGGCTGCCTTCCACCTGCTGTATGTCACCCTGCACCGGATGCATCAAAGGCAGATTTCAGCTAGCTGTGCAAAAATTGCCAGAGCTTGCCATAAGAGGCTGCAAAATGTAATGGACTTAGCAGGTGAACTCTCGAGTTCTCTTAGACATTTCCTCAGGGCAAAGCAGATGGTGTTTGTGAAGTATGGAGAATAAGCTCTCATAGTTATTCCTGTGTTACCTCATGGTCTGTCCAGCCCCTCAAGATAAAATGTCATATATGCCAGTTTCGGTTGGTTTTTATTAGTTACTCTGTAAAGAAAGGAAAAAATGTGAAATATTTAAATGCTACCAAAGACAGTCACTTGTGGCACAGGCTCTTACTTCCTCTTCGATGTATCTGTTGGTTGTGCTTCCCATTAACAAATCACGTTATTTGGCAATTGAGACAGCACTGTTTAACAATGCCCCAGTCTGGTTTTATGGGAGATGCGCTGGCAACCGACACCTGAAAACAACCAGTCGGACAATTACCCTCACTTCAGAATCAATAAAAACTCTCCTTCATAAAGAATGATGGCAAATTATCCATCACTCCACATCACTTCTTTCATTTTTCCCACTGATTTGTACTCAAGAGATCAGCCAGCAGCTCAGCAACTCACATTCTCCTGTGACAAACTTTTTGGTGGGCTCCATTTGATGTGAGAAGGAGACTTACAGGTTATCTCCTTGATGAGTTTTTTTTAAGCCTGATGCTTCTATGAAAATATGGAGCTCTACCAAGCCATTCAGGTCTTCTCTTTGCACTGCACTCTCCTGCTATCCCGAGTGGCAAACTGTGCAAAGCATCTTCACAGCAGCGTTGTGACTGGGGTCAAGAGCACTTTCCTTTCAAACAGGCAGTCTTTGGACAGTTGTAAAAGTTGGCCGTTGTGCTCTCATTGCAGTGGATGGGTTTGAAAACCATTGATTCAGAGCTGTAAATGAGACTTTTTGACACCTTGCCCATTAACACAGGCAAAGTTATTCACTGCTAGTAGCAGCCCGGCAGTCAGTGAGGTGATGAGAGAAATGATGCTAGCACTTCTTCATAGGCAGACTGCAACAGCAGCTCTCTGTCATGGCACTAGGCACACCAGGTTCACATTGAAACAGAGAAACTTGTGTTGGAGATCATGTACTGCTTTCCACACACAGCTGAGAAGGAGGTAGCATTGTCGAATGATGCTCTGTGCCATGTGTAGAGCACACACTTTGACAACCAGCTACCATGGTTCTTAAAAACACTCAGAAGGGGCTTCAGTGCAAAGAAAAATAAGTGGAGAAGTCAAATTAACAAAACCCCAGAATACAAAGCACATTTATCCTAAAGCCAGGGCCCAAGGTCTGGATGCCTGGAAATCTCTCCATTTGTCAACTAGTTAAAAAGGACGTCTTTGTTTTTCTCTATATTTTGTTAAATGCAAAAAGGAATTAACAGAAAAGCACTTTACCTAGGTATATTTCTGTTCTGGATCTGAATACAAGGGTATCTTGCAAGTGCTGTATCACTTGTCCCAGGCTGTTTTTTCTAAACCAGCAAATTACTGAAACTTTTGGTTCAAACAGAAAGATACATGATCATGATTCTTGTGACTTTCTAATGAAAACAGAGGGACTTACAACATATCCGTGCACTTAAAGAATGTTGCTTATATTTAAGTAAAAAGTCAAAAATTCCTATAGCAAACACTGAGAGATTTTAGTCATAGTATTACTGAGTGAAACATCTGTTCTCATAGTTCCTGAGATCTCAGGTGTCCTGTGCTGATGCTCCCTCCACATCTGTTGCAAAGGCCAAAGCAAAGCTGCAGCGGGTGGGATTTCTGTCTTTTTAGAGGAGTGTGGCACTGTAATGGCAGTAGGGAGGAGACCGGAGCTATATAAGTCACATAACTGCCTCCCAGTTGATGGGCAATGCAACGGAAAAGAAGAGCTGTCTTTCCTTCCTACCACCTACACCTTCCTGTGATAAGCAGTCAGCACACCCAGAGATCTGCCACAGGCTGTGCATCATAGGTATAAATCAGAAGTCTCATGCAATGGTAGAAAGATAAGGACTTGATCCTTTGCGTGGTTGTGGAAATGGTCATCTACCTGCTCTGAGTCTGATGTCACAGACTGAGGAACAGACCTTTGAACAGGGATTTTTCAATGAACTTAGAAGTCTCTACCCAAAATTGCCACCCTTCTTCTGGAAGTCATTGCTAGTATACATATAAACTGCTAGGAAATTAATTTCAAAGTAATGGAGATCCCCAGCTTCCCTACACAGCACTGGGCTATCTCACTGGGGAAGATCTCATTTTGTCACACAATGAAATAATGGGATGCTGGCTCCCTCCATCCTTCGGTTCAGTCTGTTGGGAAATTCTCCGTCTCATTTCTCTAAGTCAGTGTGTGCAAGGAAATGACACTGGCACTTCTTAAGTGACTAATTTTACTAAGTAGAAGAAATGAAGCAATGTGGCCATTTAGTGCATCCTGCATTTCAGTTTAGTAAATTCAGCCAAAGAAGATTCAACTATATTTTGCCTGTATATTTCCAATCTCGTTCAAACCAAGTGCCATTTTTGTAACTTTTTGTAACAAGTTTGTAACTTAAATTTATGGTTATGTGTTTGATTCTTCTTGCTATCATTTATGCTCAAGCTCAGTTGTAAAAATCACAAAATAGAAGACAAAAGCTCCCCATATAAACATGGCACGCAGTTATTAAACCTCACATACAGACTCCACTGGCATGGCTTCTAGGGTTGAACTCTGCCTTTGTGTAAATCTCCATAGTAATAACTTCAAATTTGCAAGTCTACTGCCGAGGTGCTTGTTCCAAAATCTTAGAGCTATCTGAATATTTGTCCCTGAGCTAGCAAAATGCTTATGCTCTTGCTTCAATTTAAGTCCTTAGCTAATATTTACCCAAAGAAGCAGCATGCAGTTGCTTTAATGATGTCAGGCTATAGTTAAGGAACAGCTTAGAAAATGGTAGCTGGTTTGTATATTGTCTTGTTCAATGGGACTGGAACATGCAGCTTCAGTACATCAGCAAGCAGTTGCCCCACGGCACTGTGCAACGCTGGTGCTGGTCTTGATTAGGTTGGTATAGCATTAGAGCTAGTCACTCACTGCAGAATCCACCTTCAAGATGAATTTTTGCAAACCCAAAACTTGCGATGTGTAGTTGTGGCTTGCACCACACTCAGGTCTTCCACAGAGATATTGTTGCTTTTCCATTTTTCTCTGAAAGTCAGAAAGTCATTAACTACAACCAGAAAAGATTCAAATACAAGAAAACTTTGTAGAGCCTGTAGGAGCTGTGAACCATGAAGAGAACACTCTGTAAAAACGATAGTCGTTTATCTTTGTTAATAGTGCTAAGGATGTTGCACAAACTTGTAGGAAATTCCCATCCAGAGTGAAGAACAGCACTCCTCCCCCACCTTGCATCTTTCTTGTGGCTCTTACAGGACACAAACTATTACAAAATGACCCAAAGCTGCGTCATAGCACAGCAGCAGCAGCGCGGCCAACGCACATGATGCCTCTTCTTGTAACTCCACCTGACACGGCCCTCTTATTAAGTGAGGGTTCTCGCTTTGATGCAAAGAAAGAATTATCTCATAACTATGATTTGGAGAAAATATTTAAAATACAATCTGTTAAAAAAAAAACAGAAAGCCACTAAAAATATCTCAAGAGCATTTTGCAGTTTTGTGATTTCCCAAGTTAATTTCAAAACAGAAGGGGATAAAGGGTCTAATGACAGTATTGGAAAAAAAAAGAAAGAAAGAAAGAAAGAAAGAAAGAAAGAAAGAAAGAAAGAAAGAAAGAAAGAAAGAAAGAAAGAAAGAAAGAAAGAAAGAAAGAAAGAAAGAAAGAAAGAAAGAAAGAAAGAAAGAAAGAAAGAAAGAAAGAAAGAAAGAGAGAGAGAGAGAGAAAGAGAGAGAGAGAAAGAGAGAGAGAAAGAGAGAAAGAAAGAAAGAGAGAAAGAGAGAAAGAAAGAGAGAAAGAAAGAAAGAGAGAAAGAAAGAAAGAGAGAAAGAAAGAAAGAAAGAGAGGAAAAAAGAGAGAAAGAGAGAAAGAAAGAGAGAAAGAGAGAAAGAGAAAGAAAGAGAGAAAGAGAGAGAGAAAGAGAGAGAGAGAAAGAGAGAAAGAAAGAAAGAGAGAAAGAGAGAAAGAAAGAAAGAAAGAAAAGAAAGAAAGAAAGAAAGAAAGAAAGAAAGAAAGAAAGAAAGAAAGAAAGAAAGAAAGAAAGAAAGAAAGAAAGAAAGAAAGAAAGAAAGAAAGAAAGAAAGAAAAGAAAGAAAGAAAGGAAAGAAAGAAAGAAAGAAAGAAAGAAAGAAAGAGAGAAAGAAAGAAAGAGAGAAAGAAAGAAAGAGAGAAAGAAAGAGAGAGAGAAAGAAAGAGAGAAAGAAAGAGAGAAAGAAAGAAAGAAAGAAAGAAAGAAAGAAAGAAAGAAAGAAAGAAAGAAAGAAAGAAAGAAAGAAAGAAAGAAAGAAAGAAAGAAAGAAAGAAAGAAAGAAAGAAAGAAAGAAAGAAAGAAAGAAAGAAAGAAAGAAAGAAAGAAAGAAAGAAAGAAAGAAAGAAAGAAAGAAAGAAAGAAAGGAAAGAAAGAAAGGAAAGAAAGAAAGGAAAGAAAGAGCCCATGATATGTCTTCCAAGGAGGTCAACACCTACCCACCACCCACCAGGAATAAACCACACTCATTTTTGAAATTGTTCCCCACTCTGGGGCACGTTCTTTGAAAAGGAAGAAAACAGGTGTTTTCTATTTGGTTTTAAGCAACCAAATGGGAAGTGAATAACATGAGATATATGAAAAAACTTAGTATCTTGTAGACTCAGTTGGGATTTTTGTTACTGTTTCTGTGCTTGCCATTACCTAGTGATACAGAAAATGGTAAGAGAAACACACTTTCTGCCAGTGAAAACCAGAATCCTTACTGGCAAAAACTCCTGTTTAGGGTTTTTTACTGTCCTGGCAGCAGTTCTGGTTGCTTGGTATGACTGTAAGGCAACACGTCACTACAGCTGACAGAGTCAACTGATGAGAGGTTGTTTTCCATTCCACCAACAACTCATTGATCTCTGAGTGGTTTGTGTTTATTTTTCTGGAAATTTGCTAGCATGTATAACTCAGGAAACTGGTACTTACCGTACATTCTCATTTTTAAATGCTTCTTCCACTTTAAATTGATATCCACTTCATGTCTTAACAGATCCCCATCACCATTCTGCCCTATTCCAGCAGGGTTTTGTTGGTATCCCATGCAGATGAAATATTTTGTCGGTGACACCAGTGGGACATTACTAACCTTCTATAATTCAGCTTTTCTCATAAATGTTGAATCAACTTGCCACTTCCTCCTGCTTACAGGAAAAGCTACCACCACCCTCAGGGACAACATTACTTTTGGTCCTGGGCAGAGCAGTGCCCATCCCTTGCATTGTGCCTGGCCCCAGCGGGCCAAGAAGATGCCATTTCTAATAATATGCAGGTAATACAACCCTGAAGGCCAAATTTCACTAGATACTCCCAAATGAAGTAGATACCTGCTTTACTGAACTGAGACCCAAGGAAGAGGTCACAGGTGTCAGCTGTTGACTCTGTTGTATAGAAAACAGCATCTTTGCTTGGACTGTGATTCCCAGTCCCACACACAGGCCTGCCTTCCACCCACTGCCTGTACGTTGCTTTCCTGTCCACTTTTTCCCAGACAGCATGAATGTCTCTGAGATATCTGGCATCTCTAGAAAGGGCAGGATTGTTTTACCCTTGCTGGCCTGCCTGGTGGGAGAGAGGAACTGGTGGGAGGTCTGTACTGGAGTACCACAGCGAGTCCATTGTCTCTGTTTCATTGTGCTTTAGGATTCCCGAAGGGCACCCAAAGGGGAATTGCCCTGCCTGATGCGTAGTCCTGTCAAAGTGGTAAGCAAAATGGCTTATTACACCCTTATGATGGGAGACTGGGAGCTGCACTGGTACACTGCAAGCCTGAGAAAAAGTTCTCCCAGAGAACCATGGGCCACGTTTACATCTTGCGGAGTAAATTTAATATTAAAGCACTGGACTCCTGTGATGGAAAATTGAGTTAAATCCCAGGTCTCCGTTAGTTTACTTTGGTAACTGTAATCAAATATTTCAAAATAAATTTATGAAGTAATACAGATCTCCCAACTACTGTCTTCCATCTGAAAATGGAGCCAACTTTGCATCCCTTCTAGTTGTTTGGTTTTTTTTTTTTTTTTTTTTTTGGCCAGCATTTCAGAGCTCAGATTGACTCTTGCTTTGGTTTTAAACAGCTCCTAGCATTACTGGAACCTAATTTTTGGGTCAGGCCTCACATTTGTAGTAGTGCAAAGAAATGAGTCATTGATCTCAAGTTTCAGAATTGCTTTAAGCCAGTAAAGGTCCATACAGAAAATAAAGGGGTGGTCCTGTGCTGCTCACCCTTAATTCCTCATCGCCAGCTGTGTATTGGCATCATATACCAGCTCTAGTGCCTATGTACATATGACCAGCCAAATCAGGGAGATGATCTGCCTTAAATGTAAGAACTTACTGTCTCTTGGCATAATTTTTCCGGGTTAGTTTTCTGTCATGCGATTTCCCTTGTCCATTGCTGCCAATAAAAGAAAGAGAACAAGAAACAAGAGCAGAAGGGTAAGACAACCTCTGTGGAGAATAGATTGCTGTATATCAGTCATAACCTTCACAAGTAGAATAACTTTGAACTCCTTGATGCCAAGGAACATAAACAATTCCTGATATGGAAAATCCATTTTATTTCCTTAGATATTTTTATACAGAAACCCCATGGTTGGTTGCTGTGGTTTTGGTTTTAGGCCCCCCTTTTGAGCAATGGGAGGGGGTGCTCAATGCTTTAGTTAGTGCAATCCTTGGGTTATCCAAAGCCATGTGTCTGTCTTCTCAGACCCATATCATTTTTTCAGCATGTGCTTGGAAAAGATAGTAGCATTGTCATACTCCTAAACACAGCTCAATAATCAGCCCTGCAGCTCCAAAGTAGAAGCAAAGTGGAAGATTCTACCGGCTGATAAAGATTATCTGCTGTTTCCTGTTCTCGGGACGAAAAATGAGCGAAAATAAAGGTCATCTGTGTTTATATTAACAATACAACAGCTCTGCTATGTTTCGTAATAAAGTTCTGTCATTATTTATCCACTTGTCCTTTATATCATTGCTTTGAACTCTCTGGGTTTGCTTATCATGATATTTCTAAAATCTGTAAACAGTCAGGGAGAAGCATTTCTAGTTTTCTAAATAGAGCATTAGGTCATTTTATTATCAGAGAAATATAACACTGCCCATCTGTTGTTGTTCCACATGTGGAACAGCAGGCAGCCTCCTCCTAACCCTTAGTTATTTCAAGGAAGTCACTACAGCAACTTTGCCATATAGTGCCAGTTTCTTTTCTGCTCTTCAGGACAGCCTTCCCAACAGCTATCCGTGAGGTACAGCCAGTACTGTGCTAAGGAAACACACCCATCCACGCAAATCCCCAGCTAACAGCCCACTCTTGATACAGTTTGCCGCAAGTGTTTTAGATTATTTTAGTGGAGGAAACGTAGAGTTTCATTTTCACTTTAGGGCATTAAATCAGCTCTTGGTTCAAGATCAAGTTTGCATCTTCCTTGAAACCTCTGGAAAAGGTGAGATTCTCTGCTTCCTAACTCTGGGGTACTGTTACCTGTTAGAGTACTGTACTGCTTCCTGCAGCAGGACGTCTTTCATGTTATTCCCATATACCGTATAATACAGGAGGGCAGTAAAGAGGACAAAAGGAGTAATAGTTAACTAGATCTGAAAATCCTAGGTCCCTCTGTGGTTCACTGAAAGCATGTTCTTCCATGTCAGAAGATGATAGAATTGTTGAGGTAAAGGGGTTCAGTCCCAAAGTAAATAGAAAGCCACTGTGACTAGAAGCTACTCTAGGTGGATATTGTATTTCTGCAAAGTATCTGTGCAACGTTTAAGAAACTTTGCTGGTCCTTGGAAGTGCTACAGTAGCACAGAAACACAACATGTTATTTCATATGGATAAATAAAACTAAGGAGTTACCACACTGGTGTGATCCCCTTTGGAGTCTAGAGAACAGAGCAAATTGCATGTGAGTTTGGTGCAACCTTGCACCTTCCCATACACCACTGTTCCCAGTTCCCACCACCTCCCCTCTGCAGTACGACCTCATTCAGGCACATCCTGTGCCCTGAGGAGTCATGACCTCCACCGCACGAATAAGTACACAAAACTGTGCATCCGGGTGTGGTGCTTGTGTCTCTGTCTAAGCCTCATAGAGATTTACATTGAAAATGTATAGCAAAATTCAGTGATCAGCGAAGTCCTAATGAAAGTGTAAGTTAAGAAATGGCTTGGGGGCACCAGCTGGGTCTCTGTGAGCTCTCTTTGCTTCTCAGGATGGCTCAGAGCACAATATGCTCCGCAACACGCTGAGGCTAGCCATGGGAGTTTTCTGAAAGACCAAGGGTCTCTCTTTCATGGGAAGATTATGTTGGGGTGGCTGTTTCTTGTTTTGCTTTGTTTTGAGGAGGAACATTTTCTGCTTTGTTTTTTGGAGGGTTATTTTTTCCTGTTTGGCGTTATGCAACACAAAGCATACTCCCTGTGGGCACATTACAATGTAGAGAAGGCCCAGGATTCTTCATGATAAGAGATGTCTCCTTCACAGACATTACATCTCAGTAACACCTTCTACACCTGTTCACAACTTCTTCTCCAACTTCTCACCTTGACCAAGACCACTGTATCCACCTTTTCTTCATCCGGAATTGCATAACATTCTTCCTGGCAAAACTGTGACCTTCTTCTAGGGAAGTGCAACCTTCAAGAAGTCCCAAGCCTGTTTTAGATGTCTTCTAAGAAATTTGTCAGCATAAATTTATAAGCATGGGAAAGAAAGACTGAAAACACTTAATAGGCTAGCAGCATTCCCCAGACCAGACTATGAGAAAGCTTGCATTGAACCGCTTGTGTAGATACTATATGGACTTTAGAAAGGAGCGTGGACCTGTGTAGACCAGTGGGACTAGGGTAATTTTTCTTTAGGGAGCAGCTGGATGAGCATATGAGGAATATTCCCAGTTTATCTCTGAGCACTATACGTAAGTGATATACCTATATTGGGATATAGCCTTGTGTATTTTCATGCAGTAGAGATAACTTTGTTATTTTATACACACAAATCACATGCATGAGGAACATGAGAAATGAGGTACATGGAAAATGCATGACAAAGAGCTAAGAAGACAGCACTCGCTGGGAAACTACCCAAATCCTCCCATGAGGACATGAAGAGGACACAAACAGGAGGACAGGTGGCTTTGGAGTGAGGAGTCTGTCCCAGGAAATGAACGTACCATCTTCCCCCGTTCTGCAAAAGGAACAGTGTGCTCCTGACTTGAGGGAAGGCAGTGAGAAAGTGCAAATTGCAATGAGACTCAGCCATATCCAAGTACCAGCTTCCTCCTCAGAGAGATTAGTCTGGGGTAGCTGCCTGCTCATATTGCCTGATGCCCTATTTACCATAGGGGAAATCCAAGCTAGGTGCTGGTTTTCTCCATATGGATCCCCCCACGACCCCGCTGAGGTACATGCTTTCAGAACCCTATCCTAGTCACTGAGAATTTTATCCCCAGAGACCTGAACAAAGAGGAATTTTTATTGAGAAAACTATTGTCTTCTTTGAGATCTGTCTTACTGAAGGTAACTGTTATGTCTCTGTGAGTTGAGATAGTTTTCAAAGTGAAGACTACGTGGGGTTTTTTTATGCCCTGGATAAGAGACATTCTGTCTTTTTTATTATTTTTTATTTCATTCTCAATCATTTATAGCTGTCTGCATGGGCTTGGACTACTTTTAATATATTAAAAACCGCATGATAACGTGCAAATTAATTGCAAGTGTCAGTTAAATATTTGTTTTGGTTTGTTTTGTTTTCACATTTTTCCAGCGTGTGCTTTTGTGTGCATGTGCATGTGATGAGGACTTCACATGGATCAGGGTCCAGGTGAGATGACTTCTAAGCGTGTTGGTACCATTAAGCATATTCCACCCTTGAGTATAATCCCCCCATAAGTAATGGCAGTAATCGCAGCAGGGATGATCACAAAATGTGTGCTAGACTAAGATCAGTACTTTACCTTAAACTTGATGCTGCTAGCAAACATAGTTGATCTCTCTTGCTTGTTTTTCTCTCCCTTTCTCAGATTTGTGCATCTTTCATCCAAACAGCTTGTTACATGCTAAGGAAGTCCCATGGCCTAAATCTTGATTCTGCCCTATTTACATGTCAGGAGTGTCAGTTGTTCTTGTTTCCATACATTACATAATTTAATAATGAAAGTTTAGCCAAAGAACTTTTCTGTGTCTCTTAAAGACGGTATTTTCTCTTGCTTATGAGGCTGGCAACTGTTGTTGCACAAATCACTAGATGTAGCTACCTCTACATAATGAAGCCCAGCTTCCCTTTTGTATGCTTCCCTGAAAGAAGTGGAGACTGGGCAGAGGAACAGAGGACCCACTAATACTACCATGGTTTTCCACCAGAAGATGCTTGCATGTAACCTTACTCTCTACCTATATCCCTGTTATAGAGCTCTGTATCAGCACCAACATTGTTTCCAAAGATGCGAGCACTGCTAAATGCAAGGCAAAGGTTTCCGCCACTTTTACGTTTCTGCCTGCAAATCTTCTAAGAGGACTTTATGAAACACGTAGAAAGTATATAATAAAAAAATACAAAATAATAGAGTAGCAATAAAGTAAATTAGGTAAGGGTGAGTTAGGCTCTAGGAGGTAAGCAAAGAGACTATAAAAGAGCAGGGGGAAAGAATGAAGGTCACCTGTTTTCTATCAGAAATCTAGCTTAGAGCTCGAAATCCATTCCCACAAGGACAAAAAGATGTGTGCGACGTGAGGAAATGAACCCTCCAGGATGTGCCTTGGGAGTGCTCTAGGACAGAGGCATTTGGAAAGAGGTGATAATGGCCTTAAAGGGCAGTGATGAGATTGTGGAACTCCTGTGTATGGGTTCTGGAAAAAAAAGATATATTTGAAAAACCCCCAAAAGCAAAAAACTCCTGGAAAATACAAGCAGCTGGGCTAATTGTAGACACTTGGAAAATGGAAAGACATTCCTTTTTTTTTTTTTAACGTAGCTTTTGTAATCTCGCTTCTGTTCAAGGCATAAGGAAAAATGTCTTGATTTCTGCCTCTGTTATGTGCACTCTTCACAGTCACAGCCTGCAAACATAAAATAAAGGAAATCACCAAGGGCTAAACGCAAAATATTTCACCACACTCCCTTAGGAATTGGCCTGTTTTCATGGATGGGTAGCTATTTCCACTTTTACCCATCCATCAAATAGGAGCTTAGGAAATAGTTGTGTATCTAATGGACAGATATACCATCAGTAAACTTAAGTTGCAACTTCTGATTATAGTAATCTAAATTATATAAATGATGGGGAAATTGTAAAAAGATAGCTCTAGAGCCCATTACCAACTCCAGTGGAGCCATGGCAGACAAGTCTCTTTTTGCTGCTGACATCTATGCGTTGCTTGGTGTCATCTTAGCTGAGATTCTAACGTTTGCCTTGCTGTAAGCATGACCAGATGTCTGTCAAACTGTGTAGCTGACCAGACTCTCTCTGAAATCCATGTTTATACTCATTGTCTTGCAGTAGCCACTCTGTGAAAATAGTGTTGAATGGCAGTGTTTTCAGAGATACTTCTTGACCCAAATCAACCGTAGGAATTCCTTCTTTGTTTCATGTTCTCTTTTAAGGACTCAAAGAAAAACGTTGAAGGCTGTGACCCTGCTGTGAAATAGCTTCAGACTGTTGATCACTAGGGTCTGCAACAAGGCCCATCTTTTGCCAAGGCTGATGAAAAACGACACAAAGATAGTTTAAATTAAAATTAGAAACTGTGTGCTTCTACTCTTCAGTTGGTGTTTTTTTGCACGGCTCCATGATTTCCTATTATCTTTGTTGCAGGATTGCCCTGCTGTTGATAACTGTGCCAGTTTTGTCTAAAGCATTGATCTGGTTATCTGCTGTCCTTGCCATTTGGTGAATCTTAGTGATATCCTAAGCTGACTCTTTTTTTATACTCCGTTTGTATTTGCTACTTAATGCTGGAAAGCATGATTTGGAAAGTCAGAGACCCAAAATCCTATTCAAGGAGGCGAGAGGAATCTTGTGCAGACGGTTTTCTTAGGCAGGTATAGCACCTTTCCATAATCTCCAGGGTCTCACAGCCCATTATGTCCTTAGGAGTGCATCCTGATGCGAGCTCTTCTTATGCATATGGACTTCTTCTTAGTCCCAGAAGCACACAGTAAACAGCAACATGGAGAAGGCTTTAGGAGGTACCACAGTGCTGTTGTTGAAATCTGCTGCCCAGCATCTCACCTGCTTTACCTGTCCAGAAGGAGCTATCACTCACAAAGCGTTTTTCTCTTCTACTAACTATGTCTTTTCTAGGCTTTAGTAGTTCTTGAGAGGCTTGGTAAAAGTAACACAAATTACTGAAAAATCCAGGAGAAATCTGCAACACTGAGTCTTGAGTTAATCTTTTGAATCACATTTAAAAACTGGAGTTCAGTCAGCAAAAGTTTTGAGTTGGTGCATAAGCTGTGTCCTTTTCTCTCTTTTCCTTGGTTTAAGCCAACAATTAATCATGGCACAAGAGGTAAATGAGTGGGGGATTTCAGTGTAAACTGTGCTGGTGGATTGGTAAACATTTCTGGTATTGTTGCAAATAACCAACACAAGTGTAAGGAATGGAAGTTTAGCTTTAGGCCTCTATGTTTACCGTTATGACTTTAAACTGTTTATAAGAAGAAGAGTACTTTAAATGTTCCTGAGGAGATGGGCAAAACCACATGGCTACTAAGGGTTTAACTGAGATAAAGTGTTTGCCTTAAAATTCAGAGAAACGTGGTCACTTTGCAGCCGTGGTTTGTCATTTAAAACATTGCTGTTGATATTGTGCTGTGACGCTAACCTAAAACATTTATGGTAACTCCATAAATGAGGTGTATTGAAAACTGGGAGGCAACATCTGGACTCTTCCTTATCACTGTGTCCTCAAACAGAGCTAACTCAGAGTTGTCCACATAAAATAACAGTGCAAAACTCCCCTGTTCCTACTGGGTTTATTGGTGTCATTAAGATGTGGACTTCAACGTCTTTCAACAATACCTTAGGTCCAGGATGTGTGGTGGTAGGCGAAGGTGTCAGTTTTCATGGTGCCCAGTAAAACATTGATTGGAGTTTTCCACTAGCTAAGCCACTGGCTAAAATCTTGGGAGACCTGGGTGCTGTTTTCTTGGGGGTTGTGAACTGGACATCCCACCCACATGTTTGCCAAGAGGCCTGGTCTTGCAGCTGCCCTCCACACCGGGGAGCTTGGAGTCAGTCCGTGGCGCAAATTCTTCTTCTATGTGAGAGGAGTCAAACAACCCTTTCCCACCATCAGGAGGTTCTCCAATGCACTAGCAAAGTGTTCTGGTTTGAAGTTATTTTTATCCTGTTAAAGCTGTTTTACCCTGCAGACAAACCAGAAATTAAGAGGAACAGAGAATAGCTGTCTAACCAGATCATACAGCACTAGGATGACACAGCGAAGCTCTCGCTTCCAGCCACCGTTCCAAGGTCTTTTTAAACATCCTGTGAGGTTGGCGCCCTGACTCAGGATCTGTAAACACATGGCGTTGGCAAGTAAGAAGCCAGGCTGTTGCCGCCAGTACAGGTGGGGAAGGACGTCAGACTGAGAAGGTCCCTCACCTTGGTGAAAGGGCTCTCTGCAGCTCTGGCAAAACTCCACTCAGCAGCAGCTCACAATAGCCCGGTGTCACCTGAGGAGGAGTTTTGCTCTTGGGACCATCCAGAGGAAAAGGAAAAATATGTAGCTTGCCATAGGTGTGAACATGACAGTCTGAAGTTAAAAACAACAAAATTTTTTTGCTACTTTGTCAAAGTGAGTGCTCTGAGAGTGGATTTCAGGCTGACATCAGTGCTCATTAGCAAAAGATACACAAGGACAGATGTAAACAACATTGCTGTCCTCCCCTGAGAGCTCTCCATTTCCCTTATTAACATCCTTATCTGATTGCTTTTTTGTTGGGGTGGTACCAAGAAGGCTCTTGACCATGGTGGACTCTAGAGCACTGAGATGGCAACAAATGGCATGCCTCCTTGAGGAATCTTTAATTTAAATAGGAAAGACCAAATATGAAAGAGAAGACAAGCATCCTTATCCCATATCATTGGTTTTGCCCTTTAATCTTGTCTTCACCACGCACATCACATCTGATGACAACAAACTAAGTTGTCTTTTTCTGCATGTGCCACTCAAAGAGACCATGTCATTCTGTGTCACTGTTCCTTTGCAGGTGGGTGTATCCTCTTTCATGCTGCCCTGAGGTCACCCTTACCAGCTACTGGTTTGTGGTGCTCTTGCTGTTTTTGTGACCTTTGGTCAGCCAAAGTCTTTCTGGGTTGCATTACTGAAGCATTTGCAGCCTTCACTGAGTTTATCCTCCCTTTGTCTTTGTGCCTCATACACATCTTAGGGAGCTATCTCCCAACTTTGGCCAGTACCCAACCCACTGAACCTCCTGAGTATTGTAAGTGGTCTATTACTGAAGAAAATATATGAAAACCTACTCCATGTCATAGAGCAGCTCCCATGGAAAGTGGATAAAGAAAATGTTGTTGGTGAGGCTGGAGGGGAAGGTGCCTTCAATGCAAAGGATTCAAGGCAGATACAACCTCTGACAATTTCCTGAGGAATTCATCTTAGATTTAGAGGGCCTGCCAAATACGGTCTTCTGGATAACCAGGGGTTGCTACGTGAGGAGTATCTTCAGTAGAAATACGGTTTAGTCTTTGTCACATGGGAGGAGTACTCTTTGGTGCTTTTCTAGTTTTTCTAAATGGTTTTGATGTAGAAGTAGCCCTTCGAACCATGCTACCTGGGCTGGTATTTAGCTTGAGAAGTCAGATTTTATTTTCAAGTCTCTGCCTCCAGCCCAGCTCAGGGGCTGTAGTAGCAGTGAGGGTTTCAAGCTGCTGTAAATGTAGGGGTATCTAGGTTGCCATGCTTGGTTTAGCTGATGAGCTGATGAGGAAGCATTATCAGTGCAACCAGACATAATCATATAGCTGACATCTACCTAGAATACAGACAGCTCATGCTGGCCTGTAGACATCACTGAAATTGTAGCTGGGCCCATAGCAATAAGTTTGCAAGGAAAAGACAATTCATTACAGACAGGCAGGCTCAGTTAGCAGAATTACAATATGCCTCTTTATACAGCAAAAGGCCAAGTTAATTATCTCTGGTATATAGGATAGCTGCATGTATCTAATGGCCTTTGCTCCTTCTGCTAAGACTTTTTTTTTTTTTTTCTCTGTGGAAATTGCCTGGAATCATTATCCTGCTATTATTTCCCTTGCCTTCACTCAAAGATCAGAATACAAAAAAAAAATTTATTTGACCAGGCATTTATATTCAGTTACTGTGCTGAAAAACATATTCTAATTTATATATTCATAGTTTTTATACATATATGTATCAATTTATGCATGTATTCATGTGTATATACAAATATATGTGTGTATGTACACTTACACGAAGACTTATATATACATATATGTATTATATATATACACACGTGTACCTCTGCACTACCACCCTGATATCCATAGTAGCCATCCACTAACAGAAATTCGATGATGGATTTCCCTACTGATATTCATCTTGGAACAAGGCTTTCTTTATGGACAAGCAGACCTTTTGTTTTGTGAATGAGCCATTGCAGTGGTCTCATGCTTTTCATGAGGAGATTCCACCTCTCTCCATTGTCTTGCCAATAAAGCCTGTAAAAAGAAAGGTGCATCAGCAGTACTTCACTGAAGCTGCAGGTGAGCTTATGCCAAGGTTGGGGAAGAAGAAAGAGTGCTCTAAGTGTGTTTCAGATTATGGGTCACAGCAAGAAAGCAGAAGACACTTAGAACATTTCTAAAGGAATGATCATGTAAAATATTTCAGAACAGAGTAAGATGCCAAGGCACAAGCCTATGGAGGATATATGAGGTTGGTCAGTTGGAGCTTCTGGTGGATTTCTGTAATGTAATCACTCTGCAGTCTTGCCTCATAATGAAGAATGACTCAGCACAGCTTTTCTCCAGGGTATGTTGCTGTGGGAATCCTCATTACAGGGTCTTCAGTTTCTTAGCACTTAGCATGTATTATGGACAGGCACTAAAACCTAGCAGGCCACGTCTCAAATATGTGTTCATACTTGGACACCTGAGTCCTAATTCAGGAAGACATTCAACACTTCCTACTCTTCTTGATTTCTAAGGAACAAGTGCAAGTGCTTGCAGTTAAGCACGTGTTTCTCTAAGTGCTTTGCTGAATCCTTTATACAGCTTAGATTCTCATCGCAGCCTCTCACCTCGTTCCTGTTCAGGTTAATCATATTTATGAAGTTCATTGGAAATATAAAACTAGTCATGGGTCAACCAACCGTGATAATCAAATATATTAAAATATAAAGTGCACTTGTGGAAATCATGTTGTGCCAGCAGGCATTCTGTTCAGGAGTGGTTAAAAATCATGGAATAAGTTACTCGTAAATTATTCACTTATTTGTAATAACCAAGGGATTTTCACCAGAAATCTTAAACTGTTCTGCTAAATAAGCAGAGGTATATACTGAAAATGGGAAGGAATCTGGTAAATGGCTTTTGTTAAGGCACTGTTTTCTATGTCATCCAGAATTGTAACTGAACATTTAAAAAGGTTTATTAGATGCTAAAACCCAACAACAAAGGACTGGATTGACTCTGGAGACCAAATCTCTGATTTGGACCTAGCGATAGTTTTGTTTGGCTGCTTTTACAGAAGAGGAGTAAACTACACATAAATGAATAGAAAGGGTTTGGAAAGGTTTGGGCAAATAGATATGAAACCGTACTTATACAGCTGGGCCATAAGAGAGATGAAAAAACACTAAAACGAGGTTCATTTAGAAAAAATGGGAGCTATATCAGCACCATATCCAAGGGCAGAATTTATTCAAAAGGCTATTCAGGCAAAGGTCTGGAGTGAACAGAAGAAATCAAGTTAAAGAGAAATATGTGATCAAGACTGTAGAAATACTGGTTAATTTAAGTCCTACAAACATCAGAGTATCTGCTTCCTAAAGCTAGGTTATAATGGATCCTTTTATACCCTGGCTGGGTCCCCAGGTGCAATTGCTGGAAGGTTCCACTGTTTCTGAGGAATGAGGATAACCTGAAAGGGACATCAAAAAAGAGAGACAAAGTTTTATTATCTGTAAGAACC
The DNA here is from genome assembly GCA_008658365.1 of Alca torda. Lineage (NCBI taxonomy): Eukaryota > Metazoa > Chordata > Aves > Charadriiformes > Alcidae > Alca > Alca torda. The sequence continues at coordinate 52,886,857 of CM018101.1, read as the reverse complement.
AACACAGGACTGGTAAATTGGACAGAATGGCCTTAACTGCAGGTGTGTGGCGTTGGTCACGCTCTGCTCTGTAGGAGTCACCCAAAACAGCTCAGTTGGCTTATGTCTCTTGAGAGTCCTTAGTGGGGTAAAGCCTTAATAAATTAATTGAAATAAGTCAGTGATTGTCTTCGTAGGATAAGTCTTGACAAAATTAGTCCCTTCCTTCACCCTCTTTCTCACTGTTTCTCTGAAACATCCGTGCAACCTAAAGGGAATGATAGGGAAACACAAGACAAACCCGGGAAGTGAAGGGAACAAAAGGAAGGCAATTCAATCCCATCTTTCAGAGCATGAGGATAAACCTAAATGCTATGTTTTGAGACATAAAATATCTGTAGAGTATGAAGATCTGGGAGCTGTTATCTGTGCAGTATGAAGATCTGGGAACAGAACCTAGGTACAGGGCAAGACCTTGGGACGGTTATCCTCGGCAAAATCTGTGTTTCAAGTGCTTTTGGCTATCCATGTGTGATCAGGTACAAAAAGTATTTTTTTTCAATTTAAGAATGGAATTAAATAGTGCCCTATTCTGCAAGAGACTTGAGGCTTAGATCCTCAGAGGTATTTGTCCTGTGAATTAAGTGCCTGAATAGTGGGACCTAGCCTTTACACTCTGGGTCAGAAATACCCTTTCATCATTTATTCGGTTTAGGCACCCTCTTTTGAAGCAGCTGTGCAATTCTTCACCCCAATGAAAGCTGCTGCCTGTGCAATTCTTCTGGCAGAGTGGTTCCCTAATATGCCATACGCAAAAACAGCTGGCATAACACACACCCAAGCCAAGTAGTTCAAGTGTGTAAACCAACCTGGCTGACTTTCCCTGAGGTGGTGATGAGCATCTTGGGGATGATAACATCATCATCTGGCTTTGCTCGTGCAGCATCAGGATCTGTCTGTAGCTGTAAGACATAGCACCAGCACCACAACACTTATTGTAATGGTTCGCCTGCACCTGGCCTTCCAGCTCCAATTGGAAAAACATGCATGGAAAACTGGCACCCTAAAAATGTTGAAGGAGAACCAAAAAAGAAACTAATGTATACTAAGAAAGCTAGAAAGGGTGAATGAAGTGAAAACTCTCTTGAGATAGGGGAGAGCCTTCCTTTATTCAGCATGGTTTATTCTGACCTTAGGTCTGTCTTTATAACGTTCAGAAACAACAGTGGAGCCTTTTCGGGTTTGCGGACTACGGTATGCTTTTCTTCTCACAGTGCAGCTAGGTTCCTAGGAGCTTTGTAGTAAGAGATTTCCCCATCCCTGACACAGACATGCTCCCTCCCTCGCATACTAATTGCTGTTCATACCATAAGGACAAGTTTTCCCAAGACATTTGAGAGAGTGTGTCTACAAGACACTGACAGAGCATGGTTGTACTTCACAGTGTAACAGGCAGAGCACAGAAACCTGCAGATGATATGGGGAATGTGTCTGCAGGAGGTCTTATTAGAGGAATAGAGTTAGTGTGCATCAGGTCCCACTCTCAAACAGCCTGTACAAAGTTGAACCTGCAGTTTTAGGCCAGTGCATGGGCTGGGGTGGTGGTGATGATTTTGATATTCATCCCTATCCACCTCCAACATTTGTCTTTTATTTCTTGGTGATTTTTAATGATTAGTTAAAGCTAAAGTTGAAAGAGAAGTGTGCCTATTTTGGTGCAATTCTCAGAGTTTGGGCCTGGGAAATTCAAAACTCCCAAAATTCAATAAATGTGGAGTTTTCACTGGCACCAGGCAAAATATCTGTTTCGGTGAAAATCAGGCGGTATGACACATTCTGTAATTTCCAGTAATGTAACATGAAAGCAAAACATGACCAGAAAACAAAAAAGTGAAAGATCCAGAAACAATCTGGCTACCAGCAATTGCCCACCCTCTAAAATTTACTAAATTGTAGCTTCAAGCTAGCATGTATCTTTTCTCTCAATAGTCTTTTTTCCAGATGTCCATATTTAGCCACATCTCTGGCTTGGGACTGCAGAGAGATCTTCTCTTATAGATCAAAAAGTCATGGAAAATGTTGTCTCTTCGTTGTCAACAGGAATCAAACAGGACAAAAGTTTTCTGCATTAATAGTTTAAAAGAAAGTGATATTTCCCCAATAGATAGCTTTCCATTGCTGTTACTCCAAGTACCAATGTATTCTAGCCTTGATGGCAAAGGCAGCCAGTTTCCATATGGACTGAGAGATTTTATTCCCAGGCAAGGGGCATACCCATACGCCGTTGAATTTGTTGAATTTGCTGCCCCCGCCAGCCTTCTCCTGCAGGTGCACATATAATCTTGCGTGATCTGCCCACAGCACCTTTGCAGAGCAACACTGATGAGATGCCTGGCCTGCTGGCCAGGCAGCATCCCACAGACTGGGAGGGTTGCTGGATCCTTGCGTTGCAAACCCATTGTTCCCGCCCTATGGGAAGCTAAGAGCCTGATATATCACTATCTATTCAACTTCAGTACACAACTGTCTTTAGACAGTGTGACTCATCAGTGGTCTGCTCTGACTCCTGCCCAAATTCTATTTGGTGTCCTTTTACTTAAGAAAATAACTTCTCTAACCTTGAAGACTGATTTGATTTCTTGAAAACATTATATTGATTTTTTTTTCCTTCCTGCTCATATTTGCTACTATAATGGACCTGCAGTGTAAAAGTGGTAGCTTAGAGCAGGTACTGAGCTACAGTGTAGTGGAATACAACTGGCTCCATAGCACCTTTCAGCCTTTCTAATATTCACAAATTTACCTGAGTAGCATCTCTGTAAAGAACTTGTTGGCTTTTATTTTGTCCAGTCACTCTGTAGGACTCTGGGCCCTCAAATAGCATGGCAGAAAAGAATGGGCACAAACCTGGAGCTGAATGATTAATACATCTGATCCTGACTTACACTCAGCGCTCCAAGTCATGAGTTCTGGCATCTTAATCTGCAGCAGATCAAACTGTTACTGTCCCAGCTGTCCACCCTACTTCTCTGCCAGAAGACGCTACTTCCATGGTGGGTTGAGAGAAGCACACATGCCTACACCGCAGCCCAGTGTACTATCTCAGAGTGCTAATCACAGGTGAGTGGAAAGGCAGTAGTGGTTACACCTTAACCTATGGCAGATAAAACCACCAGGGCTCATGATTCAAAGCCCTCATATCCTAATCGCACCACACAGGTAGTGTGAAATGGCCTTCAAGGCTTTATGTAATTATGTAATTTATGTAATTATGTAATTACTGAGCTGTGCCTCAGTGCAAATGAGATTCCAGGTCCATTAAGAAATATGCTCAGCTTTATAGATTCACAAAGAAAACCTGTTACACAGTGACTGAAGCTGCTCCATTTGTGCAGGGAATTCATACCCACCTCACATGAGACTGTTGAATATATCTGGATGAAAAATGAGAACTGTTTTGAGTATTTCTAAGTCACAAGACACAATTGAATTGGATATATTGTCTTTAAAAGTTGTCAAATCTCTAGTGCATTTCCTCCCTTCACTTTTTGAAAAAAAACTTAAAATCAATTCTCCACAGATTTGCTGTGCTTTCAAGACTCATTTGAAAAGGCTGCTTTGTTTTCCCCAGAGTCTCTTGAAGCTTTTAAGTATCTACCAGCTTGATGTCAGAAGGAAATGCATATGGTCCTCTTTCTACAAAAGTGGTTGACTTCTTCAAGTGGATAATCGATTGGACAGCTGACTTAGCAGTCAATTGACCACTCCAGTATCTAGTCTGATTGATGATTTTCCCTTTCTTTCCTGGTGAAGTGAAGCATACAAGTGTCTCTTTGTTGTTGTGGCAACACTGTGGTCTGATGTAGCCTTTCAGCTAGGTGATTTCACCTTTGAGGCAGGAAAAATAGGCCTTTTGCAGTCAATGGCTGCAGATCAAAGCAAAAGGGAGAGAAGAGTTCATATGGTGGGAAATTGAATAAAGGCCAGAGGATAGATGACTGAATCGGGTTGAGCTCTCATTTTGGCAGGCAGGCAGACCATCCACAGCCCTTTGTGTTCCTGCAGCTTCCCACTGACGTAACATTTGAGAGGGCAGGAGTGTTGCCCATCTTCTGTAGAGCTTGGGAAATCAGTTACCAGTGTTTCCAAGAAGGGGAAAAGACTTTCTGTGTGCTTGGAGCACCATATTCATAAGTGACCTTGAACTCACAAGTTTGCCTGGATACATCTCGGTTGGCTTTTGGGGAGCTGATACCAGGACTGGTTGTCCATGCAGACTTCAGATTGGAAATGGAGGCCCAAGGGGCAGCCAGCGACTGACCGTCGAAGCTCTGGGGGTCCTCTGCACCTGAATACAGCCAGTGGCTGAGTACATTGACAGCACAGCATTTGGCACCTACAGAAGAGCAAGGCAAACCTATGACGAGCTGCTGAAAGATACACAGCCGCCTTTTAAGGACAGTGTAATCATATTCTCCTTTATACCACAGTACCTTTAAAAAATATAGCTGAAGTCACTGGGTCCCTTGGATGTTTTTAAAATGTATATCCAGAAGCAAACCAGCTTTCTGTGTGGTTAATGTTGAGCTGGAGCTGAAGTTTATAATGAATATTACATTCCCTCAGTATGCAGAACATTCAGATTCTCATTTCTGCAAGTTCTGTTTGCATTGTTGCAGGAGTGCTAAGTGGGTGTAATATAATGTTCAGCCAATGTAAAGCTATAATATGCTGCCAGAGTGATGTGAAAGGGTCTCTTAGCAGAATAAATAGCTGCCTTGAGAGTTCATTACTGTCCATACAGTAGCAATACAGCCAAAGGATTATAAAGTATCCTGAGTTGCATTGCTTTTTGGCTGAAGGTGATTTAGCATTCAGAAATAAGCCTGGTGGAAATCCAGATAGCATGATCCGAGTCCCACAACAGACCTTGTTTGTCCTGTGCATTTCTGAGCAGGTTTCCCCACTGAATGTCTCACGTTCGTAGTTCCACAGTTTCTTAGTTGAGATTCATACAGCGAGGAGCTTCCATCCCACTGCAATGGCAAAAAGGGGGGTGAGGTCTATCCACTGAGGTGCAGCTTTGCTGGGGAGACGGACATGAAAGAGAAGGTGTGTTCAAGCCAAAGGTACTCTTTTAATGCTGTTTCAAAATTCAGCCTGCTGGCTCTTTTCTCTGCTTTCACTTAGGTATGCCCCATGGTGGTATAAGGCCCACAGGACCCTGACAGGTCTCCATTTTACATGCAGCACTAGTTAATTATTCAGCATAATCTTCAACTAGGAGACGTGGCAAGGTGGAAGAGGACCTTGCCTGTCTCAGAGACACACTGGGAGGACAACCTGTAAAGAGTTTTGAGATCCAGAGTAGAAAAACAAAAGCAACGCTAATTGCATAATTTTTTGTTCATAACTACTTGTACATGTTTAGATGTTGGACTGCTTCAGCCTCATTCCCTTTGCTGCAGACAACAATTCCCCCATTAAGGTAGATCAGTAGGAGATTTACCAGATATTCCTGGTGAGACAGGCTCCGGGGAAGAGATGGGAAGGGGAAGCCCTTTGAATCTTTGGGACACCACACCATAAATCTCAGCTGCAGCATGCAGCCCTCACTGCTGCATAGTAGCTATTTGCCTGGGGAACAAGGACACTGCCCTTTTTAAGCAAAACAGAGTGACAGTTGAAGCTTCTGATGACAGGAACCAGGTTTTATTTTTTTTAATGTACTTTTTTTCCCCTTCTTAGTTTAAGAGTAGGAGGAAGTGATTGAAAGTGAAGCCTGGAAACAGCTGGCTTCTCTTTTGGGTCACAGAATTATCCAAACTGTTTGCAAACTCAGGTCACTAAAGCTAACAAATTGAAAGTCACTAAATCCACCGTATACTTTAGGTTTCGTTTGACGCCCACATGCTGAAACTACCTCACTTGCATCTGCTAATAAAGAGAGATCCTTTCTGGAGTGAAGTATCACCCCTGCACTGCTTGTCTGAGCATGCTGATTTTCAGTTCTGGGAGACTTTCCTTCGGCTTTGGGCCGTGTCAGCACAATGACATCTGTGGCTCTTTCTCCCACTTGCTTGAGCATGAGTAAAGTCACCTGCAAGTTCCCTCCACACGTCTCTGTAACAAAGGTGTTATCTTTTTGAGACAGACTTAGCAGAGTGAGGTGTGCGGAGGAGAAAACAGACAGTATGGCTACATGTTTCCATAACCTCCAGTACTGCTGCTTGCAGTCAACATAATCTTTGCCTTAGGGGAAAGGAAATCGAGGAGGAAAAACATGCTTCATACTAGGAAAAATCAGTGGGTGCATATGTGACTATCTCACTCCTCCAGCTGCTCTTTTTCCCTGTGCACAGTAGTGCACAGTGCATGTTAAAATTAAATACCTAAAAGAGTTATAATAGGTGTTGGAGGCTTCCACTGTAATGCCAGATAAGTTAGGCTGGCTAATTGCTTTCAAATATCTTAACTTTTCCAAGGCAACTTCCTCAACACAGTTATTTCACCTGTATTACTTTTACATCTGTAGTATGAAAATTCTCAAAGCCGATAAACACCTATGCTGTTATGCTCTAGGCTTTAGAAATTGTACAGGAGAATGTTGCAGAAAACATCCCACAGCTTCATTGACTTTAAGATGTAATACTGATTCTAATGTTGCAGCTTGTGAGGAACAAAGCTCTCCAGTCCAGTACCTGAACCTGCAGCCTGGAAGACAAGACATAGCAGATGGATTTCAAAAGTTGTTTGGGCAGAAAAAAGGGTAACACAAATAAAGTGAGTTTTAGGACAGCTTGGCCCGTGTGCTCTGCTTGCTTAATCTTTGTGACATCTTTGGTAACGCTTTTTGTAAAAGGAGGCATCAACGTGGAAAAGCTGTCCCTGGTGCACTTCCAGCAGTCGAGGAACTTCTCAGGTCTGTTCTTCTTAGGTTTCATTTGTTAAGCTGTCAGCCTCCATTCAGTAACAACTGCCATTTTACAAAGAAATTCTCATGGGGAGGAGGAAACATGCCTTTCTGGACTGTGCGCTTGTCACTTCCAACCACAAACAGATCAGCAAGGACATCAGTGTTAGAAGAGATCCTCACCTCTCTCTGAAGCAGTTCTTTCTGGTGGAACTAATGTTAGGATGTGGTCTCAGAAGAGGTACCAGATGTCTCATACTAACATAAACCTGCCTAGAAGAAACTGATACTTCTCCATTTGATTTTTTTTAAAACTTCACCTCTAAATTAGCCAAGATTCGTAGATTTGTTTATATACCTGTTGCTTTTCATGAATTTGGCAGGGGTTTTGTTGGGGATTTTTTTGTTGTTTTTGTTTGGGTTTGGCTTTTTTTTTGTGTGTCTCAATATATTCAATTAGCTCAACAGCACCGTTTGTACTTATGTTCAGCCAAAAGGATCAGGGTCTAAACACAAAAACTTTTCTGCGAGATTGACTGTAGGTAGATACAATCAGGCAGTAACCTAGGTTCACTGACAGCTAGTGGTAGAAGGCAGCTGCACTGAGGAAACCTGGTTTTCCTCTGCTTTCTTTAAGGGAAAGGGAGACAGTGTCTGTTTGAGCCACATGTACTACCCAAAAAGGTTATCTCCATCTCTTGGATGCAGAGACCTGCACACAGCTGGCCTTGCAGGTGGCACTGGAAGCTGAGGAGGTGTGAAAGACATGGACGCTGCTCCTTCCCTTCTCCATCTCCCCTTCTAGTGAGAGACCTCTGCCTTCTTGCAAAAAGGAGGAGCAGCAAGCTTCAGTGTTAATCTGGTCCCCCCTGCCTCACCCTGTCCCCAGCCTGCTCACACATCAGCAGCCCAGGAAGGACCAGGCTACCTTGCTGTGAGGACAGAGGGAAGATCCTACAAAAACCATTTGGTCAGTGGGTAAGGTGTATGGTACTGAAGAGGCAAGAGACAGAGGCACCTGTGGCATTACACAGAACTGCCTGAAACCTCCCCACCATCTTCAAGCCCCATTCATTTGCCTCCTTCCCTCTCCCTTCCTTCCTCTCTCTCCAGTCACCTTCAACCCTCCAAGCACATCTCTCTGCTCCCAGACTCTCAACATCTCACTGGACCCTTTGGGCCCTCCGTACACCCTACTGACACTTGTCTAACTACAGGTTAGAAACAACTTCTCTTGGTCTAACTTCACTGTCTTAATTACTCAGCTAGCTGAATAATTGTAAGGGGTTTTAAAAGCCAGGTACACTATAGGTGGGCTTTTGCTTCTCACTCTTGGAGGCACTCACAAAATTGCCCACCACTCATAGATAGCATGTAACTGTTGCAGCTGCTAGTATTTGTGCATTTTATGTCTTTGAACTCATCCTGTAACTAAAGAAATAGGGATTTAATTTTTTTTAACTAGGTGATACTAAAACTTCATGTAGTGCTATTTAGCAAAACTTACTTAGGAAAATAATCTTTCCTTATCCTGTAACAAAACAATGCGTCTTTTGATTCAAATAAAAAAGGAAAGATGTGATGCAAGCAAAACTAATTTAATCCTCAATCGAGACAAAAAGTGAAATTCCCAGAATGTTTAACAAAATAAAACATCATTTTGACTTTTATTGTTTTGACCTGATATTATTTACAAAAGTCTAAACAAGACAAGAAAAAATGAATTGTTAAATGCCTTTATTGAAATTAAATCTTTGACTTTGTGTTCCTTAAATATTTTGATGAACTATTTTAAATATTGGTCAAAATACTTAGCTTTGCTATCACTAAATGCTAATTATCCTCAGAAGTTTCTAAATCAGAAAGGATTTACAACACTTGCCTCCAGAAGTGGCTGCTGTTAGGCACTGTCAGATTTTTCAGTATATAGAGAGGCAGAGTTGCAGGCAAGCAATTCAATTCATCAACGAGACTAAGGAAAGACAGGAGTTTACAGGAAAGGTCTGTAAGCTGTAGTCATGGACCACAGCTTGAACAATATTTGCAAGATCAGTGTGACTGAAATATGCAGAAAATCAAGGGAGTTTTCTTGACGTGCACTGACAGAAGAGCTGAGCAAACACACGCTCGTGCTTTGTTTCACCCAACAGTGCTACCCATTGCAGCTGAGAAGAGTCAAATACATAATTATTGGAATATGGCCCCTTCTCTTACGTTTTCCCTCAGTGTCTGCTGGGGACAGGGCAGAGGACATGCCTGTGCCATTGAAAACTGTGGACAAATTAAGTTGTGCACATGTTATTACCCAAGTGAGGTCCCATTCACAAGAAAGGGAAAGCTCATTTCAGAGTCATCATTCAGCTGTGCAGCTCCATCATGTGTTTGGCGTGACAGGCCTTACCCTGTTGTCCAGGTTGAGCTTTTTGTCTTTCAAAGGGAAATAAATAAGTGATGATGCCTCTGAAAAGCCACCAAACTGAGATGACATTGTGACCGACACAGGCTTCTGATTTCCATGAGTTTTCAATTAATGATAAAGCTGCACTTGTTATTTTAATTCAGTTCCTCAAGCCCTATCTTGGCCATCTGCTGTATGTATAAATGCAGCAATCATTCAGATCAGGGAAAAATGTGTCTGATATGGCTGTTTGCTCTTCCAACAGGTTTTATTCAGGTAACAACACTGGTCTGGTTTAAAGGCATCTCTCTGTCCTTTATGAATTAGTGACTTACACCTAGGGTGTGTAGTCATGACACAAAGAGCCTTGATAATGGATGTCATGGTTTAGCATGGTGGTGCAAGACAAATTTCAAAATCAGTATAGAAAGCAATTCTTCAGTCCATTTAATTGACATATAGTTTGTATGGAGAAGTCAAATCTTTAATTAGAGTAGTTGGTATGAGAAAATACAGTCTAACTTTTAGCACACAATTCCTTCACCAGCTCCTCAGATTTTTCCAACTGTATCAGTTGTTTCAATTAAGAGACATTACCTCTCCCTTCAGGCCTTGACTCACTTCTATCCCTAAATCATCACAGTTACAACATAATCCTAACCATTATGCTAACCCTTATCTGGTGCTCAGAAGTATTTCCTGACAAGATAAACAGCTTCTGGTTCTGATATGAACTAGCTTTTTTTTTAATTATTGTTTTATCAGCTTACATTTAAAAATTGTGTTGAAGGAACTTTAAGATTATAAAGTAAAAGACTAGGAAGTACCTCCATGAATATAACCTGTTGTACAGACCAAGTTCAGCTTCCTAGGGTGTGGCCTTCACAGTAGAGTCAGAACAACTTTTTCCCTTGTGACTCTTCATCCAGTGCTGCTTTCGACTTTTAGGTTGCTTAGGTTGAATCAAGTATTCACCTTTAGACATCTACTTCTCAAGAATTTGCTGAGGCTTTCCTTGCAAAGAATATCACAGCATCAAGAGTCCTAGGGTCTCTTCAAGAGTTTGATCCTGATTCCTGGTGGGAGGGAATTAAACCAAACTTGGAAAAGACTTTGAGTATCAAAAGCTTAGCCAATTTTTTTGATACTTTGGTACTTGGAATATCAACAATTGTCTTAACTTAAAGCACTAAGCAAGTTTTCCATTCCCTGAAGTAAACAGAAATGTCAATTCTTAAAATTAAAGGTTAAACAGTAGTGAGTGGACCATAATGGAAGGGAGGGAACACTGTCTAAAAGGCAATTGAATGGATTATGATCTCTACACTGTGGCCAGAGCTTAAAAAATTGGATGTGGCACAGCTTTGTTTTTAATTCCCACTTTACTTCTTTCTTTAAAATATTAATCTAAGTTTTAGTGTGGATTTTAGTCAGCCACATTTCAAGCAAGTGTGTGTTATTTTCCTTAAGGCTCAAAGGCTTCTGGGGCTATGGAGGTAGTGTTTTGTCCTATGATGCAGAATGGACGAATTTCACTGATTATAAATTCATTACCTTTTAAGACATTAAAAATACTTCTACTAGTTGTTGGCTGCAGAAGCAAATACACAAAATGACATCTTGAGCCTGCTTCTAGGTGCCATCCTACACTCACATCAGTGGATTTTCAGCTATGCCTGTGAACAATCACACAAAATGGGCAGAGAGTGATATGAGTTCATATGTGGTACATAAGCTTGTCAGGCAATTCGGAAGTGGCTAGTTGGGGTTTAATCAGAGCTAATTTTTCAAAATAGCACAAAAATATGTTAAAAGAGAAAGAAGTACTGTTATTTTTCATATTCATGGAGACTATTGGCCCAAATATTTGCACTGAGCTTCAGAAGGTGTTTGTCCCTGCTCACGCTGTGCATGTAAGTCAGAGCAGCCCAGAGCCACTTTAAATGGCTCCAGCTGCCAAGAGCCTCCCTGAAACCATACAGCCCCTGAGAACTGGTGAAACACAGATACTTTTGATCCTAAGCCTAAAGGACTCCTCTTGTTTCCCTCTCCTCTGGGGCAGGGGTGGGGGGGTGGGCACCAAAGCTGTGCCAGTTGTGCCTTTAACCCACCCCAAATTCCACTGCCTGTGGTGGGGTCTCAGCTAGGACACAGGGATGGCTCTGCTGGGGCAGGGAACAGGGAGCCTATCTGCTCCCAGGCTGTCAAAACAAATCAGGTAATGCCCTAGCTATGAGTGCCTGCTTCCTACTGGACTTCAATTACAGACTGAACACACACAGGAAAAATGCTTTATCCATGGAGCATGCGCGGCTAACTGAGAGAGTTTTCTCTTAATACGTGTATTTATTTTCCTTCAAAGTAGATCTAAACAGTGATTTTCCACCCTGAACAAGTATCATCTGGCTGACACAGAAAACTAAAGAAAAATAAAGATCTCTCTCTGGAGCTAATTAAAAATAAATGCTTAAAGGTTGTGTGTAACTAGGTGATCATGAAGCTGAAGTGGTCACCAAATGTTCACTTTTGTCCTGAAAATGAGTATGTGTATGGCTTTCACTCCTCTCTTCTGTTTCCAAGCCCAGACAAAACTGTTTGCCAGGTCTCTGCCTGTTACGCCAAAATGGATGCTACAGAAGACAGCCTGGGCCAGTGCCTGAGAGTCCCAGCACCCTCTGTGAGGCTGTTTGTCATAAGGATTTAGCAGGTCTTGAGTTCAGCTTTGTTGGATTTTCCAGCTATGAGAGACAGCCAGGCAGACATCTCTGGCCACTCTCTTTCAGACAGGTAGGGAGAGCAAGCAGATATGAAAATCACAATTTCACAGAGCATTAACAGTTTTTTCCTCCTATGTTAAAAAAAAAAAAAAAACCAAAAAAAAACCCCAAAACAATTAGAAGGAAGGTTTCTTCATGGTTTGTAAAGGAGGGGAAGGTGTGTGGCTTAAGCCAAGCTCAAGCCTGATCAGCTTAGTATCTGCAAAGACAGAAGATCAGGGCCCAGGCATGTGGCATGGGTTGAAGTAGGTCTATGCAGGAAGAGCCTGGGTTGTAGAAAGGTGGCCGAAATGTCTTTTTCTCTTCAAAATACACATCTGTCCAGGAAAAAAATTTCATTCTTCCTAGCCATGCATCAGGCAAATGTTTTGCATGATTCAGTTAGTCTCATGCTTTCTGTTCAGGTTGCTTGATGTAGTGCTACCAAGCACTGTGAAGGCTTCCTCAGCAGACATGGCAGATAGCAGCAGGATCCCATGCTGTTGAAAGGAAGCCTTCTGAGGACAACTGAAAAATTAGTGAGATCTTTGTTAAATCCCCTCAGCTGGCCCAGAGCTCTGTGCAAAATCCTCCCGCATGAGGTCAAGGGAAGATGGGTTCTGGAGATCATGACTAAGAAACTTCCTCACGTGCGCTTGGGCCCACCACCTGTTTGTGGCTGGTCCCTACTTTTCAGTTTCCTCATCCAGCTGGTCCAGCCAGGAGAGTGTCCCTGAGCTGAATCAGTGGACCTGTACACACACACACAAAGCACCTTGGATAGAGATAATAGAAAAAGCTGCTCCCAATGTAGGGGAGGTGCTCTTTGTTCTTCACAGCATGGTATTGAAAACTGTTCGGCCCAAGAGTCTCTGGGAAAGTGGTGTGATCCAGGTAACTCCTGTGCCTGCTGAGACATCGCTGCAAGGCGCCAACTGGCCCCAGCACGCATCCCGCAGTGTGCTGTACAGGAAGGGCGTGCGCTTGTTTGGGGTGAAAGGAGTTCCACCAGGAAATGCTGGCACTTCCAAGAAATTACTCGGAATATTTATTGCCTGTGGAGTGAATGCCAGGCTTGGATGAACAGCATCACATCCGACTGAGCCAAACTGAATAACCTCCCTCCTTCTTGACAGTGGGGGCTAGGTCAACCCTGCTGAAACTTGAAACACCTTTGTACAATTTGCATATTTCGATGATGCTTGAACAGTGACCATATACTGCTGTCATTATCCACTAGGAAGATACATAGCAGTACTATAAAACAGGAATAAGCTGGATATATAACACATTAGGAAGACAAAGAAGACAGTAAACATTAGTGTAATATTCTACAAGTCTCTTCACGTGTCATTCCGTAAGATCTGTAACCTAGATGATTCAAAAGAACAGCATTGGTGACACGCAGCCTGCGTCTGAGAGCTTTGTTGTTCAAATCAGAGAACTAAAAGCCCCTCTTCTCCCCAGTTTCCTGTCCTCCAGTATAATAAAAATAGTGGTATATTTTCCATTTAGTAACAATTCTACACACATGGCAGATGAGCCACACAGACCATGGAGTGACCCAACATAATTTTCTACACTTTTTGAAGCATTCCATTACATTACAAAAATGGAATATTCCCTCTGGCAGTGGTGGACCAGTTCAAAAAACTTTGATGTATTGCACTTTTTTACTTTCCTTCCTCTTTTTTCTTCCTTCTTTGCAATGCTTGTGTACTCTTTGTTTGCCTGGCATACACTTTTCTCTTACAAACCTGCATTCCTCTGACTTTGCAAAAGCTTGTGGCTGTTAAAAGGATCATGTGAAGGTGTTTTAATTATGCCTGGAGCAGGAATGCACAAATTTAAGCATGATCAGGTATTTGTGGCCTGCCTGGAGAACCCTTTCTCCTGATGAGTAGCAGTTTAGTGAGTAGTCCCACTGACTTAAATGGATGACTCAAGTAAGCAATGTGCATTGCAATTAAGAGGTTGAACACAGGTGGAAAACCAAAAGGTGTACGGAAATTCTTCTCTACTGAGTGTGTGCAACCAGTTCCTGAACAGCATGAGCAGCCAGTGCATGTATTCACAGGTCCCTCTGTGGCAACGCACCCTGCTTGGTTTGAGTGTATGCTGGGAATGAGGAAAAATGTCTCTTACCTTGCAGTGCCTATTGGTCACAATATCTGCATTTTTAAATGGGATTTCTGGAAGGGGAGGAGGCAGAAACTGCATCACAAAGCTGGACAAAGAAACAGGGTCCTTAAGAAATCACACTCCATGACATTGCTTTGCTGGGTGGCCATGATGTGTTACAGCTGGAAGCTTATTTTCTGCTGGGAGGAATTTGGCTTGAGGACTCAAAAGCCTGTTCACCATCGAAACCATGTTGGTGGAAGGCAGGCTCCAGCTCTTCATCTGAGCACAGCTGTTGCTGCCAGCCAGGATGTTGCCCCCTTTCTACTCAAACTAGAGAACACAAATGGAAACCTCCATCATATGCTTGTCTGTGTCCTCACTTTGTTTTGGGAAAACAGAGAAAGCAAAACAGGTGTCAGGTGATGCTTTATTTTGGATATGGATAGCAAAGGGATTTCACAAGCAAAGTGATGCTGATAAGGTCTAAAGCAAGCATAAGCATCTTTTGGGCCCACAGGGGAGACCAAAGCCAATTCAATGGCTACCTTGCCGGTAGGATTTTTGCTATTACAATGTAACAGATAAAATTGGCATTACACTGCCGCTGTGGCAAATGGAGGCATTAATTCAGCCTGTTAATCTTGGCCGTTCCAATATAAAGCAGGATGTGTTTGGAGTCAGCAAATCCCAGGCAAGGTCCATTCCCCTTTAAAAAAGCGTGTTTCTGTGGGCAGAAAGGGCTGTAGGAAAGGGAAGCTGCGCAGCCAGCGCCCCGTTGTCAGTTCGAAGACAGCTCTGTAGTGTGCTGTTTAGGATCTGGCAGCACCCAGCTGCCCACCAGCACTCTTAAAAGGAAAAAGGGGCCTTGTCAGCTCTGTAAGAGGAAGAGGAAGCAGCCTCCTCCTCCTCCTCCTTCTCCTCCCCCGTGTGCGGGGGTGAGAGGTCTGGCTAGTCTCCCTGCTGGCATGAGGGAGATTGTGCGACCTGCGCGTCCTCTCCTCTCGGTGGGAGCACAAGCACACCCTTGTGCGCAGGCAAAGCAGCTTCCCTGCCCACTGTCTGTCGCAAGCAGCCTGCCAGTGTGCGACTCCCGGGTGGCCTTCCTGCCCTGATGGGCAACAGCCGGGTGGCCTTCCTGACCACGCAGGGATGCTGGTCTGCACGGAGGGGGAAGGTGAGGGACCGACACTCCAAGTGCGTGGGGGCTGACTTTCAGTGGGTGCAACGTGGTGCAGCCTGTTGGCTTCAGTGACGCTGCGCTGACTTACACCAGCTGAAAACCTATTCTCTGCTTTTTCCAGAGTTAATGTACTTTCCTTTCTTAGGGCAGAGTGGTCTAATGGTAATTATTGTTATGTGGGAAGTTGAAGTTAATCTCTGTTTTCGCATGAGTATAAATGCCAAGGCCTGCATACATATATTTCAGAAGCAAAGAGAAATTACACACTAAACTGATGGCATTTCATTAGCATTTACATTATCTTTGGGCCCAGAGGGTTCAGTGGAAATGGAGAGTCTTCTGCACAGGGAACTTTACCCAGGGCTTTATAAGGGCTTTTTGTATTGGGTCTTGAAAACCTCCAAGGACAGAGAAGGCTCAGCCTCTCTGGGCATCCTGTTGCACTACCTGGTTGTCATCATGGGGAAGAAATGTGTCTTATCTCCAGCCTGAACATCTCTAGCTTCATCTTATGCCTGTTGTTGCTCCCCTGTCCTCCCAGCCAGGGTGCTGTCAAGTGCTCTGAAGCCATCTCTGCTCGAGGCTGAAGCAGCCCCTCCTCACAGGACAGTGCCCCAGTCCCACCAAGCCGGTGGCCTCCTGGAGCCCCTCTGGATTGTCATTCTCTCTCCTGTCTGGGGCCATAAACAGGATGTAGTGCCTGGATGAGGCCCGAGAGGCCCTGAGCCAGGGGGATCACCCCTCTCCCCCGTACAAATCCATCTGCCCTGTAGAACTTACAAACAGGAGGAAAAAAAAAAAAAAGAGACAGGCTGGATCACAGCCAAAACAAGGACACAAAGAACATGTCTTGCCTAAACTTAGCTTGCTTAGCTGAGACCAGAAGACCATCTAGCCCACTATCCTGCCCCTGAGACTAGACAACAGCCCATAGTGGTAGAAGCCTGTAAGGACATGGGAGGTATGCACAGGGGGATTTTTGGGAATGATTTCCCAGTTTCCAAGAACTTGAGTGTCATGGGTGATCAGTTAAGATTTAATAGCTCCTGAGTCACTTTTTGTCCATGAGTTTATCAGATTGTTTTTAAACTCCATGTAAACCTTTACCATCCACAGTGTCCTGTGGTAAGGAGTTCCACAATGTAGTTAGTTAAATGTGTGAAAAAGTACTCCTTTTCATGTTTGGAAATAATAGGGGTTGTGTTTGAAACTACCACTTTCTGCTTTTACTGATGCTCCTTACTTCAATAATTACCTAATCGTCTTCTCTGTTCCACTTGCATGGAGTGCATGGGACTCCACCACACCGACCAGACTGCACGCCTTCAACCATCTGTCTTGCCCTTCTCTGTACTTTACCCAAAGCAGATGCAGGGACAAGGAATGCACAGGGTTTTAAAAAATGTGGCTGCAAATCAAGTTTGGCAGAGACACGTTCTCTGTTTTCTTCTCTTTTCCATTCCCAAAAGTTCCTAGGATGGAGTTTGCTGTTTTGATGGAGCACCAGCCGTGCTGTTTCCAAAGCTATCTTTTTGAAACTCAGGATCTTGAGTGGGGAAAATTCATTGAAACCCTGCCCCTAAACCAGTAAAGGTCAGGGAGAGTTTTACCTCTGCAGTCTTCCAACCTCTTTACCTCCACTCCAGTGTCCTGTGTGCTAAACTAAGATGGCTCCCGGGAATACTCCATTGGGGTAGTTCGCTTCTGCTCTCACATCCTTTCAGGCTTGCCTAACATATGACAAACTTTGTCCCCTCTTTGTCCACAACACAATGATAGTACAACAAGGACTGTGCCCCAGTAAAATACTTGTTTGTTTTGCTATTGAACTGAAAGTCTTATGGCATCTCTGTATGCCTTTCTTTCTGCAGCCCTACTGATTGTTTTGGGCATTGTATTTACCCCAAACACTCGCACTTCATCTTTTGGAGTAACTTCCTTCAGCACATCCAGCCCCAAGAAAGGTGAGAGGCATTGAAGGGCTGTGGGAGAGAGACGGCATGTGAAGAACAGGAAAGAGGGGGCGAGCAAACCCCCGCTGTGTGTACAGTCATCCATAGCCCAGATTATGGTGGCAGTCAACCTCCACAGGCACTGTTCCAGGGACAATAAGATGGCTACAGCATGAGCTATGAGTCCATAAACTGGCGTTGCCATTACGCTGGGGGTTACCTCGTGCCATCTCAGGGCAGAATCTCTCTCTCTGGGCACCACTGGGAGTTTAGTACCAGTGGCGTCAAATTGGTGGTGTCTTGAATCAATGTCCATGAAAAGGGAACAAAACCTGTTTTTACTGTTTCACCTATCCCAGAGAGCACTAACTTTTCTGAAAGTGACATGTGATTAGTTCAGCACAATATTAAACCCCTACTCTGGCTTTTTTTTCTTCCTGTCAATGACTTTTTGTGTGGCTGGTGCAATGCCCGTAATAGTATTGTCTCCTTGATCTCTGTGAGCAATAGATATGGCCCTTAAGGTTAAATTCGTGTGGCCAGCCTTCCTCAAAAAGATTGTGGCCCATGGTGTGTTATGTTATGTGTAGGGACACTTGTTGGGCACCCTGTCTGCACAATCCAGCAAAAAGGCCAGAGCAGGTCTAGTGTGTCCTGCATCCTATCTCAGGCTGGGACCACCTGACTTCACCAGCAACACAGCCTGAAAGGGAAAAACAATACATCTTGTGTCCTGAGTAAAGATCTCAGATAAAATGGTTCTCTGTAGATTCCTGGAACACATTTTGAAGATCTGGCATCTTTATGGTTCTGCCACAGCTTTGATGTTCTTCCCTGAACAAATTGCTTCATTGCATCATGCTGAGTTTCCACCTCTATTCACAGGGAGTCATTATAGGGGACTCCCTGAAAGCTAGGAATTAGTACAATTAAATCAAGCGAACGGTGCTGCTGACATCTTTCAGAACTGATGACATTTCTTGGAGTGAACACTGTCATTTGCTTGGTGGTTACCAGAAGGCATTCGCGGATGTTAGAGCTAATAGTAATTAATTGACCATGTAAACAACTGATGACTGAAGAATCTGACCTCAGATCCCACCTCTTTGTTAAACTTGTCTGTAAATTCTTCACATTTTATTTGGTAAGAACAAAGATAACTGCTTTAAATGTAACCACAACCTGTAAACACAACATGCAACGTCTGAAGGATGGGTCAGATTTTCTGTTGGGTGAGTGGTGCAGCTTCCAGGCTGAGGTTGAGAGATTGTCTCAGCAGTTTCCAAGCCTTGAGCATTTCCTCTCTGAAAGAGAAATGCAGTTTTCTGCAGAATGAGGAAGAGGAAAAACAGCTGTCTTAAGGCCAAGGGTGCAAGTTGACAAAACTGGAAGAATGGACATACAAGGGTGGGCATTTGCTGGAGGAGTATTTAGGCCCTTAAAGAAAATAGGGCATGTGGGGCAAAAGAGAGGTTTCACGTGGCTTTCAGTCCAAAATGCAGACAATTAAAGCTTTTGAAATATCACCCTGAATGAATGAATGAATGAATGAATTGAATGAATGAATGAATGAATGAATGAAAGACAATAAACACATGGGTGTAGGAAAGCTCTCCCGCTCTTGAGCAAATTTTGCATTTGTACAGAGGTACACTGAATCCACAGGAGACTGCACACTCCTCCTCAAATATATCAGACACCAAGAGCTGCTGAATGTTGGTACCCTCTATCCTCTGTCAGCCTCCTCATTGCAATCTGCTCCATCCGGATCCTCAGACAGCTCAGGCCACAGTATGTGGGGTCAGCCTGGGTGCTAGGGCCACTCGCTTTGCTGGCCCAAGGGAAAGTCACAGCACAGTTTCTTTCTCTGCATCACATTTCTGCCTGCCAAAGCCATTAGCTTACCTGAGAAACTATGGTAAATTTGGAAAAATGACATTTCAAAGCAAGGCCCGCCTTCCCCCATTGTTCACAAGGAACAGCATTTGCAATTGATTGCTTTACTGATCCTTAACTATTTTAATTTAATTTTAATAAAGCAACTCTCGCTAGCTAACTATTCTCTCCAAGCTAGTTCAGCTTATCCTCTAGCTCTCAGCACTTTACTCAAGGCAGTCACATCACTTATTATTTTTGCCAGAACACTGGGATCCGTATCAACGTGACTTTATTTTCTTGAGGTGTCCCTGACCATCAGACACTTCATCAGATTCTTTAATATCTTTTGCATCCTGTTGCTCTAGACAAGTCATGCACCTGCTGGACCATCTGCCGTTGCAGATTGCGATTCAACCCACACACACAAGAGATTTCTTTATCCATTACTTTGTACTTTGTTAAATGGTATCTGTCTGTACAGAGAGGCTCTAGTGAGGTTTCGGACAAGGGCCAGCCCAAAGGTGTTTCAGACACACAGGCAAAACCTCATTTTTTTTTCCCTGCCATTAACTCCAAGGGACTCCAGTTCTACCTCCAGAAGTCGAAAGGAGCACGTGAGGAAACCTGCAGGGCAGAGCGTCTGAGCGCGGTTCAGCCCGCACCCAGTGAAATGGCAGGTGTGAGACAGTGCGGCGGCACAGCCAGCCCAGCTCTTCGGGACTCAAGCACAGAGTGGCGAAGTGCTGATGCTTTTGTTCCTTTCCTGCCAGTTTTCTTGCCTGCTCCTGACCTTGTCTCATGTTCCTTTTCTTGCTCTTGTTTATAGGATGGCACTAAAAAGCCTTGATGTAATCACCTGACTTTGCATGAATTTTTGTTATGCTGTTTATTTTTTTTCTTCTTTCTTTTGCCTGTCACAAGTCAGCCTGTTGAGAATTTGTTCTGTTTATTAGGCAATTCAGGCAAATATCCAGATTTCCATCACACTCCCAGAGCTTTGCATTCACAGCAATATTTTCTTTTCCAATTTCCTCACAGTATGGGCTCTGGTTTATTTTGTTGCATACATGACGCTGCATCACTGAAAACCATACAGCTGAGTTTAGTGTTGCAAGTAAGTCAATTGTCTTCTTGAATTTCTTCACACTGTCTCAGTCTCTGTGGATACATGTTGTTTCACTGCCTGCTAACAGGATATTCACAGTATTGACAATACTGGAAATAACAGCTATTGGCAATATTGAAAGGCAAGGCAACCGTAGGTGTTGTTTAATAGTCAGTCTTAGTGTACCATATTGGAAGTGTGCATTCCCCAGGGATACTCTTCTTCAATGACTTACTCGTTTAGTCTCGCAAGGTCCTTTGGAGTGGTGGTTTTGGTCAGTGTCCCTGGGCAACTGATACCTTGCGAAGAAACTTGACAAAAAATGTCTTCTCTTTGTTTTCTTTGTGCAATATGTTGTTACCACTAGTGCTGCGGTGCAACCAGTTGGTGTGAACACATCAGTTACTGGTGCACTCCAGAATATTTTGTGGCATTTTTGACCCCTCCCAGGTTTTACTGACAGATTCTTACCAAATCATCAGGATTTGGTCAACTGTATTCTCTTTGCTTTTTCTGTAGAGTCTTTTTCTCTGGATACACACACAATTAAAGTGACAGACATAAGGAATGCTAATCGGAGGCTGACCATCACTTACCTGATGCAGAATGAAAACTGTCAAAAGAAGGAATAGTTAATACCCATTGACAGAAATAGAGGTCAGTAGGCACTGGAAACAGTGTCCACTGTCAGTCCATTATTAGGTTGAGACCCTGGGTTTTGTTATAAACGTCACCTTCCCCTCTTGGAACATAAACTTGGTGATTTGGGTGACTAGCCACATAGCTGAGATGGTGACTCTGGAATCACCAAATTCTCCACAGCAGCTGTGGTGAACAACTCGGGAGCAAACTATAGGATTAAATGTGTTTGCATAATGGGCCACCATAGAGCTACCAATAGCAATCAATATCAAATAGCACTTCCATATTCTCCCTTATAACTGACATATCTGAAGTCTTTCTGTGGGTTAATCACGAACAGACCAAGGGCTGTACTTGTGGAATAGCATATTCATTGTCAATTTTGACTCATGAATAAACCTGCAGGAGGAATTGCCATTAAAATACTTTTGTTCTCTGCTCAGCGAGGTGATCCCACAACTTCCAGTGCTTTACTAGCAAGCTGTGTAGGACTAGTACATTTAGGGTAATAGGATTCCTGTCTTGGCTCAGTTTTGAATGTTTTATGAGTCAATTAAAACCACTTGAAAGAATTTAGTGACACAGGAACCACACATTTTATTCCCTGACAACTGAGTTCTGCACTGTTTTCATAGGGGTAGGATTAATGAAGGTTTTTAAAAAAACTTTGCCCCAAAAGGAAGTACCCAGATCCCAGTTATTTGTATTTTTAAGCACTGAAACTTGGCAGACAGGGCACAGCTTGTAGGAATTTTCCAGTGAGCCGAAAGAACCCTAAATATACATGTATTTAGGTCTACAAGTGTGCTAAAATACTGTGTTTACTGGGATCTGTGTGGCCCCACAGCACCTCCTGAGTTGTATTTTGTACATGTGTGTGTGTGCCTGTGTGCGTGTATGACCTCAGGATCTGGAGGAGAATTCTGTGTAAAGAGTATTTCACAAAAGGTTTTATCCACAGAGGAAGTCACACCAGCTTGATTACATCAGGGCACTTACAGTGCTGAGGGTTTCTAGCTTGACTCCCTATTCAGATTTTCTTTAAAAGGGGAGGAATTAGTCAGCAAAAAGCAAAGCTATTTGCTATCTATATGTTTTTAGGCTAGGGATCATCTGGAAATAGTCATGATGTGTTAGGGCCAAATTTTCAGGCATGCAAATCACTATTCCCATGGACTTCAAAGGAACCGTGCTGATTTTCCACCCTCAGGCATCTGACCTCTGGACTTTTCTTCAACATTCACACCACATTCACTACCTTCCATACCACACCTTTTGCCAAACAAAGTTATATTTAGCCCTTTTTTCTGATATTCTATGCTTAATTCAATTTTCCCACCACCACTAAGCAACCCATAATACCTTCATTCATGATTCTGCAAAGTCATGAAAAGAAAAGTTAACAGCTTTTTAAAATGTAGTTTTAACTTCCCCTTGGCAATCTTTTATGAGGTGTATAGCTTGGGAATTTCTGGTGCCCCCAAAATGAGGAAGTGAGACAGTGACCATGGGGGTCTTGTCACCCTAACTGTGGCAGAAGGATAGGGCAACAGGGACTTCACACCATGTCTCTACACTTGTGGAAAAAATGGAAAGTAATTAGTCTAGGAAGAAAGAACAAGTTCGTATAAACGGCTCTGGACCAGCACTGACTTACAGGTCCTGAAGTCACCACTTTCTTTTAGAAATATGATGAAGGTTCATGCTGACCCGAAACCTTAGGCACTTGTTAAATTGCACGCAAAGCAGAAGAACACAGAACCGGTCACACTGGGTCAAACAAAAGTCCCATCCAGCTTAATATTCATTTTCTAACATGGCCAGGAGCAGGGTCCTAAAGGAGATTACAGAACTGGGCATGTAGAGAGCAATTTTCCAGATTTATGCTCCCAGATCCTGTCTGTCAGCCAGGTACCCTGTTATTAGGATAACTACAGAACACCCAAGTGTATTTGGGGTGCATTCCGCGCCCCCCCCCCCCCCCCCCCCCCCCCCCCACCAATGGCTGGCATGGGTCAAAACAGACAAATATACAGTTTTTGCTCTAGCCTGTCTGCAGGTAACACCTCACCACCACCTGACCCACCAGCGTACTGCTTTTAACACAATTTCAAAACATTATTTTTTGAGGCTTGAAATAACTGGATTTCCCCAGGCTTTAATTTACCACTTGACTAGTTTCCTATTTAACCTTTCACTTCAATCCTTATTTCACAGCATGAAATGAAACCCCTGCACACCATATTTCTCTTTTTGAGGCAAGCCTACCAAAATTATCTTCTGCTTGGATGTGATGGGAAGTGCATGCAACTTGCTGAAACAACTCAGTGAAAACAACGTATTACTCATAGAAAATTCTCATTGAAGGTTGCAGCTGAGAAACTTTGATAGGAGGAATGGCATATCAGGCACATTTTACCAGAAGTTCCACTTATTTAGAAAGGAAAGGGCATGAAAACTTTCTGACAGAACAATCCTTACCAAACCCCATTTATGAAAGGTACCTAAGTCTGTGCCTGGCTTTAAGCAAAGAAGTTGCCATAGAAATACTCCTGTGCTTAATATGATGCCTGCTAAATCGGGGTTTAAGCAGGGACACTGTAATTAACACAAATTTTTACAGCCGAGCTAAACAGTCAAGACTTGCTAGCTATAGATATATATTTCTTACACAGATAAGGCACAGCAGGGAATCTTACCACTGGTTCAGGCTTTAATTAGACACAACTTAATTATCCTGTGGGATGAAAGACCTTAAAACAAAGCTGGAGTGACTGTACATCCTCTCTAACACTGTATTTATTCATTTTTGCCTAGGATTTAAATAAGAAGAGTTATGGAGAGGACAAAGCCCACACAGAGAGACTCCTCCCCCCACATGCAATATATTTTTGTTTACTGCTGCTCATCTAGCTGATTTCCATGGGCAGCAAAAGCTCCAGTTGAATCACAGCAGTTCTGAACTAACTGTGAATGTGCGTGCGTGCGTGCGTGTGTGCGTGTGTGTGTGTGTATACACATGTGGGGAGGTATGTGCATGGGCGAAGTCTCATCCTTCATTTTGTATATTAATGACGAAATGGATCCAAATAATTTCTGCATTTAACAGCAGGCCATTTAGCTGAGCTCTCAGTGAAATCCATGCAAAAACTGTACATCTGCATGTCTGGTCTATGGGGCTAGATGTCTTGGTATGCTCAGATAAGTGGGAATACCCTCAGTCGCAGTTGTCCCACCACATACTGGGCCAGGGACAAAGAAAACATCGTAGTGATCAGAGCACTTACGTGAAAGAAAGGCTGGTCTCAGTTCCTGTTCCTGCTCTCCTAGGTATTTCACCAGGCCAAAATTTTTGGCCAAGGTGCCTAACTCCTGAGAGATGAGAGATGTGCACTTGCACCTCTTCAGGCAGATAGAGGAACCGAACCCAGGTTTCTCCTTCTTGGGGAGAGGACATTTTCCAACACTGGGCTGTCAGCACAGACACAAGGGAGGTAGTCTGTCCTCATTGCAGTAATTTTTACATAGCATCTCCTTTTTTTCTGGTGTTTTTGTTTCACTCTGGGGCTGTGAATGCACCTCCCTGCAGCATGGAGTTAAAAGCCTCCTAAGCTTCAATGAGGCGTCTTGTCTTATTGTTAACACTTGGGTAGCTTCTTGTTTAGCAGACTTGGCATTTGTGAATCTCACCAACAGGCACTGAACACTCCTCAGACGCTGAATGTGGAGCCTATGTGCCTAATTCAGGATGCTGTTTTGATGACCAGATCATGAAGTGTTTGGAGCTACAAAGCCAAGAACTGCTGGGTTTGAATCCCCCCTCAATTCTAACTCCTTTTCCCCTTCTGTAAAGAAAGAGGCTAGCAGCCTTGCCACAGAGCCACAGGGGTGTTTTGGAGACAAGATATCTTGGAGATTGCATGCCATTGAGATACCCTTGTGAAGAAGGCTGTAACAACCTTGGGTGGCAGCATAGGCAAAACACACTCCAGAGTGCTTGAGCTGCACTGATTGGCTGTGAAGGGGAGCTGTTTTCTTCACAGACTCTGTGGAGCGAAGACAGCATGAAGTGGAGCCCTTGACGACCGATCAGACTAGCCAAGCGATTTAGTGAGGGACCCTGGGATAATAATGCACCTCGGTTAATTGCACCCCGTCAGGAGCATCATTTTTGCTCCAGCAATAGGGCAGGGATGCAGGCTGGTGCCTGTGCTCTCTGTCAATCGGTTGGCTGCAGGACAGGCCAGCTTGTTGTTGAAGAAGAGGGGAGTCACAGGGAAGCAGAGGCCACAACTCCAGTGCTCTTGTGATGGAGAAGACCACACAAGACATGGAACTACCTGTGCGACTTGAAGGCTTAGAGACAGAAATAGCTTTACCAAACCCACCAGGCAGAGCACAGTTTGAAACTGGTGACCACGTGGGTGCAGGTTTGGAAGTGATCGGGGCCAACATCCCTTTTGAGATGTGTCACCACAGAGGTAAGGAATGAGTGCTGGCTGTGATGGGGCACAGATTAACCACAGATTATACGCAGAGCGTGCCAGTCTAATTTGGAAGGCCTGCTGGTCCCTTGTGAGTGCAACAGGATGATGTGGGTTATCACGCTTAGCCACTAAAATCTTGCTCACAGTGACAAAAATCAATCTGGATCCAAAACAGCTAGGCATTTAATGTGAATTTGTTAAACCACATTAAAGCTCTGTTTGGCATTTTTAATCAAAGGTGCTTTTAATGTGATTAGACTTTATTGCCTTACGAAGTGAATTTGTCTGAATTTAATTTCAGAATTTTTTAGTCCTGAATTAGAATATCCACCCAGAAATGGAATGAAGTTTCAATATACACTTAATAAATTATTTTGGATTCATTTTCACAAGAGCACAATGTGTGGACTGAACACAGGTCAAATGAGAGAGCTGTCAGTACTGCCAGCGCTGGAGGAGCTTGGATTCAAACAGGGGCTGCCAAAATTATTCCTCTTAATAGATTTTCACCTTCCATGCATTTTCACTTAGTTTCTTATCAGAGGCAGTATCCTTGATTATAACCAGTGAAGTTTTCAGGAGTGTAATAACCTGTAAAAACTTTGGCCTGATATGTTTTTGAGGAAGATAAAGCTTATGCCCATTAACTACACAAAAATCTTTTCATTCATCCTACACCGAACAGCATCAGAGTGTCTTGCACATTAATGGGGCAAGCAGTTGTGACTAGATGATCTTAAAAGTTCTGAACAGTAAATGTTAAAGTATCTATTTCTCTTGTTATGGCAGTTCTCCGAACTTTCACAAATTGAGGTTGTAAAAAATGTGTGGTAAGTTGGCGGCTACCAGAGCTTTTTGTAGGCAACATATATACAGACACATGTACAAACAATTATGAAATGTCCATTCCTGAAAAGAGACGTTAATGGGACGTCATCACCTGTCACGATTGCTGCTGTTGCCAAAGATGTTGGTCTCCTCAACTCGAACCTTTAAACCACTGTTAGGATACTTTTGTTTAATCAAGATTTGGATCTTCAAAATGTCAGTAGAACAAAAGCTACTGTTGTCCTGACTCAGCTGAGTAGATGTCAAAGACTTGGTGATTAGCTGCTGACAAAATTTCAAGTCCAACTTAAATAAGAATGGGTTTTATTCACAGCTACAGTTAGGATACATCTTGACCATTAAGTCTGTTTATGCTGATGTTTCTTACTCTTTTCTTCCCACCAATGGAGTGGCAATAGGCAGTTTTGGTGTTTATTGTCTTCCCCACTTGTCTTCAACGGGTTTTAAAGGAACACCAAATAAAGAGAAAAGAGAAATTGGCAGACCTCAGCTTAAGGGAAGACTGAAATGGGGTTAAACCATGAACTTTATTAATTCAGGAACCGATTTTTTTTAAATGAGTACGTTTTCTATAAGGGAGAAAAAAAAGGGAGAAAAAAAACACTTTATATTCTCTTGGTAAGGCATTGGAGTCTCAAAGAATTTGTAAGTAACCCCCTTTTGTATGGCCAGTGTATTTGTAAAAATGAACCTAGAAGCAAAAGAAAATCAGATTGTTGAAGTTTTATTCAACTGTTTGTTACTCTGGAGCACTTTCTATTTATTTTTATTACTGACTGTCTCTTTTGCCCTGCGTTGCATTTTGCAGAGTGAAAAATTAGACTCAGCAGCATTCTGCATTCACTTTGTGTGATGTAAATAATTGCACAAAGTGCAGAGGTCCAGAGTAGCCAGACTACAAACAGCTAGATGAACTTGGTCATAGGCAGAGCTTAATTTTTATACTGAAAAAGTTGACATGGAGAGAGCAAGGAGATGAACAAGTAAAAGCTCCATACAGACTCTGTCTGTGTGTTGGTGACAAGAGGGCAGCTCTCCTCTACCTGTCCTGTGATGAACTGATGCACATGAAAGTTTGACTTCTGTTTCCCCAAGTAACTGAGTCATTTTTATGAGGTTGTGCAGCATGTCTGAGGTATGGTTCGCACTCCACTGGAATGATGTAAATGGTTGCATGCCTCTATTCCAAGAAGTCCAAAGTGGCCTTTGGATGTGGGAGCTGATAAAGTGGCTTTGAGATCAGTACATTGGCTGTGCTGTAGCAGCTCAAAAGATGTTGTACATTGTGCGTTTTTCTGACTGGTCCTCTGACAAGCCCACTGTCTACCACAGTACAGCAACTGAGGGGGAAAAAACTACTCTTTAACATGGTCTTAAATCAGCAGCTACCCACTCTGTTGAAGTACCTCGCAACTGGCTACAGCAAAGAAGGAGAGACAGTCTTACATCGATAAGCAATACCTGCTTCTTTCTCATTGGTGTATACAGGAACAATCACACCCTTCCGCTGCAGATCTAGGCCCATTGTCTAAAATGAATTATTGTCTTCATTCTGTGAATAATAGGCTTATTTCTGGGCAGATTTCAGGTACATTTTCCCAAGAAATTTCCAATTTCTGACAGAGAAGGTGCCAGGGAGTCAGGAATCTGGCGTTTCAGTTTAGGGGTTAATTTTGAATGCATCTTCGGGCTCCTGGGGTCTTCTCACAGTA
Organism: Alca torda; assembly: GCA_008658365.1. Classification (NCBI taxonomy): domain Eukaryota; kingdom Metazoa; phylum Chordata; class Aves; order Charadriiformes; family Alcidae; genus Alca; species Alca torda. The sequence continues at coordinate 52,858,882 of CM018101.1, read as the reverse complement.
ACGCACCCCAAAAAGAAAGTTTTTGGCGGAGGTCTGTCTGCATCCTGCTTATGGCGCCTCACTGCTGATAACTCCCTGGAACGACGGTCTAATACTGATGAACACGGCGTGAAGGTAATGTTTACCTTGAACATTTAGATTTTGCATAGTACAGAAAATCAGGTCATACCGAGATTATTTAAAAGTACACTTTGTTACCCAAGACAGTCCCTTACATTTTGCCAGAATAGGCTCCCTCCTTGCTGAGTAGTGACCCCTTAAGGAAAAACAGGCTACTGCCGCCAGTAATTTTCTCCCCCATCTCCAGCTGTTCTTCCGTGAGATTTGCTTTCCCTCCACGCCCTGCTGGGCTTATCGCCTCATTTCGGTTCAGCACATTTGAGAAAGGATGTCATACGCCATGTATCAAGAAATCCAAAATGTTGCTCGAATGCATCGTGCAGCAGGCATCTTCTGTAACTTTTGTGTAAAGAATTGTACACGTCTTTTTTTTTTTTTTTTTCCCCATGGTTTGGTGGTTCCCTAGTGCTTTATCGCCAGACCACTTAGGAAGTCTATTTTGTTGCCTTATTGTTTTGCACTCGATGTTTTTCAGTCCTCTAATTTACTGTAGAGATAGAACTTACACAAGCATTAGTTTTTTTCTGTTTGTTTCAAAGTCCAAATGCTGAAAACCCAGTATCACCGTTTAACCAATGCGTTCTTCAAAAGCTTCTTTGCTCCGGGGCAGTATCTTCAAAAATTGAACCCTGAACTGAGCCCTAAAACTTTCATCCAAAGAAAGATGAGGAACTAGGTATATGTTAGGTTTGGAGTGTTTTGCCTTTTTCAGGCCTGACTCGGGAAGATTTTTTGAATATTTTCAGTCATACAATACTGGAAAACATTCTATAGCATCTTTTGTGCATGGTGATCATTGTAAATGCTTTTGCAGCCTAAGGGACATGCAGAATAGCCTCCTCAAGAGAAGGAGGAAACACTAAGGACTGCAAAGTAGCAATCCTAGTTTTAGGCTCTGATCCTACCTGTTTTTCCACGTTGCGTGACCTTTCCAAGCATACAGGGAAAACCTTCCGTTGTGACATTTTAAGTAGGTTGTGCAGATCTTTTCTGTAACTTCTCAGATGTGTTGTGTTTCCCGCCTAATGGTGTTAAGTGCATGTCCTACAGATAGTGGTTATCTGCACTAGCGAGGAACATGCTCAGGTTAGCTGAGTAACTATATATACAGGTTCTTGAAGTTTTCCGGATAACGGTGGAGTTCAGCTTGTTGTATTTACACTGTTCCCTGTTACTTTAAAGCTGTCTCGGGTTTGGCTGTATCGAGTGCAGTTTCTTATATGATCTGCAGCAAGGTTTTACCTGACCAGCTCTCACTTATGAGAACTGGTGGTTCTGGGATCAGCCCTCTGAGAGGATACAAAAGTAGGAACGGATCTACACTGAGAATACGGCCTGGAAGTGCGACCTCCCCGGGGGCAGGATCCCCTTGCAAAGCACCAGGTGCGGGAGCGCACGCTAACCTCGCAAATCTCCTTTCCCTTGAGCATCCCCCGCCGCCGGGGGGGCGGCACTGCCGGTAACCCCGCAGGAAGCCGCAGCTTAAGCAGGGTGTCTCAGTGGCAGCACGCAAGCACCCTGAGGAGACACCGCGGCCGCCGCTGCCTCTCGCTCTCTCCCACCGCGACCCCCGGGAGAGGCTCCGCTCCATCTCCCTCCGCGGCGAGCCCCCAGCTCGTCCAGCCCCTGAGCCACCCGCCTCCGCAACGAGCCACCGCGGGCTTTTGCCGATCGTCGGGGCGGCACCAGGCTGCAACACCCGCCCCGTCCTGCCCTGCCCTGCCCCGCCCCGCCGGGGGACGCGGTGCCTGCGCCCTCCCCGGGGCTGGGGCCGGGGCCGGGGCCGGGGCCGCCCCACACCCTGGGGCCGTGCAGGCTCCTCCCGAGAGCAAGCGTGCGGTGCCCGGGGCGGGCATTACTGAGGCGTGTGCCGAGGGGGTGTGGGATGTGGGCTGGAGTTTATTATTATTATTATTAGGAGAGAAAAGGGAAAAGAAAAAAAAAGGAAAAAAAAGGGGGTGGAGGAGGAGGAGGGAGGGGGGTGAAGGGAAAAAAAAAAAAGGCCCGGAGAGGAGTTCCCAAAACTTCCAAGGAACTCGCTGCTCCAAGTCCCAGGCGGCAGCGGCGGGCAAGAGCGATGCTGGAGCCGCGGGCGCTGCGGGAGCCGACACCGCCGGCGGCGGAGGGGGCGGCCGCGGGGATGGCGGCGGCAGCGGCGGGGAGCGCGGTGCCGGCTGGAGCCGGCATGGCCGAGAAGAAAAAAGACGGCAACGGCAGGAAGGGGAGGAAAGGCAAAGGGCCCGGCAAGAAGCCCGCTCCGACGGAGGAGGGCAAGGCGCCCGGGTCCGCCACAGGTAAGCCCGTCGGCAGGTGCGGAGGCCGCCCTGCGCGGACCCACCGCGCTCTTCCCGCACCCGCGGGGCCGCAGGCAGCGGGCGCATCCCCGGCGGCCGCCCCGACGCGCTCCGGCCAGGGGTTGCGCGCCCCTCGGCGGCGGCGGCGGCGGCTGCTCGCCGAGCTGCCCGGCCCCGCGGAGCGGCGGAGGCGGCGGCGCTGCCGGGAGCCCCTCGGCGGTCCCACCGCGGGCCGTCTGCCGCGCTCCCTCCACCAGCCCCGAAACCCTGAGCGGCTCTCGGCCAGCTGTTGCTTTTTTCTTTACTTTTTTTTTTTTTTCTTTTTTCCCCTTAATTTTTTTGGAGGGCGTGGGGCTATCTCTCCTGTTACAAAACACGTTTTTCTATCCTTTCCTTTTACCAGAAATCACTTAGCCGAGCTGAACAGATGGCAAACTTTCGTGTGGGGTAGTTTGTCTAAACTTGCAGCTATTACTCAGGGATGATCAGAGAGGACCTTTCGCTCGCTTAGCAGCATGTGTTATTTCTCACATGCCTCCCCATTATTAAGTGCAAGAATTCCTGCCAGTGACACCCTTGTCCTTTATAGGTGTCCACAGAGGTAGGGTCCAAAGGTAGGGTCACAGCTGAGCATGCTGCCTCACTGGACACAGTTATTTATTTCTGTCAGCCATGCGCCCCAATCAAGATGAAGACTCCTAGTGCTGTACAAACACATAGGAGCACATGATGCTTTTCCTAGAGAGCGCGTGTTATGCCACCTAGTTTATCAGAAGGCCTGGCGCTACAGACAGATGCACTTAGCTTTTTGCAACAGCAAAGTGTAACTGGAGTTATTGTTTTTTTATCTATGTCTTTGAATTCTTGTTGTTTGTGGGGAAATTGTTCTAAAAGAAGCCTATGAAAAGCAGTCCAGTTGCCTCATTTGGGCTTTTTTTTTCTTTCTTTTTTTTTTTTTGTTTGTTTTTTTCCCCCCTCTAAACAGCCAAATAAACATAAAGCCCCAAAAGGTACAACTTTCTACATGTATCAAAGTGAATTTTGCTTAGAGCATCATGGCCAACATGATGCTGCTCTAGACTTAATCATCAGCCCTCAGGGAGGGTGTATGTGATTCAGCAGCAGCAGGTATCCTTTGGGCTAATAATCTTTACAAACTAGCACTGCCCAATGCATCCTCTTCTTTTGTATGTCTCTTGGAGACACAGCTCACCCAGCTTCTGCTCAGCAGTGGGGTGTAAATGAGTTTCAGGTACAGCAGGGGAGGTTTTCCTTGTTATGCCAAGCTAGAGACAAACTCTCCTTTTGACCTCCTTTCTCCCTGTCTCACTGGGTTTTTGTAACTCTGCTTGCCATTACACTAGGCAAGAATTCCTTTCACCACAAAAAAGACACTGAGGGCTGGAGCGGGTCGGAGAAGGGCAACAAAGCTGGTGAGGGGTCTGGAGAATAAGTCTTAGGAGGAGCAGTTGAGGGAACTGGGATTGTTTAGCCTGGAGAAAAGGAGGCTGAGGGAGACCTTATTGCTCTCTAAAACTACCTGAAAGGAGGGTGTAGCCAGGTGGGGGTCGGTCTCTTCTCCCAAGTAACAAGCAATGGGACAGGAGGAAATGGCCTCAAGTTGCACCAGGGGAGGTTTTGACTGGATATTAGGAAAATTTTTACACTGAAAGGGTTATTAAGCATTGGAACAGGCTGCCGAGGGAAGTGGTTGAGGCACCATCCCTGGAGGTATTTAAAAGATGGGTAGACATACATGCTTAGAGATACAGTTTAGTGATGGTTTTTGTCAGAGTTAGGTTGATGGTTAGACCAGATGATCTGAAGGTCCCTTCCAACCTAGGCAATTCTATGATTCTATGAATTGTGAGCATCTCCTGCTAAAACTGCCTCTTGGAACCTCTGGCAATCTTATCCATGACAGCTGGGCTGTTTGAAGTGTTTGGGGTTTTTTTGTTGTTTTTGTGGTTGACGTAGAAAACAGGAGGACAGTGACATGTTGGAGGATTTTTACAGGAAAGCTCTGTCGACACAGCGTAAAGGAGACACACATTTTCTGACTGTGCGCCTCAGAGTCTCATAGGGTCCCAACCCATTCCTGTAGCAGAGCTTTCTTTTTCCTGCTCTGTGGACAGTTTTCTGTCTCCAGTGGAGCAGGGTTGCCGCACTGGAGGAGCTGGGACAGTCTCAGGAAGCTGGGGCCAGCTCTGCATAGGGTGCAGGAGACTCCGCATGCCTTGGGTTGGGCACTTGTGCCAATGCTGAGGGAGCAGGCAAAGGAGCTGTGAACCAGATGGGGTATTTTTTGAGTAGTCCAACCAAGTCATCTCTGAACTAGGCCGAGATTTTTGGGAAGATGGTCTTTCTTTCTCTGGTGGGGGGAGCCAGAATAATGTTCTGGAGGATTCACACAGGTATATATCAGCTAAAGTTTAGATATCCGTGTGTATTTAATTCGCAGTACTGGTGCTGCAGTCTTATCGTGTCTGCCATGGTGACAGTTTTATCTGAAAAGTGGCTAGTGTAGATTGAGGTTCACCAAGGCAGGGTTCAGATCATACCAAGCTCCTAAGGCCTTGCCAAAAATCCAGAGTGCTCATGTCCCTGCTAAGCCAAAATATGTCAGTGTTTGAATGAGAAAAAGTTGATTTTTCTGGCAAATGCTTACCTCAGTTCCCCAAAGTGCCAGTATGTTTTTGTCGGTATGAAAGGGTACCGCCTTCATCCATACCTGACATTACTAGTCAAAAGTTTCCTGTGTGGGCAAGAACTAAGCATTCTTCTATCTTATGTAATTAAAATCCCACTCCTTCCAAGATGATTGTATGTGGCAGAGTAATTCACATGAGTAGCTAAATCCGTGTAGTGTTTGCAGGTATGGTGTCTAATAGGAGAATGAAATACAGCATAAGACATCACTGAGACATCACTGTATGCTTGACTCACAATCAAATAATGTCATGCTGGCAATTTTACATTTATAAATTCTACCTAATCTGTTACTTAAGGATATTTTCTGTTCTGGGGGACACGTAGAACAAGAACTGATATTTTAGAAGAGAAAGAGCAGAAAGATTGGTTAATATCAAATGTAGCAAGACAGCAGTTTTAAATTTCATGCAATGGGCTTTTATTCTGTTTGTTCAAACATATTAGAGCTTGAATTAATGACTGGGCTACACGTGTTGATTAACAGTACTTACTAGGGATGACACGAAGGCCTTCTGACTTAGGTGGGACCACGATTTCTCCTTTTCAGTAATACAGTTTAGCAGTCATACCTGATGATCACTTAGTGTGTTTAGTATGTGCAGTCTGAGAGGTCATGAAGCAGTTTTGCTTTCTAGTTACCTGCTTTCTTAAATTGTTGTCATCTTCTCTGCTTTTCTCTTCTGTCAGTAGTTTGCATCTGCTCATGGTCTTTCTTCCGTATGAAAAACAGCAGCTTGTAGCCAGCCATCAGTTTTAAGATCTGTGCATTTGCACAGAAGTCCTTAGCAGATCTTGATTTTTTTGTTTAGTCCTGTTTTGTCTAATCGTAGCTTCTCTCAGCTTAGTTTGCTTTTGGCTGTCAAAGTATACCACGTATCCCTTCAATCTTGGATCTGGAAGCATTGTCTTATTGGTAACTTGTCACCAGGTTGAGAATCAGCTTTATTATTTGGAAAAAAAAGTGTATGTGAAAATGTTTCTTTATTTTACCCTGTCATAACTTATCTGGGAACTTGAGAATTACTGTTGGAGAATAAAGTTAAAGACTTACTGGAAAAAAAAAACCCTGCATGGGTTTGGCCGCCTCAGCTCAGCAGCACAGTGTTAACACAGAAAAAAATATCTTCATGTTTTCCATTGCCCAGGTGAAATCAGGGCTCTGTTACAAAAGTTTTGGGAGTTTCATGTTGCTATGGTCTCTGTGTCACTAAAATTATGTAGAAGAACATTTCCCCCCCTCAGTTCAAGTGGTCTTGAACAAACTGATTCTGTCTGGTTTGCATCAAGCCCAGTGCAGTTGTATTTTCCTTCAGCAGGGCATTCTGGGCCATGATAAGTACAGGGGGTGGAAAACTGAGGAGAGAATATTACAAATGGACAGAAGCTTACAGCTTTTCTCCAAGTGATTTCACTGAACTGCTGTGCCAACTGAGTATGCAGGCAGGCTCAACAAATCTGCCGTCAGGGCTTCCTAGGGTATCACCATCACACTGAAAATACATCCAGTCCAAGTACAGAAACCTAATGCAGGAAAGCTGAGAATGTGAAGCAGGATCTCCAGACCTTTCCCTCACAGAAGCGCTGCTTCTGATTTAGGGTGCTGTTATAGCAGGAGCAGGGAGGCCGGGACTGGGCCCGCTGTGTCATCCCAGCCTTATTGTTGGACCACTTAAGATGGTGCTAGTGAAATGAGAGAAAGCAATCAGCCCAGGAAAAATTCCTGTGTGGAAGAGCTATGTTTTGGTAAATAAGGTGGTGCACCAGCACATAGTCTGCCCAGCCCCTTTGTGAAGTGTTCCCAGACATCTCGGGGAATGTGAGTTTCCAGGTGGTTTCTGCTTAGCAGAGAAGATGAGGGAGAGGCTGCTGGGGCTGAAAGGACAAAGCATGAGAAGACATGAAGTATTTCTGAGAAAAAACACCTTGATCCTTGATGTGTGTGAAGCCTGACAGAGCTGTCAGAGCAGTGAACTATGTGACTATGGGTTATGTCAGTGACTCTCTAGTTCAGTAGCACCAGTAGGAAGAGCAAGGCTCTGTAAGAATCTGGTGCAGAAAGACAGAGTTGGTGGGGATGAGGGAAGAGCAGCAAAGATGGGTTTCAATCGTCATTTCGGTGAGGTGACCTCAGCAGCATTGTTCTGAACACATTTGTACTTGCAGAGCCTAGAGAAGGGAGGTTGCAGCTGTTGACATAGAAAATAAGTCCCTCCTGGTGAGAAATTGAATTTAGACTTAAACAAAATGCCAGAGCTTTGAGACCACGTTACAAAATAACAGCATGAAGTTCAGATGGGATGAGTGTGACTGAGCACCATCTTTGACTGCATCCTGGTAGCAGGCTTGGTTGGCAGAGGAAGAAATGGTTTTGATCATATTAAAGACCAAGGTGCAGGTCAGGGCTTGGCTGGGAGGATTAAAGCTCAGTCTGAGGCTTGCTAAGTTTAAATTGATACTCAATATTCATTAAGAGAGGTCAGAAGGCAGGGCTGTATTTTAGCATGAATTGAAGACAAGAGCCGTGGAGATGGAATGAAAGCTGTGATTTCTGGTAAAACTTGTCCAATTCTAGAGGGAAACCATTGCTTAGAAGGAGTGACACCTTCTTCTGGTGTTTCCAGGCCAAAATATTTAAGTGCTGCTGGTATGCCTGTTCATTTTTCTGGGAGGAAAGCCTCTCCACCTGTGTGCAATGCCTGAATGCTCCAAACATTCCGCACAATCTTCAGAGCAATTTTGAGAATGAATCCTTTAAAAAGCATGCGAGTGTGTTCATGTTTTGTGAATAAATGAGATTAGTCACCATTCAACCTTTTTTGACTTAACACTACAAGTACTACTTGACTGTAGCCATGGGAATGCAAATAAAATTGTGAGGACATACCAGTACAATTGTCCAGTAAATGCTACATGCGTCTAGAAAGACATTCTCCCTGTGAAATAAATCGAGAAACTGTTTCTGAACTTTGTGGAAATATTGATAGCTGGGCAAGGCTGAACAAAATTTTTATCTTGGGTATAGAAATGCCAAGATCTGCTAAGCTATGCAAGGATTTTAAAACATTAATCCCTGGCAAAGCTTGTGAGACAACACTCAAATCTGAGTTTGTCTATTTGCAATTGTGGACTTCTCTTCTTGGATTTCTGGAAAGGCACTAACTGAAAAAAAAAATTCTGAAAAAAAAAAGTTGAGCGAAACAGTTTGAAACAGCTCTTATAAGTAAAAAAAAGAAAAAGGGGGGGGAGGATCCTATGCAGCTGATTTTTCAGAAGAGTTCAGCACTCATTATTTGGGGCAGCTCACTTTTCATCTCATCTACTGAATCAAAGTCACTGGGTTTTCAAGAAATCTTTTTGGGTGCTCAGTTCATTTATCTCTAGCCGCAAAAATCAGAGGAGCTACCAAGCATCTTTGACAACGGATTCCACTTTAGGCACTTAAGTGGTAATTTGTTATTCTGAAAGTAAGGCGACCTAAGTGCTGAACTGTGGAAAACTTTCTTCCGAGCACCTTCCTTCCCCCACCTCCCCCTTTTAATCTCTCTGTAAGCATCTGATAGTCCTTTGAGGCAGGTACTTATAACCAAGAGCAAAACAGTGAAGAACAATTGTGTCGCATGGTGTCAGAAGCTCTGGAAATGCTATGAATTCTTACCAAATCAGTGTTTTGTTAACATTCCAAAAGTAACAAGAGTGAATGTGCCTTTAACAGTACTGATAGTTTATCATGTTCCGTTATGATACAAGAAAACAAACCAAGTGTCAATACGTTGTGTGAGTCATTCTAGCTGTACAAAGAACTGCTTGAATGTGCTTGAGGTGTTTCAGTTAACCCTCAGTTGCTCCTTCAAATACATGGAGTCCTGGGGTCGGCGGAGGGGCGAGGGGGACGTCTTGTTCCAGCCCAAGAAAATTTACAGTGAAAGGCTTTGCATTTGAAGAGTTATGGTGTCGGTGTACATTCGGCATGCAGCAGAGGGGGAACGGTGTCAGGACGGCGGCGCTTGCATGTGATGCTCACGGAGGCGTCTTGTGGAAATGTGCTGCTTAAAAAAAAAATTAACAAAATAATAATGAAAGGAAAAAATACCCGTTGGGGACCTGAGGAAAGGAAGAGGGACTTGAGGAGAAGTGCCGGTGCCGCTACCAGCGGCGGCCGCGAGAGGGTGCGGCGGGAGCGCTCTGCTGCCCACCGCCGGCACCGGGAGCTCCGGTGCCCGCACCTTTCCCTCCGCGGGCCCTGCGCGGCGGCGGTGGGGGTGGCAGCTGCGCGTTTCCCCGGAGCTGCGGGGCTCTGGGCTGAGCCGCGTGAAAGGCTTTTGAGGATGTTTTCCAGTCCTTTGGCTCTGCGGGTGTGTCACCAGCATCAGAGGGTGATGCGGGGGATGGCAACTTGGAAAGCAGTCTCCTGAAAGTGAAGGGAGGATGGGGGGCTGCTAAGTTGTGCTGAAGGTCAGTAGATGTGCAGGTAAACTGGTAGGGAAGCTGTGAGAGAGACTGAGGTCCTGGCAAACACTGCGCTGATCTCCTGTGATACGAGTATGAAATCGTTTAGTGTGAGGTCACAGGATGTTCATGAGCATGCTTTTCTCCACTTTTCCTTCATTCTTTCCTTTCTTCCTTTTCTCCCACACTCCCTCTATCCCTTTCTTCTTCCCTTCCCTCCTCCTTTCCTTCCTCTTTTTCTCCCCATCTTTCCTCCCTTCCTCCTTTCCACCCATCTGTCCTGCTGTCATTTTATGCCTCCCTCTCTCTCCTTTCCTTCCTCCATCCTTTTCTTCATCCCTCCCTTCTTTTCTGCATCCTTGCCTCTTTCTCTCCCTTCCTTCCTCCCTGCTTTTCTTCTTTGTCTCTCTTCCTCCTTTCCATCCATCTGTCTTTCCTCCTGTCCTTCCCATCTGCTCTATTTCTGTTAATGGAGACAAAACAATAAAAGGAAAATAAAGCAAAGTATTTCATAAGGGACAGATAGGGATCTTTAACATAACCTCCTGTCTGGAGTAACTGCTAGTGTTTTATTTGTGCATAAAATACTACTTGTGTCTGTTTTTACATTTCTGGTTGTGTAATTTTCTGTGGGATCATTAGATTTGGGGAGAAATTGACCACGTTATGTAGTGTGTTCACTGTGGGCTATTTGACTCCTCCTGGCTCCGACAAGGAGTCCACAGGCTTCACAGGTCAGGGAGGAAGAGAAAGATGTTAATTCATTTGTGACAGTTTGCTTGGGAGCCTTTCCTCCTTCCCTCTGTGCATCTCATTCTCAGGTTTTATGAGCTGATGGTCCTTCCACCTCTGTAAGCAAGGGGAATCCAGGTCAGGCAGTTTGGGCTTGGCATTCAGACTTCGACTCAGGCTGAGCCTTGCTCAATGCCTTTCTCCTGCATTAACAGCTTTCATTTCACCCCTGAGTCAACCACATGCCATGTCCTATGGCTAATGGTTAATCCCTTTGAAGACAGTTACAGAAGCATGAATGCATACTTGAGATGACTAAACAGAGTCCCTGGTAACATCCAGTTGCAGAGGTGAATGATAGAGGTTGTTCCTACTGCCGCTACTGCCAAAAGAGTTAAATTTTAAATCCAATATTGGAAGACTTGTGTGTATGTGGATGTGATGTTGTAGCAGGATTGTTGGCTTCTACAGTGACAGACTCCCCAGTTTTCCTTTGGGGAAGTCCACTGGACTTAGAAAGGAGAAAAAAGGGGCTGTTCTGTCAATGTTATATTGCACCTTTATATGAAACAGCACTGAAAACTGCTCTGAGTTATTGCCTTATATTTGGAATAAATGCCAGTAAATGAAGCAGAGTCCTTTATTCTCTGAATACATTTTTGCATGTAGCCTTGAATTGAACCAAATAAACCGGTGTTGTTTGTTATCATCATAGTCCTTTGAGGTCTACCTGAAATCTGTATCCTTCAAATTCCCCTCTGTGGAACAAGCTCAGTCTGAGAGCAAGCTCCTGTTGCCTAGGAGTCTACAGTCTATGCATGTCCAAGGTCATACCAGATCAGAGTCTGATCCCAGCACAGAAACCAAATCTCCTGACTCACAGTCTAACCTCTTTCTTCAAACTACCCTGTTTCCTCATATATGTCCATTCTAGAGACAAGAATAACATATAGGTAACACAAGCCTGTCTGTTTCCCTTTTTTTTGGTGTGCAAAAAGATTCCTTTCTCTCTGTGAAAATGGGTTTGCTGGAGGGCACTGTGCATTGTTCATATGTCTGTTGCAGAGAGAACAGAAAGATGGGATGTCTTTTTAGGCAGCATGCACATTGCCCACTGGTCCTGTGCAGCCAGCTCTGTGGCAGGACCTGTTTCCACAGGGAGGATATGGGGATGAAGTGCATCAAGGAAGATGTCAGTTGTGCCACTGTGCCAGACCTGCATGTTTAGGGAGTGTCACTTGTAGGATTTAAGGGACTCTCAGAGACAAGGTGGTATTAGAAAAATCTTCCAGCAGCCTGATTCCAAGGGCAGCATGTCCCATGGCAGGAACAGAGGAGAAACTTCCCATGCAGAGCTTTCTCCCTCCAGTGCAAACAACATGACCTGTAAAAACTGGCCAGTAACTGGTAGTCAGTGCCTCCCTCTTGTTTCTGCCCTCTTCTGTATTTCTGCAGTAAATGATATCAGCTTTACAGCAGTGTCCTGATTATCTCAAGAGAAGTTATTTTTGGAGGAGTTAGCTAGACTTTTGAAGAGCGAACCTGAAAACATGAAAGATGCTAGTTGGACCTGTTCTTGGAAAGAGGGGACTGGAAATGCAGAGGTATAAAGCATGCTGTAAAGAGTGTATTCTCCATGGGAGCTCTAGAGGATGAACGGAGCTGTCAGTGCACTGGTGGGGTTAGTTAAAAGGCACTGATTTTAAGTGAAGGCAATTACACAGAGGAAGGACTTGCCTGAGCGTGTGGAGGATTTCTGTCACTCACAACATCTGAGGCAAGGATTGGTATCCTTTTTCAAAGATATGCTATAGTTCAACCAAAAGCTATGGGATGAATGCAGAAATTACAGGGTGAGGTTTTTGCTGTGTGACAGGCTTCTAGCCCAGCCTTCTGAGCAAGTTATTGCCAGACTTAACATTGTAGATTCCAGCAGTCTTGGCCTCATCTTTTTTTCTGTTGATGTATTTTGATTTAAATATGATTTTTTCTTAGGTATCATTTGCGTGGCATGTGAGAAGGTGCTCCAAGTATGCAAAAGGCTAAGTGCAAGTGCTGGATGACAAAATGATCTACAGGGAAAAGAAACTAATTGTCAATGAAAGTGAAACTAAGGGGATGTCATCTTCACTGCTGTCCACAAGAAAAAGCAAGAGAGGGAAGATAATTTCTAAGAACTGTTGAGAGACCAGTAGCTTCATCTAGGCATTTTATTTTAAAGGCAGGGAAATAATTGCACAGCTGCTGCCAGTGACATTGCTTCCTCTTGAGGGGAGGTGCTGAAGAGAGATTCCAAGGCTGCTGAGGATGGCTGTCCCAGGGTGGGTTTTTAAATGCTTCTCATGGTTCACTCTAGGCTTCCGTGGCTTTCCCTTAAGTTGACTTTGTATATAAGTGCCATCAAAGCTGAACTAAGCTTTGATGGTCTAGATAGCTCTTTTTCTGTCCAGGGTCTGTAGTTTGAGTCTTCGGTGTCTGTTTCCCTTTTATTTCTCAAAAGGTCAGACTCTGCTCCTGTGATGAGTTGTGCTGAGTGCTGGCTGCCACAGTAAGCTTGCCAGAAGGTACTCCCATGGCTCTGGCAAGAGGGAAACGGCATGTCAATGAGATGAAATGGCAGGACGATATGTGAAATAAACTTCATTTTTCAAGCTTTTCAGATGCTTTCATCAACAAAAAGTGTTTGGGAGTCTTGTGTTCTGCCACACAGTGTATGGCCCCTGCATACTTTTCAAAGATGCTTAGACATGGGGATGCCAATCCATAAATTTTCACCAGACTCCCTCCAGCACCAAAGACTGCTCAGTGCTTTAGCTGGGAAGCTGCTCGTGCTCTGCTGTCTCCACCATGAAGTAGCCCAGAAATTGCTCTGATTTATACCCATCACTTAGTTTGAAGTGCTGCTTTCCTTCTCACAGTGCCAGGAGGTTTAGACACTTTGTGCTGTCCAGTGGCATCATAAGAAGAATCTTGAGGCAGTCCACTGGCAGTGTTTCCATCTATTTCTGAACTGTAAAAAAACAAGTCTACTTTGGAGGGCCCTTATACTGTGTGCATAAGTGGCAAAGAACAGTCTGCTAACTTGCTTCCATGTAGGCAGTTTTCCCTAAATGTGTCCCAGGAACGTGCACACACAGGACAGGGAAGAAAAAAAGTTGCTGTTGGTGACTTTGAGCGAGATCCCCATAGGAAGAAGAGCTTTCATGACAGACTTGGGTAAAAAAGCCATAAGAAAGACAAAGACTGGATGCCAGCTGTAGCAAAATCACTTGTGCAGTTGAGAGGGGACTTTAGGTCATAGACGGAACAGTGGATCCAGTCCCTCCTACCCATTACAGGCAATTCTGGGGTCACCATGTCTATGTATCTCCCTGTTCTGTGCAGAGTTAGGCCCTGAAAGGAACCTCATCTTCCAGGTTACTTACAAGCAAGCTGACCTGTCAGGAATGCATGAAACTCCTTGAACATCACCGGGACTATTTGCAGACTTGAGCACTTGCCTAAGCACTCTGGTAAATGAAACTAGCTGGGACTGTGTGCAAGGTGAAGATACCACGCCTATGGTTAGGTTTGCTCTTGTCTTAGCCTACGTGGGTACTCATGTATTTTAAACAGTGAGCAGGCCATCTTGGATGTCCTTTGGCAAGTCCTAAAAGGCCCAAGTGAAAATGCAATTAATGACACAGCAAACTATTTAGACCGAGAATAACAAATGAACTTCTGTCCTGCAAAAATAATATTTGGAAGAAATTGAAATGATGCACTGTATCACATCTGCTGGCCTAGAGATGGCAGGGAGAGAAAGATAATTAAATTAAATATCTAATGTTTGCTGCCGAGGTTAATGGTTAACTCAGCTGACCTGTGAAATCAGGTGCTTGTACATTTGCAAGTGTTTTGGCATCTTTCTCATCTTACCCTGTTTACATCGGGAAAGTGATAGCTGCTTCTCATTCTACTCTCATCTAATTAGCTTTTGCAAAGAGAAGGCAAACTCTTCTTTTTTTTCCAAGAGTCATGCGAGAGCAGTATTAGTGCAAACATACATGCAGACTTGTGCACGCACATACGCTCTGGTCCATCACAACTGCAGCAAGAGAGGAGTTAACTTTTAAGTGTTCAAGACCTCCTAGACTTATATTACATCAGAGAATTTCTCCACGGGGAAGTGTCAAGAAAAAAAAAGGCTTCTTTTCTAAGCCATTTTTAATTCGTGGTTCCATAAAAATGCTGGAGCTCCTGGAGAGACCCCCTCGGGGAGTGGTCCTGTGAAATGTGCCAACAGCTGGATGGCACAAATTTGGAAAACACTGCTGTCCTTAGAGAATAGAACTGAAAGCCACTGTGAGAAAGCAGTGCATTTTCCCAAATAACCCTTTCAATTCCACATTAATGTTTTAGAGAGGAACAAATGCATATTCTTTTGATCGCGTTGGGAACCAGACTCTTTGTGGAAAAGCAGAAATCTCCCCACCATGGCTCACAGCAGGGAAGTGTTGAAATGTCCAGAATAGTGAGTTCCCTTTGATTATTTTTTTTAAAGCTGCAGTTGGTTAACAACTCCCTTGACAAGTAAAAGAAATACCAAGCGTCCTCAGGATTGCCTTGTTTCATGGCACGTTTCACGATGCTTCTTGCTATCAGTTTCATGGCAAAATCCAGTTTACGTCTGATCAATCACAAAGAACCCAGGCACAAATAAGAGCTATATATTACTTTGAAGTTGAGGGAAAAGCAACAGCTTGGGGTATTTAGAACTGGAGTTTGTTTGTGAGGCTGTTTCCATTTACAAAACCATGGCGACTGCTGGCTCTATAGCCAGGGAGAAGGTAAGATAAAAAACATAAGACAGGATTACCCTCACAGTATTTGCACATCGTTCTCCTGACCATCAGCAGGGTACGCGTGGGTCCAGTAACAATGCCTGAGGGTTGCAAAGCCTCACCTCACCAGAGCCAGATCCCTCCTTGGACCCAGCCAAGTTTCCTCACCACCTCCCAGCCCCACCAGAGGAGCAAGAGGCAGCTTGTGCATCTGCTTCACACCACGAAGGCTCCCGAGCGTCTCACCTGACCCAGCGGTACCTCCTTCCTCTGCAGCTCGCTGACCTGAAGGACTTCACCATGGCCAAGGGCATCACAGCCAATGATTTATGCTTGCTTTTTTTCTTGTCTCTTTTCCCTGTCACCCACCATCAGCCACGGCTGGAGATGGGATATTCAGCTAGACCAGCTTTTAGTCTGAACAGGATGGTCATTTTTATGGCTGCTGAAATATGCTTGAGGATGAAGAGGATGGGCATGTGTGCCTGTTTGACAAGGGAAAATATTGGGTGTGGAGGATTTTTCAAGCAGGAGTGGAGGATATGCACTTGACCAGGAATGAATGTATCAGCATCTCAGGGAGTCCTTCCTTATGCAGCTGCCCATTTCTTAATGTTGTTGTCTCTCAGTGTTCTGTTGTTGTCCCAGTGTCTGCTACATCTCTTCCCCCAGCAGCACCATCCACATTTGTAACAAACCCTCTTGCCTGGAGCATGCTGTATATAATGTTTCTAGGGAGGAATGTGGGGGTGGAAAGACCACATGAGGTCATAAAGTTTTTGTGGAGTTGCAATTTGATCCAAAAAGTGAATTACCAGGTGCTTCTTCAGAGAGGGATTGGGGGTTATATTTAAATACCTCATTTAGTAAGGCCTTTTACTCCAGAAGAGAATCAATTCCACTTATTCTCTAAATGTGCATTTGTTTTACCATAGCATAATTCCAGGATGATGTTTAAATTGATCAGTAGATTGAATTTAACAAATTAAAAAAAAAAAAAAAGACAATGCTACATATCATTTTTTCTAACACAGGCTACTAAGTAATAAAACTTTAAAAAGGCAATACATTTCAGATGTTTATTTTCAGAAATTTGTCTTTAGTTTGCAGGGAAGGGAGAGAGTCGGGGTACTGCCCCAGTACTGTAATCAGCACTTGAACCCTGTGTTCCGGGGCCAGGGTGGATATAGCATCTATCAATAGGCTTTAATCAAGGAGGGGTGGCAGAAGAGCTTTGATGGCACTCTGCAAATGGATGTACTGCTGCTGGAATGGTTGTTACCTCTTGGGGAGGCTTCCTGTAACAGAGGGTTTGTAGGAAAGGTGTTACACTCCTGTGAGCTGTAAGCGGAGGTGCAGCTGGCTGTGACTTGGCTGGGAGGCTGCTGGGTCTGCTCCTGGTTCTCAGGTGGTCAGAGCTGCTGGAAGCACAGGCTGTATTTTCTTTCTGCTGTGTTTCTGAACAGTGGTGTTGAGCACTGGTCTCCTAGTCACTTGTTCAGGCAATCAGCAGGGGGTATCAGCTGGAGGTAGGCACTGCTTATGCATGCTTGGAAGGCAAGAGCCTGTGGTCAGTGGCCTGTTTATGCAGGGACACCTTGGAAGGCTTATCCAAATGAGCTTTTAAAGCACATACATTAAGCCATAATGGATCACCGCTTGATTCTTTTTTTTTTTTTACCTAGTTCTAAACCAGCCAGAATTAAGATCGCTTTATTTCTGAAGGTGTGGCCCCACCATAGTAACTGAAGCACTTAGATTCACACTTTGAATTTGTTTAAAGTTTTGGAGTTTTGTGCCAACAGCCCTAAAACATCCCTTCTCCCCCTTGCTGCTTATCCTGGGATAAGTCTCTAACTGAAGCACAGCACAGTGCTGCTGTGGCATTACACAAGGTGTTACACAGAGGCAGGGAGAAGTCAGCTAGGGACCATGTTCAAGAGGAGGGGAGAAATGGTGGAAAAGGCGGGTGGGGGGGGATACGACTGGGATTTGTGGGGTTGAACATCAAGCACTGGGAAGTGAGTGAGTGAAGAGAGGTCCTTGGTGGAGAGCAAGAAAAGGAGGAGGGCAGGCACAGAGAGCTTGGGAAGAAAGACATGGCTGGGAGATGAGGGTGCAGGAGGAGTCGCGGAGAGGGACAGGGTTGCTTTTGGCTCAGTGGGAGACTGGAGACTGGGAAAGGGGGGAAACTGAGGCGTGACAAACCCGCAATGAGGTTGGGATGAGGGGGACAGGGAAAGAAGGTGGCCTTGTGGGGGGGGAGGCAAAAGGCTGCCGAAGCAGATGGCATCATGCAGCCCTACTTCCCCCGAGGTCAGCAGGCAAAATGACTTCACTGGCCATCTTCATCATCTTTTCCCCGCCTGCACAGCCACGCTGTTTCCATGCAGTGACCATGGCAACCCAAGTTTTTGACTGGCTGCTCTAGGATGGTAGCTGTAATGATAGCGGTAATGAGTATTGACGGAGGGGAGGGGAGGGCGAGCAGCTGTGGAGCAGGGGAAGTTGCCTGAGTACAGTAATCGTGTTTGGCAGGTCAAGGGTGAACCGTGGCCTGTGGGAGTTGTACAATGCCCAAGGCTAGCAAAGTGGTGTTATAATAAACCCCAGATGTTTCCGCTATTTACAATGTATACGTTATGTTTAAACCTGAAAATGCATCCTAGGATCTGGTGGGTAGGGAAACAGTTATTAGCTGCTTGGAAATGACTTGCTGGTAATGTATCTGTTCCCCCTTGATATTAGCTGTTGCCTGTTTAAAATATAAATCTTCTAAGCAGAGACCCTCATGAGCAGCTTCTTTGCCAAACCAGTGGTTCCATTCAGCTTCATGAGAAACAGCACCGTTTCCCCCTGACAGCTTTTTGGGAGGGTGCAGGGCAGGCATGGCGGCCCTGAGAGCCATGCTAGCTGCCTGTGTGCCTTGGTGTGGGAGAGTCGCTGCTGTCAGGCACGGGAGCACAGCCAGCCACAGGTGCGCAGAAAGCACCGTTTAATTTCCCCAGACTAATTGTTTTAGAGCTGGGAGCCAGAACCCTTGTGAGATGTCATGGACCACAGCAGAACCACAGCAACTTTGAATAAACATTTAAGAGGGAGGGGGATTTAGTTGGTAAGGCTTTTATGTCAAAACAATGGCATGTCTACAAGAATAAATTAGACAGCTAAACTGTGAATTTACAACCCAATGGTTGCTTTGCCCTAACCCTCTAGGTGATCGGTCCTACAGCTGGTCTAGGCAAGGCACTCAAATATTAACATTTAAAGTGAATTAGTTCAACTGTGGTAAGCCCTGGAGCGGATGTTACTGCTCAGAGATGACTTGTTTTGATGGGTGTGGGTATCCCATGGATTGATGTAAATGAGAGTTGAATCTGCTTTGGGAGTGGATTAAACCAAAGCCACCTGAATTCGGAAGGGATATGTCCGCTTTGATGTTTTATCAGATTTAACTAACGCAGGAGGAATGCATGCCTTCAGTAATTGTAATTAACTCCTCATGCGTGTCCCCTGTCTCCCGTGCATCAGTCTGCTCTGTGCCATTCTCACCCCTTGCATCAGCACTTTGGGTACGAAGGGGCTTGTCTGGACCCCTCACTACGGGGTGTACAGAGACTGGCCCTTTGTGTCAGGAGTGGGAGAGGAGTGCTTTAAGCTAGGCTGTGCGAAAACATTGCTGAAGGTCAAGCAACAGTTTGCAAGGAAAATGGCCAAAACCGGGATGCACCAGTTTAATTTACTTCTGCCAAGAATCCTTTTGCCCACGATCCCCGGGGCGTGTGGGAGGGTTGAGCAGTCACATTACACAGTATTTGCCATGTCTTTTGGGTCTGTGTATAAGTGAATCTTGGGGATTGGGGAGCAAATTATGCTGGGTTTGACAGTTTCCGTCATGTTTTTCTTCCTTGTTCTCTGTTTCTATCTCAAACGTTCCCTGTGCAGCTATCCCATCGCAAGTCTACTGTGGCTTTTATTAAGGGTGAAGTCTTTTTTTCCTGAGCTTTATTGTCCTCCCGCATCCCGTGTGCCTGCCTTAGAGTGATTTTCTTGAATTCTAGTCCCGATGGACAGGTTTCTGCCTAGCCATCCAGTTTTGCAATATTTCACATCATGCCTCATAAGAAGGGAGACAGCACAAGCATTCTGCTAGGCAGACTGCCTGCGTGGTGTCCACTGACAGTGGCTTTCTGTACCTCTCTGATTCACTTGGACTTGTTATCATGGGTGAAGGACCAATCATTTTAGTGGTTTCTAACATGATACTCTAGTTTAAAATGCAGTAAGCCACTCCAGTCAGTATAAATTTAATGCCTGAGGTGACTGAGTGTAAAATCACTAAAGCTCTGTAAATTCACATCCCATGAACCAGCTTCCCCATATGAAAAGCTCAAAGTGTAGAAATGTCAGTTGTCTGAGATCTTTTTTTGAATTCTAGGCTCGTCTGCTTTGCTGATTGAGAAAAGTTGGGGTTTTTTAAATGTTTTTCATTATTTCAACATGATGACGAATTTTTTCAAAGTGCAGTTGCTGAATAAGATTTTAAACAGCAAAAGTCTGCGTTTTTCTCTCCCAATCTGTGTCTAAAACTGAGATGTCTCTCCTTTTTTAAGGATGTGATGACCTTACTCAAATGTGGCTCATAAAGTCACTTCTAGTGCTTTCTTCTTAGTGAGCCTGTTGATTGCAAATTCAAAACATGGTTTAATAGAATTTCTGCTTCTCTCCTCTCCTGTGTGTCTAGCAGATGCAGCTAATGCAGGTCCTGTCAAAATTCACTTTTTCTGTGTTTTAATCTCTATGCAGAATAATGTCAGATAACAAATACATCAGATAATGCATTATTTTCCAGCATTAAAAACATCTAAGAATGTATAAGGTGGTTGTGTGTATATTCAGTTATACAGT
Organism: Alca torda; assembly: GCA_008658365.1. Taxonomy (NCBI): domain Eukaryota; kingdom Metazoa; phylum Chordata; class Aves; order Charadriiformes; family Alcidae; genus Alca; species Alca torda. Next base: position 52,838,847 of record CM018101.1, on the reverse strand, counting down.
TGTCTAAATGGAGGGCAGAGGCAGCATATCCTCAGAGCTTGGAAAACTGAGTTACCAAATTGAGAATAATGGCTATGCTTAATAACAAATAAGAGCATCATAATCATTATCAACCAGTGAAAATCCTTCTCTTTTTTTTTCCCTTTGGGGGAAAGAATGGGGTACAGAAAGGAAGAAGATGATTGAAACCTTCTGTTTCGGTCAGTTCTTCCTCTGATTATTTAAATTATGTTTAAGATTGAGGAAGCAAGCCATGGGGATCAACAGCTGTCAAACCTCTCACTACTATCAAAACAATTCCATCTCATGAACACTGAGAAATACTGAGAAACAAAAAAGTTGATAATTTTTTTCTCAGAAAGATTGGGATGAAGAGACTGCAAGGAGAATGGCACCTGGCCCTGGAGCTTTTTGCCTTTCTTGGCATGGAAACCTGGACTTCCATAATTAGACCCTGTGTTTGGTGCATATTCAGTCAACCCTGGGCACGTCTGTGAAGGCTGCAGATAGAGGTGCCACACACTGACAGTAGAGATGATCAGTTTGTTGTTGTTTTGCTGGATTTTGACCCTCCTCTGTGCACTCCCAACTCATGTCAGATCTATTAATGAGAATGGCCTTTGGTCCCTTTCACACGTCCCTGAACACACAGTGTGCGCTCACTTCCTCTCCCTCCATGACAAATAGCTTGATTGTTCTGGAGGCTCCGGGAAGATGCTATTCTGATACTGTTTTTGCTTAATCCTTGGTCTGTTCGTGTACTACTGGAAATTCATGACGCTTATGAGAAAAAACACTCTGCAAAACCAAGATCATACCTGGAAATAACAACTTCCAAAGCCCAAAGAGTGCCTTAAATTCTTTCCATAAACAGTGGTTGAAAAGGAAAAATACAGTAGACATTCAGTATAATGATACTGTTGCTTTTTATTAAGATTACTTTTTTCAGCCATTTTGGGTTTTATGACATCTCTCAGTAGACGGACAGAGATTCAGAATGAGGTAATACTGTGCAAACAGTATCCTTATCATCTACAGAGCACTTTTCTGGCTTGACTGTCTCAACTTCTTTTAGCAACAATGGTGTCCTGCTTGGTTGCTTTCTACATTAAATTCCCTTTGCAGCCAGAAGGGGGACTCAGGATATTAAATTTCAGCAGATGCGGTGAAATCATCCCTTATGTTCATTCTTCTTAACATCCCTTTCTCATACTATTGCGGTTCTTTCTTGGCTTCCTCCATCAGTCTTTCATGGCTTGCATTTGCATAGCTTTCGTTATTAAGTACTTACCAACGTAGGACAAATTTTGCAGAAGGAAGTACCGAAATGTTAGGACACATGGCTGAAAGCAGGTTCCAGTCCATCAGGAAGAGGCTTTGGTGTATCTTTTCTTTGTCTATTTGTCACAGGGTTTTTCAGCCCCTGTATTACTTGGTCTCCGCACAGTTATATCATCTCCCCAGTATGTAGGAAGAATCCCAGACTGTAATTAGTAGGGGAATATTTTGGTGGTTGTGACACCCAAACACAGGGGAATGTTGTGAGATGCAAGAGAGGGTCCTTGGTATGCTGGATGGACTTCCCACCATCACCCAGCTCATGACGAGAGAGAATAAATGCACATTCCTAAGCAGAGGTATGCATGTTGCTTCATGATGACAGCAGTAGTGAAATAATCTGTGAGAGGAAAGCCAGAGGTAAAAAAAAATGGTAGAAAAGCCAGATGGTGTGGCCACATCATTGTAGGTAAATAGCAGACTCATCTTTTTGCTCATCACCAGGAAATAAATCCTGCCTGCCACTGGGCTTCTTGTGAGACAGCCCTGTTCTCTGCACTTATGCCATCTTTCAGGGCTGAGCCTTAAAGAAAACCTGATACACCTGCCAGTTCTGCTGCTGGAGTTGCACAGCAGTTTCCATTGTAAACCCTTGTTTTCCCAAACCTTTTTTAGGATCAAGCTTTTATGTTTGATTTATTCATGTAATATGAGTTTCTTTCTCATGCCTTCTAGAGAATCTGGACAAAAGAGATGACTGGCAACCCCCTGGGGTTCAGCACAGTTGGGGAGAAAGTTATGCATTCTGCCTATTACATGCTATTTTCAGTGAAAATCCAGATTGGAACTTGACATGATACCATCTATTTAGGATAATGTGGTTTTGTTTGGTTCATTAAAGACTGCTTTTTTGTGAAGACTACTAAAAGTAAGAAAAAAGTGACAACACGTAAGAATTTGAGCATTATACAGACACTCTCTAAAGGGAGACTTGGTTGTGGTTTGCTACTTCAGTCTCATCTTATTGCTTGGGGAAACTTCCCTCTCGTGTCTGTCAAGGAGCAGCAGTCTCCGCTAACAGCTTTTGCAGTTATTCACTTCAGATAGCTTCAGAGAGGCACAGTGGCCACATGTGTTGAGGCTGGAGCCTTTATTTTAATTCTGGCTCTGCAAGAAGTAGATGAGCAATCTGCTGGGCTGCCGCAGTATGACACCAACAGCAGTGTGTGGGAATCTTCTTGATTTTCCTCACCTGGATTTTCTTCTGGGTATTTGTCTGAGGGTACTCCCGCATGAGATTTTGACTCTGTTGGCACTGTAAAGAGCGTGTAGATTGCTGCCTTCCTTGCAGCTCAGCTGTCCAAAGGTGAACAGAGATGGTTTGAGATCTGGTGGGACTCTGGTGGAAACAGCTTTGCTGCACATTGGCTTGCAGTCATTCTACTAATGCTTTTCAGTAATTTCTCAGCAGCAGAATAACACATTTTATGCTGGATGCTATGTGTATACTGTCTAGGCTATTTCATGATTTAAGTCAGTATCCTGGCTGGGAATTAAAAGCAAAGGAAGAATTTCCTCTTGCAGAAATAACAACAAACTGAAACTTTTACGAGAAATTGCGTGGAACAGATAGATCACAGTACATGATATGCAGAAATCTCCATCTCAGTAGTGACAAAATAAAGCTGTTAGTCAAAAGGCTATTATCCTTGAGAATGAAACAAAAAGGAGACTAGCAAAGGGATGGGACATTGGTCTGATTAGTCCTTTTGTGCAGAGCTCTGTAATCACATTGATGTTTTTCTACCCTGAATGATGAATACATAATAACATGTATGAGTGTTAACACACAAAGTCACTGTCATTAAAGTTAGGTTTCTTAAATCAATTCAACTGAAGCAGAGGGAACATTGCCTCTAGAAAGACCTGTTAGGACTAATTTAATCCAGAAGTTTATTGATTCAACTTAATTTGTTAAGGAATTGATTTTAATGTGAGTTTAATCATAAATCAGCTTTAAATCAATTTAAGTGTGTTCATGCTGAGGCTTTGCATTGGTTTAAATAAAATTGATTTATGCTTTACTTAAAAAATCTGCAAATTTGTATATAGACAAGGTCCGTACTTTGTTTTTTCCCCTTAGAAAGACTGTAGCACATTTCTCTGTCTTCTGGGGTGAAAGTCTAACTGTATCGAATCAATGACAAAGCATTTTATTTTCACAGGGCCTGAATTTTACCTTAGTACTGTGCTGGGCCTTCAGTTCTTATCGTATAGCAAATGAAGCCCTGGATACTTGCACACTTGATATAATCAATTTTCAGGCTGTGATTTTATCCAAAACTGTGACACACGAAAACCATTTGCAAGTTTAAAAGAAGAAGTGGGGGAAGGGAGGTTTACTTGATTTACCATGTCTTTATTCTTTTTACTGGCAGCCTGTTCAGAACTTACGTGGAGTTTATTCTTCCAGCTCCTTTTTACCTAAACTTTACAATATGGTCTCCGTTCTGTTAATGGAGAGCCTAGATTGGGGAATAAACTTGGGAAAATTATGCACGTTACTTACTATACTTTATAGATTTGAATGGATCTAGAAGGTCTGCCTGTGGCTTCTACATAAAGAATATCACCTTCCTACAATAAAAGCCATAATTCCTGCCCAACAATAGATACTGATAGCCACAATCACAGGGGTTAGATATGTAGGATGTTAAATAATTACTAACCGTTTAATGCGTGTTATAGTCTTTTTCACATAGTCACAGATTTTAAGGCCATTGGGGGATTTTGACAAAAGGTTACATAAACACGTAGCAGGATGGGCTTGATCGTTATGGACCAGGAGCTCCAGGCTGGACTTGATGGCCTGGAGATCTGTTTCACTTTGAGATCTGTTTCACAGTGTCCCGTGTTTTTGTGATGATCACACTCCTGTGTGGCCCACCACTTCACATTCACACAGGTTTCCTGGTATGCAATTACACGACTTATCGTTGACCTGGAATATATTTTTAAAAAGCCTTGTAATTTTTCCTACATAATTTTTAAACTTTTGCCCACAGTCCGGAAACCATTTCCGAGTTGCATAAAGTGTTCCTGTCTCTCTTCCAGTGGCTGCTGGACCATGGCATGTTTCTGCACGCTTTACTGATCATGTGGTTATGGATTTTTTGGAGGTTGACCTTTAAAAGGATGTCTAATCTCGTATAATGATTTAACCAGGGGAGATGGTTCTAATTAGGTCTTTTTGCGAGCTGTTCCTGATTGCAGGTATTTAGCAGTATTTATTCTTAAGAATTTTGTTTAATTTTTCACTTCTCTGAAGACAGCCCGTGCACATTTTCAAACAGGTGTGACATAAACATTTCCTTTTCACTGCAGTTTCCTTTTTTGTTTTGCCATAGTTGAGACTATAAATGTGGGGTTCGGTATACGTTGGAAGGAAATTATACTGAAGGGTATACAATGAGATCCTCTCTGCACACTGTGCAAGTCCATAATGTTGTGCCATGTTTATATTTTTGCTGAGCTGGGTTTGAGCTGATGATATGCGCGTAATGCCCAGGTGTATCCAGATCCTCCGTTCCTGAAATGAGTCAAGTGGCTTTCGGTCTCATTGGCTAAACTGTTTGCATACCTTCTGGTGAAAAAAAAAGGAAGATTTTGCTAACGGATGTTTTCAAGGGATGGCCACCTCAGTCAGCTGAAGGTGCCAGGGCTACTTGTGCTGTGTCCCTGGGGAAAGGCACATCCTTTCGTTGTGGGAGTGGCACCCTTTTGGCACTGTCAGACCACGTTGATTTTCCCCTTAGCATGTAGATATTAAAGCAGTCATCTTCCGAATTGACTTAGGAGCGGAGGCGCAGTACGCTCCACCACCAATAGCTCTGACATTTTGTACCTGGTGGAGATTCTGGCAGGCAGGGGCAGGTGAATTGCTCTTTTGGGTGTTGTGCAGCTGGGATGGGGCTGGCACATACTCTGCTCCATCTGTAATCAGCACCAGAAGAAAATGACTAAGAAAAACTTCAGAGGCAACTCTGGTTAAGTCTGGGTAGGCACAGATCCCACTTTTGGGTTGCAGTCTGGAAGGGCTGTCCTTGCCTTCCACAGGTGTCCTCCATGCAGTCTTTGAGCACAGAGATGTTTTTGTGGCCTATGTCTTTCCCCAGGCTATGCTGAACACCCACATAAAATTCAGAAAAAGAGTATTGCTAGGAGTTGACCATCAAGGATTTAAAGGAGAGGAGGGGAAGGAAAGTGGCAAATGAGGAGCCAATACCCATAGTGCTAAGTTTGAATTGTGCATTAGCAAATCAATGTTTCGAAGTTATTCACACTACTGTGAATATTTTATGCAACCTGTAATGCAACAGCAACTTCTTACTTCTGATGCTCCAATTAATCTTGTTTTCTCCAAATTCATTTCTACATTTTGATTTTGTTTCTGTTCATGTCAAACACGCCATCAGACAGGTTTCAGTTCAGATTTTCCACATTCCCACCTCAGTATTTCCACATAGATGAGTGGTTCTTTGTGAGGAGGAACATTAGCGGACAAATGAACCCCCAAAACCAGCAATTGTGCCTGGGGATGCCCAGAAATTTTCTCGTCTACTTTGTGGATGGCCTCTGTGTGAACTTTGTGAGAGGGAGATTGTTCGTGACTTTTGGAAAGGCAGTTGTTTTGGTAAATCCCATTTGAGGTCTTTCTGTGTACTCACTAATTATTCTTTCCCGTGGTTATATCCCCAAACTCAGATTACTCAGATATCCTTGTGGTGGTGGCAGTGACTCAGGCTCTGTGAACCCATGCAGGATGAGGTGGTTAGCGGTCCCTTGTTGAGGTACCCTGCATCCCACGGTCTGGGAATCTCCTTCTGACCACCATTTCCATTGTATTTCACCTGTCATGACACTCCCTTTTCACCGTGTTGTTTTCATTTGTTAATAAGGCACCCATGTGGGCAGCAGGTCCTTTGCGTTTTCCTGTTCAACATGGAAAACTGTTTTAATATTAGGGAAATTTATGTGAATCCTGTGACTACACCATTGTCTGATATCATTTAAATTCTGCAGTGTGCACTATTGTGACTGACTTGCTTCTATATGTACTTGACTGAGCTCTCACTGGGAGTAGGGACAATTTGGCATGCTTAATTAGGAATATCTCAAACCAGGCACATTAAAGTGTGGTGGTAATGTCAACGGATGTGTGGTGTTATCCCTTCTTTCAAGGCTTCCAGAAGGAGAGGAGGAGATGCCTGCAGCACTTTTGAGCCCTTAGATTGAAAGGCTAAAGCTTTAAGGAAGCTATTAAAAAAAAAAAAAGAAGCCAATTCTGCCAAAGAGAGAAAAAAAGAGAGTTACTTAAGAACTGGATTTTCATTAGTAATCCAGAGAAATAACCTCTGAAATTATACCAAAGGAGATTATTGTTGCATTGCACATCTTTCCTTCCTTGCCTTTTTTTCCTCCATTTGTCTTTATTCAATCATATTGATGATCTTAGGGCACACCAACGTGTCTACACAGGTACCACAGCTGAGAACCAAAGTTTAAGTTTTGTGTGCCTCAGCCCAGTGATCTGGTGAACCTTCCAAGTCTGGCTGTAAGGCGTAGTCTGAGACCCATCCAAGTTAACAGTGCAGTCACAGCCTTTGCTTTTAGGTGGTTCTCTCAGCTGCCCTAATCTCTATTTGGTGACTTCCTGCATGCCTTTTTTCAAGCAAAGATAGAGATTAGTGATGAAAATACGCTGGAAAGCAAAGAAGAGAAAGAGACATATGTAAGATGCAGCAAGCTGTGCTTCCTCCCCTCATCTGACTTCAAGGAACACAACTTGAGACAGAGTTTTTTAATGTGAAGTCCTGAAATTCAGCTTCTAAATCAGAAGTGGCTTCATGTAAAAAAAAAAAAAAGCACTGAGTACTTACAAGTCCCCTTGAAGTCCCCAGGATTTATGCTTGCATAGCATTTCTGTGCATTGGATTGCTTTCATTTTAGTTCTCAAATAAAGATTCTGGAGTCTACCTTTATGCACTTAGGTATGTAAAATATGGACCTGCAGATTTTTATATTGACTTTATGAGCAGTTGTCCCTGAATCGCTTATTGGATAGCAAGTATATTTATTTACGCTGTCCCCACATTTGCAGTCTATATGATCAGGTTTTTATATTGACAGTGTCTAACAGGATCATCAAAGTTTATCAGGGATGCAGCCAGTTGGAGTCAGCTGAAACATTGTGAACCAGAGGAGAGAGCATTTAATGCAATCAGGTGGTGTGTTTCTGCAGACACAATCATCAGTAAACAAATTAAGTGCTGACCTTTAAATTGTAATCTTTAGGTTAGGCACTTGCTCACACCCAGCTTCTCTTGTGAAACCTACATTTTACTATCTTTGAATGCAGTTCCCTGTCTCTGAGGAGGTCTAAGCTCAGAAACTGATATCTTGAGTGACTGCAGGAGACTGGACAGCCTGGCATTATCTTGTTACACTGAATAAATGGGCGCTCTCAGGCTTTCCCTTGTGGACATGATACTTCTAGACATACCGGTTTGTCACTACTGTCCGTTTTCTGGCTCTGCTGGAGATGCTTTTCACTTGTAGTGTGGAAGGGGGGAGTAGCGAGACCTTCTCCATTTGCACAGTACTTCTTCTATATGTCCATCTTCAGTGTTCTATTGAAAATCCTACCTTCCCAAGGTTATGTTATGAGTTGGCCCATGATACTCTTATTGGAAGGGTTTACTGGGCTTCTGACAGGGAGAATGAAAAGAAAGCAAGCTCAGAGAGCAGCTTCATTGCTAGGGGTAAGTATCCATGAACACTGGCAGGACACACCATGTACTTGAAAGCATCTCACCCCGAATAAACAAATACTTTAGGTGGAGGTCTATGAGTTTGTTGGATGCACCGTTACTTTGAAAGGACCCGATGAGAATTCAGCACTGTCATACCTAAACCTGTCAGGTTCACTGAGTTTAGACTCAAATGCTCCACAGCATGAGATGAGCAGTTCCTGGTCAGGGTAATTAGAGTTGCAGCTGGCTTTGTGATTAGCTTTTGGGAGTAGTTACTCTGATTTATAGTGGTATTTGCTGGTTCCTCACTCATCCAGTGTTCAAAGAACATGGCTGTCGCACTCTATCCCTCGCTTATTGCTCCATTTCTTGGCTCTTGACCATGCTGCTAGACACTCCTGTGGAATTCCTCTTTCTTTTGGCCTTTACAACATCTAAAATTACTGCAAAGATTTCCTTTTAACATCACTAGAAGAATGAGATTCTGTGGATCTTGGTTTTACATGTACTGCTGAAGACAAATGTCAGGCTTGTGTTTTTCCTTTTGCTCTTCTACACAGACGTAAGTATTCAAATCATACCAAGACACAGAAGCTGAAGTGCATCTGGCAGTATTTTCAAAAGAGTTCAGCACTGAGAAATTCACATTTAACTAGCTAAATGATTTGTTTGGTTTTCCAATCTCTCAGCTCGTGTTCAGTTACTCTGGTATTTTGGAGAGCTGATTGTGTGGGATTATCTCTGATCATTACCTGCAGTGTTTTATCATGTAAGTAATCTGCACAGAGACTCAGCATGCTACAAGGAAATAGCCAGATTTTGAAAAGTGTTCAGGATCCAAATGTTGTCTGAGAAAATAATAGCAGAATCAAAACCAACAGAAAAAAACAGAATTTGGGGTTTTTTTTTTTAGTTGTCTAAGCAGGAGCAGTATACATTTTAAAGTGTAGTTTATATGTTTTATACCAAAGGCTTTAGAAAATCTGGCCTGCTGATGATAAACCAGAGCTTGATTACAATCTCATATGCAAGGGCAGAAGGATTTTTGGAAATAATATAATTTGTCTTGCATTACTGCCCTGCCTTGAGCATTATGCTACAAAAAAGCAAGTCTGAGGCCAAGGCAATGGGTGTTATTCTTGTGGCTTCTATTACCACTCACCAAGCTGTTGGTCACAATTTTGCACAGCACACTGTGCACATGTGCGTACTGGCAAGCATGCCTAATACATTCCCATGCTCAGACTCTTAAAAGGCTTTTTGCCTTCCTAGGAAAAGAAAAGAAAGCCGGGGAGGGGGGCAGGGGGAATGAACCCAACCACTCATGGTGTTCACTACAGCTGAAAGCGTGTAGTTGTGTGATAATATTTTGCAGGTTTCCTGTTTAATTTGTTCAATGTGTTGAGCTTCCATGCAGATTACTATACAATCAAACACTGAGGGTGAGGAGATTGCTGCGCTTTGCCAAACTCACCAAAGCCTGGAGAGAAGTTATCTCCAGTCGTACGTTATCAGTGAGTCTTTTAAGCGAGAGAATATGGAAATATGTGTTCCTTATCTGCAATGTTATTATGCAGGCCGGCAGACGTACATTCCTGAAAAAATTGCTAACAAAATGACAGATACTCAAGCCATCTTAATAAGCAGAGATCCAACACCTTGCATGCTTTTGCCTGTTAAACCCTTCCAACAGTGCAGGACTTCTGCTGACACAAGTGCTGTGCTGCATTGTGAGGGCTCGTCACAGCGTGACAGCCCTCTTGCTGTTGACGCCCCTGTTGCTTTCTTAGAAAGTCTGTCAAACCAGGGGAGGTCTGTGGGTCAAAGAGAGAGGTCCTGACCGGGGAGCGTGAAAAGCTTGGGGTTAAATGTGAGTGCTTTTCTGTGTGTCTAATTGACTCCTAAAATGTGAGGCCCTCCTGCGTTTCAGCACAAGGAACACAGTTAAAGTGGATCCACGGCACCTTTCATTCAAGCAGCGACACTTCTGGGGTGCTTCCACACTTAGTTTCTGCTGTTTCTCTTCAGGATTTGTCTGTTTTCTTTGCTACCTGGCCCTTCTGTCATGGGCGGCACGTGTGAGGGCTCTGCTGCTGCCACACCGGAGCTGCTCACACCAGCACTGCCCAAAACCTGACCCGCAGGAAATGCTTCCGTTTTCACGGTACTGTTCGACTATGTCATCCTGTCCTGCGTGGCACCTTAACCTCCACCCGTGCAGAAAGTGTTTTTCTTGCCCTTTCTCCCTCGTTCCTGCCGGCGGCGGGAGCGGTGCTGCGTGACAGGCCCAGCGGAGGAGCAGTGGAAAGGAGCCAAGCTGGCAGGAGATGCCACAGGGACAAAGGGGGAAGAGGCAGAGAGGCAGGCGGGAAGGGGGGTGTCGGGGGAGAGCAATGTCTAGTTATCGTTGTGAGCATTTCTGCCTCCTTTAAAATCATTTTTACCCCTCAGACAAGGTCCTGTCTTACCAACGCCAGAGAAACTGGCACAGACAGCGATGAAAGTCAACTGCCTCTTGCACCAGTGGAAGCTGTAGCTGATCTCGATCCAAGCACAAAATGCTGTGGTTTTATCAGCACAAGATTTCTCATATGCCTGGCAGGTCTGATTAGCTTTTGCAAAACTGCAGCTGAAAGGAAACAAACATAGTGTAAATGAAAAGGAGAAAAGAAAAAAGGAGAAACAATCTCTTTTCTGTCATGTCTGTGAACAGCTTTTACTGCTTTCCCTGGAGAGCCTGCATGCTTGGACAGCGAGTTACTGTGAATTAGTGAGGGTCACTGCCATTGATTAAATCCTCTTTTATGTTTCCTGGTAACTCCTGAATTATGGCAAGAGTTGAGCATATTAATTTAACACTTTTTTTTTTTCATTGACAGTTCTGATGGAGGAAAAAATCTGCAAGTCATTTTGAGCAGATAATACTGAATTAAAATAAAATTCAGGAACAAAATGGCATCTCCCTTTTATTCCTGGTTTCACAGTGCTATGTTGACAAGAAAATCAATAACAAGTTGACGTCTTAAGCACCGAAATTTTGATTTTGCAATTGTGGTTATTCTCTTAATTTATGCACGAAATGGACTAAGACTATAATAAGTGAAATATATTAAACTAAGGAATACTGCCTTTTTATTTCACACCTCTGCAGCTCCTTTTCTTACGTAGTGACCAAAGACTGTAACCTTAACTCTTTAATGACAGAACGAAACTATCAGTACAAACCTCAGTAGTAAAGCGCTGTTAATTAATGCTAATTATTTTTGCTGGAAAATGTAAAGATTGGTATTTTTTAAAATTTTTTTCTCTCTTTTGGTTAAATGCCTGAATATTTACACGTGTGTGCTTATGTAGATGTATGTATATATATAAATACACACATACTTATAAAAGTGCATATATTTAAACATATTGGTTTCAGAATGGTGTGTGGGCATTTGTTTTTCAGAAAGCAAAAATTGTTTTGGTAGCATTTTTGGAACGTACTGAAATTTCCAAAATTATCCTTTGGGGGTTGGAAAGTGGAAACCAACATTTGAGAAGACATTCTGGGGGAGATTTCTTTCTGGTCATGAAGTCCTGGGCCTAACCTGACCCATCCCAGTGCCACCCTGACCCAGTGTGTAAAACCTCGGTTGATGCCCTCCAAAGAGAAGGTCTCCCTCTGAGATGTTTTGCTGATGTCTAGCCTTAAACTTCCTGCAAGGGACTTGTTTTCTGCACCAGCAGAGATACAAGGAAAAAGTTGTCATCTTCCTCTTAGTCAGGATTTTTTTAAATTATTGAATTACTCTGTCTTCTGCTGGTGGCCCAGCAGGTTCCACCTCATTTGCTCATTCACTGCAGACCACTTTTTCCCAACCACCGTTGCTTATGCTGCTCTGCTCCAGGCTCAGTTTCCAGGGGAATCAGGCTTTCCTTGGTTTCCCTGGTTTTTCCTGGGATCAGGAAGGTTGGCTTGTGTATGGGACAGGCCATGCTGCTGTCTGCAACAGGCAACTGCTTATTGGGCATGTGTGTATCCAGCCCTTTATACACGCTTCTCATAATTATGGCCATGGTGGTGCTGCGCGGTTTTTGTGTGATTGAAATAATAATTAAGGGCAATTGACGTCAGCAAGTCTCCACAAAACCACAAGCAACAGATATCAAAATGTAATCAAGCATGTTCCAGTTTGTTAAAACATTTTCTTGTACAGTACCGTATTGGAGACTTGTTGGTGTCCCAATGAATGCTCCTGATTGGCATGTTATGGACTCATTTGGTCAAAAAAACAAAACACACTGCACCTAGAGGTGCTGCAAGGGGATACTGGCTCCCCGGAGGTACAGACCAACAACAACAGGGCGCAGCTGAGCCAGAATGGACTCACAAGCTATCACCCATCAGTTGACCAGCTGTAGCTCCCCATATTAGCTCTCCTCGGTTGTACAGTAAAGGTGTTATCTTAAGCCGAGGGGAAGTAAGGTTAAACTAGGTGTTTTACCTCAATACCAGAGCATGATAAAGGCTGGTTTACAGCTAGCCCACAGGGTAAAATGAAGGGTAGTGTCTCACAGAGGGACTGCAACTTCTCATGAAGCCTGTGCTCAAAGATTGGTACTGGTTGTGGAGTATTATTTAACTTAGAAAGCGATGAATGGTTTGAGATTTACCGACACAAGAAACACTATTGCCACAATGCAGTAGAAACTGAGATGCGTCAGCTGGAGCCCTTCAGTGTGTGGGAGCCATTGGCTGAGCCTTTTCAATGCAGTGTCCCCTTCTGGGTCCAAAATACCCTTAATTGATATTGATTCTCTTGATGGGCTTCCAAGCCCATTGTCTCTTGCCTCAGGGAAAGGATATGGCCAAGCTGAGGTTTGAGGTAGGTGTATAATGTGGGTTATAATGTTTGGCTGGAGCAAGTCTTTCCCTCAGATTAGGGAAGCTGTCAAACTTATATTTATGCTTTTAGCTCTCTGCCACATCAGTTGCACCTGGAGCCTTTGGGTAGCCCCTGACTCATAACAGTTGAAATAAACAAAGCAGCAAGACATCCTCCCTTTCTCTGTTACCTACCAAGGCTGCCTGCCTCAGTGTGCTGTCTTGCATCTAGGTGCACATGATCAATTAAGTGTTGTTAGTGCTCCATACCGTATTCAGAAGCAGCACTTTAGTTCTCACTAAGACTGCATATGGCTTGCAGGGTGTAAGACCCATGTAGGAGGACTCCAAAGGGCCAAACGAGGCTGTCATTAAGTGCGCCTTTATGCTTTAGGGATGGTATGTAACCTTATTTTACAGGTTTTGGTGTAGAAGCATTGCTAGTCTTGCTGGGGTTTTGCTCACTGTTAGCACTGTTTTCCCTTCTGAGGATGGCCTAATCACCAGCACGTTCTTTTATTTCTTTAGCGGTGCCTCCCAAATTGAAGGAAATGAAAAACCAAGAGGCTACTGTGGGCCAGAAGCTAGTGCTAAGGTGTGAAACCACTTCAGAGTACCCTGCGCTCAGATTCAAATGGTTAAAGAATGGAAAGGAAATAACCAAAAAAAACAGGCCTGAAAATATCAAGATCCCCAAAAAACAAAAGTAAGTACAGAGACATATCTCACAAGCTGGGTTGGGAGGGATGGGGAAAGCTGTTCACCAGAACACAAGCATCGAGGTTGTTAACTGCAGTATCACAAAGCTAAAAGCTGTGAGTTATGGAGGAAGAACATTTAAGGAAACAGACACTGATGCTATTTTTCTTGAATGTATGGATGAAGTGGTAATATGGTATAAATATTTCATAAATAATTTTCCCTTTTCAATTTCTATTTATTTTCTTATAGCCAAAGGCTATAATTTTAACCAGTAAACCTTGGAGACAGGCCATTTTTAAACTACTGACAAGAAGAGAGGTACCTTATGCTTATTGTCTAAAATCCAAGAACATTTGAAATCATCAAAGCAATGCAGATTTGGAAATATTTTTGAGATTTGCTTTGCAAGCAATATCTGGTCCTTAAAAGGGGCTGAATGCTGTCTGCATTAGCTTCGAATGTCTTATGCAAGCTTGCAGTAGTCCTTTCCCAGAGGCATTCCCACACATGCAGAACAAGGCACAGGTCTAGCAGATGTCAGATGAGTAGCAAAGCCTGCAAATCTCATCCTCCTGGCTGGGGAAAAGTGTCCCCTATATGGGACTGATGACCAGTGCCAAAAAGATGGTATGGTGCCTTGTTTGTGCGGGGAAGAGAAGAAGCTACACAATGCATTTTCTGCATTGAGGCAGGAGAAAGCTTTTGCTGTTTGGTCTCTACTTTGTTGTTTAGGTTAAAAAGTTTTGACTGCAGCCACTCGTCTGTCAAAGGTAGCTATGAAAATCTGTTTGAACACAGCCCTTCAACTCTCACTTCTGCTTTTAGTAGGCAGGGCTGCTGTCTGCTGCACTGGGCCATACCTTCCCTTTGTACAAGACACACGATTTGGTGGGGGCTCTGCAAGAGATTTTTACTTCCAGGGTGTCAAGTGCCCCCACATTTTTTGTCAGGTCTCATCTCATTAGGCAAAACAGCAGCCAAAAATCAAACAGGCGCTTGACTTTTCAGAGTTATTCAGGTTGAAAACCAGATGTCCCATGCTCCCTTGCAGTGTCTCGTACCCCAGCATGGGGCACAAGGCGAGGGAAGGAGGGGTGCAGAGCAGCATCGCTGCAGCCCTGGTGCCGTGGTCGCACAGACGGCAAGAAGGAACCTGTGATGTCTCCTTCCAGCATTTGCAAAATGGAGCTGTTCCAGGTGGCAGATAGCCTGGCAAATTGTCTGAACCCATTTGCAGGGCCATATGTCTCCGTCAGAGTTGTATTTTCAGTCTATTCTGTAAGGAAAATGTTCAGGTCAGAGCCTGGCCCTCAGCTTCCCTAGCAACACAGTGCTGCCTGTGAGGGGCAAACAGTGTTTTCTCCTCTTACATTTTGGCTGATGCTGATTGACCAAACTCCTTGGAGCCAGGATTTCACCTTCTGGGGCTGGGTTTTGTCAGTTCAGCATTGAATCACTAACCACCTTCTGCCAGCTCCCTTCTTTCTATTTTTTTTTTTTTGTTCCCCACAAAACTTTGAGGAGCTAGCAGAAGGAAAACTAGCTAATAGCTATTGATTAGAGCATGCATGTGGAACGTGTGAGACTATTTTTCAGGTTGATGTGCCAAAACATGTTTAAAATTCCCCAAAAGATAATGAAAAAAATTATTTTTTTTTCTGGAAAATGGAAATCCAAAGTCCTATTCCCCCACTGTAAGTGGGCAGAACGAATGCTTTGAACTGGATTTCACACTTCTGTGTGCTACCCCAGCCACAAGGGTACCACTCATCGTTGGAATTTCTCTCTTCTATTTTCAGTTTTAAAACATGTCAGTGTGGAACAGAGAAGCCCTTCCAGTTAGAGATGTGAAAGTTACTAGATGTAAAGTACAAAGAGGGGAAAGACAAGGGATGTCTGCTGACATCTGAAGGATTTTTCTTGCATTTCTACTTTGAGATTTTAGTTTGGGGACTAAACCAGTTCTTTTGCTGTTTATGTGTGCTTCCAGGACTGAGTAGATGTGCATAGCTTAAGAGGAGATAGATTTTATTTTGATAAAAAGTGGAACAGGCAAGTGTTTTAAAGCTGAAGGAAAACGGGGAAAAAATGCAGTGCAAATGAATGTATAAAAAGGCATGCAGATTACAGTAAACAAACCCATATTAAAAAGATGAATTGCAAATGAAAGGAATATCAATGATCAAGGAGGTTTTTTCCCCACTTATTTTCTGTGTTTTTTTCATGACAGCACATCGATAAATATTTGTCATATTTGTATGCTGCTGTATTGTTGCAACAAGCATTTTAGTGTGAATTTTTTACTATTACCAAGTGTGGGAAACATCAACTAGGCTAGAGTAGTTTTTGATCTGTCTGGGATTAGTAGGCTACATTTCTGAAGAACCATTAGCACACAGGGTACCACAGTCTTATTGAGTTCTTCAATCCAAACACTTGAGAATAACACTTTCTACATATTTATAAAAAACTCACAAAGTTTGTAAGTAGTGCCCACTGGACAGAAGTGACTTTTGGTAATGTCATATTTTGCAAGAAATCACCTTTCTCGTTATGTGATGGCAGAATAAAACCTCTTCATTGTGGGAGAAAAATAAATGTTTCTGAGTTCTGGGTATTTAGCTTTAGTTTTTTTAACAAATTGCAAAAACATCTGGCAGAATGAATATCTAGATGAAGTGTCTAGCTCAGAAATTGAAAATTAAGACCTTAGCTTGGCACCTGGAGTAGGCATAGAAAAGATAATACTACAGCTTGGTGTTTATTGGGTGCATTTGGCCAATGTGAATACTACTGGTTCAAAAGATTTGCAGGAGTGGGGCAGATACTGACTGTGTCTTCCTAGTTTGTTAAGAGTTTAGAAGACTCTGTGGCAATGTAGGCTTCCTCAAAGCTTACCTTCTGAAGACTGCCTTTCATGTAAAATGAACTCGGGGGATCACTCCTCTAAGCTCACTAGGATGATTTCAGGGAGGCTGATGCTGAGGGCGCAGAGCCCTAACATGCAATGACATGACAGTACAGCAGATGAGTCACGCTAAATGACTGTGCCACTCTCATTACACTGGAAAGTCAAGAGAAACTGAATGAGTTTAAATTTTAATGAAAGGCATTTAAAGCACTCACTTTTTACCTCAAATTTGTCATAGAGTAAGAGCATGCAGTCAGTGAGTTTCTGCTGCTGTTATGATTGCTAATGATTCGTGATGCCATGATTGATTGATTTGTGTCCAAGCTCTAAGCTACTTCTTTGTGCCAGCGGAGGTACAGAAAAAATCAGGCACCGGAGGAAGGCTTTTGCTAACTGAACTGCCTGCTAACATTCCCATGCTTGTCCACCTGTACTGGTAACATTTCATTTTCCTTCTCTGATTTCAAACCCAGGTGAAGCCTGCACATTTTTGTTTTGGGTAGTGTGTTGTACAGAGTCAGACTCTACTCATTACATGAAGAGAAGACTCCCTTATTGGGGTTGGGTTTTTTGGACAGAGGGAGGGTGTTTGCCACTTCACCTAGCTGTGACGGCTTTGGATGCAATAGTGCATGAGAAAACTTTATGTGCAAGTGCCCTGTACCTTGGGCTTCATCCAAGCTTAGCCTGGATATTTGCCCGCAGACAGGCAATTCTGGATGACAGATGGAGACTGGAAGCAAAATGAATTCAAGCAGTCAGATAAGGTGGGCTGGAACTGCATTCTGTGGATGTATTTCTTTCCCTTTCATGTATGAATACAAGCTCAGCACTGTCATAGTGGCAATGAGCTAAAGATACAGCAGAAGCAAATCTTACAGGGAGGGGCGTTTTTTGGTGTAGCATGGTACAGATTTAGAAAAGGACAGCCATTTAAATACAAAATCCCTTATCAGGGCTTTAAGTGAGTACTGTTGGAGTACTGTATTGCTAGGGAGCTGCTTCATTTACAGCCACTAATGAGTCATCTTCTGCTTGACTGTTTTGAATTCTGCCCTGATATGTCTCAATAATATTCTTAAGGCTATGAATATTCATATTATTTTTCCTGCTCTCAGAGTGAAAACTCCTTACAGAGTTTTTCTAAAACAAGAGTAAATCTGGCCTGTTAGAAGTAGATTTATAAGAAGTATGGTTGCTTCACCTATTTTAATACAACCTTAAAATCATAAAAGGAAGACACAATTCCTTGCTTTTTCCCGTAGGTATCATGTAAAACACAGGGAATAAAAATAAATGTTCAAAGAGTTTCATCTAAAAGCCAAGGGTGGTTTGCATCAATATTACTTAGTATCATACAGAAAGGAAAAGAGACTGCAGCAGACATACAGTGGATGCCCAAATAAAATTGATACAGCTGGAGCTGTACTTCTTGCTTATCATTGGAAAAGTGAGTTCCTCAAAAAAATGAGCCTGTTTACATTGCCTTTTGAAGCATTCTGAGACTACAGCCTGCTCTCCATCTAGACAAAAATCTGCAAGCATGGCTGAAAGATAATCTGTGAGATACAGGAAATGTCCATGTGAGCTGTTAGGTGGTGTAGACTATTGCCAGACAGGCCTGCAACATGCTGTTGCAAAGGCAGGTGTGTGGATGGCTGGCAGGAAGATTGAAGAACAGGCCATTTTTAGTGTGGTATAAGCATAGCTGTTAGTCAGGTGTAAAATTCCCATGCAAAGAGACAGTAGCTTTCACCTTCTGGACACTTCTGTCAATGTCTCAACCACATTGTTCTCGTATATTCATGGTTTCCACCAGCTGGAATCTGGTCTTGTATGCCATCTGAAATGCAGCCCTGTTAATTAATTCAGCATTGGGAACTGGGCTTCTAACATTGCCTGAGAAGGAAGCCCAAATAGTCAGCTCTTCAGTTGTTTACCATTTGAGCAAACCTGAGCAAATTGCTGATCTTAGCTTGGCTGCTCCTCCTTCTTGCAAGCCCAGTGGCCTTAAGAAAGCAGTCCTCTTTCATGACATGAGGGGAAACTCTTGTAATGTGGGTTTCTAGCAGAGCTGAGGTCCACCTGGCACACTGCTCTCATCTCAGGAGGGCCACAGTGCTGACTCCTCAGCAGCAGGACCTTTGTGTAAAGGCAGAGAAGGCTGAGCTGCAGATAAGTAGATGTTTGATAGCAGATGGGATAGTTTACTGTGCCGGATGGCTCGCAAGGATGGGTTGGAAAGTGGCATTGAACATTTTGGTTGCTCCAGAAGCCCCTCCTGCTACAACAGACTTGTTTCTGGTCTGAACCCAACCCTGTTCAATGCTGTCCAGAAGGGGTAACCAGTTATGTATCTGCATGGACAGTTAGGAGACATTGCTGTGCTGAAGCAAAGCAACTCCCAAAACATTGCTTAGCTCATCACTCATTGCTAGACATGCTGGTGACTACAAGCTTTTAGAATGAAGAACCCCTGCCTCCTGGGGATGAGTCCTTCATGTTGTTGTAGGCCAATATAGGGAAGCGAATGCTTGTGCACTCTACTAAACAACTGTTCTGTAGACAAATGAGTAGGCTTTGCTACAGGCAAAATCTTCCCCAAAGTGCCTCTTTTAAACAGAAACTGGGAACAGCAATAATGTGTGTATTTTCCCCAAGCTAGTCATTCTCTGCAGTCTAGGTAATGGGATTATTGCCATCACATGAGTTGGGGACCCCTTGAATGACACCAGAGCATGTTCCTACCAAATTAATGGGTAGGCAGGAGTTCTGCATTTTAAAATCTAATCTTAAAACCTTGGAGACTGATTAAATTACGTCTCTGAGCCAGGAACAAAATGTAGCTTCATGCAAATTGTGCTCCTGCCCATATTTTTTTGTTAGTGCTGGAGAATGATTTACTATTGGGGTTTCAGAGGTTGTTAAAGAGAGTGGTGTGTCCTAATCTCATGATTATTTAGTCAGATGTTGGAAACTACAGTACTTACCCAGAACTCTGCTACTGGCAATATGAACCTGTAGGAAAGGGTAATCTATTTTAATATTACACCCATCTCTGTGGCATCTGGATAGCCGATTCAGCCGAGGGAGGAAGGTTGTTTTGCAGATTTCCTTTAAGAACAAAGACTCCTCTCAAGCAGAAAAGCATAAACAAGTGTCTTCATTTGAGTTCATTAATATGCCTGTTTTCCAGCAGCCTGTAAGAGAAAGATATTTTTTATTCTCCTTCCCTCTTTCAAACCTGGATAGTGTTAATCTGTCAATAAGAATGAAAGACAAGACTCTTTGTTGAGAGGAAAAAAAGGGTGCATTAGTTGATGCAGTGACTGTTACTCCAGTACAGGATGTTTACATGTTTTTTCTGATTTCACAGGAAATACTCTGAGCTTCACATTTACAGAGCCACGTTGGCCGACGCTGGGGAATATGCATGCAGAGTAAGCAGCAAACTTGGGAATGACAGTACTAAAGCCAGTGTTATCATCACGGACACCAATGGTAAGGCTTGACTCTTTATTTTACTATCATGTCCAGAAAGACCGTGTATTAAAGCTGCCACCAGGACAAAGGGGTTTGGAGGAGGGGAAAGCTTTGCAAGTGAAGTGGAAGTGGAAACACTGAAATCTATTAGGGGTACTAAGAAAATTAATGAGGCCTGACTTGTTTGCTGTGTAGTTGAGGTGTTCAGTTTTCCTTACCCAGACAAATGGGATGCCTCCTACGCATCTCAGGAGAGATCAGCCTTTTCTGTCAGACGCTTTCCAACACCAAGTCTAAGACACAGTGTAAGTAGTCAAGATAAGAAGAGGATGAAGGGAAGGGAATATTATTTTAATTCCCATAGTACACATGAGTAGTGGAGGCACTATAGGCCTGTGGGGAAGCTTTCATTTAATGTAAAACATGTCCTAGTCTGAACTTCTAAACAAGCACTCCTCTCTTTAAATGATATTTATATGGCTCTGATTGCCACCATTTTTACTTTCATAGAAGCTGATAGGTTTTTCTTTTGATTTCTAAAATAATAAAGACAAAGGCATGAATGTATCTGAATGCATATTACTCAAAGGCATGAGTGTAATTTAAGTGCTTTAATTCAGGTATTGTCATTTAACTTATTTCTTGAGGAGCTGAGCTTCTCATGAGGCAGATAGGGTTCAGAATACCCAAATGATTTAAAATTATTATAGATCACTATTTTTGCAGGGCTTCTTTCCATTTCATTTACAGGAGGTTCCAATTACTTCTGACGGAATTTCATGAGTGTTTCCATTGTACACAAATGTTTTAGCAGTACTGTTTCTCCTTGTGAGTGCATTGGAGGCTGCAGTTCAGCTGAAATCTTGTTTCTTAAGTGTGACATCAACTAATTCAGCTCCGATAATTCAAACTCCAGTGTCCAACCAGTTGCGAAGTATTAAATGAACATGCCCTCATTAGCAAACAAAGCAGAAGTTCTGTGCGTATCTGAGATGGTTTTAAAGATGTTGTTGCAATGGGAATTTACGAGGGACGCTTTTCTGTTCCACATTGTGCTCTGAAACAGGAGTTAGGCATTTAAATAAATAGAAAAACAAACGTAAACCTTTGCCAGTGGAACTTGTCTTTGGCTATCTGCTGTTTAGTGATCACACAGCGATTGCTCGACTGTATTCACTTTGTGTATTTGCTATTCTGTTTCATCAACTAAAGATTCTCAAGTGCTAAGATTTCATACTAGTTGTATGGTACTATAATCATGATCAGATGTCAGGAGACTGATATAAAAGATCAAATGTTATTTACCAGAATGTTATTAGGAGGGAAAAGGGGTAGGTGTTTCTGTGTAGCTTTGTAAATACTCTTAGTTTCCATGAATACAAATTTTGGTTGCTCGTTATCTGCTTACAGGGAAGGCTTCTATACCTTTTCCAAGATACTGGAGTTTCCAAAACTCAGTCGTAGGCACTGTGCCTGTGCAATGATACAGATAAATGCAAAAAAATGCTTGGCCATCCTCTATTACTTTGTCAGACAAGGAATGGTGTCATGGCTGGGAGTGCGTGTGGGACCTCATTCCTGTGCTTCATGGCATGGATTTTTCAACTTCCTTTTGGGCTGTGCTGAGTGACAGCAAAACACTCCTGCAGCAGGGAGACAGGAGCTTGGTTTTGAATGGAAACATTTGCAGGCAAGCCTTGTTATGTGCATTTATAACTGATATGTTAGAATCTGTCTAATCTTGTTGTGAAATGTAAGTTGTTTAAAACACAGCCATGCATGCAAAATCCCTTGTATGCAGGGCAAACTTGGATCCAACCTAAACCTGGCAGCTGGCTCTTGTCTGTAAAGATCTGAACTGGAAACTCAGTGATATCGGAACTGGAACATCTCAGTGATATTTTATAATCTAGAATCAGGCATGGCAGCATTCATTGGTTGAATAAATCAATTGTGCATATTCGGTTGCCACGCATACATCTGAGTACCCTCTGCTTATTGTTGCTTATAAACTACCAGTAAAATTGTTCCTAATTTTCCTCCTAATGATGGAATTTTCCACCTGGAGCAGCGTGGGCAACATCTGGTGACTTAAGAGCAATGGATCCCCAAGGCCTCAGAGGGCAACATCTGCTTTGCAAACAGGGACAGACCTCCTGCATGGGTGACCTCCTCACCCTTTCTTCCCCCGCATTCCCTGACCTCTTCTCCTTGCTAGCTTAATGACAGATTTGGGATACAAACTCGGTAATGAGCCCTGAAGGGCAGTCATTACTCAGGTCCTATATATCTGAGGTCCTGCACTATTCATAAGAAAGAGAAAGTTTAAGAAAAAAAAAAAGAAAATAAAAAAAGAAAACCAGCATATTTAGCTCTTATTTGTTATTTCGTGCCAGTGGGGTTTTGGAGAAGACCTTGGGGTCCAGTGCAGGCCAGGAGCCCCTGTAGAAAACTAAAGTGTGGATATCTGAGAGGGCTGAACCTCTCAGGGTAGGCAGAGAGGTTGCTTTCTTCCACCTCCAGCACACAGGGTGACAGTGGGGTAAAGAAAGATGTGTCAGAGGGGCTGACTTTCTTATGGTTGTACTGACCTGCTCTGCTATGTGAACGATAACTTTAATGATGACCTTTAATTTAATGACCTCACCTGGTCGTGTTTATTATGTGTGCCCAGCTATCTGCAAATTAGATCCTCCTTTCCCTTTATGCTCGGTGCTTTAAGACTGGGGGTAGATAAGGTGATGGCATTTCTGGGCGCGGGGTTATTTTTCTTTCCACTAGAAGATTAGTGTTTCTCAGTATAAAAATCTTGGGTTTAATTCCCTAGAATTTTGTCAAACTTTAACTATTTTAGTTGAAATTTTCTTTGTTGGTGTATGACACGAGAACTCTAGGGCCAGACCAAAGGTCTCTCTGTGCCTTGTCTCTCACATCAAGTAGCAATGGGCATTAGGAAAAAAGATACAAAGAACAAGGCAAATGTATTGGTTTTTTTCCCCAAGAATATGAAAAGCCACACCTTTGCCACAGAGGTCATGTGTCTGAAAATTGCTAATTTCAATTCCCTGCTCCAAAGCATAGAAAAATGAGTATTTCTCAATAAAACAATTGTAAAAATTTTATTTGTTGTTTTCAGTGAGCAGAGAGCTTTATTTTTCCCTGATCTCATTCCCAGAAATGGTAAAATTTTCTGTCTTCAACAGTAATAGTGCAATAGGAACCCCTGTCCTTGTTACTGTTATTATTAACATTGCTGTTACTTAAACTGCCAGATTTGCTCTTGTGCAAGTTTTTGCTACACATAAACACACACACACCCCCCACAAAGTGTATTAACCTACACAGACTTTTGAATTTTCTGATTTTTATTGAAAGAAACATAAAACCTTGTCTATAGAACCGTATGTGTGGATTAAAAATGCAAGAAATATAAAAATAGGTAGACAAACATGATTTTTTACCCATCTTAATGGCAAGCAGTGGGAGCTGTTCTGTTCTCTTTTAAATTTATAATGAGTATAACTTGCCCACAGGATATGAGCTGCCTTCTTATTTTCATTCACTCCTATTCGTGTATGCTCCCCTAAGAAAGATTGTAATTGAGGTCAGAATAGAGGCATGAAGTTCTCCTGGAGCTGTATAAATAGTGCATAGGTTTGCTAATGCAATAGTAACTGCTTTGTTGCATCCTAATGTGTCACTTTAGCCAGGCAAAATTCTTGCAGTGAATTTTTTCATGGACTTTCTCATGAACGCAAGACCTTAGTAGATAACACTGAGAGAATACTTCATACGACAGCCCAAGCTTTCAATTTCGTGTTTAAAACTTGCTCACAAACCTCCTTATTTAGATAACTAGGTAAGTGACTTCGTTTTCCAAAATGTTGAGCATGCCACAGTTCCAGCTGAATGTGGTGTCAGTCTTTGCCATTAAAACCTGTTGACCTAAATCTTTTGCCTCTGTGAGGATGTTTGCTGTTTGCTGTGTCCAGCATGACTCAGGGTGCAAAAGGGTGTATTCCTGCACAGATATTTCAGAAGTTAGAAGTCTACAGTTAGAAGCAGCTGGATAGCTGCTGGGTTGTGTGCAGGGTGTTGTGTGAGCGCTCAACCTGCATGTCTGTGCAAAGTGAGCTGAAATGCTCAGGTGATCTGTTCACGTAACTCAACTGTAGCCAAGAGGTGAACCTTGGTAGATTCATTAGCTACACAGTCAGTGGCCCATGCAAGCTTCTGGTTTTGCATCTGTAGGACTTGCAATGGTACTAACAGCTCCAAGTTGTACAGTAGTCAACAAGGATCTGATATTCATAATCCATTAAACTTTAGTTTGCTGTTCCTCTTCCAAAGGTAGCCAGTGGCTTATCTTCAAGAATACAGCACAGAAATAACTAATAAAAACAACATCTTGCATCTAGTACCCATAGAGCATATGTGCAAGAAAAGTCCCTTCTACTCATACGTTAATCTGTCTGAGACTTGATTAAAGCAGGAGATCAGAGTATCTCTTCTCTCTCTAGCATAGTTACAGGTGACCTGGGCCCACAGTTTGTTGTTAACTGTCTGGTGCAATGGGTCAGATCCTCAACTGGTGCAAATCAGCATGCCTGGACCAGTGTCACTGATTTGGGCCTCCACATAGAAAGAAAGCTTGGCATAGTAATTTCCCTGAGAGTAGTTTTGAACCTTTCCTTGCAATTTGACATACTTGAATTGAGGGTGGTGCTCTTTTAGTCTGATTCAGGGTGGTAGTTTCTTCGAGGACCAGGAAAAAGGTGAAAAGCACAGTTGTTTTAAGAAACAAAAAGTCCATTTATCCACTGGATCTCCTTGTGTCCTTGACCACACCTGCCTCCATGCCTCGGAGGTCTCAGAGGCCTCAGAAGGCCTTATCTTCTACACACCTACTCCCTACTCTGCCATCTGTACGCGAAGTAACAGAGGTCTCATATATTCCCCTTTTCTCAAGGTGTGTGCTAGTTTTTGTCATTCTTCGTATAATTCAGAGTGTCACCTGAATGACACAAACAATGCAAAAGGCTTAAGTCTTATATCACTGCCAG
Organism: Alca torda; assembly: GCA_008658365.1. Classification (NCBI taxonomy): domain Eukaryota; kingdom Metazoa; phylum Chordata; class Aves; order Charadriiformes; family Alcidae; genus Alca; species Alca torda. The sequence continues at coordinate 52,813,731 of CM018101.1, read as the reverse complement.
AAAGTAAACCTCAAGATGACAGAAAGTGTGTTTGTTGCTCTGACTACCTGTGATGTTCATGGTGTTTGCATTCTTCTCAGAGTCCAGGTTGTTGTCCCTGTCGGGGTCCTCAGAGCTATCTTCAAGGCCTGAACCAAAACCCATGAGATAAACCAAATCCCTTCAGTTTTCTCAAGCAGGCTTTTTGTGTTAGGCCTCTGGCAAACTAACTGGGGAAAAAAAATGGCTGTGAGGGCATGCAGAGAGCTCTTCACAACAGCAGCTGTAGGGCTCTTAGATGTTTGATTACCCCTGGAGAAAAAGGTCTCTCCTGAGGAGGAGGACCTCCTGCCTCCCTCAGAGGCATTACAGCAGAGCAGAGCTCAGGCACTGAGTGGGCTCCTCCCAGCAGCCCAAACAAAGCTCCCTACCTGGGAGGATGGATCAAGATACCAAGCCCAGGTTACTATGAGTCCCGTTGGGGTTGAAGGGGCTCTTGTCTGTCTTGCCAGAGGAGACAGCAGGAGATACAGCTGGCCAGAGTATACTAAGGAAATGGGACTGAGAGGCTGCAGGAACTTGTCCCTTAAAGTGTCCCCAAACAAGGATCTCCTGTCCATCCTTCAGTATTTTTATATAAGAAAGCCCCAGCACAAACATACCCAGTTTCAGAAAACAGCTTACTGAGTTCACCAAAACTAAGTGCTCCTAGAAGCACCATGGAACAGAAACGGATAGAGCATCTGAGGTAGCTGTTCCTTGTGGGGACTAAAACATGATGATGAAGACAGGACTGTGGGCTGCTGTCTCCATACCTTAGCAAACTGCAGCAACAACTGCAAGTATCATGACTGAAAAATGCTTCTGGCTGTTCCACTTTGGGCAAGTATTGATGGCCCTGTACAAGCGGCCTCTTTTCTCTCTGCTTCTTGTGTTCAGATGGCTTGTCATGTGGATCTGTGCTGGCCTTCTCGGGTGGAGTAAAATGCCTCTCTTACCATTGTAGTATACTGTCCATAGGAAGCAATACACACAAATTTTGCATTTTCCAAATGTTAGCATCCACTGTTAATGTTGCTAACACAAATAATACTAGCGGGGCCTGGTAATGTGTGACTTTGACACTTGTTTTCCAAACGTGTTTCTCAGCACCTTTCAGGTGTGGGAGGCTCTGGATGTATTTTCCACTGTCAGGGAAGCTTCCCACCAGCGTTTGTACTGACACAGCTGAGCTGGGGAGGTAGCATTAAGAAATGCTTCATCAAGCTCAGCATGGGCACTATATGGAACATGGTTTCTTTAACAGTGAAAGAAAAATTTGCTCCAGATGTGCCAGATGCTGAGCTATGCAGCTGTCAGACCTGTTCGGTCTCCTGTTGTGACTAAGAAAGGTTAATTGCTCAGACAACCTAGCTGCACAACAGCAAACTGCCTCCATACCCCAAAAAAGGTCCTGGAAGCTGCCTGGCTACAGGTCACTGTCTTCCAAGACCTAGTGCAGAGGTTTTGACCTTAAAAATTTTACTTATGATACTCATTTCCATGCCACACATCGCTGGCTATCAGGGAAGTGCTGCATACAAGTTGCCTCACATTAGTGAGGTGAAACTGGGACGTATTGCCCAGGCAAACAAGATATTTGCCAAAGAAAACTGGACCAAAATGGAAAAAAAATACAAAAGAAGAGCTAGCAAGTAAGAAGCTAAAATATAGGCTCAACATTGAGGTTTAATGAGAGGGATATTGAAGGGAAGACAGATGGACTGAGTTTTGTCTCTGGTCAAATTTCTGTGGACTCTGAAGACAGTGAGCAGAGGGGCCACCCAATCCAGAATCACAGAACAGAGTAAAAACATTCTTAAGTCTCTTATGAGGCTTTTTCTAAATTCTTTTTGTTTGGCCTACCAGAGGACTTGTGGCGTGCCTTGAGAATTCGGGGCAAGACTTTTTCCCTGGCATTTGTGACCCTTCTCCAGCTGTAGAGTTGAAACTTGTGCATCTGTATTGAACTACACCACTATGAGGCTGAAAAGTGTTTTGAGAACTTGGAGAAGACCAAGATTGTTGACGCATACAACTGAAGAGCGATTTGATCACACCTAGGAAATTGCACACAGTCGTGGCTTGCCAGGTCAACAGCACATGGACAGACGTGGTCTATAAACCTCTGGAATGAGGTCTCTGTACAAGTCTGTGAAGCCTACACAAAGGCTTTCTACTTTCTGCTTTCTCCCGTCTGCATTCTGCAAGGCATTAGCAGGGATCTAAGCACAGCAGCAGCATCCTTCATGGCCGTGAGTCAGTTCAACAAGTGCGTGCAAGAAGTCCAAGGCAGTATGTCACTAGCAATAGCGTATCTCTGTAGGACCAGTATGCAAGAGCAACTTTTCTCATCTCTTCAGCAAAGCAACTGTTTGAGCCCCCAGCAGTCATCCCATGAGGGACTGGATTTGCATGTGTGACTTAGAAGCTTTCCCTTAAGTGGTAAGTGACATTATTGGATGTACTTACCAGCAATTCAAGTGATATGAACAGGAACACGTCTTTGCAAAATTTAACTGCCTGGAAGCATAAGGAGTGAATACGCACACTGAAGCCTTCCAGAAGCAGAGCCATCTGCATGATTTCTCCCATTGCCACTGATCAGTTATTCCCAGAGGAGAATGAGAGATTGAACAACTGGCTTCTTTCAGAAGAAACAGGCTTTTTTCCTTCAGTTCTACTAGTAGACACTATAATTTTTCATTTTTTCCCAAAGGGAAACTTTTTCAAGTTGATGTCTGCTTGCAGCCTCTGCCCACTGAAGCAGAATTTAAGCTTGCTTCTTTGAGCGCCTTTTTCCCCATCACTTTGTCCATTCTTGGAGCTGAATGCTGTTGGAGGATCGTCTGACTCCACATTATAACTTCTTGTTGCCTCTTGTGTTTTCCAGAGAGCACCAGCAAGATACCAGTATCAACAGAAGGGACTAAAACTTCTTCACGTAAGTTGAATTAACAGAGTCTTTCTTTCTCTTTATTTCTTCTTGTAACTGCTTCTGCAGCTCTGAAACTTCTCCCTCTTATCAGAGAACAATTCACCTACATCCAGCACCTGCATATCACCTTGAACACTGAAGCTACTTCAGGGACTGAGAAATGAATGAAGAAGGGTTAAGCATACTTTTTAATATCCTGGAGCTATATTGAGGATGCTAACTTGGCCTGCAGCTGTCAGCCTGCAGCAGCCCAAGTGAAAAAGTATTCGAGTTGTTAGGAACCGTGTTTTGAAAAAGCACTTGTTGCTCCTGTTCCTGTAAATCCTAGCAGCTGCATATGACTTTACAGACATATTGGTGTTTCCTCCCGAAAGCTTGTTGCCTAGACTGCTTTGTTCCTCAGGGCTCTACACACAATTCCTGACAGCTCTGCGGGGTCTGTGAATGTAGACAGGTAACTCACTGTGTAGTTTAACCACTTTTGAAGCTGCCTTGGCATACTAGGGGCCTTCTCCAGATGGTTTCCTTTCAGGCTGGGGGAATTTTGATTTCAGCATCCTGCCTGCAGTTACGGATTGCACGCCTCCAGAGTTACTCCTGGAACTGACCCCAGTGAGAAGTCACTTTCATTATTTTAACTGTTAAGAGTTACTTTATATATGGCCACAGTACAAGCAGTTGTCTCTACCGCTGGGTTTGGCTGAGGGAGCTGTGGATAGGGGTGTGTAAGCCGAGCATCCCAAGGATTTACAAGATGCACATATCCTGCTTGGCAAAGAGGCTGGGGTCCTGCTAGCTTTTTTGAGAAAGCTATGTCTGGCAGAGACAGGTTTTAGTGGGAGATGGCAGTGTTTGTAGGCTAGATCAAGGAAAACTGTGTGATTGCCAGATTTTGCATTTAGCATGCCTGCAGCCTTTCCTTTGATGCATCTGCGTGTGTGGCGACCTACTTCTGAAATCTTGGCACTGCTGCCTGACGAAAGAGCCATTGGATGTGCCCATATTCTTTCATGTTCTCAGTGGGGCCTGTCACTGGTTCTTCACTGGATATGTATGAGACCACATAGCTAATAGCAAGTGTCCTGTAACCATTGGAACCATTTTGTTCAGACGAGGTGACACGCTGGTCACTGACTCCACTGGGCTCGGCTTGCCTTCTCCCTTGTGCAGCAAGAATGCAGTCCCTGCACTTTGCTCCCTTCTTTCCCATGAACTAAATTTCTTGTTCTTGAGAGGTCGCTTTCCCTGCTTATGTCCCTTCCAGTGCCTGCTGTTACAGTATTGGTCTCCTCTTTACTGCTATTGTGCCACTGGAGAGGAGGAGGCTGGGATGTTAAAAAGGCTGTCTGCATTCCTGATGAATCGCTGCACTGGCAGATTTCATACCAGGCAGCACATCACATTGTCGTCCTGAAGGAGAGCAGAAAGGTGTATGTGCAGTGGCTCCTTGTTCAGGTCTTCCCGTGGAGCTCTGAGTAGGTCTTTGCTATGTGGCTGGAGCAGAAACCTGTTCAGTCCCAAACCCATCTGGGTGCTGTTTTTCCCACTGTTCTCACCCAGTCCTGGGTCCAGACCATGTCAGCTTTCTCTGACACTACAGGAGTCTCCTGCTGACCGATAGTGTCCGAGGTTTTGGGCACTGCTGATTTTTTCCAGTCCTTGCAAATGCAAATAAGTTATTAGTGTGTTAGTGTGTTGCTTCTTTAATTTGAGAGAGGCTACTGTGAGATGCTGCTGTTTAAATCACCAGGAACTAGGTCTCCTGAAGTACTGCTAGTTACTTTTTGGTGATAGGAGGACTTACAGAGCAGTCTTAGCTTTTAATTGTAGTTTTACTCTGTATAAAAACTGACTTTGTTAGGCAACGGATTCATCTTTTCTGCCTGATGTGACATATTATTAAACAGCTCACTATAGAGCATATACCTGACATGCTCCCTAGGATTCACAGGCTGGTTGCTAGCCACCCTGACTTCCTTCATCCCTCTCCACAGTGGCGCATCACGTTACCACCTTAGGCGAAGTGCTCTCTCTGCATACTCTTCCTTCCAGCTGATCATACTTCTCAAACACACTCTTGAACTCTATTCATGCATGACACCATATGTTTTGCTGGACTCTAAGTGAAAGCCCATGCAGCCACCCAACTGCATGGATCTGGTTTGCTGCGTGGTTCGGGTTTCTACAGCTCAGAATATTCAGCCCTAGCTTCAGGCTAGCTTGCTTCTTCCATTAACTTTTCTGAGTGCTTCCTTTATGTGATTTGTGTTGAGGTCTGTTTCTTTAATCTGTCCTGCAAGATTATTTGCCATCTTGAGAATACTGCTTCTTTTTCCTTTCTCTGTAACCACTTTGGGACTGGTGCTATGTTCCATTTTGGTCTGGAATGTGTCCTGCTCTCCCTTCCAGCTACAGCTCTCTGCAGAGATGGTGGCACTCGTGGACCCTGCTCTCTTTCAAGCCGCAGAGGTCCTTAGCCATAGTTGTGATAGACCTGGAGGCCTGACTGTCCATTTGCGAGAAGAAGATAAGAAGCTGGTGTTTCCTGGGTCGTCATATGGAGCTTCAAGACACACTGCTTTCCACTTTCCTCTGATGCTGTCAAAAACAGCTGAAAACTTTGCTATCTCTTTGCCAGTTTTCTCCTGACCTTCCCTCCCAGGACTATGGAGCATTTTTGCTGTAATTGATTATTCACGGTGTGCCTAGGACATGCTGTACCAACTTTGAAGTTCTTTGCTTTCTCGAGCTATCTCATTTTTTATATGCTTTGGTGGGTTTCTGATTACTGAAAAAAAAAAGAAGTGAAAAAAAAGAAAGCTCTGCTGGGGGAAGATGTTCAGGCTCTTCCAGTATAACAATGTAGCTGTGTCTGTATTCTTACACCTTTGTTGTTACTTCTGTGTGTTGCAGAACCCATGCTTAGGATACAAGCTTCAACAGAAGGAACAAATACTTCCTCCTGTAAGTATATACAAGTTGTTTAAATTATTGCTGGCAAGAACCCTCAGGTACATTTCTTACTCCCTAGCTCAGAAAAAAATGTGCTTCCATCTAAACCTACAATAAGGGATCGAGAGTGGCTGGATAGGATTCCTGCACTACAGATGCAGTTGTTATATACATTATGAGTATAGTTCTCAGAGCCATCTCCTTTGCAGACTGAGGACTAAACACCTTCCTTCAGTAAAGTCAAAGCGCACGTTTGCGCAGGGCAAAGGAGGAGGAAGCTGCTCCAGTGTTTCCTACCTGGAATTTCCTTCCCAGCCCTCGCCAGGCAATGTATGGCTTCAAACGCTGTCTCCTCTGCCTCTGCCTCCACAGCCCCTGGCCCTAGGGTAGCTGGAACATCCTCAGGTCCAGCCATCCTCAGCTGCAGTGCATTTCCCTTCATGTTAGAGCTCCCTGGGCTCTTTCTCCTGTGCCCTGCTGCCCTTGGGAAGAGGATGAGGAAGGTGAGGACATCTTTTTGTGTGTCTTCCCTCATCTGGGACAGAGAACGAGAAATGGTTCCCCTTTCTGGGAAAAGCGGTTGTATCTCTGCTCATCTCAGGGGCACTGGGAGCTGTGGGGGTACCAGTGAGGAAGGCGACTCTTTTCTTCTTCTGTAGTGATGCTTCCCAGGGAAGCATGCTTTACAGCCATAATCCTGTGCACTTGCACCCTTGAGAACCATCAGATAGAGCCTTCCACCTCTTCACTAGACCCAAATCCACCATCTACCCAGCCTGGTTTTGAGCAGTCTGGAAGAACACTTCACACAATCAAAGTCAGCTGGGTTGTGGGAGGTAGGGTATTGACCTTCTTCTAAAGCAGTAAGTATTGCCGGCTGCCAGGAACAGGCTGGCAGGTGAGATAGACCAGCGGTCCAGTCCACTTCAACGGTTCCAGTGTTGCTATAAAATGTGGTGTGTGCTCTACTATAAAATATGGTGTGTGCTCTATAGCAAACTGTAGGTAGATGCCTTTAACTCACATCTAATATCTACTGTAGCAGCACAAGGGGGAATGGTCAAAGCCAAATCTCCGGACACAGCATTCTGAACATTTTTCATAATTTATATGAGATACAAAAGATTTATTTTTGTAGATTTTCTTCTCAGTTATTAGACTGATTAGTGTTTTAAGTGTGTGTTGAAGGAATTTTAGAAATCTGGTAGGTTATTTAAAATGACCAAAAAGCTTTCTACCAGCAAGGTAAGAAGAGTTAATGTTTTTGGTCTTCTTTTTCCTCTGAAGCATAGCAGCAGAGTAGGCAGGTGTAATTCCTGGAGCAGTTTAAAAGTCATTTCTTTCTGTTCTCTTCTTAGTTGCATTGATGTAAATTGCGAGTAATACTATTCAAGTCACTGAAATAAGTAATGGAGAGAGCAATATTGGATATTGCTGCCTATGCTGGGTAGGAAAGGTACTACAGAGCAGAAAGGAGCCAATGTTTATTGCTAACATATGTGAATGTCTACTCACACTACAGAGCAGTGAGGGAATTGAGTGCATGTACTTATTCTAAAGTTGCTTAGGGCTTTTCTTTTCTGAATTTCAGTGGGACATGTCCATTTCACACTTGTCACTGTCAATCTTATAACAGCTACAGGAGATAAAATAAACCGTTTCCTTCCACTTCTCAGACAATAGCAGATGTTTCAGAGAACATGCCAGCGCTGTCACTGTTGGCCAGACGCTGGGAAAGACCTGAGAACAGCAGAGTGATTCAGTAGGCTTTCTCCCCCGGGCTTTCACAAGCACACAGACATGTGTCATGCTTTGCTTTTTTGAAGTTCCAGTGACAGACATTCAGAGAGCTAACAGTTTTTAAAAATCCCATCTCTGTAAGACGCTCCACAACGGACATGCTAAAACTGAAAGTCCCTCTACCTGTTTATGTTCACGTGTACCTACAGTTGTTGAAATGCAGCCCATTTTGAGAGTGTGGGCCTTCATTGTCAAGTAAAGGAGGAAGGAAAGACAGTGATGTATTTTCCAGTTTCACATAAAGGGCTGGTGATCGGGTTGGGGGGTTGGTAATCCCAGGGAGGAGTAGGAAATTCATGCTTTTGTGTCCAGTTTCATAGTGCGAGACTTTGTGGCACTGATTGCTAATGATGCCCCTGGCAGGTAGAAATGCTTCCCACCTTTTCTTCCACCCCAATCCTAGGGTTGTTCCATATGTATTTATTTTGTAATATTGAAACCTAAGTTACAGCCTTCATTTTCCTTGGCAATGGAGCTCTCTGTGATACATTTTCTTCCTGCTGAATGAAGTAAACAAACCAACAGTAATTGGAGCCCTGTGTGCTCTCGCTACCAAGGACTGCAGAGGCCATTCGTAAGCACATCAGACCAGGAGTGATGCGGCACCTTAGCTTACTTTTTCTATGGACAGCAACCGTTTATAAAACCATGCTCTGAGGGCTATAAAACCATGCTCTGAGGGCTATAAAACCATGCTCTGAGGGCTATAAAACCATGCTCTGAGGATCACAAGCTGAGCATTTGTAGCAGTAGGAAATGAAGAAGCTGGACAGAACCAGAGGCTGTGGGAGTGTATTTCAGACTCTTCATCACAGACAGAAACGTTTGCTTAGTTGCACCGTGCAGAATTACCTTCATGCCCTTGTTTATGCTGCCCACTAAGGGCTGCACCCTGAAGTGTCTCTGGAGGCACTTCCTCCAGCAAAAAGACGGGGCATACTGTGTACTCTGTATGTTTCAGGCCTGATTGTCTTACACTGGGAATCTCAGTTCAGATTTGTCTGATTGTGCAAGATGGTGGGCCAGCAACCATGGATGTGCTTGGAGCATATTCTCTGCAGCATGCAACCTCCCCTCCACTGTCTATCAGGTTGATATGATGCCCAGCTGTAGGCAAGAGTATGGATGAAGAGCTGATCCCACCTTGCTTGTGGCTTCTTTTTCAGAAGAGTACAGAACAAATTTGTTTAGCTTTTGGCTGGAGGGAAAGACCCAGTATTGGTCATCTGTTCCATAGATTACTTCAATCTCATTTTCCCACAGACTTTCCCGCTGGCCTCTAAAACCTGTGCAGAAATAGGAAAAAGAAAGATTAGTTGGAGAAGAAATGTGTCAGTTTGGACTGCTCATCTCTTGTCTCTGGAATTACTAACTTGCAAAATCCAAGCCTGGCACAGCAAGGCACCTTCCTAACACTGCATCTTCTCATGGTGCAGTAACAGATTCCAACGTGCATATTAAATGGAGAGCAGATACAGCATGTAGAAAGGAGGCATGCAAAGACTTTTTTGCCTGTCACATTTTCTCAAGTACAATATTGAGCTGCTTTGATTAATATGTTCCGTGCTGAGCAGTAAAACTTTCTATGACATGGTGTTAGAGTCATTGGTTTATAGAGTATTTTTAACAGGAACATTTTTGCATATACAAGGCAAGCAGCCTGGCCAGTAAATCATCTAAGTCCTAAAATCTTAACAAGAAAGTTAAGTTTCTGCTAGTTTCTGCTTTCCTTCATCTACTAAAGTGAACTTTGTCCTCCTCCCCCGTATTTATGTATGTAGTACCTGACAGGAGTCCATTTCCAAAAAACATTAATTTTATCTTAAGAATCATACAAACCTGAATACGCGCTTCTGGAAGACAGAAACCAGAAACCAATGATATAGGGTTTACGTAGCTGTTTCTTCTGCCTTTGGTATACTTATCCAAACCTTTAAAGACCTGATTTTGTTGGTATTTCAAGCAATTGTTTAAAGGGTCATCTTGATTTGTAACAAGTCCTTAGACCACTCAAGTTGTCCTATTATCTGACGCTCTGAGTTTTGGTTAGATTTCTTTGTTTTATCTTTTTTAATAGGACTCATGCACAAACACCTGCAGGAGTGTGCTTGTCTTCGATGTGTGGCCAGAACTTGAGGAATCAAGAAAAGGCAAATGAAGAGTGAAACTATGTAGTCTTTCCTACTTTCTGAGGTCCATGTGAATTGCAAGACTCCGTTGTTTTGTCAGAAAACCTAAATACGCTGGTAGAAGCTCAGTGACTTCTGAAATGCGGCTATCTTTGGGTGAAAGAGCAGAATTGTTTTAGGAGAGTCTACTAACAGGGCAGAGTTACTTGGGGCAGGATGGGAAGAGGAGAATACTGTAACCAATTGGCAAAGCTGAAGGAATTCAGATGGTGAAGGCAATTACTCAGGTTGCAGTTATGGTAGCACAGAAGGACTCCCAACTCCTGCTCTTGTAATAAGTTAGTCTGACATCTTCAACTGTCAGCATTTAACTCATCCATTCCACGGACTGAAAGGATGCTTCTCCAGGAAAGCCATATACCAGATGCCTTGGTGGGACAGTGGGTCAGAGGAAAACACTATACCACCTCATGCATTTTGCTTTATTATTTTGGTGTTTTTATTTTTCTGAATAGTCATCTCTGGAGGAAACACTTTGCTTTGTTCTAAGGACACAGTGGTTAAGCAATGGCAGAGTCAGATAACTAGTTCTTGTTCAATGTAAAATGAGTTTAAGCTTCCTGCTTAGTGAAATCGTACTGAAAGAGCAGAGATGAAGACATGTGTTAAAACCTCTCAGAGTGTGCAGTATTTTCCAGTTTCTTTCCCCACAGTGGATACTAATCACAGTGGGCAATGCAGTGGTAATCTCAGTACCCTTATGATTTGATCCAGCGTGACAAATCCTGTTTCCTGTGTTTAAATTTCACAGATAGGGCAAACTCATGTGAATAGATAACATTTCCCAGAGACACAGCTTTCAACCTTTTGCATGATTCCCAGTCTAAGCCTTGTGTGACACTAAATGTCTGCTTCCAAACCACTTAATATTGCAGGGTTTTCTGTAGTTGCATTCTTGGTCCTGCAGCCTTGCTCTGAAGGAGAGCTTGGGTTGGCACTGAGGACCTGAACTGGGTTAGGCAGCTCCACTGGGGAGTTCGTACATGTCAAACTTCTGAGATAACATCACTAGTATAGAGTCGGTTATCTTCTGTGCTGGGATTTCTTTGTTGTTGTTTTTTTTCCTTCAGGGAGGTCAGAGAGGTAAAAGGCAATGATGGGTATAAGCAGTATTAAAATTGGAAGAAGTTGACGTAACAGTCACAAAGGAAGAAGTGCAACAGTTTATATAGCTTAAATACAGCTGCCAGAGTGCAAGGATTTTAAGGACATTGGCTTTAGCTATCTTTGTATTTTTGCGTGTAAAAATAAATCTATAAGGGCAGCACTTGCCTCAACATTTATATATGATGAGGCAATAGTATTTTATGTATAAATATACATACCTATGTAGGTTTATAAAGTATATATATGTAAGTGTAAAGGCAATGGTTTGGATCTGTTTATTTCAGGCTGTGCTGTCCTGAGGTCAAGGATTACACCATGAATGAAAAGCACTGTGAAATGTGCAACAGTGTCTGCTCTGCTGGCATACAAGTCACAAAAGCTACTTCAAATGTTTCTGTTGCTTGTAATATTTCTGAAAGAATTTGACAGCCCACCTCCCATTGCCTTTAACATGTGGTGGATTATCTCCTTCTCTCCAAGGTCCTAACAGAAACTCTTCCCATCATTCAGCAAAAGAGATTAGTAGTTAAATTTTTTTAGAAGACAGAATGTGTCCTCACTGGCAGAGTGGGGGACACCCTCACAACAGGGTAGCTGACCAAAAGCCACGTTGTTAATTGCTGCCTTATCTGGGTCTCAGAAATGGGAGACTGCGGGCTCCATCCCTAGCTTTCCTCAGGATCCCTGAGTATTTCCAGACCTCCATTTCTAAGACCCTGTAAGTGGTGTGGGAATTTGGCTTCAAGAGGCTGCTGGCAAGGCCTGGTTTCTTTGAGTGTCTTCCAAAGGGTCTAATCATGGCAAAACCTTTCCTAACAGAGCATTAGTTTATGCCTTTCTGACTTCTTCTCCCCACTATGCTGAAGTGACATGTACCACGTGCTCACCTGATACCAAAATCAGCATCTTTCTTATTTGCCAGCATAGCCTATGCTATATGGGAGGACGTGAGCTTGTAGCACAGGGATGTGTTGGTGGTCTGACCTCGGTATTTTGGTCACTGTGTCTGCCATGGGAAGACTGTCACTGTGACAAAAACAAGTGCTCAAGGGCTCCTGTTTCCTGCTGGCTATACCCTTTCTGGGTAGTAATTAGGAACATACTTTGTGATATTGGATGAGCCTTCTCAAAATCTTCCCTCTCCCATGTCTTTTTTGAGGCATCAAGGTAGTTCATACCGAATAAAGGTGCATAACAGGTAGTGATACTAGCTGGGCAGAGATCTGCGAACAACATGGAATACATGACCTTCACAGAAGCAAGCATCTATTTCAGGCACTTTGGCGAATCAAGATATGTCATTAACCATGCTGCAATCAAGAATGTCAGTGCTTTGTAGGAAAGCATAAAGGAACCAAAGAGTTCAGAGCTAGTGTGAAGAAAGGATACTCACAACAGACACAAATGATGAATGTGTACATGGGTACAGAATAACGTTTGTATTTTAAGACAATAGACAATTCCCAATTTACCCCTATAGCCCAGAAATACTGTTAATCTCTTAATCTTCCAGCTACTGTCCCAACAATACCCACCTGCCCCCAAAGAGGCTTTGCCTTGAGGCACCCTGTTGTGTTAACCCCAGGAGAGACTAGCAATGCAGCGTTCTTTGTACTCCTCAGGAGGCCCTTCTGTCCTGAAAAAGATAGTGTTTGCAACCCACTTTCTTGTTTTTGGAGGCAGAGTTTCTGTTGTTTCTGCTTTGGTGGGAAGCGTCCATCAAAGAGGAGAGTTCCAAAGGGAAATTGAGTTGCCAAATCTGAATTCCCCAGCATGCCTGGAGGTTTGCTTGGCTCCCTTTGACTGAGAGGCACACACAACTGGCTTTCTTAGATGGTATGTTCTGGGCTTTCTATTCCACATTCTCCCAGGGGAAGTCTTAGGCTGCATATGCTGTAAACAGAGACACTCTGTGGCATAGTAAGGCCCTGGTCCATTAAAGGTTGTTTCAAGTTCGTGGTCTGGCATGTGGTTCATGGAATTCTGTGACAAAGCAGAAACACAAGACGAATGAAATACAAAGAAGTCAAGAGGCTGGGTCCAATGTTTTGTTTTCATGCTGAGCTTCCAATTGAGGCAGTTCTGGTCAACGAGAAAAGGCAGGTGCTGTTGTCTAGGGAGAAGGAACAAAGTTTCGTAGAGAGCAATAGGGGAAGGGAAGATACCATTCTGAGTTATCTGCCTGGTCTCTTAGACTCTTTTTATTCCTGAGGAGGAATCCATGGAGTCCCTACCACTTTAATAGCTGGAAGTGCCTCAGCATTTGATCAAATCTGTTTCTAGAAGATGAAAGCAGAGGGTAACACAGCAGTAGATAAAAGATGAACAGAAAAGTACAGTGTTATCTTCAGAATAACTTCTAAAGTGTATGGCTTTGAATAAGTTTCCATTTGCTTATGAATAACCCCTTGATAAATTACTTTTTATGTCTTAAAAAATACAAACTGCATGACAGAAGTTATATTTCAAAAGCCATAGGCAGAACACTGTATACATAAATGCGATAGTTTCATAGATGCATGGCTTTTAAAAGCCGTCACTGTATCCCCTCATTACCTTCTCCACAAACATAGTGGCACACTATGGCTGAGACTCAATTTAGATTATAACAGTTCCTACCAGGTAAATTAAAAGCAATACCCTTCTTTCACATTCCTATTATAGCAGTATTCTAACAGTGCAGTGAGAGCCAAGATAAACCCTTGGGAAGAAACTACCATCCCATCCTTCATGTCCACATCTCTTCTAAATTGCCTTTTGGTAACCTCTCCTAATTGGGTGGAAAGTGGGAAAGTTGTATCTCCTGTGACTTTCATTATCAACATGTTCCCGCAGGTTCCTAATGGTTTCTGCTGTTCTTGACGTTCTCCCCCTGTATAGAGAGAAGGAATCTCTGTAGTCACTGCAGCAATTAAAGAACAGCCTTTTACAGTGTGATCTTCCTTCTAGGTGTGCATCTTCCTAAATATTTAGCAGTAGTCAGCTAGTAGGAATTGCATCCACAGTAGCATGGAAATGCATGGCAAGAATCACAAAACACCCACTCTGTGTTTTTTGAAAAGAAAGCTATGCCCTGAAGCAATTGTCCTTTATGAATCGTGTCTGATGGATGTCAGTATTTTCTTTCAGTGAATATATACATATATAAAGGCTTTTGTATTTCTTCCAAAGATTTTCTTCTCCTGACTGCTCACTCTTCATGCTAGTCATTTCAACTTCGTTATGGCTATACAGAGCTCATAGGCCTTATTAGTACTTTACATTAATCATAGTACCCAGCTGTCTGAGATCTTTTGGCAAAAAAAATCTAAATTTTCCCTTCTACGGGGATCTGCTTTTTACAAGGGAGGAAACTTTTCACAGCCATCCAATTTCCAAACTGCATCAATCCTTTTGCAAGCTAAAATAGCATGGGGCATTTCTAATTTATGATGGATGATCATAAAGGCGAAACCTGGGGTGCTGAGTGGAGTGAGGCTGAGGAGTGAGCAGGAGTGCTACAGCAGTGTTTGTCCATTTCATCATTAACATGCTTTCTTGTGTCATTCTGGCTCACATCAACTACTGCTTCTCAAGACACCTAAGCACAATATGAAGGATTAAGTGCATTGAGACCTTTCCCAGCAGGCAATATGGGTACCACCCTACCAGCTTGGTTCCCTTCACTCTGAGCAGTCCTACGACATCATCCCAAGGGCCTTTATACCATACCAGAGGGAATTAATCATAAAGCCATATTCATGTCATAAAAACAGCACCTGGGTGGGCTAAGACACAGCCTGCCCACAATTTAGACACTGGGAACTGGAAAAAGCACACGTGTAAATTATTTTTAAGAAAGGGCAGAGCCACAGGGAAGTGGTGTGTGATGTAGATGTTGCCCAGCCATGACACCCAGCCTTACACTGTCCCCATTGCTACTGAGCAGTGTAGGCACATCTGAGTGCTCAGGCTGCCTATCTCACCCCAGCCTTCCCGACCATGGTGTATGTACAGGGCACAGAGCAGCTGGTGTTACACCACAGCCCTTCCACATTTAGCAACCGTGGCCACTGCTTTTGAACAGAGAGATGAGACAACACTTACCATACTCCAGTCCCAAGACAACAGAGGAGACAACTGTTTTTCCAGCCCTGAGCATTTGGCTTTTTTGTTTGTTCATTTGTTTCAGTTTTGTTTATTCAGCATGGAAAGGCTCCTCGCTCCGGAGCTATAAATGTTCAGAATTGATGTTGAGTCAGGAAGGATTTGACTGGACACTGCTCTGCAGCCTGAAGCTTTTACAAACACGGTGTGCCACTGAGTTGATGTTAAAGTTCAGCATTTATACATGGAGTGGTAATAGCCCTTCAGACGTTAATACAGTCATTATTTTTCTGAGGTTTGTAAAATGGAGTCTGAGCTTTATTTCTAATATTACTAATATTTTTTTGTAATATTCACAATGATCTGAAACATGATTCTTAATAACACAGTCAAGTGTCTGACAGGCATTTAGATGAGCTTTCCAAAATGCCAGCAGGTTGGCTGAGAAGTGTTACTGTAATGCTTGGTTTTTAAAAGAAAAAGATAAGCCACACTCCAGGGAAGAAATATGAGGGCATTTTTTCAATAACATCTATTTTGCACACAGATATCTAGCTGTGAAAGCCACAGCTACCTACTATTAGATCTACTGCTGCCAATTGTGGCACAAATTGTCAGTGGCACAAAGTTTTTTCTAGTCTTCTCAAATTAGAAGTGAGCTAACCACATGTGATGCTTTTATTTGTTTGAAATGTCTGTTTTTATATATAGCAACTAAGGATGTTCTTTCAGTTCTAGCTAAAATTCTGGTAAAATTCTGTTGTATGCTTTTAAGCACTGGCGTCCAATGCCGTGGGGCATTAGTTCAACAGTTTAGTTATTGTTCTGAGCGACCAGTAGGTTTAAATGTCTGGTACTTTTGCCTGATTAAATGCCACCCCCTTTGCTTTTTTCCATTCTAAGAAAGTCCCAAACTAGCATTGATTGTTTTGAACTCCTTAATATTTTATGTTATTTAAAGCAATGCAAACATGGAGTTATTCCACTGACTCCATAGGACAGATAGTGACAGACAGGATTTGAGTCTAATTTTGTGCTATACTTTTTATACTGTTAGTATGACTTTTATTATTTCCCTGGAGCGGCTCTTTCCTTCCATTCCCCACTGGGAAAATCTTTGGCTTAAAACAAGCTGCAGGCTATGCATAGTTCTTGAATATTTTAATGATATACACAAAACCCATTAGCTGCCACAATGGCAACTAATACTTGACAGACAGTAGGATAACAGTTGTCTCAGAGTCTGCGAGAAGCCAGAAGAATCTTAAACACTAATTTTGCAGGAAGGATGAAGAATTGCCTTGAGTAGCAATGCAGCTCATTCAAATGCGTGTCTGTCTGTCGTGGTGCAGAACTGGTGTCTCAGTTCTCTGATGTAATGAGCTCTGAATCAGACGGTGTCCCTGGTTATTAGGCAAGCTACACTGACAGAGTAGATGCTTGTAACTCCTTTATATATTTGTCACTTTGGAGGGAGGAGGAGGTTAGATGTGTCCAGGTAAGGAATGCTGCGAATACGGATTCCGTAGTTTTTTGGTAGCCTAGTAGTCAAGCCAATGTAGGTGTGATCCCTATGAGCAGCGGATCAGTCCCAAGCTTCATGAGAGGTAACACAAGTCTGAAATCCTCTCTACCTGTGTTCAGCCAGCATATTTGGGCTGTGCATCGGTGAAGTGCCTTCCTGGAGGCAGGGGAGAGGAAATTTAGGCATGGCTTAGGTACTGTTTACCTTAACCTGTCCATGTGTTTGTCAGATGCAGAGGATTCTTGGTGTTGGTGTCTTCCCCGTAATGTCTGTACCCTGCACCATGTGTGTAAGTGACCTCTCAAGTTGGCAGCAATGCCATGTGTGAATTACCCTTCAGAGGACAGGAACTAAATGCCAGCACCTTGCTAATTCTTCCAGCCAAATGAACACCTGGAGATCTAATGTATTGTTGTACTTATTGCTTGAGTCATGTGTAGAAAATATGCAGTAAAACTCTACATAATTGGATGTGGATTGCATTTGCAATTATATAGTCACTGGATAATATGCACACATCAGAGACCTAATATTCACCCCAGCAAGAGCACACAGTTATAGGCAGGCTGAGCAAATTGAGCTTTCCAATTTAAATGTGCAAATGAATTTTATACACACATGGGCACTATTAGCAGATGGCCAGTAAGGAAAGCTGGGTACACAGGGTACAGAGGGATTCTTTCCTTTTAATTCGGTAAGAATCTGTTCCTCTGGATGATGTTTCATCTTGAGGAATAGCTTTTATTATGTGTAAATCTCTTGTAAAATATGAGATTGCTACTCACAACAACCCAAAAGTAGCATGTATGAAGTACTGGATGGAGCATTTTCTCTGGATGGAGAAAAAGGGTAAGCCAAATGTATTGACTGTTACCAAATTTGCAGAACAAGATGTAGAGTGGGTAGCTGTAATAGGAACACATTGATGAACTGGCACAAGATTGCTGAAAATTTTGCAAGTTCCTTAAGGAAAATATAATTCTTTAAAAAGCTGTTTAAGAAGAAACGGGCATCAGCTAACTCTTTAGGATGTGAGGCAAGCACAGAATTGGTTATCACTCTATTTAGACTTGCTGCTCTCAAGTTCATCTGCTGTATCCTAGTACTAAAGGGGTGGTGGAGTGCAGGAAAGGCTAGTGTAAGCAGAAAGGAGAGAGCCTGTGTTTATGAGCTGGCATTTCTGCTGAGCCTTTGTCTCATTTCTTAAACACTGCTCATTTCTTAAACACTGCCATATTCTTGGCATCTCCCCTTTTGCTATCACAGAAAATTATCAGCATGACAAAGTACAGTACAGCATTTGTAAGAAACACTGACTAATAAGGGTCCAGTGAGTCTTTAAGGAGCTCTACATACTTTTCTCATCTCTGAAGGGTGTTTCTTTCTCAGCCCTAGTCATGATCCCATCTTGGCCTTCAATAGCTCTGCAGAAAATGGTCATTCCAATTAATTTTCAGCACAATCTCTGCATACAATATCACCTGTCAAAACTGAAATATCACCAGCTCTTGGACGAGAGTCCCAGCTGTCAGCCAGTCAATCTGACCATGTGTAAAGCAGTCATGCTGCTGTACCTCCCCTACCTGGCCAGGGAGGAAAGGGAAGCAGACCTTCTGGGAAAAGAGTGTTTGCTGCAGGTCAGAATTTCTGCCGCCAGCCCATGCTCATAGATGACAGGGAAGCAGACAAGGCAGAGACATGCAACAGGAGGCAGGCTGGACAGCCCCAGTCCCTGCAGAGCCCTGTGTCCTACCTCGGGCAGCAACTGGTGCCTCAGGGACTGGTGGGGGAAAGACACAACAGAAAGATGATGCCTCTGCTAAATGAGTTTGCTCCTAAGCCATGACCATGAGAGGTAACTCAACCTTCCTGACTCCGGTTTTTACTGTTGTTAGATCTGCAGGGAGTCTTGTCTCTTATGTAATCTTGTTTGGTTGTTTGCTCCAGCTCCCTCCTGCTCTCGCATAGCAACCACCACCCCATTATGCCTCGGATCAGGTTCCTCACCATGAGGCCACCAGCGCCCTGTGGCTTTGGAAGGGGTCTTCTCCCACCTTATAGACCCAGTGCAGCCAGGGATGACAGATGATTAAACCCTAAGCCACTAAGTGGAGTGTAATCTTCTCATGGTCTTCTGCCTCTCCTCATCCCTTATCTGTGTTGACTAGAAACAATTACAGCAGCAAGCCACATAATCAAATATTGTGGATGGAGTCACATGCCATTTCAGACACCTTGAATAGTGTCGCACGTGATTGATGTGGGAATACAGAGCACCAGAATATGTCAGTGCTTTACTGATTACTGTCTCTAATTGTGGGCAACACCAAAAAGGGAGAGTAAGGAGCAAAAATAGTCTTCATGTAAAACTGTGGATTTATTATCTAGAAAATGTTATCCTTTCCCTCTTTTGATTAATGATTGACTTACTTACATTCTAAAGCCAGAGGCTTACTAGCCCTTGCATAAGAAGCATTTGGTTTTGTTAGTGCAGCAAGGGAATGCGTGTTCCTATTTTCCATGCAACTATCAAATAATTTCTCAAAATTTCCTTAAGAACTTGACCTGAAGAGGGCCTAAGCAAGTAAGTGTTTCTTGAGAAGATAAGATATTTTTTTATTTTATTTTCTGTTCCCACACGGAAAAAAGAAATGTTTCTGTCCCCCATACAGGAAAATGTAACCACAGCAGGCTATAAAATCACCTGGCAGGCTGGAGAGGCATAACTCAGCCTGCTCCTCGCAGCTCACAGAGGTCTCTCTCTTAGCTCATTAGATGGTGGAGAACATCCTGACTGGCAGGAGGCACTCCCTTCACTATGCTGGTGATGTAAGATCATAAAGTTGGAGACCTTGGGGGTCTCATTTTGCAGACTGTGTGAAGTGCTGAGAAGGATGCATGATGTGTTAGTCTTTTTAAGACTTGTAACTGACCTTAAGACCGGCCACAGTTTGACCTGATTATGGTTTATTTGTCCCAGAGCAGATAAAATTAATATGTATCACCCACAATTAATATGTGGGTGAACATACAAGGAAAACAACGTCTTCAGCAGGGAGCCAGCACAAGGCTTCTGTCACTGACAGTAGCCTTTGCCCTGTCGTTTCACCCACTGTTATTAGAAATTCATCAAATATGTCTGGAGAATTTGCATGCTTAGCCTGCTTTGGAAAGAGGGGATTGTCTAGCTGTGAAAGGAGATTATGCAGCAATTTCCTCCTCAGCACAGCAAGGCAATGAATCTGACTCTTCATTATAGGGGAAGGATGAGTAAGAACGGTTGCATTTCCTGTGCAGCGAGAGCAACACGAGCTGTGCTCCAGTCTCCTTTGGGAATTTCTATGATGATGTTGATTTCAGACATGATGCATAATGTTACTAAGAGAAAATGTAGATGTTTAAATAGAAATGCTTGTGGGGAAGGGATCAATTCATTAAACGATGTGTTTGATCTCAGCTAGAAAGACAACTGTACAAAAGAAGACAGGCTCAAAGTTAGTTGCTTGAGTTTTATAACTCATGCATTAATTACTGACAGCAGCAATGTATTTCTGAGATGACTGTAGTTTTTAATAGATATTCTCACATTCTCTCACTACTTCTGAAAATATTTCCCTCCACTTACGAAAATATGTGGTTTTGATATGTGAGAAGCTGTAAAGAAATCTTGCAGTTACTTGTATTTGCTAAACAAATAAAGGATAGGGGTCCCACAAAGCATCTGTATCTCTCTCCTGTGTTTTCACATTCCTGCTGAGGCTGAACACAACTCAGTTCTGCTGGTCAGGCACAAATACTCTCTTTCTGTTTCCCAGAATCTCTAACAGAGATGCAATCCTCTTACATTTTTCTAAACCCTTTACTTGAGGGGGGTTGTACATCTGCAAATGCAGAAATGTATCACAGGGTACAGCAATCACAAGGACACATTCTTGAATGCTCAAGAAAGACAGACAGTCCAGCAATTGGATGTTAGCAAGACACTGATCAAAGGAAAGATTTCCTGAGCACATCCCTTAGGACTAGTATGAATGTGAGTTGCAGGCTGGGAATCACAGACCAACTTTTGGCTCCTAAGGGAGGAACCCATGAACCCAGAACTGCATGTGCAGACACCCCACTGGAATGCCCAGAGAGACTTTAACTTCCTCAAAATTAAAAATATTTCCTACATGGAGTGTTCACCATGTCTTTCCTCTGTCCACAGATTTTTAGAAAAAATCTTCAGTGCCATCCGTCTCGCTAGTGTAGAAAATGTTTCATCAGTTTGTGCAAAGCTGGAGACTTACTTCAGCAAGAGGAACTTGGAAATCTAAAACAGCCTGCGGTGCCAGCATTGAAAATGTGCTCTTGGTAGAGAAGGAAAACTCTCAGGCTGGAGAAAAAAGGGATAGACTTGTCAGGTTATTTTAAAATAAACCCAAAAAGCTGCTATTAACATTTTGGATGAAGTCTAAAATGGTAAAAGGACCTGAAGAGCAGTCCTGGTTCATCGACCATCCTCTAGGGTAAGGAATGGAGGAGGGCCTTGAGTCATGAGCAGATGCAGGTGTGAGAAGGGAACTGAGGTGCCTAAGGGCACATGGTTGGGTGTGCCTATGTACCATGTTAGTACCATTTTAGGTGCCTGGGCACTTTTTTTTAACTGTCTTTTTTTTCTTTGTTTTCCCTCATAAAGGAAATGCAGTGACTGCACATGCCTTATTGAAAGATTTGGCTGGTGGCCATAGAGGAATGATTCCTCTTACTGCTCAGTAAATCAAGTTACTGTCATTTTAAACACTAGCTGAATTTGTGATCAGCACATGAAAGAGTTAACTCTACCACTGTCATGTTACCACAGCATTAAAATAACAGCAAATTTGGGGAACATAAATTTTATCCTCTCTTGTAGCATGAATTTGGACCATAGGCAAAATCCCTATAAAACTATGCACATTCTGTAAAAATCTGTCTCTTACTTGGAAAATACACAAGTAGAACTCTGGACTAGTAAAGTGCAAATAAAATACGTGCAGGAGAGCAGAGTGGTGTCTTTTGAATTTGTAGGCATTTCAAATGTGTTTTTTAAAATTTTAAATAAAACTTCTTCAGATGTTAAACACAACTTTTCTTATGTATAATAATAATCAGGTTATCCTGGGCTGGAAGGGGATGTTGATTTAATTTGAAGTGGTGGGTTCCTTCTCTGAACAGGTTTGGTTTTGGTTTTTTTTTTGTTGTTGCTTTAGCAATTGAAAGCCTTTCTTTCCTAATAGTATTAGCCTGAATAATTACCAGAGGATTTCTCTGTGTCATCTGCGTACAGTTCCCCACAGCGATATTACAAAGTCTGTCTGCAGTAAGGAAATAGTCAATGGCCGTGGTTAGCTGAAAAGGTTATAGTTAACTGTTGCCACTCAAACCAGAGAAAGTCATCTTCAAAGGCAGTAGGACAATGATTTTTATCCTAATACCCATTGTGCCGAACTGGTGGGAAGAAGAAACAGTAGCTCCTTGTCAGCAAGATGCTGCTATGGAGGTCTCACGGCCAGCAGGGTGAAGCGAGGGGTCACAAGTCAAATAGTAGGTGTTGTGACAACCCTCTTGCAGCTCTTGCTCAGTGACATACAAGTGATCTGAGGCAACGAAGCTTTAATGTTGCATGTGCCAAATTTTGTGTTAGCCCTTTGGCTCTAGCTGGAGAACAGGGTCTTCCCCTCTGTCTTACTGGGGAGGAAGTCTACTTGTGTTTCTTTGGCATATCCGTGAAGTCTGTGAGACACGTCAAGGGTGCGTGGGAGAAGGTTCTCACTCTTCAGCTTTAGGACAGCTCCTTCCTGCTTTTTACGATTTCTATATTTTAGGCACTGTATCGAGGAATTACAAATGTTGTACAAAAAAAAGGAACCCCTGGAGGAGGGGAAAAAACAGAATGTGACTCGGGTTGAGACTGCGCAAAGGCATCCTGCCGGGGGAGCAGGTCTGAATTAATTTCTGTGACTTTAATCCGTGTGTCTAATCCGTAACTTCATTACTTGCTCAAGTCACACGTGGTTTTCAGCTGTTCTAAGCCTTCATTTCAGGGGTTCTGGCTATGTATTTCTATTTGCATGCAGCATAATATGTTGTCCAGGATAACTGGAAAATGAAATCTGAAAGTAATTTCTTCAGCATGTGTGTGCAGATACCAGCTTGACAGATACATGTCTGTAATGACAGATCATTGTTTGGTGTGCCAGGAAATGAGCACTTCTGGCCTGACTTGTCTGATATTCCTTGAAATCACAGGACATGTGCGGGCATTTTTTTCCAGCTCACTGTGAGCACTGTATTGTTTCAGTGGGAAAAGGGATTGGTAAAGACCTTTATTTGGGGTGCTTTGTCTCATGCTGCTATCTGTACCTGCTTCCTCTCTGCCCGTTCTCTGGAGACTTCTGGCTTGCGTAATTGCGTTTGAACGTAATCATATTCGTGCATCAAAGAAAATGCACAACCTTATTGTCACAAGTTAATTGTTCCTGGAATAATTCCTACAGGTTGTCCGCAGTTGCCTGTCTCAGTGATAGATTCAGCCCCATCATTCCTCCCAGCTTCTGTGCTTTTCCAAATAGCTGGTATTATTTAGCCACTTTAGTTGGCACTCTTGGAAACTCTCATTACCTAATGCACCAGCGTGCTGACTGTTGCCAGTAGCTACAACTTACCTCTACACTAGTAAGCAGTAAACCTGAACTTTCCGTCTGCTGCAGCCACATTAATAATGCATTATGTTTCCTGTAATTACATACATGCACAGAGATATCTTTTTTTTTTTATAAGAGGAAGAAAGGAGATGGAGGTGGAGGGTGGAAGGTGGTGGAGACAGCAACAACTAATTATTAATGCTGACTAGACCCCAGCTGCATAGGTTTTTAATTAGGCTGTGTCTAACCCTAATAGTCACTGTTGGGATAATACTAGCACTTCTTAAGCAGGCTAGTTTAGAAGGAGAAGTGTATTGTCTGCTCACACCTGCGCTGTGTAGTGTTACTAGCACACACTCAACAACACAGGCCAAAACTTTATCCTTTTTTTTTATTTTTCAGCTCACTTGGTTAAATTCTAGTCATTTTGTGTCCTTCAAGGCATCCTCAAAGAGTGATTTCTGTGCAGCTGAGGAGGGCTGCTTTCCTGATGAAACCATGAACTGATCCTAACAAAGGAAAGGAATGTAATATACAGAATTTCACATATTTTTCAAGTGTTACTAACAAAGCCTCCAGAGAATCATTTCAAATTGATTGGTGAGGCAGGAGCACCAACTTCCCTTTTTGGGGCAAAAGGAGTTCAAAATTCAAGACACCCTTGTCCTTTCCTTCCTTAGCTGAGCTTCAGGCTTCTGGAATAAGTAGAAATAATGTTATGCCCATGAGTATGTGTGTCAGCCTGGTCCGCCCTGGGGAGCTTGGGCTTTGCCTTGTGGAGTTCGTGCCTTTAGAATTGGATCTATTTTGGGCACATCCTTGTTTTCTCCTCTAGCATGCGCAAAGTTGTTAAAATACAGTCCCTTTATTGAAAACCCTGAAGGAAGGACACAGTGTTTAGCGTGAAATTAGAAACACAGAGAGGATTTGTTGCCCTTTGGCAGCTTTTAATTTAATTGGAGTTAAGCGGCAGTTAAGCAGTATGCGGGCAATTTTTGAGCAAGAGCACAGCATCCCTCAAGTGAAAGCAGGTATTCGATCTTCACTATTGCTGTGGCTGAGCAGGCTGAAATCCTGCCCACACTGGCAAGAAATTTGGCCCCATCTTTGCAGCAGTCACTGTCTAAAGGAACGGTAGAGTTCTATAGGGTTTGGCTTCAAACTATGGCCCTGATCAGAAAGGGATTTAGTAACACAATTCACCTCATCCGTGTGTGTACA
Source organism: Alca torda (assembly GCA_008658365.1). Lineage (NCBI taxonomy): Eukaryota > Metazoa > Chordata > Aves > Charadriiformes > Alcidae > Alca > Alca torda. The sequence goes on along the minus strand of CM018101.1, from coordinate 52,789,230 downwards.
AGCCAAGGTCGCTAAGTGTCTCTTTCTCCTTGCAGCCTGCAGGTGCTCTTTTCCCTTCCCCACAATCCCAGCCACCCTTTCCACCACAGGCGTGGCATACCTACAGTGGTGTACATCAGAACAGCTCTATTTTATTTGACTTTTTTCCTGGATGGTAATTTGGATGAGCTTGGCAGGGAACATGGGATACAGGGTGACCTCAGCTCTGCCTGTCTGGCCCAACCTTTCAAATACTCTTTCAGAGTAAATGCCTTTATTCCTTAGGCACCCTCAAGAAGAAGGAAAAAGACAGTCTCTCCCCTCCATCTCCTTTTTGTAGTCCCTTTGCCACTCCACAGCCTCTGTGGTGAAATACAGGCAGACATAAGGCACCCCTGGTGGACATCACCTGCAGTTGGAATGCAGGAAATGCTGCAGGAATAATGCATCCATCAAATGAAATTATGATTGCTGTGAACTTTCTGATACATATGTATGTGCGAGTGCATAAACACTCTGTCACATACTATTGTTGTCAGTAGTGGGGATTAGAAATATCTGGGTTCTGTAGCAAAGGCTCCATTTACCCACCTTCCTGTGTCCTGTTGTGGGCTTTAAAGACCTGGGTTTTGCTCTGTCACTGCCTCTCATGCTCCATTTCTAGGTTGTCCGATGTCTTGCAGAAGGGGGTGTTTCCAAGAGTGCACTACTGCTCTTACACCATCCAGCAGCAATGGCCTACATTGCCCTGCACTGTGCATGCCCATGTGTTACATGCAAACAAATTATAATAGACCCTTTTTACCCTGGTGCAAGGGTCTGCTCAGTGTCTGGAGCAGCACAGAGTCTGCTCTGTAGCTTTGAACTGCGTCAATGAAAGGAGATTACAGCAGATATAGATTTTTTTAAGGTTTCGGAGTTTCCTCTTTGGTGTTTTTCTCTCGTGCTCTTGACAACACCCAACCTTATGCAGGAAGATTAAAGTCCTGTGTATGAGAAGAGTTAACTACCTTTCAATTCAGATTTTTATTTCTAAAAGGTGAGAGTTTTGCTTTTGTGCCAGACCATGTATAGCACAGAGAGACGGGGTGCAGGGGTGAGAAAGATTTCTCAAGACATCTTAAAACACAGGCTGGGGTTTGCATTCAAAACATAGCTATGTAATAAAGCCATATTTGATTAGACTACTGAAAACTCATAACTAGATATAAATCTCCTTTGTCATACTTATTTGAATTCTTCTTAATTATTTCCTGGAAATTGACGAAGTTTTCCAGACAATGCCAAAGGAGTGATTCATGCCTTCTATGGCTTTCTGAATGCACTAAGAAAGAATATTAAATATTAAATATTAAATGTCCTTGATGATGCTAGGATTCTGAGGCATGATGAGAGCTGTCGCTTTTGTTATTGTTGGAATTTTTGCAGTTTTAAACAGCAAACATCTCAATTCTGCTAACTTGACCATAATCAGGCTACATATACATATAGATATGACCAGAGCTGAACCAAACAGTGTAATTGAATTAATATCTTGATTTAGGATAAGGTAGATTAAATTAATTATTTGGAGGTATTTGCAGAAAGCTCTTGAGCTGAAATCATAAAACTTTCTGCAAGCTAAATTCTGAAGCTTGCAGATTCTGAATTTATCACTGTACTGTAAGACATACTTTACAAATCTAAGACAATAATATGTGAGTGTCCTATCATTAATACCCATTTATTTAAAGATACAGAAATTCTTCCATGCAGTAGGCTGGCTCCATGTGTTTGACTTCTTTTTTTGTTTTTTTAACAGCAAAACTATTGAATATACTTACGCTAGGAAGTTACTCTATGAAAAAGTCCATGTGTAGTTGAAATTTTGAAAAGTGAAGTAAATTTGATGCCTTAAGTTTTAAACAGCAGCAGTTAGGAATATATGCAGGTACAAAAATAAATCTGTCTTTACAAAAAAATGAAAGATGTAGTAAGTAGAGCCAAGATTTTTCAGAATAATGGGTGTCTTGTTGGGATCTTCTGGGAGCTTCTGCTTAAGGTAAGCCTAGATTCAGGAAGGGCCTTGGGTCATGGTTTCACTATGCAAAGTCTTTGGTGAGAAGATAAGGTCAAGGAACTTCTGTCCTCTGGAGCATGGTCGATGGACCGATTATTCCAGCCTATATATGTTTATGGAGCCAGGCTGGGAATTAGTTGGTTAACTAATAAAAAATAAAAAAACCTGAAAGTAAAAAAAGTAAAAAATCAGTTCTCTGATCTAGTTGAGAGCCTGGCCACCTGAACAATGTTACTGAATTAGTGCAGGTGACAGAACAGAGGGAGCAAAAAGAAAGGAGAGACAGGGAAAAGTATAATATTGCTGCCAAACTGTTTATCATGAAACCACAGCACTATGCTCCAAAATACTTTTTCAGTTCCTGAATTAGGCTCTGATTCAAAAAGGCTCTTAGATATATGATGTAGCCCATCTCTAATCAGGAAGGCATTTCACCACTTGTTTAACTCCATGCACGTTTAAGTACTTTCTTAACCAGAGGTCAATGGGGCAGGGATAATTCCTTGATTCAGGGCTTTTGGGACCTTTACTCCAATTATCAGTGTCCAGTGACTCCCGCAGCAGCTGCAGCACTGCAGATACGAAGGCTGGATAGCACAAGATCCTGCATAGCCGTGCCCATGCAAAGTAGCCATGTTGCCACTGTCTCACGAACACCCACGAGGAATTTCTTCTGTCTGAATAAAGTGGCTCAAATGCAGGCACACAGATGCATTTGAGCACTAAGGTGGGTGGGAGTTAATGAGCGAGCTTGGGCCCTGTGACTACAATGCTGCCCCAGCTCACTGACACACTGTGAAAAATTAAATGACTGCTACCCCCCCCAGCAGGTCTGCTGGAGACTCCAGTGACTGGGTGAAGGTGGTACCAGATCTGAAAAAAAAAAAAACAACCCCAAACTAAAGCCCACCAAAAAACCCCACCAAAACAGAAAACTGCACATTATCTTTCTTCTGCTGCTTCTGCCCTCAGGCATAAGAACCTAGCTGAGTGCATTACATGTCTTTACATCTCTTCAATGCTCCTTTACCACAGGGCAGAGCTAATTGTCATTAGTCTGAACAGTGGCAGGGCTCATCCCAGTTTTGTGACTGAGCGAAGGCTGGGGGAATGAGTCAGTGCCATTGATGAAAACTCCTGACATTCGTGGTTTGATGTTGTATTTCTGTGTCTCGTGTAGTGCCACTAGCTCTGCTTTTGATTAGGATGAAAGAAACTCAGAGTCTCACATTTCACTTGAAGATGAAAAGACTCAGAAAACCTTTTGGTTACCCTGAAATAACAGCCCCTTTTATGGCAGTTTTCAGTTTCAATTACTGGCTGCAGCTATTTAAAGTATAAACATCTCTTGAAATGGCCATTGTAGTTGTGTTGTTTTTTCAAATCACTGTTTCTGCAAGCCACAGCTAGTGGGCTTACAGACAGCATGTTCCTGATGTAAATGCCTGGTGTAAATATGCACATGTGATGTCAATACAGAAAACACTGCCACAGAGGCAACATGAGCTCTTCAAAATGTTTTCATAAGCACTGAAGTTTGTATTCTCTGCTCCAGACATTTCAAGAACTGTACTAGTGTGAGGACCTGCTTCTGACACACCTACATGGGCAGTGCAATAATTCCAGTATAGTTGTTTTGGCTTGAGGGTATGGAGATGACTTGGATACAGCCTCTTCATGTCCCTATCTCCTGTTTTGTCTGAGGGTAAGGGGTCTTCCCACAGCAGCCTTCTTATACTTAAATTAATTAAGCACACTAATGATTCTGCTGACATTGACATATTTACCCTCATGTCTAAGGCTGAATGTGTGCTTGTTTTTATTGCTTATGTTTTACTTCATTTTCTTACAGACTTGATGTTTCATCTCCTCGGTCATATATATGGCTGCAAATGGGCAGAGGGTTTAACAACAATGAAGGGGAAAAAGGTGGTGGCAGGTGGAATGGGCAGAGACATACAAACAGCACTATCATATGTATCTTCTTTGCTTCCCATCAGGTGAAAAATGGGATGTGTGTGTGCAAGTGACAGCCTGTCCCATTTTAACATTTACTGTTCCAGTGGTAGGACCAGTATAGAAGCAAAATGAAATTTTCTCCTTGTGCCATTTGAGCTGAGAAATGAGGTTTTTAGTGAAGGCTTTTGGAAGGACTCAAAGGGAGAGAGTGCTGGCTTCAATCCAAGGGAGATGGATTAAAGAGGGGAGGTTGGTGAAGCACTGAAAGAAGGAATAAATGAATTGTTTGCACCATGTGTGATAGCCCACTCTTCCCACACCGCGACTGCTGGCAGTGATGCTGCTTATTGGGCCTGCTCACTTGCTTTGGGTCACCCTCCCATCTTTAAATAGCACACTTATTTAATTTGAAGAAAGTGCCTGCAATCAATAAAAAGGCATCCTTTTATCTTCGTCATCAATCTCTTGTTAACGAACATGCACCTTTTTTCTTTTTAGCTTCTTGGTTACAATGCTTTTAATTTCTCTGTGTATGGGAAAAAAAAGGGAGTGCAGTCAAACCCGTGATGGAGTAGCTGATGCCATGCTGCTTGCTTCCTTCTGAAGGACTGACATATTCTTAAAGGAAAGCAGTGGTCTGGATGGAGATCACTTGCCTTGCACTGATGTGTGGTCCTCTGAGCATCCTTTCTCAAGCTGTGATCCAGCAGAGCCATGAATAACCACTTGTGAAGACATACTTTACTTTCCTAATGCCCCAGCAATTGCAAAAAAGTAGATAATTCTTAGAGAATCTTTGTGTGGACTACTGGGACTTTATTTACAGCAGATAGATATTTGAAATCCAATGACTTCCATGAGAATGTCTCACCAAGCCTAATTTCCAAAACCTTCAGCACATTTGGGTCTGATTATGGCATGACGGAAGGGTCAGCTGAATTAAATTATACTTGCTGCTCTAATTTGCAGGGTGTTGTCAGTTATGATCACGTATATATTTAAGCTTCATTCACATCTTTGTGGCTGGCCAGAGAGAATGGTCTTCTGCAGTTTGGTAATAGGAAATAAACCTTCTTTTAGGACCCATAAAACTGGAGGAACAGATACATCTTGTTCATCCTCATCTCAGGTTGGAGGTTAATGCTGACTTTGCTTTTGTGTTTCTCCTTGAGTCTTTTGGGAGTGGAACTTAGCAAAGTAACACTTCATTCTTTGCAAAAACACTCTGCAAAATAAAATTACAGTTTTGTAAGCCTCTGAATTTCAACCTGTCACTTACATATGGCAGGAGTCCAAATCTCAGTCACAGATTAGCTTCATTAGTGTAGAATCACACTACTTTTTCCTCTAAGCCAGAGACCCAAGCCACATAATAATCAGAAATAAATCTTTGCACAAGGACCCAACCCACTTGCAAGCAGGCAAATGATTTCCTTCTTTATCCTTCTATATTGCCCACCAATGGGCTACCCTGGTAAAACTTTGTTATTTCCAAGGTCATGCTTCCTCTTGTTTTCTTCCAGGGTCTCCCTTTCTATTAACCAATTGTTGGCTCCTTTCCAAGACACTTATCTCCTCCAACCTGGGCCAGAATCAATGTTTAAGCACAGCACGCCAGTGCTAGCATGTCACTACAGAAATGTAAAAGGCAGGCTTTCCTGCACCTGCAGGAAAGTAGTTCTGCATTGCTTTGGGGGAAAGGGAGCAGAAAGGACGCCCAAAACCAGCAAACTGTACCTTCAGTTCACAGCCATATCTTCGGACCCAAAGTCAGAGTCCATCAGCCTTTACCACAGCCAAGAGAGCTGGCATGAAAGGCAGCGTGCTCCCTTACCAACCAAGATGCGGTAAAGAGCGTGGGGTTGCATTTTGGTCCAAAAGGTCCCGAGAGGAGCCAGCCCCGTGTGGTATCAGGTTGCAGCATCGCAGGCAGTCTGTGTCCTGGCCCTGGCTTCAGCCACCTGTGGAGCGGGGCCAGGCAAGCAGCCTGGACGATGATTCAGCATTGCCTTTCTGTCTCGTTGGCCAGGGAATAACGGGAGCCGCCAGCCACCTTGGAAAGCAGGGTGCCGCCCTGTTCTTCTCACCGCAAGCCCCAGCACCCCGCATTTCCAGCAGGGCTGGGAGGGTGAAGCAGCTCTGTAAGCCTCCCTGGGGAGGGGGATGTGAGGAGGAGGTCTGAGCAGAGCTGTCTGCATGATGCTAAAGCAGGCAGCCTGCACGCCAGGTCCGGAGGTGCCGCGGGGGAAGGGACCTGCAGCAGAGGAGGGTACTGCAGCCTGGAAGGGAGCCAGGCCCCATGGAGATGCTGCGGCCGCGGAGGCGGCGGGAGGGGCTGGAGGTGGCTGCGTGCCGGGAGGAGATGGTGCAGGCAGGCTGGGCCCTGGCCAGTGGAGGAGAGCGTGAAAAAGCAAGGGAGGTGGCAGAAGCCATCCTGGCTTCGTTTAGCCAGGAGGGCTCGGAAGGAGAGGGAACAGGCAAGACCCCTTTGGCAGATCCCTTCCCCGGTCCCTGTGAGCTCAGGCAGGGTGAGGAGGGGGGCAATGCACCCACATGCAGGGGAGCCCCTGAAGTGTCCCCACCAGGCTTCTTGGACAAGAGGTTCTGAGATTTCACAGGGCGCTGTGCATGCAGAGGTGGCAGCCCGTGATCTGAACTGGTAATAATCCGTCTCTCTGTCCAGCTATGTAGCATTGCGTATGATTACTTTAACTTCATGGCAACCTTTGTCAGAAAGATGCAACATCTCCACATGCATTTCTGTTCACCTCAGCACCAGAAAGATGTGAGCAAAGCAGAAACATAATTTAAAGGAGAGCTGTTAAATCTGGATAAGCTGGAGAGCAGTGAAGATTACAGGAGAAGATTGAACACAGGTAGTTTGCCTGAAAGGCCAGAGCAGTGAAGATGTGGACAGAGCAGTGGATTAAACACAAACTCAGAGCAGCATCAGCAGGGAAAATTGTCTTACTGGAAATAGGAAGGTTGAAAAATTAGACATGGGCAAAGAAGGCAAGACATTTTTAAAAATTTGTGCCAAGCACTCAGATGCTGCAGTAATTCATCTGTGCAATGAAGAGAATATTCCCAGCTGATTCTCAACTTGCACTCTGCTTTGAATAGTGATGCTTCAGCTTCACACCTGAGGAGCAATTTCTGTGTGCGAAAGTATGTCTGTTTTTCCCAGATTTATCAGTTAATCTAGTAAAAGATACATCCTTTCCCTAGAAATCTTGCTTACTTGTACCCACAGACCACCACAGCTGTCACGACAAAGCTGCTATGGTGTTACCCTTTCTACAGTGGCCGTGTTGTTACTGCTGTTTGAAACAGGTTTTGAGATACTTGAAAGAGGCTGCACTCATGCAGAATATTACCAGCTAAGGAGCACATGTGCTTAGTAATAAGAGGAGCCATGTACGTAAATATGCAATGCAAGCTGTTCATTCTGTCTGAGGATACTGATCACGTCATTATTAACCTGGGGACCAAACGCTTCAGTGCTAATGCGGACTAGATTGTATGATGATTTATCTTTTTACATTCTTCCAGAGAGTGTTATCACGGGCTGTGCTTTAAGGTAAATTCTCCAGGCACTTGAATGTAGTAGCATTGTGATTACTTCAGTTGGCTACTACAGCCTCACAGGAAGCTTTGTGATCAGACATCCATCAATTAGCCCTTGACATGAGAGCCTGTGAAAACACTATGGGATTCATTAAGATTTTGATAAACCTTTTTTTATGTGAATGTTACTAATGTTCCCATGGAAGTCGAGGCGGGGGGAGGATGGGGGGAGCTGGAGGCAGAGAGAGGAGATGGGTAGACAGATGTCTTTTTTGTCACTGCTGAAAATATATAACTACAAAGGAAATCACCTTTCAGATGCCTGACTGAGGTACCAGCAAAAATGAGTTCACAGCAGTTTGTAGCACTTGATTCTTTGCTTCCTTATGCATCCTGCAGCCATTTATACTAAAGAGAAAGGGGGATTCATGCTGACAAATCTTCAATGCAAATGTTTTCACAAAATCCAAGAATCTGGAAATTTTGTTAAAAGCCCCTCTTCTTTTATACCTATGTGTGTATTGTTGCATAGGTGTACTTTTCTGTGGGCAAAAGAGACCAGGAATAGAGCTGATTCTAATCCTACTTCCATTATGTTAACTTGACTGTTGATTTACCCCTGTATTACACTGCACTGATGGAAATGGGAATTAGTGTTAGGTATTGGTAGAGGTGAGGAATGACATGCAAATTTAAGAAAAGAAGTGGAAGACTTGTGAATAATAAAAGTCTTTGATTTTTTTTTTCTTTTTTAGTCTAAAGGGGAGTGAGGATATATGCTAGCAGCATGCGAGCTCTTGAAAAGTATCCTTGGGAGCTGGCTTTAGCGTGAAATCTTTGCTTTTTTGGTTTCGGAGGGCTTTGGAAAGGAGGTTGGTAAATGGAATGTAAAAAAAAAAAACACATTCAAACCTCTTTGTAACGACTTAAATGAAAACTTGTCAGAGGTGGGAATGGTTTTGGTTTGGGTCTTTTTCTTTTCCCCCTCTGCTTGAGCTAAGATGCATCCCAGCACTATTCCCAGTGAACGAAACTTATTCAGGGGTTTGGAAAGAAAAGCTGTCTCTAGGTGTCAGGCAGGGAGGAACTGCTGCTGGAAAGCCGTCTTCCCCCTGGGAGAGATCGGGTATCAGACTGAGCGAACCCAGCCCAGCCCGAAGAGCTGCCACCGACACCCGGTGCTCGCCCGAGGACCGTGGCATCGATGGCTGCCGCCTCTGGCCGCGCTCCGGTTGGAGAGAGGGAGCGGGCAGGCGCGCAACTCCTGCCCGCTCCCTCCCTTTGATTTGATGGCCTTTATTCCTCCTAATTGGATAAAATAGGAAGTCACTGACAGTCCTGCGTTGCTGGGTGTACTGATTTCCCTCAGACCAGCCCCTGCAGCGGGCGGGGGGTGGGGTAGGGGAGGAAGGAGCGAGTCTGTACATCAGGGAAACAGGCTGCGAGGGGGCTGGGGGAGCGGGGCGGGGGGGAAGGAGGAAAGTGAATGAGCGCTCAAGAAGGACAAAGAGGGAGGGGAGAGAAAGGGAGTTACCACCGTCTTGGCATCGCTCTTCCTTTCAAACCTCTGTGTAATGATATTGTTTGCAGTGATGCTCAGACAGAGAGCACCTGCTGCTCTGTAATGATTCAGCCGCTTTCAGCCGCCGCTGTAACACGACAGGATGCTGCTGCTACTGTCACTTCTGCCGCTGCCGCTGTTGTTACAGATTTTGCTTTTGCTCCTTCTACCGCATGACAATTGTTTTCCTCGTCTAAGCAGATACCAGCCTCAGATGCTCAAGGTGAGAATCTTGCCTTTCGCTCTGGGCTATTGGTTCACTTAATCTGGTCAATTTGTTCAGTGTTCGTGGTTTTCTTTCTCTCGTCACCCTCCTTCCCCCTGTTTTGTTTTGTTGTGCTTGCTTTTGGGGGGATGTTTCTTCCCTCCTGCAGAAGAGCTGGAATTGCTTGAGAGGCGTTTAAGGAATTATAAAAGTGGCCAGCAAACAGAAGCTCAGTAATTGCAAAGCTACTCTTGCTTCAGAGAGGCAGAGAGAGCAACAGAGGGCTCGGGAGCAGGGGGGGGTAAGGGGGGGTCTCATTTTTCCTGTGCGTTACTCCTCTCCCAGTTTGGATGATGTTGCTGAGCTTGGACCTTTTGTTGACTCCCACTCTGTGATTTTTGCAGAGCACTGTGACTATTACTACCATCTCTTTTTGTCTGTGTCTCACAGTAATGGACTGTGATAGAGTTAAGGCCTTTTGGAGGTGAGCTGTTTGAGAGCTGATGCTTAAACATGTCTGAAGTAGCTGCCGACACTTTCCCCAGCCCCTCAGCTCAGCTGAGCCCTGATGCGTCCCTCGACGGGCTCCCGGCTGAGGAGAACATGCCGGGGACCCAAAGAGAGGACGGGAGGGTCCAGGGGATAGCAGGCCTTGCCGCGACCTGCTGTGTGTGCCTGGAGGCAGAGCGACTGAAGGGCTGCCTCAACTCTGAAAAGATCTGCATCGCCCCTATCCTGGCTTGCCTGCTCAGCCTTTGCCTCTGCATTGCTGGCCTCAAGTGGGTCTTTGTGGACAAGATTTTTGAGTATGACTCTCCTACCCACCTTGACCCTGGGAGGATAGGACAAGACCCAAAGAGCGCTGTGGATCCTACAGCTCTGTCTGCCTGGGTGCCTTCGGAGGTGTATGCCTCACCCTTCCCCGTACCTAGCCCCAAGAGCAAGGCTGAAGTGACAGTGCAAAGTGACAGCTCGCTTGTGCCCTCCAAACCGTTCCTCCAGCCTTCTCTGTATAACCGCATCCTAGATGTTGGGTTGTTGTCCTCTGCCGCACCTTCGCTGTCACCACCTGCCCTGGAGCCTACTGCAGCATCTCAGGCACAAGCAACAGAAACCAATCTCCAAACTGCTCCAAAACTTTGTAAGTAGAAGCTATGTGTTTCTTTGTTTTTTCCTTACACATATGCACATGCACACACATAAGCACTTAACTGTTCTGCAGCTGTCCTCAAGGAGGACATGTGGTTGGCATGCAAAGCTTAAATGTGCTAAGATGAGTATAGCATGCGTTACGTTCTGAGGAGAGCACCTGGGGGCCTCTGAACTTAGTTCTGAGGCAGTGAAGAGGGCTTCATTTGGGACCTTTGTAAAGTGCAAATACCGCCCTTTTCTTGGCATCCACTTATAGGGAAGTATGTGATTTACTTCAGAGGCTTATCAGATCGCTATTCCACGTGGTCTATCAGCGTATTTTTCTTATAAATTTGATTTGTGTCCTGTGCTGGATCTTCCATGTGTGTTCATTTTCTTTGCCTTGCCTGCAGAGCACTTCTGCTACCTCCATCCTGAAGTCTGTTGCTGGCAAACATCCCTGTCATCCTCCTGAAACACTCAGGGAGAACAGTGGGAAAGAGCGACAGTGTATCTGAAGCAGTTAGAGACTGGGAATTATTAATTTAGCAGTTATCTTATGATCTTTCCTTTTCTCTTAAGAGCACAGCACACATTTCTCTGCGTCTTTCCGCTCCTCTAGGAGCTGATCCTTGTTGAGCCTGTTTCTCAGGCATTGCCTCATTGACTTTTGTGGGGCATTTCAGGAAAGCGTTCTTGTCAATGACGGGGGGGGTCGGTTTCCAAATTAGTCTTTGCTCGTCCTTAAAGCAAAAAATATTCAGGGTACCTGGATTATGTTTTCAGTAGTGATCATAAAGGATCAAAATACTGCATTGCTGAAGTGTAATTTCTTTGACATTCATCATTTTAACCCATCAAATCCAGAGCAGATCAAGCCAGCAATTCCTGAGCTGTGCAAAATTCTGCAAATCTAGTAAAAGAGAAGGCAGCGCACCATTGTGCCAAGATCACAGGGCTGAGGTTTCCTTTGGAAAGATGCAGTGATCAGAATAAGCAACTGTGTTCCTTGCAAATTGCCTTGCAGGACCCCGTCTCATTTATTCTCCCTTGTGCCTTCCCTGTAATGCCGCAGGATGGCCACCTTGTAGGTGACACATACTGGCCCTCACACTGGAGCCCTGAAGTTTGCTACTAAGTTTAGCCCCACCAGGACTGGACTCCGTATAGGTATGTGGCAATTGGATTATAGAGAACATTTTGGGCCAACCAGCTTGCCAGTGAAAATAAGCATAACTACAGTGATTTCAGCAGAGGTCCTTTTAGCTGAGAGTCAGTCCTGAACAGCGATTCCAGAATCACTGAAAGAAAATTTTAAGTGTTCCTGTAAAAGCTCTGCTGCCTTTCGCTTAGATAATGGGTGACAACCAGCCTTTGGATTAAAAGTAATTTGTCTGATGGCAATAGTCTAATAGGGAAATATTACTGTGCAGTTAAATGACAGGGGACTTTGGGGTAGGTTAGACATTATTTGAATTATTGGGGCACTTAGCCACCTTTGCAGTTATATAAAACTGCAAATACTAAGTGATTTTTTTTTCTGCTGATGCAGAAAATCTTTTTTTGTAGTGCAAATATCCTAAGTGACATTAAAGATATGACAGCACTTTCTACTTCATAAAGTGACCAGGGAACACCATCCAGTCAAAATGGCCTCTTCTGTGCAAGAGGGAGAAGCAACCAAAAGCTAGTTATGCCAGGACAACCCTCATCCTCCTGAATTTCCACAAGTGAGGCAAGCCTTTATCAATAACACACTAACTTCATCTCTGAAGTAAATGGCGGGAGGGGAGGGCAGGGAAGAGATTCTTTGGAGCAGTCACTGACGGAAAGCCATTATCTGCATTCAGATCTGCTCACATCTGGGAAATAAATGGTTGTCCAGAAATTAGGTGATTGGCTTGAGTTGTTTTTTTTACTGATGTCTTAATATTTTGAGATAAATGTGGTTTAAGGCATCATAGACTTCCAGATAGATACATGCTCAAAGGAGAGGGAAAACTGGCAGCAGGTCAAGTTTGGGTTGCTCTGAGGGAGAAGGTTGTGTAGACAGTATTTTTTCTAACTGTGGCACATAATTCTGACTATGGCAAGGGGCTGCAATTCCTTGCAATGAAAAATGAGAAAATATAGCTGGAAAAGTATACTGAAGAAGATCTGCCTAAGAATTCAAAGAGGCATGAAAAGAACTTTTTGGAGAGCTCTAAAAGCACTGTCTTGGGGTTTTTGCAACAGCTGCATTTCAAACACATCATTGTGTTTTATGTAGAGCAAGATTTGTTGGAGTGGTTGACAGATTGCATCAGTGATAACTTTTTTTTTTTATGAATGCCTTTGACAGCTATAAAATTCTCAGAGAGATGGCTTGGAAAGTAGCATCTGCAAATTGGATTGTCCCTTCTTTTGCCTCTCAGTGTCCTTTTTCTCCATTTCAGGCAGCGTGAGGTAACTTGTTTCCAGAAAGCCCCTTTTGTGCTGATAGGTTTTTTTTTTTCCAGTGCAGAAATAAAAAAGAACTGACACATCTCATATTCTGTGGCTGATGTATTGTTTCTGAACCAAGCCCTTCCATGAGTTTCCAAATCCTTTTCTCTTCTTCTTCTCTCTTTTCTGTCTTACTCAGCATATTCCGCTTAAAGCTGTATCCTTCAAGGTCATAGTCTGCAGAGAGTTAATTGATTCTTCTTTCTGCTGGAGCCTGGGAGAGAAAGCAGAAGAGAGACAATCCTAGTAATTGTGTCTGGTGCATTAGATTCAAGACTGGTCTCACTCCTATTATTATACTTTGCCCTTTATCAATACAGAAATAATCTCTTCCTTTCTGTTTGGTTTACGTTTTATATTGTGGTATCATTTCTCCTTTGCCGAAACAGAAAGGAAAGGTGAATGTTTTAAAGCATTCCCATATTTAGGGAGTGTGTCGATCTTAGCTTAATTACACTGGAGAAGATTTCATTACAAGCGGGATATAATAGTATGCACTAACCTACAATCTCCCTTCCTCTGAGAAAACATGCAGATTGTAAAAGTGCTAACACAGTTCAGGAGCTAAATTTTACTTCTTCATATACCATCACCTTTAAACACAATTCCACACAGGCTGATAATAGACACAGCTCTGTAGTACTGTCAAAACTGTGTTTCTGTAATAACTGCATCTATACATCTGCAAATCCACCACTCCCCTCTTTACAGGTCTTTGCACTGCCTTCTCTTTCCACTTAAGCAGATTTCGCCCAAAACCACCTGCCAGTGTCCATGTGGTGTTGCCTTCCTGGGGTGACAGCTCTGCCAAAGGAGTGCAGTGCTCCTGCATCTTGGTTCTGCCCCAAAGCGGAGTTGCCCAAGCCCTTGGCTTTCACATCACAACTCTCCTGACCTGGTGAAGTGCCATGAGGCACACTGGAGGCAGGGCAGGAGATAGACCACAGCACGAGGACTTTGCTGGAGTGGGTTTCCCTGTGAGCACAGCTAAAGGCCCAGCAGAGAGCGGGGTCCACAGGATGCACCTCCCCTGGGGCACATCTGTGCTGCCCCTGCGTCCATGCCGATTTTGGCTTCCCTGGCCACCTCAGGTGCCACGTGCTGGCAGGACAGCTGCACACCTCGTGCTACGCTGGTGGCCAGCAGATGACCAACAGGCACCTCTGCATCTCCCTACCTCTGTGCCCACTGAGTTGTACTCATAACATGCAGAGGTGGGTGGTTGCAGCACCCGACCTGTGCATGCCCCTTGGGGGCAGGCAGGGCTCCCTCCTACCTCCCCAGTGCTGGCCCTCACCTGGAAAACGTGGCAAAGTGGAGAAAGGGTTGTGCACTGCTGTCAGCCACCCCTGACTGGGACTGCTGCCTTCTTGTGTTTCTGATTTCTGATGCCATTTCAGGGGTGCTGGGGCAGCATCAGCAAAAGCTGCTGCTTTCTCATCCTCAATGGAAAAAGTGTTAAAAGGGTGCCTCTGTGGACTAGTAGTGGGTATTTACCTAGGAAATGGTCTCAGTTCCCCTCCAAAGTTATCCAAGCACGATGACTGAATTTCTTTTGTCTTTAGAGCTAGGGATGGGAAAAATGAAAGAAAAGTAGCCTGTCCCTTGTTTTGGTGTTATACTGTAAATATTCCTTGCAATTTCTTTCTGCCTCTTTCACCTCCGCTTCTTCTTTCTCAGCTCTGCATTTGATGTCCTTTCTCCTCTACACAGTGATTTGTGAAGGTCTGTATTTTACCTCTGTGGCAGGCGGGAGGGAGCCTTTCCCTCCAGTTATAGGTGCTGCAGCCCAGCTGAAGGCTTCAATTTGTGGACAGCAAGGGTTTCTTCACAGCAGCCTCACACGTCGTTTGTTCTTTTTCTTGAAAAAGTCTCATTCTGACCCGTGCTCTGCAGTTCAAATCCCCATCACAATGCTGTGGGGTTGAGAGGCCTGGCAGCCTCTGAAAGTGTCAAGGTCAGAGATGTCTCAGAGAGCCACAGGGGACTGTAGTCACCGGAGAGGAGAGCGGATGATACAGCACAGGCTATATACCAGCCTTTGCAGTGCCACATGGGAGATTGCTTTTTCCCCAAAGCTTGAAGATGCAGGAGGAGAGCACCTTAAAGTAGATGTTGCTCCATTTCTGATACAGTATTGATGTTGATTAGCTTGAGACACCTGACTTAAGTGCCTACATTAGGAAGCAAGGCAGCCTTCAGCTTCCTGTTCAGCATAAAGGAAGGGACCTCCCCCAGGCAGTTCCCAGCATGGCTGTAGCACGAGTAACTCTCTTTCTCCAATGAGCGTATAGGGAGACTAACCTTCCATTTCAGTTTCTATGTTAAATGTCTGCTACACAATATGAGGATTCGTTTTGAAAGCCATGACTTTTCTTTGATGTGTCCTGTGAATTAACAGTGTCTTGTCACAGGGAAGTTATAATTAATCACGGTTAAGATACCAGGCAAGTTCTGAGCCTAACTCAAGAGCATAATAAAGAGATGCTGATCTCAGTAGGCCCTGGAGACACAACTGGACCTCCATTAACAAGCAGTAATAAAGCAAGTGCCACTGTACTGAGCCAGCCAGTCTGTATTTCCCTGAAACACGTATTTCTCTGCTGTCCCAGAGGTCATGGTGGCTTACAGATGTACGTATTCGTGGCAGGAACACTCAGAGTAAAGTGGGATTGGGACTGATGGGGTGAGATGCATAACACAGCAATTTTTAGGGAGTTCAGGTCCATTAAGCCTGCTAGAATGATAACTGAGACTTCCTCTCCCCAGCCCAGTTAGTCACACTGTCTTTAAAATGTCCTCAACAAGCACAGAGTTTGTTCATACAAATTTATTGTTTTGTTTCTTTTTGTGTCTCTACCATCTCCATTTTTAATATTCATTGCCTGCACAGAAACAATTCTATTTAGCATGCAGAGGACTGAACTGATCGGTCCTGCATTTCTTTCTCTTGGACAAGCACCCCAAATTCATGGCTCTCAAAACTACCTCATGGATGTGTTTTTTCTTTCATTCACCATGCATCATGTGCAGAACTGGTGGAGAAAAAGCAGTATTTCTTGAAGTATTTTCTCCTAATAACAGTCTGAATCTCTCAGTGCAAAACAGTAGTCTGCACTTGTTTTTTTGAAAGCATTATTTTGCTTTGTAAACTTCAGTGAGAATAAGTCATGTATTCATGCTACACGGAACTTCTGCATGGTTTTCCTCCTCATTTATATATATATGCATATGTAAGTATAGAAAATACAATAGGTATATGGAGTATATGGCCATTGTTTCTTTGTTAAAAAGGACATCTGGGACTGTACTGCATCATACATTTCTAAGCAAAAATGGTTAATAATTGATGTCATAACAAAATCCGGGTTTGGATTTCCACACAGGGGACTGAAATTATCCTCTTTCAGTATCTATTGTACTTTTAAGTTAAATGTTTTATTTCCTATTCATGCACTACAAATAAACACACACAGCAACCCACCTCAAATTTGCAGTGCCTAACTTTTGGGTGCAGAGAAAACTTGGGGAACTTTCTCAGCATCAGATGAGAAGGCAGAATTTGGCTTGCTGGAGGCTAAGTAGCCACAAGGTTAATTGTGATGCAGAGCTGGAATGATATAAATGAACATTTTCATCATTTGCAGTCTTGCTAATGGAAATGCAATAGATTTGCTGCAGAAATCCAACTCGGAATCAATAGCAATGCAATGAGGCAGCTGTTTCAGGGAGAGCACATGCGATGCCAATCTACTGCAGACATTACCTGGGCAGAGACTGCTCTGGCTCTCTGTCAGGAAAGGGCAGACAGCCCTAGAAGATGCCGTGGCAGGTGATGAAAGACTTCTGAAAGGAAAAAGCCTGCTTCAGCTAGGATGGGGCAGTGTTAGGAGAAAAGGCTTTCTCTGTATGAGGGAGGGGAATTGTTTTCTTTGAGGAATTCAGATCTTGTTTGTACCCAAAGATGTCTTTTTTGTTACAAGGTACTAAGTTAAGCAAAGACAGGAAAGTTAAGCAAAGACAGGAGTCTTTGTGCTTCAGGTCATGCTCAGGCCACATGAAATCAAGGAAGGACTGAGTCATGGTGTGTAACTTTGGAGATGGGTAGGCGGTTTTGGAGTATCTCCTGCTAAAGGCTTGTGCCCTCTTGTTCCCCAGGCAGACCACGGAGAGGAGCAGGCTCTGCCTTTTTGTGGATTGCTTTATAGCAGGCACACTGGCTACCTTTACTATTTATACTGCAGGGAGCCCAGTTTGCTGCAGAGCACTGTGAATCACATCTTGATCTTTAAAGTTAAAAATGTTATATGAAGTACCAGACTCAGTAGGAGGTACACATTAAACTCAAGAGCCTGAGCATGAGTGTTGTTTGGCAATTAGAGAACTCTTCAAAGCAGCAAGGGAGAAATACCTATGCATTATTTTGGGGCAATGTAATGTCTGCTTATTTATACCATGTCCTGTCTCATCCTGTCTCTCATCCCCCTCCCTCATCCTCACTACAGTCTTGGTCACTGAGACAAAAGGAAAGGTTTTATCTGGGGAAAAATGGGCTGGAACAAATCCAGTGGGGCAAGGCTGGCCACCACACAGGGCCGCTATAAGCTAAACCAGCAACAAGGTCCATCCAGTTCTGGGCAAGATCAGTGGTATTGTGGCACCCATCTATTGCCTTTGCTCCTGTATTGTTTTATTATGAAAGACTTATTTTAATACGTATCTTCTTGCAGAGTATATTCTGCTTTTTCACATATGCTTTCGCTACCCCCTCCCCCACTTTTTTATATCTATGCTTCGTCCTGGAACTTGCTGGCAGTGCATTCTCATAACTCAGACAGCTTTTTATTTTGGCAATGAATATCGCTTCAGTTTTTGAGATGAAAGGAAATCAATACTGGGTTGGTAGTCACATGGCACTGGGGGGGAGTATATGAAGCTATGATCTTAAGCACGATTTGTGCCATAGTTCAGTATTTCTATGGAATTCCTGAAAAAGATTTGAATTTTACAATTTTTAACAGTCAATTAATTAATGTGATTAGACAGGTCAAAGGAGAAAAAAAGGGTATCAAGCTCGTTCAAAAGCCTTTCTCTTATGCAAAAAAAGAAAAAGATTCTGAGCTCATAAAAGATGACTTGAGTCTTCTAAGGTGGTAACTGGAAGCCAGCGTAAAGCTGCCGGAACTGGATCTTGAGAAGAGAGAATTATGCTTCTTACTATACTAAATTAATCTGGATAATTAATTTAGTTTTTCAGCTGGTCAGAACAAAATGGCCTGAATTTTCACTTGCATGAAGGTTCTCATGCTCTGTAGACCTAGCAGACCTGTAAGACCTAGGAGAGTACTGGGATGCGCTGGTCCATGACCTACATGACATACAGTATCTTCCTGACTGAGTTTTCTTCCAGACCCCCACTGGTTGTGGTCTGAAGGCTGAGAGCAGAACAGTGTCTGCCTTTTCCCTTATTGTAGCTTCTCTTTTAAACAGAACCGGCTACTTTGACTTTGAAAATATGTGTTTGTATTCCAGCCATTTGTTCATTTACACCTTTCTCTCCTAGATTAAAAAGCTCTTCCATGCCATGTATTTTCCCCTCACAAAGGTGCATATACACTGTAATCAGCTCAACTTTGAATAAGCCTTTTTGACAGGATAGTCAGGCTGAGCTCCGTAATTCTCCCTGTGGAGAACTGTTTTCAGTCCTTGAATTATTTCATCCCCCTTCACGCTTTCTTAGTTTTCAGATAAATAGAGCTATAATTTTGATATGATACTTACACATGGGCTAGCCCAAAATCTCAACGAAGGACAACAAAATCTCTTCAGTGTCTTGGTCACTGTTCAGAAGCATTCAAGATGCATGAAGTAGCACCAGTGTCTGTTTAATATTTTAAGCAGTAAATCGGTAATAATGTCTAGTCAGAGCAGAAGACCCATGTCTCACACATGCAAGGGACTTCACTGCTCTGCTTCTTAACCCCTAAGGTCACATGCTCCTTCTTATTGGGGTGTAACAACAATCCTAAGGGCCAGTCAAGGGAAGAAAAGACAAATGTCACCCGGCCTCGGCAATGCTATGTGCATTTTAGGAGGAGTTTCAGTTCTCTCATTCCCCAGCTGGTTCTGTCGTGCTCTGAAGGATGCCCTCAGCAAGACTTTTTGAGTGAACAGGAGGTTGGCTCAATGGTTTTAACTGTGCTGACTCCCCTATTCACTTGACTTCTGTTCCCGCTTTCAAAGATTTCTCCCTCTGTGCCCTGCTGACACTTCTCCCATTGTTGGCCCAAGGACCATTGCATCGTTTTGCCCTTCATTCAGTCTCAGCTCCTCCAACATTTAGTTCTTCCTTCCAAAAGCAGAAACAGTCCCAGAGCATGGATTTGTGGGAGGGAATTATTTTGGTGTTTGTGCATCGCTCCTGTCTACCTAGCTTGAAGACACTTTGCTTATGTATGTGATGGATTCTTTTGCATTTCTGTCCTACAGTGGATCTGCTGCATGGACTCAGCCTGCTAGGGTTGGATGATGCCCAAGCATCTTTTATGATCACAGGACACAGGACATGGGAACTAAGGAGCATGATTACATCCAGGAAGTCACAATGGTTAATAATTTCCAGATAGCTGGGATTTTCAAGACATTTTTATATTTTCAAGATAGCTTTTGTTGGGCTGTGGGTGTGCTCAGCAGGTCAGTTAACAGTATGAAGGTAATACTGCCTTAGCAAGGGAAATGAAGTGTATCAGGGTGAGAAAGACAACTGTAGGGGAATGGAAGAATGGTCATTTCTGTATCTGGTCTGAGCTGGTCAGGGAACAAACGAGTGTGTTATTAGAGTTTAGGAATTACAGAGCACAGGATGAGAGGGTTGACAAAAGGCTTCCTGCTGTGTTGATACAGGGGCTTGGAGAGGCTTGAACTTATCCTTGCAAGAGAGGAACATCATTAAGTAGCCAGGAAAGTGCCAGGAAACTGGGAAGAAGTGGTTATATCTGCAAAGCACAGAACAGCAGGGGAGGTCTGATCCTTTATTGACTGGAAGAGAGCAGGAACAATGGGATCCCCAATGCTACAGGTACCTGTAGTCTGCACAGGACTTGCAGGAGATCCCAAAGCAGGTTTTTCCACTGCTGAGGGGCTGGACTGTGAATGCAATCATCCATTCTTTGGCCATGCTGCATTTCTATGCAGGGCAGATCCTTTTGCTATCTGGCCATGCTGAGTATGGGCTCCTCACTGACACTGAGATCCAAGAAAGTGCCCTTTGCAGCCTGCTTTCCCTGGCCTCCCTGAGGGCTGGAGCCACACTTCTCTGCCAGTACTGCAAATGCTGCAAAGTTTCTCTCTGACACTGAATTCCTTCCTGTCCCTTTGTTCAAAAGCCCTTGGTGCACTCTAGCCATTGCCTCATGGAGGGTGGTCAGCCCACCCCACTTCTGGAGATGTTGATTTAGTGACAGTATTAATAGATTTTGGAGGTTATCAGTAAAAATTTTTGCAAAATCCTTCAGCTGTGTAATTTTCAGGATATATGGCTGTGTACGTATTCTGTTTGTGAGCAAAGAAAGGCTGTGTTTCAGGATCAAAAATCCAATAAATGCATTAGCAGAGAGTCTTTTCTTCAAAGTGATTTAACCGAAAGATACCTTGCAATTCTCCTTTTGCATTATAAAATGGTTTCTGTCCAGTAAAGCCAACAAATACACTGGGTTTTGAACGTGCGAAGGTTCAAAAACATGGCTAGGAACCTCTCTGTTGCTTGCTAGGTCCAAGCATTTGAATTAACTATGCTGTAGACATTAATGGAGATCTCTCAGATAAGCAGCTTTTCAAACAACCCTGTAATTTTCCTAATTGTTGCTAATCGGTTGTTTGTTGTTTGCACTTTTTCCTTGTCCAAATTTGGTGGAATGATTAAAAAGATATGCTCTATAAGTGTATTCAGATAACTGTTACAAGCCCAGGAAAAGTATTTACTAGCTGTGAATCAGAGGAAGTATCAGTTCCCTCAAGCCACTTAGCTGGGCAGAAGCTGGCAGGGGAGGGGGCTGAAGACAAAGAAAACAGAAAAATATTCTGATGTTTCCCGAACAGGACTGACATCCACTGAACACATTATGTCAACATGCCAGCGTTCAAAGAAGAATTTGGTATCTAAATTGACTTGCCCCTAACAGATACCTAGCAGGTTCCTCAAGTTGCAGAGTAGTATGTGGTTATGCTCTGCTTTTGCTTTTGCAGATTATCTCTACTGTCTTCTTAGGGCTGTTACTGATACTTTCAGGATACTAATATACATAGATTTTAACAAATGGGTATACCAGCGCTACTGTCTGATGTTAACTTACATTTCATTCATATATTAATTTTCATACGTTACTCTGTTTTACAAACGGTGATGGCATAATGACAAAATATTCCTGATAATTAATCCAAAATTATGATTTAGCAGAAACACTGACAAAGTTTTTAAAAAACACAGCTTGTTAATGTTGTTCAAGTCATGTAAATGCTGCCCCTGCAGAGGAAGACTTAAAAATGTCAGTCAATACTGAAGGATCAGACAAATAACTTGATCGTGACTTTTGTGTAATGACAGGTCATATAAGATAAAATTTGGGGTGGTCAGATCTGGCAAGGAAACACTGGATCATGTGAGAGTGAGCTGAAAATAGATTATTCAAAATATAAATTAACCACAGTTTTGTTAAGAGTAATCCTGTTCAACTGCTGGAATTTTTTACTTTGGGGGTTAACTGACCTCCACCAGCATCATGGGAAGAATGCGTGTCCCAACCAGTGATGTCACCAAGGTGATTCCCCAAGAAACTTGCTACCCCAAGGTGATCCATATTCCAATCTCATAAAGAGAAAACCCTTAGCAAATTCAAACCCCAGCCTCTAGTGACTTTGGGTGAATGCAGGTTTCTTCATGTTTACAATAATTAATTGAAACAACTCTTTGCCTACATGCTGACTCTAGTTTTCACTGAAAACCAATGGGCAGTTCAGCTACACTGGCCATAGTTTTACCTTGTGGTGAGTTCAGGATTGAAAATGCTCTCTACCTTTCCAGTTGCAACCCTATCTCTCTGTGTTTGTGTGTAAAAATAGAAGAAACTTTGGAATGATCATTTGAAATCTTGGAATAACCATTTGGAATCTAGTACTAATTCTGCTAATTTAAAGAGCATTATGTTTCATTCTTGTGGGCAGCCCATACGGTGAATATTCATAAAGCATAAGAATACTATGTAGCACAAGGACCTCAAGTCTAGAGGTATCTGTAAAACTATGAGAGCTTCTGGGGATGTTCACTTGCTAACAGAGCTTTTAAAGTTGTCAGTTTGTGACTTCCCATGTGTGATCTCAACCTCAGTCTTTCCTGTGCTTCATTTTCTCACACTGTTAGTGATCTGCCCTTTTCATTGCTTGAGAAGCCTTCAAGCTCATGCTGCTTGGCATTCTCGGCAGACTCGGACCCAGAGATCTGCTCCTGAAGGCAGCTCATGTTTTGAATTATGCATAAGTCCATCATGGAGGGGCTGCACTTCATGGCTCCTTTCTGGGGGTGGTGATGTAAGGGAGTCTAAGTAATACAGTGACACTTTTCATTTTTCATGTCCTAGCTCGGTTAAGAGCAACCCTTGAATTGTGTCATTTTTCTCCCATGTGACTGTTTAATCACCTGAGAGAGTACCAGCCAGAGTTTTGTGGTAAGATTGATTATACTCCCAACAAAGTGCTTCCTTCAGCTGAGCGCCGGGAAGTAGCCAGTTTAGCAGCTAATGGGCTTCAGTCTGAAGGGGAAATGGCGGCTGTGATTGAAATGTCACTGAGGTGCATGCCAGCCCTTTGGGCTGAGATCCTGGGGAGGTTGTTCAGGTTTCAAGGTGGGTGGAGATGTTCCTGAACTGAAACACATAAAGCTGTGCTACGGAGGGCACTTCACCTTCTGCTTCAAAAGTGTCAGGGGGGTGGGTGTGGGCATACCCAGACCTGCAAGTAGAGAAGAATGTTGCTGCAGACATAACAACGATTTTGTTTGCACTGTTAGCCTGCCTTGCCATAGGCCTGGTGTTGTGAGGTTTGCAGTATCACTGCTGACATCGGCAAAGCGTGCTGCAGAACCAGCTAGGACCCCAGTCTGCATAGCCTGAGACGAAGAGTGATCTTCCACTAACACCCCCCAACACAAATTTTGACATCAACCTGCACTCATATCCATTCCAAGCCTGGGAGAGAACTAAGGAAATATACTCACCAGCCCCGTTTCACAGAGCGTGAGTCAGTAATAGTATCGTAGGTGACAGTTTACAAATGTTTTGCCTTGCTTGGATGAATTCACAGTCTCTGAGTGCCAACAGCTCCTCTTACAGAGGCCTCTGTGATTTACCTGGTATCACAAAGGAAACCTGGGGAAGCACCAATAATGAAGTCCCACAGCCTTAGAGGCAGCTGTCCTCTCTTTAAAGGGTAGAATGTACTAACAAAAATCTAGGAAGAAAGGGGAGAAAAGTCACAAATAAAGAGTAGTATGTATGGTTGCATAAAGATACAATAAAGCAAAAATCATTCCAGAATCCTTCCATTCCAGAGGTGTGAGGTTTTTTAGTTTGTGATAAGAAATATTGTTTAAGCTACATAGGAAGACAATATGACTTCACTGTTAAAACATTCCTTTCTGGCATTTATCACTAAAAACAGATGAAATAAATGTAAACAAAATCAGATCCTGACATTTCAAGTTAGGCCACTTTTCTGTCATTGCTTCATTGAATGTGATAGACTGTTAGCTAAGAGCTTCCTTCAGGAAAAAAAGAAAAAAAAAAAAAAGCAACATTGCACTTCATTGACATTTGACAACTGACAATTTAGCCAAAGTCTGGGGATCACATTTCCCAAAGTTGAGAGCTTTGAATGTCAAAGACTTGTTGATCACCCTTTGGCTGAACCTCAACCAGCTGCAGGGCCTGTTTGCGTGTTTGTGTTTGTTTCTGGTTTATGTTTTTGTTTTCTTTTGTTTGTTTGTTTTTAATAGAGAGTGATTGCTTCTTTCCAAATCTTTGCTAGTTTCAATTTTTGTGCTTACATACGCAAAATCAGCTGGTCATTCTGAAGACTGGTCCCATGGCTATTTTTTCACTATCCGGTGCATAGCATGGGTCCAGACCTCAGCTCCTCAGCCACTCGCTGAGCCCCATTAAATTTAGCAGCCTTGACTTGCATAGAGCAAGGTTGTAGGAATGACCTTCGCAGCATCGCCTCCTGTGCCTCTGGCCAGGGGACTTCTCCCCGGGCAGCTCTCACCACATGGCTCTCCTGCTTGGGCTGGGGGAGGAAGGAGCCTGCGCTCTGCCAGATGGAGGGGCACAGCGATGGGGAGGAAGAGGAGCTGTGAAGGGTCTGCCGCCCCTGCATCGCTGTGGCGGTGCCGGGGTGCCAGCTTGTGGCCAGGAGGAAGGGCAGTCCCCACAGTGCTGCTCGAGGAGGGCACAGGCATCCGATGGGTACACAGTGCAGGGATGGCTCCAGCTCACTGAGCAAAAGGGCAGACCCTTTAGGTAGGAGAAGAAGGGAAATAAGCACTCTCTGAAAGCCCCATAGGGGACTCATCGGTGTGAGCGCAGTCTCTTTGGCAGAAACCCCCCTCCTTGACCTCCCAGGCTTGTCCCTGTCCAGAAAGATTTTTTAGCTTTGCCCTTCACTATTGTCATTACTGTAATAAATTGAGGATAATTGCTTGGCTTGAAACAGCTCTGCCTTCTGCTGTGTAGGTGGAGAAATGATGCCAGGAACAATCCTTTCTTCTCCTGCCAGTTTGCTTTTCTCTGCAGCAGGGATACTATACATACTAGTTCTGTATAGCTGCTGCTGTTAGCAAAAAGCAACCTAAGCACTGCCTCAGCTAGAAATGCAAGATTGATTACATTGGATGTGCTTTATTGCCAGTGTCCTGCATGAAATCGGCTCTTGAAGAGGTTAATGCCACTGCTTCAGAGTGGAAAATGCCAATGTTAATACAGGGTTTGTTACGGATAGACGACTTGGTGCAGAGCACAAATGCATGGGATTGGGTCACTGCCAGACTTGTATCTGAGGAGGGGAGGTCAAATGAAGGTTTGCATGTGATGATATCTCCTGTACCAAACTCAGCATGTGACCAGTTGCTGGGACACCCCAGGGAGCCGTATCCTCTTTACATCTGAGTTCAGGTCTGCTAGGATGCCATTTACAGAAGGCTCCAATGTGTTTTCAGCCACAGCCCAAATTATTCTGCTGCTTCACGGTGAGGGCAGGACACCATGACAGCACTTGAAATCCCACTTTAAAATGAAGCAAGTCTTCTGGAAAGTCTCTAGTTTGAAGCTGCAGGGAAATTACGGGAAGCAGAGCAGAGCACATGATGCCTACTCCAGGGGGAAGAGTCCCTGCATGGTCCTTGTGCACTGCAACACAGAGGGATCCTACCTCTTTTTTGGGACAACGCACAATATCCAAAAGGCAGCAGCCCTCTGATGCCTGGCAGTCCAGGCCCTCTGCTCTGCTGGCCCAGCAACAGTAATGGTGGAGAGGCTGAAGGATTTTGGCATGGCTCTAGCTGGGAGATCAAGCTCTGCTTTGTCCTTGCTCTGTCATGCTCTTCTCTAGTGGTGCACTGGGCAGAGAGGAATCTGGCCTTACCAGCTCTGTGAAGCCAGCATACCACCAAGGCGAGACTGTGGTTCTTGGCTCTCAGGGGGTGGATATGCAAATGAACAGACAAGTATCTTTTCCATCCATCTTATCTCCAAGAGTCCAGCCTTCGGGTTCAGTCTACAGGCGTTCCTCTATGACCAGTATAGCCTCCCACTTAGAAACACTTATGAGGCTACTCACAGACAGAACGGAGAGTTGCACAGAGCTGGAGTGAAACATATGGTTCAGAGAGGTGCCCCAAGAGGGAGAGAGTGCTGCTGGTCAGTGACCTGTCCCTAAGGAGTGCTGCGCAGAGCCTCACATCATGCTCCCATGTCCCCATCCCCATGTGCTGCACAGCATCTCATTCATGACGCTCCTTTGCTGTTAGCCTATCTTCCAGAGCAGACATTGCTAGGGGTGAATGGTGGATTCACACAGTAACCTAGAGGTGCTTGAACAGCAAATGACATGCTGCCCCTTAGGTAAAAACTGATGCTAGGGTACCAGTACAGGGCTGTACACTTTGTTGGCTGTTGTTCAGGACCGGAGGCTGCAAGGAGGTCCTAATCCTTCTTTGGAGTCTTACCATGCCAACATAGTTAAATTCTTGGGGGTAGGATGTGCTAGCTCTGTTCACTTTTTACATGTTTTCCTGCCCTGTGCACCTTCTCAGGTCACAACCTATATCTACCCTGCATCCCAAGTACTTTTAGGTAAATGCAAGAGGAGTAGTCGACTGTAAGGCAGCGGAACAGCAGCTCTGAGACTTCTCGATATCTTCTGTTACTGGTCAAAGTTGTATATTTTGTGGAGTGCTGCAGTCTGCAAGGCATGCTGCACACCTTTTAGACACCAAACAGTAAGGAACTCAAGTAAGGAGCTCACAAACTACCAGCAGACAAAGTGATGCTCTGCCACGCAACACATCGGTTTTGCATTCAGATTGGGCAGAAAGGAAACATGCTGTGGACTATTTTCAACATTTCACATGAAATGGTGGTTATGGCAGTGGGCTGATCTGTCTTAAGGGTCAAAATCAGCAAGGAGGAAACAGACCTATTTTTTCATAGCTGCTTCTACAGTACAGTGCATGTGTGAGTTAGTGCCTGTTTAATGAAGTTTTAGGCCTGACTGCTAAGCTTTCACCAAACACTGTGGAACATCCAAGTACCTGTTTTCATTTACTTTGTTGGGATGATCTCTGGGGCTGGTGTGGACTTTTGCAGGTATTAAATCTCAGTATCTGGAAGATAATTGAGAAACATGGATTCAGGATGTTGTGGGTGGTGGCTTTATATGGTATGGCCCTGTCCTTTCACCCTTCCTTAGAGATGGGACAACTCAAACCCCAAAACATCTGTAGTAAACAAGGTTTGTTGTCCTATTGCTGTCACTGATATTCATGATTAACTGTCTTGTCTCTCAACCACCCTCATCTACTTTGTATTTCCAAGGCACTTTTTTTTTTTTTTTTAAAGAGGTCCCTTGCATCCTGAAACATTTCAGTGCTATATTGTTTCCTAATTGTAATGCCTTATATCATGTCCTGGTTATCTGACACTTCTAGAGAATGACAGGGAAGCGAAAGGCTCTTTATCTATTGCCTTGGGACATGGCTAAGACCTCCTTTCACTTACAGATTCAAGGTCTTCATGGGGGAAAAGGGGAAGTTGTCATGGCTTCTCACTAGGCTAAAATTACTATATCGTTATGGAGATTAAATAGAATAATCTTGAATGCTCTTAGTGTATTAGCATCGCCTGATTCCAACTAAGAGCTGGTGGAACAATATTTCCAGGGGACCATATATTATTCATCTCTCTTTCTTCCGCTAAATGAAAGACCATATACACGGAGCATAACTAGTTTTACTTTTGCTTCAAAAGACATGCCATGCTGTTTCATCTTTCGTGGTGCAATTCAGTCAGGTCCTTTTGGAGAACTATATAACAATCTGTTCTTGCCATGGTGGGGGAGGCCATCATTTATTCTAACCGAAAAGGGCTTTTCAGGAGTATAAGACATTAACAGAGAACAAGCTACAGGGTTTCATAAATCCCCAGAGATAGACAGAGAGCTCTCTAGTAAATGAGGATTCTCGTACAGCCTCCCACTCCCCTTCCCAGTGTGTTGCCAATTTTAGGCAAAATTAAACAATTTGGCAGGGGCCGAAGCCATACCGTTTGTCTCAAAACGACAGTTATAGCAGACCTTTCCTAGTAATGTTTTACTCAGTTCCTCTCACACAGGTCTGCTCAGCTCCGTAATTGCTTCTCATAAAATGCATTTGTCTGCATAACTCCTGCTTTGTCATTCCTGCAGTGCAGGCTCTCGCTGACGCTAAGGAATGGAGCTCCTGCAAGCTCGGGAGCATGCGGCAACAGGGAACAGTGCTGAAATCCCATCAGGGCCTGGATTGTCACAAAAGGGTATTGCATGGTGCAGAAGTTGCGCAGGGCAGGACTCTTCCAAGCTACATACTGACCGAGCTACTTACATACCACAAATGGTACATTTGTGCTCCCACAGGGGCTGAACTTGACCTGAAGCAGGGGGCACAACGAATGAGCCCACTTCACAAGTGCTGTTTTGAGGGACACACTGCCCTGTGCAACATAGGCAACACAGTCTGCCATGTTGTCTCAGGACTGGCATGGCAGCATCTCTTCACATTCACCCTTTTGGCATTGTGGATGTGGCCAACTAATTGCAGCATGTTTCTCGGGCTTTTCCAACGTGTGGCAAGTCATGCTGCTCTGCCTGGGCGACTGGGAGAGAGCGAATGCTCAGATCCCATCACTGCCTGCTGGATGAGCTAGAATAGATGTAGCAGCCTCTGCACAGCTCTCAACCAGGAGCGATCAGCAGGAAACAAGAGTGTTAAATTGCACCTATATCCTGGTGAAGGATAATCTCCTTCCCAGTCTTGTGATTCATGAATGCATGCTCTCCCGAAGTGCTGAAGGACACTGCTGAAGGTGAGATTCAGCCCTCAGGGACTTGGACATTGCACCCTCCAGGGTGAGGCAGCTCTTCCCTCTGCTCTGACCATAGCTGTACACTTTTTGAAAGCTGCAAGAAGACAAGACCTCAGCAGGACCAGAACTGGAAATGATGCACATAGATGTGGCTCCTTTGGGCTTCTGTTGTAGGTCAGCATAACATTTCAGATCCTGTTAATTGCTTGCTAATGCATGTTTATTATTTCTAGCATTATAAAGTATGCCTTAAGGTCTGCTATGGCAACAAATTGAGATAAGAGGCAGAGCCCTTCCTTCAAGGTGTCATACAGCACAGAGCCAAGGCAGACAGAGGGCTGAAGGGGAAAGCAGTGTGACCGAACTTATGCTGTGAGTCAAAAGCAGGACAAGTGGCTGAATCTAAGGCTCTTGGGTCAGGTCTTCTCTGCTGACATGAGCTTTCCCCAGCTTCTGCTGCTGGAGCAGCAGCAGTTTACCAAAGCTACTGCTTATGCAGCCAAAGGTGGTCACCTCCCATACAAGCTCGAACTGCACCCAGCCTTTGAATAGCAGGTTGGGAGGCTGTGATCTGACAGACAACCAGCTTTGTGAGGACCTAGTACTGGGACAAACATGCCTTCTCCAGAGGCTGCCAAGTACGGTGATCTGAGATCAACTCTGCTGGTTCAAATTTGTTCCAAACGTGATTGTACACCAGGCTTTTGTGACGTCCAGGTGCTGCTTGCCCCTCTACAGCCAGTAGAAGACCACTAAACAAGAAGTAATGAGTAAAACAGGTATTTGCACACCTTGTTGCAGTGCTGGAAATTAAGAAATTATGTACAAACTCTTAAGGAAAAGCATAAGGAGCAATAATTGTAACACAGCAGCTCTGAAAGGGCTTTGCTTTGGACCAAAGACCAGTAGAGGGATTCTGAGGTGCGGGGCAGAAAGCTGCAGGTTTGAGCCTCAGCAGAAGCCATGTGTGCTGACCCCGATGCCTGGCCAACAACAAACCAATTCCCAATCAGGATGGATGTCCCTCATGCAGCCCAGCTCAGGGCTGAGTTTGTGACTACCCCTTATGGGCACGTGCGAAGGGAGAGCAGAAGGCTGTCCCATGGCCGCAACAGCCTGGCTCAGTCTGCAATGCCTGCTGGTTTGGGCTCTAATAGTACGCAAAATCCCTACGAAAACAAAGGCGCAGCTGCTGGCTCATTTTGTGTGGCAGCCCTTAGTTAATGCTGTGTAATGTGAGAACTGCTCCGTGCCAAGACCACTGTGTCCCTCCTTCCTTCTGCCTCTCTCCCCACCACCAGAAAAATCAAGCTCCAAAACTGCCTCCCCACCCACCCACCCACCTCCTGCCCCGCCTCGGATAAGGAGCACATCAGGGCAGATTATGCATAAGCGGACCGAAGCAAAATCCCTCACAGCACAGGCTTTGGTCTGCTTTGTATTACCCACCTGGAAATGGTCAGGATTACAATTATATCCTTCTTTGATTATGCAAGTTCACATATTGCACATACTCCAGACCCGCAGCAACGCCCGCAGAGGAGTATAGAAAATTAACCTCTCTATACTCAGGTGTGAAATCCCCTCCTCTGGGACAAATTCACACCCAACCCTCCTAAACACACACACATGCGCATGCACGCACGCACACACAGAGAGCAGCGAAAGGGGCTGAGGCTGACATTAAAAGCTGTGGAAGATACATGCTCACCTATTGCTGATGGATGCTTCTTCTGTGGCAAATTGCTGGGACCTGCTGGTAGCAGATTAAGTTGTAGAAATGACCCCACACAGAAGGAATCATGGCCACCCCATGAAAAATGTGTTCTCTCTCTTTTTCCCCCTAAAAGCTGTACGAGATGGAGGCAGGGAAGGAAGAATGGATGCATTTTACTTACAGGGGTGGGGGGAGGTAGACCCTTTTAGCAAATCTCCTTAGGTGTCCACCACCTTACTTAGGTATTTAAATCCCTCTAAAAATCTGCGCGGGCATTAGAGAAAGGTTGCACTGCCCCTGAAAAACAAATTCTGCAGGTGCAGCCTGGGTCCACTGCATCCCATTAAACTTCTCCCGGTTCAGGGAGAATAGCAAGGAAGTCAAAAATTAAATCCAGCATTGCTTTCCACTGCCTTCCTGCCTGCAAAATGGAGGTGATAAGGGCCATGGCTCTTGCTGCAATAGCACATTTTGCCCACAGCATCTGTTCTGCCATTATTTACCTACGTTGGCAATAAAAGCTCCTGTTTTCGTGAATTCAACCAGTGTACATTGTGTGAGCTGTCAGTTGCATCATGGCCCTGATTTGGTCAGCTGTTGTCAAAAAATACTAATGACTGTTAACTTAAGATCTGCAAACGTTAATTAAAATAGCTGTTAAAATAGCTGTTCTTTGGAGATACCTGCTTTGTAATAAAAATAAACATAGGCTGTCAGAATAATTGTCTTAGAAGTCATTTGTAGCCAAGTGATATATTCCACCAATGCATCACTTAAAAGATAAGCAATGGAGAGTGGCTTGTAAAATCCACCCAGATATGACACCGGCTGTTCTGCAGGGCCCAACGCTTCGGCTGTCACCATGAGGCACTTAATACTCAAAGCTTTCTTGACAAAGTATCAGCTCATTCAGTCCTTGTACTACTTGAAAATCTATTTTTCTTTCCTCTGCAATTTTGTTTTTTCATTAATTTCGAGTCGTGATGATTGCAAAAATAAGCTTGAAAATCTGAGCAGCTAAAGTTCAAAAATCCAGAGGCCAAATACTGATGTGTAATTTTAAGAGAGATTTTCATGCCGATTTGATGATTTTTGAACACAGGATTGGCAAGACAGACTGTATAACCTTTTATTGAGAACACAGACTTGAAATCTTGGCATCTTCAGGAAGCTGGATTTTAATAGAACTTTTTTTTTTAATTACAATAAGACATATTTTAATTCATTATATTTTATGGCAAGCTCTTCAGGCCAGATTTCTGGATGACTTTTTCTTTAAATACTGTCCTTGTTCTACAAAGTCTCCAGTTTGGCTTAGTAAAATGTAAACAGGCCCATACATGTTATTGATGGAAGATCTGGATGATGTTACAAATGTCTAAAAACCTCTATAATGTTTCAGAAACACGTAGGGTAATTTTTGAAACTTTCTGGAATTACTCCACTAATAGCCTTCTCCCACAGGAAATTACTATTCTATCCCCAGCAATAAACATCCGGCATCCTCCAAATGACACTTAAGCTTGTGAATTGTGAATATTGCTTTTCCCTCATCCCCACACAAAATTTCACATGTTCATATGCACATGTAGATGCACACACACACACACCATGATCCAAACACAGAACGTTTTGCCAAACACAGCTTTGGGATCTTTTTCTCTCTTCACTAATTCCTCTACCATCTCAAGAGCTGCGTGTCCTGTGTTTCACAGAAGGTCACATTCACGAAATATAACAACCCTCCCTCTGCTGAGTCTGTAAAGTAGATCTGAGCCAACCAAATGGTTTTATCAGCTGCCCCAAGCAGACTGGTAATCTTTGCTAAAAACTGAGCCACACTTTCATTATAAGCACACTCTAAAAACTAAGCGCTTCTTGATGTATTGTCTAGTGTTAGTGCTCTTAACGTAAGAGTTTAAAGGTTAAGGAGGGCAGTTGACTCAAGGCTCATTTAATTAATATCCTTCTACCAGAAGAAGCATGGAGCAGGTTGTCTGTCTGAAAAACCCTCCTTGAAAATGAAAAGAGATGGCCTGCTGTAGGGCTAGCCCCTCCCCTGCGCTGAGATGCATTGAATTTGAACTCTGAAAGGGTAAATCCAAACGGCATGTGTCTGACATCGGCAGATAAACTCCATATCCCGGCAAAATCAGAGTTTGGCACGCAATGATCTATTGCAGCAGCAGCATTACATTATTACACTGCTAAAGCCAGAGTAATGATCTGAAGCTTTAATGCATGTAATTTCTGTCGCCCTGTTGAAGCATTTCTGATCTTGAAGTTATTCACTCCTTTATGTTCACGTCTTCATGTGTTCATGCTCATGTTTAGGGTGCTTGTGGCTGTCCTCTGGACTCTCCCTGGTTTGTCCACATCCTCCTTCTTCAAAGAGCAGTCTCGAGTCTTGCAGGGGAGGCTTACTGATGCAGCACAGCACAGGATGTGCCTTTTCTGTGACTTTGTTGTTTCCCACCATTTGTGATCCGTAATAACTCAGATGTCCTTTCCTAGAGTCATTCATCCCCACCTGTGTGTATGTAGTTGATTCATTCTGCTTACATTTTCCCACTAAGCAGCATCTTTCTCCAGTTTGTCAAAATCCCTTTTCGTGAAGAGACTGCCTGCTATAGTTTCAAGACCATAACCAAACTTCTCAACCTTTACAGTTTTGCCAGTGTGTGAAACAGACCATAGCAATGTGTGACAAATGACAGAAATGTGGAACACTTGTGCCCCGTTGCAGAGCGTGCTGTAATTGACAGATTATGATCATTTTTAACCATAATAACTGTTTACAGAGTGCTTTTTCAGAGAGCATGAGTCACATAAACCAGTTTGTGTCACTCACTTGTTTATAAGTGATTTGGAAAATGCTTTCTGTGGCCAAATTATCCGATGGCTGAGGCAGAGGATCTCAGCTGGGAATCTCCGTTGGTACCTGCAAGAGTGAGATGGTGGCCAAAAGAGTAGCCACCATCCCACTGACTGAGCTCCTATGTGTGTCCTTGTCTGTAACTCTGCAGATGCTCCTACCCCTCCCCACATAAGCTGGACCAGGTGTAACCATTTGTAAATGTGCCACCATCTTCTAAAGCCTCTCACCGCATGCATTTGGGGCTTGAGCATCAGGACTTTTCCTCCATTCAGTGCCTGCCGGCAGCATGTCAGAAGGCACAATGTTTTGGAAAGATCAGACCACAGCTGCCAGAAAAATGAGTGAAACAAGATTACTGGCCATGTCTGAGAACGTCCTCACTTGCTTACACTGCACTGGAAGCATGTGGCAGAGCCAGGGATAAAGCTCGAGTCCCCTTCCGGCACAGCACAAAACCTTAATTGTTTAAGTGCTTCCTCCATCCATACCGCTTCTTCGGCAGTAGTTACGGAGTTAGCTAGTCGAAAGCAGAACGGTGCCAGAAAACAAGGCGTGCATCCTGTGTCAGGGATAGAATCAGCAAGGCGTCTCTGATCCAGAGGGAGAAGAGACCACTGGCATTGCTGGCCTGGGAGCCGTAATTATAAACGTGGCGGTGGAGTCTGGGATCCCCAGAAAAAGGAGTCTTTCACCCTCCCCCACCACCCCAACACAAATCCAGTGAATGCGTCGGGAGGATAATAGTACTGGTTTTATAGCAGCTTTAACCCAGCTCACATTTAAATGTGCAATCTCACACCCATTCTAAAAACTTTGCACATTTAAGATTTGCAATTAAAATGAGGGAGCCTTGGTGAACATTGCTCTTCATAGGATGCTGCAGAAAAGCAGTGGGGTTTTTTGAGTAGTTTTTAGAAAGCTGTTACCACGGTGCCCTCATTCCATAAATGTATTGGTTATGAGAATAAACTAGCAGCGCGAACTAACTCAAAATCACCAGAAAGGGAAGTATAAAAAGCTTTTGCAAAAGTGCAAAGATGTCTGTTTGGTTTCCTGGAAGTCAGTTGCCATATTTGCTTTTGTAATTCTTACTTGCATCAACCTCAAGAATCAAACATTATAATGGGATCAGGCCCTGGATGGGGGAGAATAGATAGTTTAGACTGACTCAGCAAAATATGACATCTGCCTGCCTTCCCTGTTCATCATAGGAGTCATTATTTATCATGGTTAGACATGCAGGGGCTGTCCAGGAGGGGTTCTGGCCTAAGCTTCACCAGGAGCAGTCTCGACACAGAAACAAATAACTCAAAGTCCGTCACCGCTCTACCTCCCCACCCCAAAAAAAGGAGGAAAAGCATATTTTAGTCCTTCAGAAACCAAATAAATTTGCACAAAGACATCTCATGTGTGGAGCGCTGCAGCTGCTCCTACATAATCTCTGCAGCAAAAAGTAAAAAGCTCTAATAAAAATTCAGGTTCTGGGAAAGCTGCTCCCTTCTGTAGTTGCCACTAGATCTGCACAGCAACCGCCCCTGTAGACTGCTTTGCATTCATTGGTTACTATAGTTATTTTAATGAAGTGCTTAAAGATGTAGGAAAGCATAAAGTGCCATGACCATGCTGCTCAAGATTTTTTTATAAACATTGGCAATTAATGATGAGCATTAAATTAGAAAATTAAAATTCAGTTTGTTGGCAAAGTTATCTGCAAACATATTGCTTAATAACTGCTCTCAGGACAATCTTCTGTCGTGAAAATTTTGTCATTCAGGCAAATACTTGATAACTTTTCAGAGCCTGATAATTTTCAGGACATAGCTACTTATTTCATAGTGAGGGGACAAGAAATAAAAGAAGACATTTTCATTTGTGTTCAATGTTGCAATATCATTAAGACAATTTATTATGTCAGGGAAAAAGCTTTTCTAATTCAGCTGCACTCATTGATTTTTGCTCTTGCCTTCACAGTATTTGCTATATGCTCATCTGAAAGTGTAAGTAATAGAGTCCTGTAAGAATAGCTGATGAGTTTGAATATTTTGTAGCACAAGTATGCCTAGAAATGAGCTGGTCTCACCTGAGAGCTAGACATTACATTTAAAAAAAAAAAAGAGAGAAAAGCACAAAACCTTGTAGCTCTTGTAATTAGCTGCCCCTTTTTGGAAGGCAGCATGTCTTCCCTCCTCCGTACACTGAGGGGACTCTGACTCTTGCAGTCAGAGTTTATACAGTGCTGGACCCACACTGACCACAGAGGGGTGGAGGATCTGTAGTGGCCCTTTCCATCAGCCCTCATTGCCCATGTGCATGTGTTTGGTGAAGCAGCTCTCCCAGTGTGATGTCACCAGGAGGACCTCCATCGCAACTTTGTCATTTTGCAGGTAACCGTAATAACTGCAGATACCTAGGGACTGTAAACTCCCAAATTCCTAGCCAAACCTTCACATGGCATTGCTTCCAAGTTCTCTTGCCAGCATGGTTTTAGCACGGCCTGAGCTCTTGTGGGACATGGTGACTACTGTTGCAAAGAAGGAGTCACACCAGCTTCTCAATAACAGGACCTACACCTGCATTAGTTACTGTGGGTAACAGCATCCACAGCAAGGGAGCCTGTACCTGAGCCTGGCAAAATGATGGTGAAAAGTGTGCTGTGTCCTTTTTGCTGCCAGATGGGGGTTGTAAATGTTTCAGGCTTTGCCTTCAGTCATGCAGCAAGGACATTCCCTTCCCCTTCGCATACTGATTAATGAGTTCTAATTGGGTAGAGCCAGTGGATGTAGATGGTGGAGTACTTGGGCTGATGAAACAGTTCTCACTTTGCTGGAAAGAAGGAGAGTGTCTACCTTTGGAGGCACTTAGGTCCTTCAAGGAAAACCATTACTTTATTCTTTTCAACACAAACCAGATATACTGGGTGCTGCTAAGCATCTTTTGGTCCTTGAGGACATCCCTGATCATCTACTATTAAAGTCCAGCTGAAGGTAAGGCGTGAGGCAGTTGTAGTCACAACAGAGAAATATTCTAATTACTGTGGAAACGCTGCCTTCCTCCCCACATCCCGTTGTGTTTCCTTCACCAGTACAGTATTCTACTGAGAGTCATCTGCCGGGGGCTTAATGAAGTTAGTCTGCAGTGTCAAAAGCAATTAAAGTGCCTTTGCAGAACAGCTCCACACAGTTACTTTTGTCTTGTCCTCTGAGAAGTCCTGTGCTGCATCTGTAAAGACTCCCCTATGATTGTTGGGGAACAGTTGTGCTGGCTTTACATGTCAGAAAAATAAACCTGGATTGCTCTTGTCCTCGGTGCGGCCATCGCTCAGCAGGCTGGCCTGCCCTGGGTTCAAGAGTATGGCTCCTGGATTCAAGGAAAGGGAGTGGGGAATGAAACTTGGAGGAGGATTGAGAAAGGAGGTTGCTAGTGGCCAGGTCCCTGATCCTGGGTTACAAATAGGCTTACTGTGTTCCTGCAGCTTCCACACACTCACCTTTTGGGGGATGCAGTCTTCA
Organism: Alca torda; assembly: GCA_008658365.1. Taxonomy (NCBI): domain Eukaryota; kingdom Metazoa; phylum Chordata; class Aves; order Charadriiformes; family Alcidae; genus Alca; species Alca torda. Next base: position 52,752,519 of record CM018101.1, on the reverse strand, counting down.
TACCTCCAGTCCTGTGAATATAAGCCATAAAAAGACACAGATGTGCTGTTGGGTTGCTAAGGACTCTGGCTGAGGTGTTTCAGTTGGGCACCAGAAGGAAAGCCAGTCCTTTCCAGTCCTTCCCCACACTGAGCACCAACAGCTCAGTGGTGAACATAATCCCTTGCAGTACACAGGACACAGATTCATTCCCACTTCAGGGGTCAAGGGGCTTGATATTAGGTCTTTTACACCCTGGCTAAGCACACCAGCCTTTCCTTGTTCCAAAGGCTGCTACCCCAAGAGTTGTATTACCACTGAAAGCTTTGCAGAAATGCAGACATTTCTGCAAAAATGCTCCAGTTGCAACAAGTCAGTGCTTCCTGAAAGACTTCTCAGTGCAAAGAATACCCCACCTCAGCTCTCACTTACGTTAATCTGTACCCTCTGTGATTTTCCAGCTAAGCAGATGACATTGATAGCTATCTCGATGTCCTCAGTTGCGTCTCATTCTCCCTCAGGCCTGTGCCTTGTTGGTGTGTTGCTTTTCCTGATGATGAGGCTGATCCTCCTTCCCCAAAGCCAAAACTGAAGCTCAGGTGAAGCAAGCTCTACACACAGTCAGAGGAATTGAGAAAGAGATGAACAAAGCTGAGCGGTAAATGCATGGGAAATGCAGGGACTGTCTTCCTAAACCCCGGTGGAAGACACCCTGTGCAAGAAACAAAGTTGCTCCAGAGATTTACAGGGGTAAATAAGGATAGCTGCAGATACAGGGAAAGTGATATGTGAAGCAGTAGCGGGATTTGAGAGGAAGGCGTAACAAGCACAGTAGTTCTTAACAGCTCTTATTCTGATAAAGGGAAGTGTGGCAGAAAGGAGGGAGCAGCTTGCTTTGTAGCTGTGGCAGCAGCAGAGATCTGGCACCCTCTCCTGCTGCTCATGCCTCCCCAGTACCCAGTACATCTTCCTGACCCCACACTGGAATGGATGGGATCCCAGTTTCCTTGTTCTCCGTGTTTTGAGTTTTGTTTCTTTAGTTTTTAAGCTTCATTCCTGCTCATCTCACTCAAGCGAAGCAATGCGGATATATATTTTTCATCTTCTTTTGCGCCTCATCTCAAGGCTTGTGGTTTTATGCAGACAACTCTGTGTAATGTTTCCTGGCAGTGGATGGAAACAGGGCCCACAAGCAAGGATGTGTATGTGTGGTCTCAGGAGGTGATGTGAATATTTGGGAAATGTCCCGGACCGAAAACATGCAGCAAAGGAGATCATTTTAGAAATAAGCAGCCTGCTCTGCCTCTAGCATGCAGTCTGGCAGGAACTGCTCTTGGACTGTTCTGCAATGCCTTTCTTTCCATTACAAGGCTAGGACAGCGGTGTGAGTGAGCTAACTGTGCTGCAGTCATTGAGAAGGAATCGGGTCCTGTTTCATTGCTTCAGCACAGTGCTGAGCTGGTAGTTTCCTTGTCTCAGAGTTTTTCAAGCTGGCAGTCAGTGGTGGTAGTTAATATCACCATTAGTAAGACCAATGTGCCTGGGCACATCTGCCTTGAAACAAGTCTGGGTACCAGCGTACAAACCCTTGTACTGCGGTTTGTTCCTCACCATATCTCTCCATCCCTCCTTTTTCTTTTGACGCATAAGTGCCTGCCCCTGTGAGGGTGCAGATAGCAGGGGCCCTTTGTGGTCAGCGGAGCAGGAGCATAGGAGGTACCTTGGTGGGTGGCTCCATATCCCTAAAAAAACGTAGCAGTGACAGGGCTAAAGGTGCAATGTCATCCCACCCTGCCTCTGTCAGCTTAGGGATGCAGAGTGGAGCCTGAGCAGTGTGTTGCAAGGATTTAGGCTGCTCTGCCAGGCACTCTTCCTGATCCCTGCTGCCCAGCAGATCTGTCATGAAGACCCTCAGAGTTTTTCCTGCCAAGTGCCTGTTTTAGGAAGGGGTTAGTATTCTTCACAACAGCTGGCAGAGGCTTCTTTCCTAGAAATCAAGGAGGAAAGGCAAGTAACAAAGCTCTCATTAAATAAGCAAACAAACAAACTGTAATGCCACACAGACAAACCCAGATTTTCTTGCACTTCCCTCCCTTGGGCAGAGTCTATGGCACTGTGCTTTGAAAAATAGTGATTTACTGCACAATGTCAAGGAAGAAATGTTGCATGAATATTAAAAGAGCCAGCAAGTCAAAACCAGCTTAGTCATGAGTGAAATAGCCTTTGTAACACCCCGTCAACTGTCTGATGTCCTCGTCCTGGTGTACAAACCTGCTGCTTCTGCAGCACTGCTTTTGGGGTTATCTTTGGTTTTAGGTTGTTGGGTTTTTGCATGAAAACTGATCCATGGCAGAAATACCTACCCCAGATGCAAGGAATGCCACGTGGACATTTCCAATGACAGCTGTCTGAAGCCGGGGGGAGGGTGGCAGGTGGTGCCCTCTGGGTGCACACAACTCCTATTGTGAGATCTGCAAAAGAAGATGAGGGAGAATTTCCGTTTCTGCACAGCCTACAACAGCAAGCAAATAGGCAGGCAGCACACCAGCACCACAACCAGCTTGCCTTTAGTCAGTAGCATTTCCAGGCCATAATTTGTAGACATGTCTCAGTTAGCACGTCAGTTTCTGCTAGCTAGTTCACCAGGCAGCAGAAGTGGAGAAGGTGGCTTCTCATGAGGTGGTGGAGTGCAGCAATCTCATTTGAATGCTTTGAGCTTCGTGGTGTAACCTTCCGCTGCCCGTGAGCTACAGAGACTGTTTTAACACCCTCTATTTTCCATTCCCCTTCAGCCAGCCAGTAGTTCTGACCACTTACTGAGTGCAGAACTGATGCATGTGCTCCCTGAAATACTGCTTCATCACTGGAGCTCTTGTATGTTTCTTGCAAACCAAGAATAGGATGATTACTGGCAGTTTTTTAGGTGACACAACATGTGAATGAGCCTTGGAAAACTGCTACCCTGTCCACAAGTTTTCAGAGTGTTAGCACAGATAAAAAAAAAAAGAGATTGTGAATTAGCTTGAGAAGAGCGTGATTTAGTGACCAAATATTCATTGAAATTCAGAGACAAATGTCTGGGGAGACTCCCAACTGTTGCATGTTTTCAGTTCTCCGTCATTATAGCAAGAACAACTTTTGCCTGCTTGGTTCTTCCTAAGTCACAGGGAGGGTGCAGTCTCATATATTTTGAGAATGGAGCTGGAGCAGGTGAGGAAGTCTCTGCCCCTGGCTGTTCTTTACTGCCAGTCTTTTGGAGTCACAGTTGAGCTACACTTTTGAGGGTACAGCGCTAATTTGGAGTAACTCTATATAGATCAGTGACAAAATACCTCTGTTCCAATGGAGTCATGTTAGAAGTAGTCCTGCTGACTCCATCCTGATATGAGGGGAAATAAAGGAATTCTCTTAGATACTAGTTTAAGAGAGTTTGGAATGAAAAAATAGTTCTGATTTAGAGGCTATGTATAAGGCTGTTAAAATAATAGCTCTGCGTAGCTGAACGTTTCTGGGCAGTAGCCGCGTAGAGTCTTATTTTCTGCAGTTTGGAATGCTTGAGTTTTCCTGATTTTGTTTGGAAGTGCAACACTACCCATTTTTGCATTGGTTTGCTGATCTTTTCATCACTTTCTGGTGCCTCAGACCATTTGAGGCATGTCTTTGGATATGACATGCCATAAAACAAAGCAGAGTAAAAATTTATTGTGCCTGTATGTCAGCACTTTGAGCACTGGGTGCTGCTAAGACCTTTAGCACAGCCCCTTCAGTTATCAAGATTGTGTGCTTCTTCTGTCATCCTTGCATCTAGCAATCCATGGGAGGGCTATGTCACTCTTGTTAACCCCTCTTGTTCCATGATCTCATTTTGACTTAGGATACCATGAGGCACATGCACTTGCGAAGTCATTATGGTAATAAAATAGTGTCAATGGTTCAGGTTTTCATATTGCTAAGTATCACAGGGCACAGAAGGATGGTCTCTTCAGGTTATGCTTCAAACCCTTCTCATGTCAATATGGAGGCCAGCATTGCAAACAAGTTTCTTCTCTGCAAAAGAAAATGAAAGAAAGAGAAGAAAGAAAGAAAGAAAGAAAGAAAGAAAGAAAGAAAGAAAGAAAGAAAGAAAGAAAGAAAGAAAGAAAGAAAGAAAGAAAGAAAGAAAGAAAGAAAGAAAGAAAGAAAGAAAGAAAGAAAGAAAGAAAGAAAAAAAGAAAAGAAAGGAGAAGAAAAGAAAAAAAAGAAAAAGAAAAGAAAAGAAAAAAGAAAAAAGAAAAGAAAAAAGAAAAGAAAAGAAAAGAAAAGAAAAGAAAAGAAAAGAAAAGAAAAGAAAAGAAAAGAAAAGAAAAGAAAAGAAAAGAAAAGAAAAGAAAAGAAAAGAAAAGAAAAGAAGAAAAAAGAAAAGAAATTGGGTATCACTTTTAGCAGCACCCACAGAATGATAAGACATTGGTGTTGCTGTTAATGTGATCATAGAATCATGAGTGGATTTGCTTGTTGTGAAAAGTCACAGAGGAAGGAGAGAAAAACTCTTTGGATGATTCATTGTATGTGTGTGGAGATGGAATCTCATTAACAACTTCATGAAATGTCTCCCAGTTTGCATAAGAAGGGGAAAGTTTGGGGGAGAGATGAGGAAGACATGAAGAGAGGGGGAAGGAAAATGACAGGCACGGGATGAGGTTTGAACACAGCTCTGACAGATACCCTATCGTTGTCTAGTGGCTAAAAATAGGCTCCTGCTAGCGTATACATAATGGATATTCAGTCTGTCTCCAAACTAGGTATGTGCAGGTTTTACGAATGCCTGTTTTATTCCCAGGAGGACAGAAGCAGGCTGCAGCCCTACTACGTCCCCTACACATGGGCACACAAACTCCTGACTCTCATTTACGCTCATTTACACTCTCTTAGACTTTTGTTTAGACTATAGATGAAGCAAACCCCATATGCTCAGTCTAAATAAAGGCTCCCACTTCCACCAAACCCCTTTAAGCTTCAGAAAGAGTGGAAGTGGGCTCAGGAACCAGGAAGAATGAGACCCTTGTGCAGGGCCAGCTTGAGGTGGAGCTGCTCGGGCAGCTCATCCCCAGAGGTTTACAGGGGCAGGTTGCCAGCTGGTGTTGCTCTGAGGAGCTCTTGTAGCCAGTGGAGCTGCAGGGATTTACAGTTGATGAAGCTGAGACTCCCAAGCCTGCAAGCATCTGGTGCTGACTCACTGCTGGGTGCAGCAGCGAGGTGCGGATACAGCGTGAGAAGGCACTGACATCTCACGCTTCCTGCAGCAAATGCAGCGGTAAAAATGAGAGCATGGCAGGATTTGCTCCCCATCCTAAAGAAAAGGCTCACTCTGCCAGCAGCCTGGTGCAGAAACCAGGGGGACTGGGGGGAGGCAGGTTGTACGGAAGCTGTGAGGCTGTGGATTTGTTTTAAATTTTGTTTTCTGTTCTTTGCTTAAAAAGAGATTTCTTCTTCCAAATCCCCTTCTTGCCACTGCTGACCCCCGCCCCCAAGAAAATACATGTAAAAAGCAGCTTTAGTCACAGAGTATTGCTTCTGTCACGTTACTGGTGATAGTGTGTAGCTCTGTAAAAACTGCTGCCTGCCTGCGCTGCCAAACCCCTGCCTACGTGAGCCCTCCTCACTGTCAGATGTCTCAGCTTCCACATGTGCTCAGTGAGAAGCAAGATTTATTGCAGTGATAAGTGGTCTCTGAAGTTCAGTCCTGCTGCTCAGTAATTGAAGCCAAGAGCCAGGCTGTTCCCAGGCCTTGTGTGACTCTGAGCGTGGCCAGCACTGCCTATTCCCTGTAGTGTCCCTGGCTGTACTTCTTTCCCATGCCCGGTGGCAATACCTCCCTGAGAGCTCTGCCCTCTTCTGTCTCCACTCCTGTGGCCTAGCTCCACACAGGCATTGGTAAGCAGTTTGCTTTTGAGGTATGTGTGTGCTTTCCTCTTCCTGCCAACATAGGTGCTAGTTAAGAAAAACGAAAACCTTCGTCTCAATTCTCTTGTTGTCAGCAGACATCAGTTGTGAACATCTTCCTCAGAGGTGAAACATTACAAATAGTGTGCTTGGTATGGGCAGCTGCTTTTGACAGAGTGGACAGGCAAAGCTGCCTTTCCTAGGGAGATCTTTTGCTTGGGGCTTTCAGAACAGCTGCCCAGAAAAAATCACATTAGGAGGGGAGTGCAGTCACTGCTGGTCGGGTAAGACGCAGCCCAGGGTGGAAGGAAGGTCCACATGCTGTGGTTGTTTTTGTTCTTATTTGTTCACTTTGTTTGTCATTCAAGGACTTTCTCTGACACCTCCTTTATGAGCACTGCCTCACTGCTCGGGCCCCACCAGACAGATACACAGAGCCTTCTGCAGGGATCCCAGAGGGGCTGAGAGCTGTTCCTGCATGGAAGTGTTTAGGGAAAGCATCAGGAAATGAGAAGAGGTCAGGCTGCAAGAACTGGAGAATATGGCTTGAGTTACTTCATAGCTGAAACATGCTGAGTAAGGGCAATTAGGTATTTTCTTAAGCACTGTGCCTGTCTGTATTTTCAACCCAACACAAGCTGCATAAAACACGGAGGGATGGTGTAGCAGGCGCTGCGCAGGAAAGTGAGGAACCATACCAGAGAAGCTGGGGTGACCCAGCAGATCCCCACTGCCCAGGTCAGCCAGGGAGAAATGCCAGTGATGTACAATCACATCGGTGAGCCTGGATGTGATCCAGCCCCAGAGGCCTCAACTAGATTTTAAGTCTTGTTATGTTGGACTCACTGGGAAAGCCATTTGCATGGATGAGGCTCCTTACCCTTCTGACTGCCCCAGGGTGGATTTCTAGGCAATGAGATGTGCACAAAAGTCACCCGGGGCAGTGCCTGAAGACACCACAGTTGTAGTTCCTCCCATTCCAGCAGACAGAAAGAGGCCAGAAAGTGAAAACAGGGCATGGTTTCCCAGGGTGTCCTATTTCTACCAACTGCTGTGACCCTTGGCAGTAGTGGCGGGAAAGAAGAGAGACTGCATGCAAAGAGCTTGGAGAATGAAGCAGAGATGTTATCATTGCTGAACTGAGATCTTGCATACCTACACGCGTCTTGGAAGCTATTAATTAGCATCCATGTTGCAGGTAGTAGGCTGATCCTGACTTTCAATAAATGCCTCTGAATAAAGAGGATGATTGAGTTGCCTGTGGGCTGGAGGGAAACAAGGTGCATATGAGACAAGGCAGTAATTCACAAACCTCTGACTGAGTGTACCCAGCTTGTTGAGCACTGGCAGCAGAATCGCTTGGCTTATGAGCAACGATATATGGGACGCAACAATAAGGTCTTCAGAAACATTCTTGTTTCAGTTGCAGCACAGAAAAATTAGGGCAGGTGGCAAGTGGTCTGGGCAATGTTGGAGGCAAGAGCAAATTCCACACGTTTAGCAAGCTTAGAGACTTATGTGATGTTGTGTGCTAGCAAAATACCTGTAACTACTAACCCAGCAGCCATGGAGTTGGGGTTGGAACCAGAGCTAAGTCAATGCTGTGTTAGTCAGCTCAGTCAACCTCACTAAGACATGTTCATTGATATATTCAGTACATACATCCATTAAGCCATATCCACCACAGATTTAGGGAGCCACATTAACGTCTGTGAAGTTAAACCCCTAGAACACCAGCAGAAAGTGGTGCTTATGGAGTGTAAGAACATTGTGGGATTATAAGAACATCATGGGATCAGATTAATGTGTTGAAACTGTAAAGGCCTGAAGAGACATAGGTGGGCTCAAAAGCTCACCTATCTTTTTCCAATTCGATCTGTCAGTCTACCAAAAGATACTGCTCCCCAGTACAGACCTTAGCTCATTTAGCAGTTAAGGTGTACTAGCGTGTATGAGTTATGAAGAGGGTTCTGTTGCTTGCTCATCTATGTTACTGCAAAAAATACAATTAAATCTTCAGGGGTCTGACATGGAAATCTCCTGCAGTCAGCAGAAGCATTGCAAGCAGCCATTATATTTAGCAGGGCGTGCTTAAAATGGCTCATCAAAAAAGGTTTCATGTCCATCAGTATGTTAAAAAAAAAAATCCTCCTCTGTTTTAAGATGCTAAGGAAAGCATCAAGGCTTTTCTCTGAATGAAAGACATGGCTGCAGAACAGTCAGCTGAGTACTATTCCAGAGCCGTTCAAAGCACAAATAGCCCTGAAAGACAAGCACATATCTTCAGATGATGAGGAAACTGCACCCAAGATCTTCTTCATGTCAGACCTAAGCAATGACCACAATGCAATGGAAAAAACCAGACCAGAGAGTATATCTGCTGTTCTGTCATTAGTGACCCAATCGGAAAGCCCCTGTGGAGCAATGTCTATAGTATGCTGTTTTCATGAGACAGATAATCTCAATAACAGGGCAAACCATAAAGAACAGAGAAAAAACGTGCAGAGCCAGGAAAGGTGAGGAACCAGAGTCACGGTTTAGTTACTAATGCTTTTTGTAAGAAGCTGGATACCTCATGTTCAGGCAAAGGCAAATTTCATTGAAATCAGACTGGTGCAGAAAAAAAGCGGATTCAACATTTTGTCCTTTGCTGAGCTCCCTGGTGAATCAGCTTAGGTGTACATCTCCATGAGAAGGCACAGAGAGGATAATCCACACTGCTGAGTGTGATGGTAGCGTGTGTTTGCAGCAACAATATCAGAGCAGGAAATCTTATGAGATGAAACCCAGAGGTGGAGGAGATCCTTTCCTGCAGTCACTGATTGTTTACAGGCAGTCAGGGAGGGAAAAGAGTCCAAAATACCACAAAGCGTATTGAAGGAGAGACCCTGTCTACACCTGGCCCGTATTTAGCAAAGGCCAAATGACTAATAAGAGTCATTAAAAATGGGAGGAAAGAAGAACAGTAACCCTTCCCTAGTCAGGAAAGTGGCTAGTGGAGATCTGCCAGATGTCTGGGTTTGTCTACCAGGAAAGAGCAGTCAGCTGGGCAGCACCTCCCCTCCTTCAGGTGTGGAGTAGCCCCAGGGCCGTCTCTCACCCAGGGATGAAGGACAGCCTCAGCAGCCCCGCAGGGGTCGTGCCGAGGCACCTGTGTGCAGTGCAACACGGATGATTAAAAGCTTTTTTGCTTGGTTGTCACCATGTGCATAGTGAGTGCTTTGGCAAAGCTGCAGTCATGAGTGAGGTCGGCACTACCTGGGGACTGGGGATACACAGCTAAATATACCTGTGAAGTAGCAGACAGCCTCAGCTCCCATTTAGGAGGTGGGATGAGAGGGCAAAGCCACTTGGGAAGACATTGACAAACTGGAAAGGAGAAAAACGACCGACTAGAAGGGCCTGCTGTAGTGATACGAAGACTGCTGGACTTTGGGCCATCTCCTAAGACAGGAAAAGGGACAAGCATCAGTGACAGGGAGGAAGAGAGAGTGAACTTTGGCTGGAAATTAGAAGACAATCCCTATGGGTCAGAGCAGCTGTGCACTGGAGCAGGTCTCCAGGGAGTGTGGCAGAGAGGAGCGGGAAAGCAAAGGATGCTGCAGCTCCAATGAGGCAGTGGATTTTCCTTTCCGTGGATTTTCCTTTCCATGGATTTGCCACCCCAATCAGTCCCTCCTTGACCTGTTTCTCCTGAGGCTAGCCCTCAGCAGTAGTGAGTAGCCTCCGCACACTCTAGCTGTGGAGGCTATGGGACAGGGTCCAGCTGTGTGCTGGGCAACGTGTCACCAAGGCACCCTCATCTTCCCCGAACCCAAACAGCCATATCTCAGGGCTCTAGAGAAACAACAGGAAGTTAAGACAAGTTAGAGGTCAGACTGTGAGGAAATTGCCAAGGGTGACTTGAGTTATGGTCACTTGGGGCATTACCCTGGATATTCTGTAACAAGACTCTGTGCTAAAAGTGACCTGTTTGATGCTATGTTTCCTTGAATTTTCGTCCCCTCAAAATGACTGTTTTCCCCCCCATGCTTCAACGGTTCTTTCTTCATTGCAACGTAACCTGAGGTGCGTATAATCATTACAGGCTGTCTGTTTATCTGCTGAGCACCTCCAAAGGAAAACTCTGTTACTTTGTATTTCACTTCAATTTTATTGCCTTCAAGTTGCAGTCAGCATCCCCAAGTTATAACACCCTAGTCTGAAATACAACATGTGCTTTGTGTCCCTGACGTCTTCCAAGAGTTTTGCAGTCAAAAAAAAAAAAAAGATAGCATCTTGTATACACTGAGAGACCTGATATTACTAAAAACATCTGCACAGACAGCCTTACAATAGACCAGAAAAATTGAACATACTATTTCAAAAGTGATGCTGTGTTTTCCACCGAACCACCTTGTTTTAAAAATATTTCTCTATGTGACAAGATCTTCTTAATTCCCCAAATTGTTTAAAAGTCTCCCTTTCTCAAGGAGGTACTGTGACAGTTCTTGAATGGAAAACTTTTTATAGAAAGAAAAAAGGATGAGCATGTTCATCTTTCACCTTAATCACCTCAGCTCAAGATGTATATTGCATTTATCTGTACCTGAAGTGAGGAGCAGTTGCCATACCCATGATCTTGTGGCACTGGAAGTAGAACGCATGTTTTTTTGTTGTCTGTAATACAAAGAAGAATGTTTTTGTAATGAGTTAGTACTGTTCTGTCCTATGCTGACCACATTTCATACTCGTGAAGACAATTTAGTGTATTTGCTAGGAAGTGCACAAATCTAGTAGCCCTACTGAGATCAGGCTGCAACAGCTCCATACCCCAGGTCCAGGCAGCAGCGAGGTTGGGCACGCATTCCCAGCAGGTGTGCACACAGGCACATGTACATTCACATGTGACCTGTACAGACGTGCACACCTGTCACTCAGGAAGAGTTAGAAATGGAGTTTAATGAGAAGACTGTGCAGACTGTACTGATCAGGTGCAGGGCACACAAGCAGACCGATCAGCAGCCTCTTTACACATGACCTTTTGTCCCCTTATCCTTCTGTTTTCCCCTTCTTGTTCCCCCAGAACCACCTAAATCCCTCCCATTCCCTGCCTTTGGTTACTCCCCTAAATATTTCATAATGAATCTTGTACAATATCAAAATGTGCTTCCCCAGCATCCCATAAGAAGTCCCAGACTCTCATAGGCAGCAACACCCCTCTGTTTGAAAGCTGCTCCAGAAAGCCTTTCCAGTCAAATCACAGTGGTGTGTTTCATCCCTCCTGATGGCTCTTGTGATGGGCCTGGGAGAGGCTAGGCAGGGTATGATGCGGGTTCCCCTCTGTCTGCCCCTGTCTCTGTACTCTCCCTCATGGGTGGGCAGATGAGCTTTCATCACATAAAGTAATGATGTTAGGACATAAAATAAAGCTGAATTGTGATCAGTGAGATGCACTCTTCTTTCAACTCTGTCATTCTTTAAATTTAAAATTAATTACGGTATGGGTCTTTCTTAGCTATGTCACTTACCAGGAAAAAAAAACGACCCTAAACAAGAAATCAGGGTTTCCTGCTGCGGTTTCCTGCTGCTTTGTATTTGCTTTTAGCTGTGCTACAGGCATGCAAATTACTTCTTCATGCTGTGGTTCCCAGATTGCCTCCAGTCATGTCTTTTATATAAGCATTTTTTATGTAAATTTAGCGCTGTCACTGTCTCAGGTGTAAAGTAACACAGCCACAGCGACATGCCCATGAGGTGATGTTTTAGTTTCAGATCTTAGGTATCTCGTGGCCAGTCACACAGACTACCCTGGCTTGTCCTTTTGCTTTGTTAAGCCTCGTACTACAGCTGTGACCTTCAGCTCTGTGACGAGCGTTGCCTGTTACAAACTAGGGTTTCTGGCCCAAATTTTCCGAAGGAATGAGTGTTTTGCGGCACCATCAGTGGAGCAGAGGATCAGAGGAGGGGGCTGATCAGGAGGACCCAAGTGCACAGCAGCTTGGCATCCTTTAAGAAACCTCTAAATGAACATCATGCAAAAATTGAGGAGCCACTGCCACAGAGATGTTCACCTCTCTTAACATGCACAGGTGCTGGGGAGGAGGTGAGGGTGCCAGAGAGAGGTCTAGTTGCTAACCTGGTTATGGGGCTGACAGCACCCTGGTGCTTTCAGTCCCTCTGCTTTGCCTTGAGTTTTCATCTGTCCGGAGACTGGGGAAAGTTTACCCACCTCCTGTCAGACCCTGACTAGTGTTCAAGCAAAACAAACTTTATTTAAACACTTGTTCAGAGATTAAGTGCAAAACTGTTTTTTCCTGCCAAGGTCTAAGCTCAGAGCTTTTTATTTCCTCTGCAGCAGTGAATGACATCATTGCCACTCTCTTACACTGTGTTAAGCGTAAAGGAGGCCATCCAGTGCTAAGCAGAAACAGAAAACAACTGCCTAGAAATCTTGCATGACAAATAAATTACTTTATTTTAAACATTTAGTATTTAGATTTTAGTAGACAATGCCTTGTAGCTAAGTTTGTGTGGCATTTTCCACAATAAGTCCATCTTGTCAGTTGTTTACAATTTTGATAGACTATTCAAATGGAAATTTTCCCTGCCTCATGCTGTAGGTAGAACATTGTTAGGAAAGTTTTGATGAAAAAGCATTTTCTGTTCTTCTGAGAGCAAGATTAGGAAAGTTTTCACAGAGCAGATTTCCCCATGCTAAAGAATAGCTTGTAAGTACCTAATGGATGCACTCACACACGCAGTCGCACATGCAGGTGACTCTTTAGATACAGTCATGTGGCTGCAGGGACACCACTATAAAGCATACATATTCAGCATAATGTTTTATTTATGTTGCCGCTGCACTTATCAGAAAGGTAAAAGAGCCTTGCTAATGTTTGGGGGAGACAGAGTGTGTTGGCAGCTAACACTAGTACTCAGCGTCCTGCATTTCATGTAGCCACGTACAAGCTGCTCCTTCCCAGACCTCAGTGTGAGCATTAACTCACATCTGCCTCTGTTTTCTACTTTTCTGCCTATCAGTTTTTAAACTATTCTGAATAGGGTAGGATCTACATGTGGTGCAAAACTGCCAGCCCAGTCTCCATTACAGGCTTGGTCTCTGGCAGACATCCTGAAGGTCTGCCCTGGGCAGTGATTTACTGGCCCACTGAACTCCTCCCAGCTCCCTAATGGCTCATCAGCTTCATTCAGCCTCTTCACACAGCCATTTTTTTCCAGTGGCACCCAGTTTGCATCCATATGGGACACTAACCTGTTGCTGTTGTGACCAAGGTGTCTAAAACACCTCTGCCTCTGTGGATCACAAATGCCATAAAGAGGAGACAACGGGGAATTAATAGGAGGACAGAGATGTCAGCAGCAGATTGATTTGATTTAGTGAGTTCCTCCTAGGAAAAGATAGCTATTATGCTTACCATGGTAACCTTGTTCTCCCAAAAAGAGGTGGGGAGAAAGAGGAAAAGGGGACTTTTCAAAGAGAAAGTGTATACCCACAATTTGCAGGATTCCTGAGAAGAGAGGAGAAGCTTTTACTACATTTCTGGCACAGCTGACCGATGCACCATTAAGGGAAAATAAAGGCGATTTGCCTCCTGGAGTGAGTCAGCATTGCAGGCTATGTTGAAAGGAGGTTGCAAGGTGTTACTTATCTTCTGGAAGAATAACTGTCTGGGATTGTGACTGAAGACCACATTGCCCTGAAGCATGATTTTTTTATTGTTGTTCATCTCCTTACTTTTTTTTCCTTTCATTTTATGAATGATCTGTTTTACGTTTAGCTGAAAGATACAGACTCGCTGATTCACTTGCTGCAGTCTTAAACTGCAAATGGAGAGCCAATTAAAAATTAACAATAGCAAAAAAAAAATCGCGGTCAAGGGTAAGAGCTGGCATGATCAGTGGTCCTTCCAATTGTATTGAGAGGATGTAGTGCAGGCCACATTTCTATTTTCCCCTTTGATTTGCTATGAGAGGCTGTGGGTAATGTTAAATAGCTTATGCTGCTATGCTTCTCCCATTCATTTCCATAATTTCTTGGTCATCTAAGATAATGCCCCAACAGACAGAAAGAATGAACATTGGCTTAGAAACAGTGGCTACTTGTCAAACTAATTCTGGCTGCTCTAGGAGAAAAGTCTCTCCTCCTATATGTCCAAATCCCTTCCCTTTCACTTTCTTCATCTCCACTTCCCTCCTCTATTCATCAGCAGTTTTTGTTCTGAAAGCCTCATCTCAAACTCAGCCATCATTTAAAATCCTGGGATAGTAATCATAAAGCAGTCTGGCCAGTATTTTAACGAGCATACAATATTTCCGGCATTGGATGAGTTTCTGTTGTTTAGTCTTTTGCATCCAAGAGTGAGTGTGTGTGCATGCATCTCTCTGTGCACATGGTTGTGTGCGTGTGGTTTTGGTCATTGGTTAGTAATTGGTAATTTTCTTTGTTACTTTTTTTACCTACCATCCGAGGATGACTCCTATTGGGTTGTGATTAACAGCTTGAATTTGCATTTCATCTGAACGGGGATGTGTTTGATTCATTAGTTGCATCATGATTGTTGCATGAGTTGCATTCAAAATGACAAAAACAGTGTGGCATGTAAGGGTGCATGAAAAGGAGAATGCGCCATTTGCTGGTGTCTCTGCAACTGCTCTTAGGGAGCTCCTAGGGCTTTGTTCAGGGCTCACCCAGCTCGTGGTGTCCATCACAGGCTGCCTGTGTATCCTGCATCCTCCTGGCATGTTGATCCCCAGCAGCCTGAAGCCTCAGCAATGGATCTGGGAGCAACTTGTGTAGATCCATCGGTGGGGCAGGTCTTTTACCATTTCTCACAACCTCTGTGGAGATGGGAAACAGTAACCCTTCCACTGCTGCCCTGGAAAACTCAACTGCTTTGGTCAAACAGTGCCTTTAAACCTGCAAATGTACAGGCACCTTAGCAGAGGAGCTCTACAGACCCCACACTGGCCACAGAGCAGCAGCCCCATGTGGTCAGGAACTGGCTGTGGTGCTGTGGTCCATCACCATTAGCCTGAAAGTGGCAGGGAATGGAGTGTCAGGGCATTGTGCACTGGAAAGTTACGGAGGCTGCCCAAGCTGCCGACCGCTGGAGGCAGGTGCAAGAAGGAGTCAGCAGCAGGCTTGTGCCAGGGGTGATAGGCCCTGGCAGAAGGAACGGCTTTGGTAGCAAACAGCCAGTCTGGGAAGGGAAAATTGGTGAGATCTGGGAATCACAAAATTTCAAAAGATGTTCTAGCCTGGGACTTCGTGTATGCTCATCAGATGAGAATGGATTTTCCCTGGGCAGGGACGGGGAATGAAGTTTCACATTGGCAATGGACAGGTGAGAGCAGCATCCCCGTCCACCAAGGTGCTGAGGTGTCCCAACATCTGGTATGAAACAGAGTCTCCCATGACCCTGGACCTGGGCCCTGGATTGTCCTTTGGAAATCGTGGGCAGATTAGCTAAATTTGTGATTGTTCTTGATATTTCTGGTTTTTTCCACTTCCTGTATATAAGAAAGAGAGAGCTCAGAAAGATGGTCTAAGATGGTCGTTAACTTTTGGTAACCCTGCAGCATTTCAGGAAGAAGATTGTATGTGATGGTCTCAGATTCCCACACCACATTTTTAATTTAAGTGCATTTTTTTTCTATGGTGAAAAACTGTTATCTTTATGTACACTGTAGAACTCACAAAGATGGTCATTTTCTTTGCACCGTGTCCCATCAGAGACACCTCGTCAAGTCACAGTGCAATAACTTATTGTAATGTTTTAATATTTTGCCTCCAGATAAAACAAAACAAAACAAAACAAAACAAAACAAAACAAAACAAAAACAACCAATTGTAGGGCTCTGGTCCCAGATAGCCCTCATTTTCTGTGTTTTTCCTCTCCACCTCCACACACCCTTCAGGTTCCTTTTCAGTGTTATGCATCATGACAGCAAAGCCCTCCAATGTACTATTACCCTGCCTTGGTACAGAACAAGCGTCCAAGCGCTTAAAGAAGTAGCGTCTCAGAAATGCCAGTGGTGTCAAAACCCCATTTTAATACCACGCGCAACTGATTCTTTTCCCCACCACCATGGTTTCAAAAATCTGTGAGCTGCAGACACTGACACTGTAAAAGGCAGGCTTTGCTATTTCAAAATGAAGAAGAGCTGGTGGTTTCTCTGTAGCTAAGGCTGTGATTAGCTTTCCTTGTTAAGCTTGGAATTAATCTCTCCTACTGTGGTCAAATGAAATTGGTCCATCTGTGATGTACATGTAGTTCTTTCTAGGGACTAATAGCTTCAGAAAGTCAAGGATAACTGAATGGGAGAGAGGAGGAAGGCTGTCAAGCATAAAAACTCAGTATTACCGTTTTTGCATGTCTCTGGTGGCTATTGGATGGGATAGAGGGGGAGGATGATACATAGAAACAACTCCAGCAAGTAACCTAGATTTATGTTTTTCTGTTGTCTTAATTGAAAGCCAATGCACTGGTCGGTGTAAAGAGTGAAGCATAGTAGCCCTAGAGGAATGGATAAACCAAATAAACTCCTACAAATTTCTGGCTTGGGTTTTGTAGTTACATGAAAATAGGTCTTCTCTAAGTCAGGAGAATGAAAAAATGCAGCAATCTTACTGCTTATTATTAGAGGTTGATTTACAGTTTTATAATCGTCTTAACATTCCTTCTTTTTGATATCCTGTGTTGTGTCACCAGCAAAATGTGACTGCTTCCAGCTTTGGACTTCTTAATTTGTTAGTAGTCCAGGCACTGTTGGAATGAGGGTGATTCATCCTTTTTTACCTTTGTAAGCATATAAGCATGATCAGGCATCAATCCATATCAAAGCACCACCTCTTTTAATTACGCAGCAGCATTTCATCCATTATTCCTAAAGGCCAGACATCCTCTTTCTTTCTGTGCTCAATATGCAAAACATGTTGGGCAGCATGAGGACCTGGCAGGGTAGCAGAGGCACTTTGCATGCGCCTGCCTTACTAAGCGCTAGGGGTGACATTTGCTAAGACAATTGCTAAGCCTTCCTCATTTGGAGTGAGGCCTCGGTTCGTTTTCAGTCCAAGCAGCTTGGCTTCACCTACAGCGCTGCTGCATCGTGTTACTCCTTCCTGCCCAAATCAGCTGGCACTAGCTTTTCTATCCAGATCGTTCCTGTGGTTCATCATCACGTACTGAGTACCATATAGGCAAGATTACTCTGTACCCAGTTGTGTCCCCAGGGTGCCCATGACACTGTGCACGCATGCAGGAAATTAGAAGTTCTTCCAAGCTTTTCCAAATGTAGGTCTTTCTGATGGCAATAAAATGAATCCCAAGAGCAGTCTTCCTTGGTGCATTTTTCCCATGGAAGTTTTGGGATGTCTTGGATCTTTCGATGCAGCAATAGATGGAAACCCATCCTATTTACTATATATGTGTGACAGCTAAAACCTTGAGCATTCACAACTGAAATGAGTGAAGTTTGGCTGTGAATACGAGGGGTTCAGGCACTGCTTGCCCTGTATTTTGCCATAAACAGCTCCAGCCCTTCATTGTCCTTTGGGAGTCAGTAGCTGAGGATTACTCAGACAAGACTAAAGCAATGTTCAGAAGAGGCATTCCAGAGGAACAAGCAGTGGGGTGAAGTTTCCCCCCGCCTGCTAAGCTGGCACGCCTGGCAGCATGACTCATCAGGGAGCTGCAGCTGGCAGACAGGAGTTTGTTCATCTGTATCTGGATGCAATCATGTAACCTTTAATGTCCTCTGCAGATTTTACTGCCATCATTCATGTTGTTGTCACTCAGAGACTGACTCCTGCATGGTGCCCTCTCTCACTGCCACCTCCCATCTGCTCCATGCCAGTACCTCATGCCGGAGGCACTTGTGTGAATGGAAAAGTCAGAGAGGCAGAAAGTGTTTAAAGAGTTTGGGGCTGTCCTTTTGCGCAGTTTAACAGCTGGTAACTCAGAGAGGGAGGCAGGATCACACAAGTAGGCAGGTCCCTAGCTGTGGCTAGGTGCCATACTGTGGGGACACATGGGTATGCATAGCTTCCTCCCAGATATTGCAAATGTCTAGGTCAGATGGGTACTACAGGATGTTCATAGCAGTCCTTGACCAGCTCATGGGAGCCAGCATGGTCTGTCTCTCAGGTTAAAAATAAGTCCCTGGGTAGCTCTTGAACAGGGCTGGAAACCAGAGTGACTGCCCTATCCTGTCCCACCTACAAAATCACCGATATATCACTAATGGCATGCCGAGTGTCCAGGGATAGGTAAGGTATGTCCATGCCTGTGTGGAAAGAGGCTCCACCTTTGATCACAAATTAGCTCTGCATCATTTTCTTCTCCGCTTCAAACACCACAGAAGAGAGGAAAGGGAGGCAGAGCAGCATCACACATGCTGGAAAAAGCCAGGGAGCAACTCAAAGAAGTAAAGGGCTTACAGGATTTCCCAGTTTGCTAAATGCAGTTCCTTCTGCACTCTGCCCTTGCTCTATGACTCACAAGAGACAGTATGTCTAAGACTCATGTGCAAGATGGTCTGTTCGGAATGGAAGTAGCAAAGCAACAGCCACCAGGAAAGGACTTTCTTCTCTCTATATTACAATGGCATTTTGTGTAGCTTCAAGGAATTGGTGGAATATGGGAGAGGTTAGGAAAACTGAGGCGGCAGATTCTTTTGTTCCTAATGTCTCTGAAGCACTCAGCCTAGAAAAATGGCATTGTAGGGAACTGATACGCATCCTGTTCCTATCTTTGCTTGGGGTCTGCAGTGAGCAGCACAAGATGCGCTTACTAGAATCTATGTCTCTTGGTACAGTAGCATTTGGAGTGATTATCTGTCAGTGCACTGATGGAATGTCAGTGGAAATTAGGAAATCCTTGGCTATCTTCTTGTCTCTGGGGGGGTTTATTACAAATATATTTAGATTCTTAAACCCTGTTTAAGCACTGTGACTCCCATTGAAATGTGTGGGGACTTGGATTCTCCTGTGAACCTGTTCTCTGGCCTTTGAGCTCTAAAGCTGCACATACACAGAGTACTGAGACAGCACACAGCTCAAAGGATAGGGAGATGCTTCCCATGGCACAGGTGGCAAAAGACGAGCCTCTGCTTCTGTAAGCAGCTGTGAATATGCAGAGACCATCATATGCGCAGGCTCTGTTCTTGCACACAAACATTTGCAACAGCAGGGTCAGAGTGAGGTGGTATTTCTTGAACAAGTAAAGCTAGATTGATGTATGTCAAGCAAGGGGCCATTACTGAGGACCAGCGTCCTTTTGTGTACTGATACTGAAGTAAAAATAAGGTTGCAAGAAAGCATTATGGCTGTACAGGGTTCCAAATGCAGACACTTCTATGCGCTTTGTAAGGAGACCTCTGTTTATTTCTCACATGCACAATTTGAGAAAGGAGAGTTGAGCAGAATGTGTTCTTCCTTTACTACGATTTGTGGCTGCCCTTAACCATGAGTAAGGACCTGTGTAAGACCTGTCTTCTTCACTGCCTTTCATTTTACTTGTGTTTGTGTTGTTTTTCATCTTTACTGCTTAGTAACGCCCACTGCTGGATAAATATCTGCCACTCTTTTACCCCGTCTCACAGTGAGGTCATACACCTGTTTATGCTCTCACAACCCATTGTCATGGCATCATGACTCTAGACATCTTGAGCAGTGACTTTATTGTGAGACCAATTAAGACAAGGGCCTGTGAGGCAACAGTTCTTTGACACAAGGCAGTGCTCAAGTATGCAAAACAACTGCAAAGTGCAGTGTGGCAAGCTCACAGTTGTCCATTTTTGCTGTTTGCATGCAATCTTTCATTGAGTTGGTTTTGTAATCATTTGTTGAGCATCTTGTTCTTTGAGGTACAGTGGTAGTCTTGAGGTCAGCACCGTACCTTGCCTGTACATTGCCTTGGGTGATCTCCCAGACCTCCCAAGATCACATTCATGAGCTAGAATGCCTCACCCAGCAATCACCCCCACTTTCTGCTCATCTGACTTCCTCAAATCCCCTGACCAGTGGCTATCCATGAATGAAACGGCCATGCCACTCCCACGCTGCCTTTAAGTAAGTAGTTACTGAAAATGAAGCAGTTTCACTTCCCCCAGTTCAGTAGGTGACAATGATGAAGTGGCCTGGTATGCCCACAATAGCACTGAAATCGATTCATTAAATTGAAACAGTTGTAAGACCCAGATTTTGATTAGTTAAACAGCTTGCTTGGTTAGTGATTAATGTGGCTACAGGACCAAAATCTGTTTTTTCTAGACGATAGAGAAGATAACCCCTATGAAGTACAGGCTGTGGCACACATTTATTTATCACAATGGTGACCAGAGCAGATTTTAAATGTAATGCAAGTCAAAAGATGGAGTTAATGATACCCAGAGCATGAGGAGCAATCTTGTATTGCTGCAGAATCAGCCATGAAAGATACATTCTTGGAGTAAATGCAAACTCATGTCTCTGGGTCATGGATCTTTATAACTGGATGGAGGCCAGCTGAGCCCATTCAGCCTGAGACCATCTGAGTGGCTGCCACTGGTAACCTGGCAGTTTTGCCCCTCCAGCAGAGAGCCTTCATGGTGACCAGCAATGTTGGAAAGTAATTTTCACTTACCGTATACTAAGAGATGTGAAGAACCTTGCAAGAACAATTCCTAAGTTACTTATGCAGGCTTTTCAACTTCGTTTCTCAGAAAGCTCAGCTTTTAATTTAAGGAAGTTTTCCTCATTGGAAAATCTCCAAGGAAGTATGTTGCTGGCACTGCCATCTGTCTCCTTTCCGGGGAAGTATCTCTAGTGAATAAGGAGGAATGCTGGCTGGCAACTAATAGCAAATTTTACCCTTGCATTTGCCAGTTATGGCCCTAAAGGCCACTGCTGTGTAACAAAGCAGTCAATATATGATATAAATAAATAAATAAAATGTCTGAACTAAAATATCTAAAATTAGAACTCATTACAATAAAGTTTTTAAAAAACTCAAATTTTTGTTCTAAATACATCTATGACTCTAAAAGCTATTTACAGAAGCTGTACTTTTGCAGGGCTGGCACATTACAGTGCAAACTGCTTAGGGCTGGCTAGGTGATGTCTTCCAACCCATTGCCTGTCTTTGAGTCATTGGCACAACTTACATCAATAGTATGTCTCCCTTCTGCTCCAGCTCTGGGCTGGATATCTATCTGTGAGGAAAACAGGAAAAGGTAAGGGAGGGATAAAATAGCAAAATAATTTATTAAGACAAAAAAGTGAAAACTAATAGGAGGAAATACTTTTTCACACAATACACAATTAGCTTATGGAACTCACTGCCAAAGGATAACTGAAGCCAAAGACTGCAGGGCTGTTCAAAACAGGATTAGTCATAATATGAAGAGCAACATTAGCCAGAGTCATAATGGTTAATACTTAAAAATAAACAAGCGATTTTGGAAGGAATATAAATCCTTGGGCATCAGAACAGAAGCCAAGCTCCAGCTAACCGGGCTCAGGAAGAAATTTTCCCTGGGGCCTTCTTATTCCATAACTGAGCATTAGCAGTTCCCCTGAAGTATCTGGTGCTAGCCCTTCTCAGAGAGGGGACACTGGGTGACTGGGCCCTGAGCCAGGCACAGTCTGGCAAAATCAATTTTATTTAGTTAAATGCAGATTCAGAATGAAAATAGAAACAAAGCAAAAGTTTTGGGAAAGCAGAACAAATTTTCTCATTTCAGATTCTGTGAGCAAAAAACCAGAAGTTAACGTATCCCCAGTCAAAAGCAAGAAACCTAATACCTAGCCTCATAGGCTGATGCAATCTATTGTGAGACCTAACCACACATCTTTAAGTCTGAACATCAGTATGAATCTGAGAGGCCACATCATCCTCTTCCATTGTAACACTGTGGCCAGTCAAAAACCTTTTCTATTTTTAATGCTACTTCTTAATTTTTAAAGCAATCTCAATGGAACCTTCTGCGCAGGACAGGAGGTGCACCAGTTCTGCTAACACAGCAGGGGTTTTGCCAAGACTAGGTTTCTCCCAGGACTTTCCAGAAAAGTCTCACAGAGCTGCAGCCCCTGAGAAAGAGCAGCATGTTTATACCAAAGCACTTATCAGCATTTGCTCCCAGTGGAGAGGAATGGAAGGGTTCCCATGTTTTGGATGTGCAGGGAAGGTAAGACTTCAGCAATGGGATGGGGAGGACAGGGACTGGGGAAAAGAAGAATTGGGAGAAAATACGGAGATAAGCGAAGAGGAGGCTGGCCCAAAAAAGGAGAGTTCAGCCAGTCATTCAGATGCATCTTTTTCTAATGAATAGGCATATACAAAAAAAAAGCATGTCTACTTAACAGAACAACTCCCAGCCACCCAAGACTGGGAAAAGTGTGCCCCCATTTTATTAGGTTATTCTTTATTGCTGCAAGATTTGGTTTCCTATGGATGTCAAAGCTGAGCTAATCTTATTCTGTTTTGATCAACTCCTCTGCTTCCAAAATGCAAAGCAATCTCTTCTTAAACCTAGAAAGAGGATGATATCAATACTGGAGATTTTTCTATTCTGAAATGAGGCATATGGCTGGAAATAGATTAGAAAATCAATGTTGGAAATGTGTGAGGGAGGAAATAGAGGGTCTCTTCACTTAGCGCTCAACAGCATGAGTCTGGTTACTGGAAAATTGTTACTTCAATAAGAAAGTTAACTAAAGCATCTGCAATAGTTTCCTGTGTAGTGGCTGTCCTTGGACCAGATGTGCCAACAAGAAAATGACAAAGAGACAAAAAATAAAAAGCAAGAGATATACCTATTTATAGCTCAGACCAGCTGTAAGGCTCAAAGGACCCCTGAGACTGGTGGAATGAGGAATGTGAATGACGAGCTCCCCATTTCCTCCTTCCCCTCTACAGTGAAAAATATACTGTGGAGTGTATTATGTCTTTCAGGGATAACTCACTGACTTTTATCTTTGGTTTTCTCCTGTTTTCCTCCTTGGAACTTTTGCATCAAAGGCATTGCTTATTTCCTTGTTGAAAGTTAAACTTTGGCTACAAGTAGGTCAGTTAAAGTTTCGTTGTCTCTTGGGTGACCATATCTGTGCAGATCTGTTAGAGTACAGCTCATGGAACAGAGTTATTTCTCATGATTCGTATTAAGCAGAACTGGCAAATAATACATGCTAAAGGGGGAAAAAAGGAAGAAGAAAGCCTCTTAGGGGACAGTGGGAAAGATAGGCCCCTGGATGCAGGAAAACAGACTAGAGGAAACAGACCTGTTCCTAACAGTCCTTTGTGATGGGTCCCTTCCCACTTTGTTAAATTGTTTGAGCTGACACAGAACATAGGCGTAATTATCCCAATTGCCCGTTTCCCAGAGGAAAAGCCAGAGCCAAGCTGCTCACTCACAGTCCTGGCCCTTGCCCAGGACAACCAAGCATTTTCCCTGCCTCTGCTGCTGACCCTCTGTCTAGCCTTGGGCACATCACCTCTTGTCTTTTATCTGTCTGGTCACTTTGGATTGTAAGCACCTTCAGGGTTGGTCTTCACTTGTGTTACAGGTATTTCTGAAATAGAAACAGCTTATTCCACTTCTGCCTCAGCACAGCTGTAGTTCAGTAATTTTTTGGGTTTCAAATCCAAATGAAGAGCTCTTCTGCACACACCACTGTGCTCAAAGATGCAAGCAGATGTTAGGAAACATACAAATTGGAATGGGAAAACTAGGAAAAATGTCACAATGGCTTCATACAAAATCGTGATGTATTTTTGTCTGGAGTGCTGCCTGCTGCTTCATTTCACAGATGGAATAGCAGAGTAGAAGGGCATCCAGCAAAGAGTTAAAGGAATAACACAGACCTTGGAAAAACTCTCAGGGTTTTTCCGATGTGAGGAGATTGTAATGGAAAGATTTGGGGGACATGATGGGGAGGGTGGGTGATTTTAAAAATGGCCTTGAGAGGGTAGACAGCAAGTTCTGCTGTCTTTGTCCGCTGGTATGAAAGCAAGGATGTGCTTTGTCCCATTGCTTGATGGATTAAAAAGCTCATCAAAGGCAATCTTGCTTTATATGTAGTTAAACTGTGGAGCTTGTTGCCACAGGAAACCAGAAAACCAGAATGATGTTTCACTGTGTTAGATTTCTGCGCATGGGGTTGTCAGGAAGGCACTGGAACTGCTCAGTGGAAACTGTCATAGACCCTGATTTTTCTTCTTGGAACTATTTGTGTGGTAATGGTACAAATGGCAGTATCTGGCCAACTTCAAATCCTGCACCAAAACAGGAATTTGGGCCAAGGCAATGGGTAGGTGAAGAAGGAGATTGCCCTGGCTCAGTCCAGGAAACAATGCAGATGAGAGTGGTCAGCAGAAGGAAACGCTTTAGCTGAGAAGCGGATGAAGTCTCTGGCCAATCTATCTGGTTATCAGAAACTGCGCTTGCTGGGGTCCTTCAGGCCACTCGACAGCATCACAAGGCAAAAGTGGCAGCTTTCCAATGGCAGCCAGCCAACCTCTTCCAGACAGACAGGAATGCACCACAATTGCGCAGACCTCTTTCACCTTCAGTCCCATAACACGTGAGCAGGAGGATCTTCTACCTCCAATTGGTACTGGGTTTGTCAGCCCCCAACAGAGCAGAAGGTCTTCTGAAACATGTACAGCAACCCACTGAACAAGAGAGGGGTGCTGCAGAGGTGAGTTACAGAAGCAGATGTAGTACAGTCCTTCATGGGGGCCTTTCTCTTGAGTCCATCTTTTGCTGCCAAGTAGTGCTCAAGCCTCACAGACTCGCCTTCCTCTGTTTCCAGCCCCTTGCCTTGTGACTGCATAACCGAACTAAGGGGGTAGGAACAATGCAGGGAGGGGTGAGATGGGGTTGGAGAACAACCCCAGATAGCGCACAGGCTGAGCTGGTAAGTCACTCCAGGTTGTGGAAGCTGTATCACTGCCGATGAATATGCCTTGGCTTCCAGAGAGCAAACTGGAGTTTGATTTCGATTACTCCATTCTTCTTGCACCCTGCAGATCTTCTCCACAGGAAATAAATTCTCTCTAGAAGATTACGTCCTTGCCCCATACTGATAAAAATGAGTGGGTTTGCTCCCATCAACAGGTTCTGTGTTGATCTAGGCTAGGAACAGATGTAGCTAGACTTTGGGTCTCAAAAAAAATCAAATAAAAAAAAGAAACAGCCAGCATGTTTAAGCTTGAAACCTGACTCTTTACAGGTGGATTTGAATTTATAATGCTTACTGTTTCTCTGCATACTAATAAATGTTGATAACAGAAAAAGAAAGCATTCTTGCCCAGTTGTTTCACTCCAACTTCAGGTATCTAGCTTTGAATAGAATAGTATTTGTTTTTTACATCATTCCCTTTTTACACTACTGGACTGAGACTATCTGTAGTCCATATCGAACAGTTCATTTTTGATGGTGTAACAAGAGATTTCTTTTCTTTTAATATTTTCTTCTTGCTTGTGGTTTTTAAATGTTCTGTCAGATCAGAGGAGAAAACTTCCTGTATGCTTTGTTAACGCAGAGAATGTATGATCTCAAAAAGTAAAGCAGAGACACTATGAAGGACAAATCAAACCTGACACAGAAAGTCTTCTAACTAATCAGGTCCAGTTTTCTGAAGTAAATAGGCAAAGTACAGTGAAATACAGTGAGACAGAAGCATAGGCAATCTGTGATACAGGAGCTGACACATCTTTTCACTTACAAACCATAGCTGCAAAGCAAAATCAATGCATTTTTTACTTTTCCCAATACCGATACAAAATAGAATAAATCTCACAATGAAATCAGTAACATTTTAGTTCTTGTTGGGAACACCAGAGCAACCCCAATGTACATTTGTGATTTATGGTCTGTCTTCCCCATAGCCTTGAAATTCATTGGCCCTTTCAGGGATTTTTTCTTTTAGTAATATAGCTGTACTCTTGTGAAAAAAAAAAAAAAAAAAAAAAAAAAAAGGCAGTGATTGCACATACACTTCCATATGCTGAAGGAGGCAGTTTCTGCCTCTGGCAGCAGAGGAACTAGGACATTCAAACCACCTGGGTGCCTGTGCGTGACACACCATATCAGGAGCAGAGTTCACAGCTGAAGGCAAGCAAAGCCTCTTCTTTCTTCATCCACCCTGACCCTCACCCCAGGTCTTCAACTTCCCCAGGTTTTTGCTGTTCAGAGGCTTGGAAAAATAAATCAGTGAATAAGACCTCCCACAGGCACTACTTTGCCTCAGTGTTTCGGGATTGATACCAGCGACCAGCTGTTTGCCCCATGCATGCTCTGGCTGTGATGGGATTCCCTGGTAGTTGATGTGATGCTGCCCATGCTGAGGTCTTTTCTTGCTTGACAACAAGAGAGTGATGTCCAGCTGTCTGTGAGCTGATGGTCACCTGCAGCTGAACCGAGTCTGTTGTGATCTAAAGAACAAAAGACATTTGAGCCAAGAAGGTTTGGGATCGTGGTCATTTTTGCCTGTATTTCTACGTGGTAGGGCTGGGGTGCTCAGAGAAGCCTGGAGTGCTGGGCACTGGGCTCCTGCCCGGCTGATGTTAGCCAGCTCACTCTCTTGCAGATGTTTTGCACATCCCATTTGGGACAGTCTGAAGCCGGTGAAATATGATGTTTTGTTCTCTTAGAAACCCCTTATAGGCAGCCTGAGAAGTTATTTTCCTGGTTTGGAGGTGAGAGGGCAGAAGAGCATGTGTTTATTCAACCTTAACTCCCAGCACGCTAATGAAGATGCCAGTTGGTTTGAGCACTCCTTGTAGCTGGTGGAGACATACCTGGAATGTGATTTAGGCAGGGGTGTGGAGAGCACACCAGATGCCACTAGTCCTTCCCTGTGTATGGCCCAATCTGCCTGAGCCATCTGTTGCTGCTCTGACCCATCTTCCAAGAAGCAGTATCAGGTGCAGGTGCATAGGTGTTTCTGTGGCAGCACCCTTGCACAAAGGTCTACCATGGTGCATGCAGGAACTGGCTGTCCTTTCCCTTCTGCTCGTGATGAGGGGCCTTAGCAATTCATGCAAAGGTGCCCATGGCCGGGGAGGGTATCTCCCACGTGAGTCTTCTTCTGAAGTCTTTGTCAGTTGGGTTGAGAGGTCTGGCAAGGCTGGAGAAATAGGTTAGTAAGAGGAGGAGGAGGAAGGCTCCAGAACTATGTCATAAGTCTGATTCCCTCCCAGCAGGGCCTGGGACAAGCAGTGGATGTTCTCTGTGTGTGAAGGAATAGGGTTTTGCTCTATTTGAATTTCCCTTCCACCACAGCTTCGTCCACATTTGCTCAGCACTTTGAGGGCGCCTCCACAGAGGCATATAAAAATAAGAAGGCAGGTGGAAGAAAGATGCAGTTTCATCTGTTTCTGCAGCTCCCCAAGAGGAATGAGGTTGTATCTTCCCAGCCACTTTTTCATCTGGCTTTAGCAGCATCACATCTGTTGCATATGGCCAGAAAATTTCCTCATTCCTTCCAAACCCAGATCTGATCTAATCTGAAATAGGTGCATGCAGTTACAAGGAGGGCTTTTTGTGGGCCTGTTAACATGTTGGAAGAAGAAACCTTGATAGCAATCACAGCATAACCCTCTGGATCCTCATAGGAGCCTTAGAAAAGGCTCCTTTTTGCAATGTTTCAGAGCTATAAAGTGTCCCTTGTCTCTTTACCTCCATGCACCTTTAGCATCACCAGAGTGAGCTGAAGCTGCATGGAAATCAGAGGAATAAGAGGAGAACAGAAGAGCTGTTAAGATGCTTCTCACTGCAACTTGTAATGCAGTCAGATTTTCATAAAGGGCTGATCAGGGTAGTCTCAGCTAGTCCCATTGAGTATTCAAATGCTAAGTTGCCCAAATTCATTGATCAGCTCAGATATCCAAAATCAGCACTTGATGTCAAGGGCCTGCAAGCCTTTGGCAATGTGCTGTCTATCTCATAAATCACTGGTCTTTCACTGAAAAGTGCCACCTACTCCTGCTACTGCGACAATTCTCTGTTGTGCATGAGTGTCTGAAAAAAATGTAGCAGAGTAATTAAACAGAATAAGCACCTGCCAGTCCCTTTGGTTTCAGTGAAAACTGCTCATACTCAGCACCTATGAAAAACGTATTGTATGAGATCATGGTTTAATCAAAGAAATATTTAAGTACAGCTAGAGTCAAGGGCAATGCTGAATTCTGGAAGATTCACATCAGCTATGAAATCTTGCCAAACAATTTTTTTCTTGTGGTAATGTACTGACTTTAAGGAATGATGGGATTGATCCAGACTCATGAGCAGGGAATTGGGAATTGCATGTGATGTGTGGTTCCACATGGTTAAATGTCCACCTGGAAGTGCGATCTTTCATTTTAATAAACGTTTTTCAGGCATTATATTTAGTAGGCAGGAGACCAAGCATTTTAGTTTAAGCGCTCCAAGGGACAAAAATAACAGTCATCCGCAAAGGATCTAAAGATCTGTAAGTCCTGGGATCCAAACGCACTTTTGTCTTTCCCATATATGTCTTTTCCTTTTCAGGGTTTGCTGACCCTTCAGAACAGAAGTACTTAGAGCACTGCAGTCTGTTTTACATATTGATTGTAAGATTAATGGCTGAACATGCTCCTTAGGAAGTAAAAAAACAGAATTATGGACATGCTGTAAATGGCCAGAGATATATCTTCTACTTATTCATTCTTTGTTACATGAATAAATATCTTTTATATAATTCTAAATAATCTGAACTATATAATTTGCCTTGGACTCTCTTCCTCTTGCAACAGACCATTGCCAGAAAGCATGCCACCAACTCCAAAATTTCTCATGATTCTTTTGACTTGGGTCTTTGAAATCCCACCTTCTCTGAGGTCACTATAAAATTATCATGGCTGACAATCATGATCTGCATGCATGCTTGTTTGCTCTAAGTATTACTTTTACTGTATGCTGGAAATAATTTTGCAAGAGAAAAGATATGATCTCCTCAAAAAATATTAAATGTATCATGAAGGGGGGGATTGAAGCAGTATTACTAGGCTGCCATGTGTGACAGCACAGGCTGAACCAATACATCCCTTCATCAGGCAGTTAAATCAGCCCCACGGGTAGCTGGAGCATTGCTGGAGCAGGGCACAAAATGCGGCACTGAGGTGGGTGGGTTTTTGCAGTAGGGACAGGAAGGATTGGCATGTCCGGAAAGTTTGTCCTCGGTGAGCAGGGCTGGCATTACTGCGCAGTCAGAGGATGCTCCCGCAGCTTTGCTGATCGTAGCTTGTCATGGAATACAGCAGGACCAGGTGACCTGAGCTCCTCCAGAGCTGCTCTCTAAAGCGTGATGCCGGGGAGGGCTTTTCAAGGCATTTGAGACTCTGTGAGGTTGAGACCCTGGCCCACTGTCTCCCAGGGGACACGCCTCGTACACCTTGGTGATGGTATACATGCATGTTGCATTGAGGTAGTGCTTTAAGCAGGCTGTCTGGGATAGGTGTGGTGTAAAGTTGAAGCTTAAAGGTTAATTAACTTTATTATTTAACCGACTAAGAAAGGGGGATTCTTTCTTCAGCTCCCTTGCCTCATTGGCTGGAATTAGCTCAGATAATTACCTCGCTTTTCTTGCCCTGTATTGCTTGGTAATTTCTTCTCATAATGTGTCTGTCACTTGCTCATAATTCACTCTACTAAAAATCCAGAAAGGCCTAGGTAAGGGCTAGGGAAAAGAAACCCACAGAAAAGCTGAATCTCCAATTTCAAATCCAAAGCAATAAGGTCTATATAATAAATAGGCTGCTGAAGTTCTAGCAAAATGGACCAGTTCAAAAACACTTTAAAAGGCCTTTTTTTGTCAGACTAAGTAACTGAGCTGAGGCTTTTCTTTGTGACACTTTGTTTAACACCAAGGGCATGTTCTGTATCAAGATATAACCAGACCTGTCTCCAGAGAGCAGTCGGTCTAGGGGAGGAGCCAGGCACACCAGAACATGCAGGGGATGCAATTACTGATGGGTCTGGTTACTGTGTCAAGCCTGCTCCTGTGCAAGAACCCCTCCAGCCTCCCTTACTCGACCGGATTACACACTTCTCCTGTGCTCCAGACAAACTCATACCTGGCAGTAAGGAAAGAGGACAGCCCTCTTGATGTTAGTCGCAGGAAAGTTGCATCTTGGCCAGCCCAGCACGTCACCTGCCGCTGCATGCCCTCACTAGCCCGCAGCACAGCAGGGCAGCATTTGTCAAGGTCTGGTGCTTCTAGAGCCCCAAAATATCCTTGCTGTCCTTACATCTTGCAGGGACAGTGCTGTAAGGGCACGTAAGTGGGATAGGGAGAAGGAATTGAAATAGTTTCAACTGGTGAAGCAGGAAGGCTGTGGGGAGGACTAGAGGGAAGAAATGTGATGAGAAATAAAGAATCAGACAGGCAGACTGGACTGCTGGTCTGGCACAGCTAAAATAAGCTGTCACAGGGGAGGGTGAAAGGATCTGAAAACAAAAAGGGGTAAATGTGCTCTCTAGGTCCACTGCTACAACCGTGAGAGCCAGGCTTGGCCTTCAGCTCTGCACGGAGTCAGGAGAAGTATCATTTTAGACAGCCATAATTCTTTTTCAGCCTCTGGAAACAGAGTCTAGTTGGCAAATTTCAGTCTATAATAAGGTCAAAGATGAAATCCCTGAAACTTGCTTTTTCCCATTTTATCTCAGAGAGAGAGCATCTTCCATTTATTTTTCCAATGGACACACTCCACCAGATCACACAGAGTATGTGTGAAGGATGGGAAATAATGAATGGCATCCTGTTCTCACCCATTTATAAAACATGTCTGCTACTGACTTTAGGCCAAACACTAATCTCAGAAGACAGACCCAGGGTAATTCCACTAGGAGTTCATACTGTTGCAGATTTTAGAAGGAGACAGCTGACTTTTGGGGTACTTCCATTTTTGGACTCCCTAATTCAAGGCAACTTCAAGGCAGGATGATCTCACCCTGTCTGACAAGCAGGCCAGCTCAAGAGCTCTCAAGCTGGCCCAACCAAAACCAGCAGTATCCTATAGCAAAATGCTTGTATCTTTTATTTTAGAGGAATAACCTTGTGGCTATCCCAACTTCTGAGCACTAAATAAGTAAAAATGAAAGGCTTTCTGGTAGAATTTCTTGAAAAATCAGTATCATTACTTTTGAGTGTCCATGACACAAGCAGCATGTACTGCAGCAGTCTGATAGACATGCATGGGATATGCACCAGACAAGAGCTGTATGTGTTGACAACACAGCTAAAAGATTTTGATAATTATTGAGTTCAAAGCTTTATTTTTCCTTTTTTACCATTTTTTGTATAGTGTATTTCATCACAATTCAGAGCAAAATGATAAATGAAATCAAGACAGTGATTGTTTTCTTGCAGGGAAAACTGTGACTGTCAGGCTTCCCATTCTTTTCCAAGGAAGTAGAGAAATATATTCTAAATGTTAATCCACCTCTTTTCCAATTTGTTTACTTCCAAATCCTTCTAAAAATATTAAACTTTCTTCTTAACTGCTATCTACTGACTTCTTGAATTTTTTTCTCTAGTTTTGATTACTAGCTAGGAAATAAAACTTCAGAAGTGAAAAATGTCCCTTATGCCTTTGGAAGCACAAAATTGTTTAAAATGTTCATTGTGCTGCTTGAACTTTTTTCTAGCCTTGCAAAATGCATGAAAGATTTTTTTAATTTTATTTTTTCTAGCGTCATCTATTAATAGATGTCTCTTTGATACCCAGATTTCTTCTGATCAGTATGGGTAATGAAGGGAAGATCCTATTCCACAGGAAATTTCTGAAAGACACACAAAACTAACAGATCAAAACAAGAAGACTTACTGCTCTAAGTTAAGCAAATGTATTTTGTATTATACTTAGTTTGCTTTTATTATCCCTTAAGTAATTTTTCCATTAGTCAACTCTTTAATCAAAGCTATCATCCACTCATTTAGACTTTTATCTTTCCCTACATGTGAATGTTTTAAGCTTGTCTTTGTTTTCATCCCTAGCTAAAAAGGAAAATTTTTATCTAGGTGCTCAAATTCACTCGTTTTCATGTGGGCAGTATCTCAAACTACTTAATTCAAATAGCTGCTCTCAGCCTTAGAAGCATTAAAGAAAACTGTGCTCAAAGGACCACTCTTCATTAGTGCATGTAAATAAAAGCAGATAAATCATGCAAAAATGTCAGAGAGGAGAAGGACCCACACTCTCTGTTTCACAGTGGGATTGGTTTCTCATTTCAGTCCAGTCATAAGTGACTTTCGCAGATAAATCCGCCTGGCCTGTTTGCCCTGTTGTGTCAAAGCAGACTCCTTGCACAGTAGAATGCAATTTCATCCCACTCGGTGAGTTTCATAAAGGCCATGGAAATCAATGGCACCCAGGGGTTATCTCTACAGTATTGGGAGAGTAAAAGATTGCACAGGCCCAGTAACTTAGCTCACCACTGGCATACTACCAACCAAGACTTTCATTGCTGCCATGATATTGCTGCTACTGGTAACAGAATACATGGCTTTGGTGGAATGAAGCACGGCATTGGGTAAATGGAGGAAGACAACAGTGTCTGACACAGCACTATCTGTCATTTAGGTTTTGTGTCCTGCTGACCAAGGTTAAATAAGGCAGACAGCTGACACAGGTCTCTGATTCAACAGGAAAGTTGAAAAAGATATGAACTCAGCTTTGCTTGACTGTAAGAGAATACCCTGAAGAAAGAAAAAATCATTCTGTTCTGCCCTGAGATACTCAGACTTTGAATTGTCTTCATTGACCTTGAAGTATTTTCCAGTGAGGAAATGCATGCTGTGAAAGGCAGGATGGGTTTAGGCTAGAATTGCTGTTCTTACTTTATATTCATGGGGCTCTTTGTGCCAGGAACACTTACCGAGTTTCTGGGGGTGCAAATTGGTGCGGGAGGCTGCAGAGGAGGGCTGATGGTGGAAAGCGCAGAGGCACCACTCCCGCCAAGCAGCCCCCACAGCTTTTTGGTGCAGCCTCGTGCCAACAGCATCAGCTCTGGCAGCACCGAGATGCAACACTGCCTGGGCACAGCCACGCCGCCGCCCCGTGCGGCAGGCTGGTTTCCAACTCTTTTCCCCCACACACTCCTCAGCCCTGGAGAAAATGAGCCAGTGACTACTTTTGTCCTGTGAAAAGGCTCAACCTTGTCTCAATATTCTTAAGAGTCAAAAAAAATTGGTCATTACTAAAACCCTCATCACCTCCCAGACTGGTAATTTGCTCCTTGCAGTTCACTCTGGGTGTAGTAGCCAAGGATTCTTTGAAAGCTGTATTTAGAGGCAGTTTTGCAGTGGATTCCATTGTTTCTCAGGCTGTGGTAAAATGTTGTTGCAATACTACCAGCACACAAAATAGGCAGAATCCCTGCAGCATTTGGTTTCTTTCCTCAAGCTGCATTTTAGCTTTCACTTGAAAGGAAAAAGGGAAAGCCTAACTTTTTGGGTTGCAATACACGCTAGGCTCAAAGGCTGAAAAGCAACAAAACAATACAAACACTGAGCAAATGATTTTTTTATATCCTGCTGTTCTCCTTCTAAACTAATCTCAGGATTTTGAAGGCTTGGCTCAGCGTTTTTAAATGTCTCAAATTATTGATCTTGTTTTAGCTCATACTGCAAGGCAATATTTTTAAATAAATAAGTGGTAGGCCTATGTCTTCCATAACTTCAGGAGATCTCCACCACTGCCACTGTTAAGCGTTTGCCTAGAACATTGGTCCTGAGCACTTGGCACCCAGTTGGTGCCAAATTGCTGTCCTGTCCTGGAGACCTTCAGGAATTCCTCTTTGTTCCCAAGCCTAGAACAAGCATGGAAAAGATCAATGAATCTGCCCAATAATTGTGGCATGTGAAGCATTTTTTTGGTGGAAACCACACCTAGCTTCGTTGGCCTTGGGTGTACAATTCTCTTCCAGCCTTTGCATTGTCTTTTGGACTTTGGCAAATTACTGGCTGAAACCCAGGAAATAATGGTATCAGATGAGCAATATGACAAGAGCAATTCCTGGCGTCTCAGGGTCTCTCCTGTGGGGTGGTGGATAGCAGTTTCCTCACTTGCAGGGGGCAATGACACATTTGACACTCAAGGTTCTCATTAGCACAGATTTTTGCTTGAAGGTACACCCCATGGCACCATAAAAGGGATGCAGCAAGCGATTCAGTTTGTAGACTGAAAGAAGATGGAAAAACAAGCCTTCTAAAAGTTTTACCAATGAATATGTGCTTTCATTTTGATACAAAGGGGCACAAAAGTGTTTGGAGCAAATGGAGTGCTTGGACGGTCACTGGTAGGGTACCACATGCACTGACAGTTTTCTGCAATGAACCCAAAAGATTAGGCCCAATCTGTAGGAAAAGGGTGATCCTTTCACCTCATGTAGTGCTTTGAAATTAAGAGGTTAAAAAGATATAGGCTTGGTGGATGCTCACTTTGGCTCCCTGTGTCTGGAGGGCTCCTTGTGCATGACACCACTAGAGCACAGCTTTCTTGTCTTACCCGGACAGCTAGGACCTCCACCCCATCAGGCTTTTCCAGTGTCACCAGTGCGTTCCTTCTGCAACCCTCCAGTAGTTTCTCATCTCATTGCATGCCAGCCCCCATACAGCTTATCCCCCTCTTCCCTCCTGCTCACACAAGTGCAGGTTCCCACCTGCAGGCAGCAATTGGGTGCTGCTTTCCATAAAACAGTTGTTCAAAGAGCCACTTCAATATTGCCTCCTGCTTGGAGGGGCTCTCTGTAAGCCTCGATTCTTCATTTTACTAGGAATATTCTCTGTTGTGGAAGAACCTACAAAAAATCTTGGCTGTCACCATGAAGAGTTTCCTGATGTTTTCTTGTGTCCCCATCTCTGCATACCTGTTTCTTGCCCTTTACATGCCCTATGAACTCTTCACATTTCTGGCCAGTGTTCTCCTTGACCTTGGTATACACAACAGCATCCCAGCTCTGTTTACAGTGACAGAAATAATGAATGCCATCAAAGAGCCCATTCTAAACTGAAGAACAAGGACCAAGAATAGCACTGCCTTAGCAAAGATGGTTTGTGTTAGAAAGGCGGCTACCATGTGTAAAGAGGGCTTTTTTTTTGGTCACAAGTTTTCCCTTATATGACTGTGCGTGCACTGTTGCCACATCTCCTTCCCTTAGGCGGACAAAAATCTTGACTTTCTGTTGAAAGTATGATGTTATCCGGACTGCATGTTCTCCTTCACCCTGAGACTGCCTCTTGCAAAGAGACACGCTCTGTTCAGGCTGTCGAACCCTTTTCTCATTCCTAAGGATCCATCCCTTTTACAGGTCTTCACAAATACATGAGTACGACAGTGACTCCATTAACACAGCAATTGCTTGGAATCTGTTAGCATTTCATTATAAATCTGATTTTTGACAGATTTATAACCAGACTGTAGAAATTAACTGCTGGAGGAAATGTGCCATTTAGTCTAAACATGAACACATTTTATTTTTCTACATGGTTGTATTTTTTCTTACCAGACTTTTTTTAGAGGCTAGAAAAATAACCTTATGCTTGTTTTAATGTACTTCTTTTAAAGTGAAAAAAAACTCCAACCTTTTCATAAACATTTAAAAACTGTCTGGAACAGTGACATGTTTATTGCATACTCCTCTGTGATGTTTCTTGAGAACAGGTACTGATTAAATGACAGTTTCTGTATCAGCACATTAAAATACAACCCCACTGAAGAAATAACAGCTGAATAAAATAAGGTTAGCAGGTAAATAAAATAAAGTGCCAGAACAAACAATGCCATTGGTAGATGGAACGTAGCACTTCCTATTGCAACAAATATACTACCGTTCATTTTTACAAAAACAACTCGATAGCAGATATTAATTAAGGACAGCATCTCATTCCCTTGGCAGTAACCTGGCGTTTTGCCACGAAGCTTTGCCAGTGAGCCCATGGTGAAGTACTGCACACCTTTTGATGCAGGTGGTGGCAGAAGTCACAGGAGCTGGGGCAGAGGAGGTAGAGCAGGCTCACAGGACTGGCCCTGCGTGGAAGCCCTTCTCCTCTGCATTCGCGACTGTCACCCACCCACAGCAGTTCACAGAGGTCCTGGGCAGGGGCAGCAGTAATCACAGGGGACACACTGAGCTGGTGCCCACTAATGCAGCTGCTCCTGACACATCCAGCCATCCTTTGAAGCCTGTTGGAGTCAGTCCCAGCAGGACTTCAGCCCACAGTTTGAAAAAACCTTCTTTCAGCCTAGGCAATAGGAAATCTTTCCTTTTTGCCCCACTAGTCATGTTTTCTGGGCCATTCTTCTTTACCTTTTTACTGTCATGAGTACGATTTCGTACACACTTGTTTTCAGACAAAACTATAAACAATGACAGTTTCATACCTCCCAGCTGGAAATTGAGGAGGGAAATGAGAAAAGGCTCCCTTACTGCAGAAAGCACTTTCTTTGATAGGAATTTCAAGTGCTTTGACAGTTTGCTATGAAAGGACCCTGCTTACAGGGTCCAAACGATCTTGCTACAAGCAAAGCACCTAATAATGTCTCTCTCCACCACTCTCTCTGGAGAAATTCCAAGCAGGGAAGTGGTAACTCTGTTTTTCAGAAAAGGTGGGTCAGATGGCTGTGCTGGTGGGTCTCAGAATGGAAATTTCCCTGTGCACCCATGCAGAGAAGATTTTTCTCCTTGATCTCAGTGAGCAACTCCAAAACAGGCCAGAAGGCTGGATCCTCTAGCAAAGCCTCCATAAGAGACCCAGCAGCTCTGTCTTATACCTTTTTCCAAGGGGAACAGTCCATTTCAAATATCAGGAATAAGTTCTAACAGTGAGAGAATAAGTCTTTCTTATTTTCTACCCATTGTAGCTCAAAACTTCTTTTGAATTGTAAAGCACCTTTAAAAAAAATAAAAAATCTGAGGCCTTGGAAATCTCTGCTGGAATACAAATATCAAAGTAAACTGACAAATTTCAGTTTCGGTGCATTAGGAAGGAAGCTCTCTTCGATAAGCATTCTTGTTCTTTATTTATCTCCCTTACCTGCCAGTCTTATTGGGGGTCCTTTCTTGTAATGCTTTCTTATCATAGATATCAAGGAGATACTTGGCAACCTGTGAGCTATCCTTTGTGTTTTCTGAGAGAAGTTGCCTTTGCCATATATTTTACTCAGAAATGGAGGTATATTTCTGTACTAGTCTATGTTTCAAAGGGTGTCGCAAGAACTACCATTACATGGGAACAGCCAAACTCTGCTACTCTTCTTTTCCTCATCACCCAGGGACCTCAGACTGGTTGAAGAGATTGAGCTGTAATTGCCTCAAGGCAGGCACATCCCTTTCAGGCCTCAAGTTTCCAGTGGCTTCTTCCCATGGCCACCCCTGTGAAGCAGAAGGCCACTGGGGAAGCAACAGATAGTCTTCTGTGCTTTGGGGATGGGGGTGGGGGAAGTGGACATGCCCTTAATGACTTTGAAGATGTGCTTCAAAATCAATGAAAGCTTATTTCATTGTGGAGCTAGTAAACTAGTAAATGTTTTTCACTGCAGAGTATGCAATAGGAGACAGATTAATGCATGCCTAGGAATCCTGGACTGGATGTTTAGTTATTCAAGGAAAGGCTGCAGACATGGCTTCCTCTTGCAAACTTATTTAATGGAGGGTATGTCGGTGGGCAAGCTTTGCTTGTAACAGGGCTGAACACTCAAGGCACCATGCTTAAATCCCTTCTACTTCAGAAAAACTTTTTAAAGACACCAAGAAAAAACATGGAAGAGAATGCGACTATAAATTAAGCACGTACTTGAGTGCTATCTTGAATTTATGTGGGCTTATATGCTCAGTTTTAAGTATGTTCTTGCTGAAGTAGGGTCCCTGACAAGGATTATCATGTTGACTTTACATGAAACACCACTTGTAATAGAAAGCTTGCATGCTTCCCTTCATAAGCTGCTGAATAGTCTTTATTATCCCTACATCTCTGTGAGCAGATAGCGCTAAAGAAGTGAAGAGACTTTGCACTTATCTGCAGAAATATAATTGGATACTTGGAATTAATAAGAAAAATCCTTCAGAGGAAAGAGGAATAAGAACAGATTTTGACTGACTATGTCATAATGGGATAGAAGTATTTCAAGACTTAATGTCATAAGGAAATAGTTATATCAGTATCAGTACATACCCATCAAGGCAAACTTGATGGTACCAGGTGGAACCTGTAACACAATCCTCTGCCACAGTAACATTCCGGAGCAGTAATAGAGCCTACCACAGGTGAGACCAACTTCAGCTAATCAGAGTTAGATTTTTTATTATTATTTGTCTTAGTAACTGAATGTGGGTTACAGTACTGGTTAATCACATGATAGACCCTCACAGAAAGCATCAGACGTGGCCTGGAGAAGGGAAAAAATCCCAATTTTGCATCCTGAGGCAGGAAAGGCACTGTAAGCCCAGCTGTACTTGCTGCCTCAGGGAGCTTACTGCCATACCAAGCCTGCAGTTGGATTTGGGCAGCTGACAGGGCCCTAGGATAGTGTAAGGATTTCTCTCTGGACAGTTCCTTGAAGGACAGCAATCTGTCTTCATAATCTTCGTAGTCTTTGTGTGTGTGTCCTTTCAGTTCTGTCAAGGCTCTTTTTCTCCCTTTTTTTAAAGTAAAAGTCTTTTTCAGTTAAAACCGTTGAGCACGGTTGTTTGCTTTATGGAGAAATGATGCTGTTTGCATTAGGGTGCTCCCCGCGCTGCCTTGCAGAATTAGGGCATTTGTGACTTGAGAAAAGAGCCCGAGTACTGTGCTTTACTAGCTCAAGTCCAGTTGTCTTGTCAGTGGGGAGGTTTCCATCAAGGTCCTATCAGTCACCTCTCCTGGCTATAATGCAACTGCAGATGGTGTAATAGCCTCTTTCTCATTGGTTAGGCAGGGTCATGACACCAACAGGAAAACCTGACCTGCCCAGTGGCTTGGTGCAATCAGTTCTCCTGGGGTTGGTATCTACACCATGGCATGCAGAAGAAGATGGCTTCTTACCTGTCCAACAGCTGGTTTCTCTTCCTTATGCATTGGCTCCCCTAGCTGTGCACTGGAGGAGGAACTGGACTCTCTGGGCAACTCTTTCTTTGTGAAGCTTCACCTCCTTTTTTAAATGTCCTGTGCAGTTTCGAGGGCCTCCTCTGCATCTGCACTGATGGTCCTTCCCCAGCAGCCTGAAGAGACCTTTCGGAGCTCTGTGAAGGAGCTGTCACATACATGGGAGTAAGGTCTCCAGTGGCAGAGCACATCTAACGAAATGTTTACGGGTTGTTCTCTGTGGGCTCTGCCCCTGTTACAAATTTCCAGCCCAATGAGTTAATTACTTGCCTTGCTGCACAGCAAGCATGGAAAAGATCAGGATGCAGCCTCTGAAGCAAGGTGAGCCAGGAATCCTTTCCTACAATTTATTTGGCCACCCAGGCTTTTCCACATGGTGGGATGCTCTCCAGCGCAGCAAAGGACTCCACATTGGATAAAGTTTACTATATTGTGGCAGTTGCATTCAGCTGTTTATCTGCTGACTGCTTTAATCTATGGCCTGTACCTTAGAAAACCCTAATCTAAGGGTTTTCAGAACCTCCCACCCACTCCTGGCATTTGCAAGGTTGTTTGAGAGTCCTTCAGTAGTAAAGGCACTTCCCTATCTGGCTGTCAGTTTAGCATTCCTGGGCTTAAACCTGTTTTTCCGGCAGTGGTTCTGTCTACGCATATTTCCTCTGCACCTCCTTTCTTTTCTTTGTTTGCTGCCCCTCCCCACCACACACACATTTTTCCTCTTGGGACCTTGTGGCCTGTCACTGCCTTGTGTTTTGCCATTCATGTCTCCCCTCACCAGGTGGGGAATGTTTTCTAAAGGCCCTTGCAGACCTTTTGCAGACGCTTATCACATCACCCTAAAGTGAAAGCTGACATCTTTCATGACAATGGGAAAGTACGCCTTGTCTCAAAGCACAGTTTCGGGCAGGTCTCTTCATGCACCCTTGCACTCTTCCACAACCCATGTTGCCCCCTTTTCTCTGAAAACTCTAGTGTTTGCAAGCAGTAATTCCAAGCAGTAATTTCCTCACTAACAACACATGAGCTGTGTGTCTCTGCCCATCTTTCCTCCCACCTCAAAGTTAAATGAAGCAAACCAAAATTGTTCCTGTTTGGGCTGTCTTCAGCATGTGTCACCTCTTGACCCTCCGTGGTGAGCCAGATGCTGTGCAGGTCTCACAGTTGCGCGCCTGCCAACTGGGTCAGTCTGCTGGACTATCGTGGAGGAAGCGATCGGGTGGTGCAGTGAGCTGAAGCGTCTGTCCTTTGTTTTTCTTTTTCTTTTTTTTTTCTTTTTTTTTTTTTCTTTCCTTTGCTTTGCTAAGGTTGCATTCATGAGGGGAAACTGCCGCCGAGTCCGTGTCATAGGGGGAAGAGGGACACACTGCCTTGGTTCAGTAAGAGTTTATGTGCTCTCAGTCTTTCCTGAAGTTTCTATCTTGCAGTCCCAGCAATTTCCTGTTTCCTTCTTGCTGGCCCTGATCTTCATGGAGATAGTGCCAAAGTGAGAAAGCACTGTCTTAGGGCCAGGGAGTAATTCCACTAACTTGTAAGCACTTAATTCCAGCTTCTGGCAAAACAGCAGGCTCCTTAAATGATCTCCTGTGAAAGTCCTCGGAATCTGTTACAATGTGCATGTTACTTGTGAAGACAGAGGCTGAAAAAAATTTATAACTAGATTGAACAGCCAGTTTAGCATATTACATCACCAAAGCAATATGAAAAATTCAGAGCAGCCCCATGAAATAGACGGTAAATGCCTCCTATAGAGATTTGGGATTTATTTTTTTTTTCTCTGAGGTTTATTTGTTGGCGTTGGTAGTTTTTTATACCTTTGGTACATTCAGAGCTACATGGATTCAGTTTCAACTCTGGAACCATTAAGTACGAAGGACATGAAATACGTCCTTCTACACACCTGGTAAAATGGAAATTCCTGTCTGTTCAGAAAGAGGCTGAACAGACAAGAGAGTCTGAAAGAGTTGAATGAGCTTCAACTGAGGGAACGTGAGTTAGTAAAGCTGAGTTTCTTCTGGTGGGACACACTTCATCACCCCAAAGGTGGCACACACCAAAGGTGGCACACACTTCATCACCCCAAGGCTCACTTGTGTGCACTGTCTCTCCATCTCCTTCTCTCCCTCAGTCCATGCAGGTCCCTTCCTCTTCCATTAGCATGAGCTGCAAGTAGGCTTTGTTGAAGCCTTAGTCTCAGAAAACAGTGATAAGCAGAAGTATTTATTCTGTTCCTCTCCAGTAATTTGTTCGTTTTGTTCACAAAAGGCGACTGGAAAGGTCTCCACCTGCAGTCCAATAAGGCGGTGTATTTACATCCGGCAAGTGGCTTTCCAGTGAGAATGGCAAACCTTCCTTTGTGCTGCAGCTGCCACTTGACTTTGTCTCCATTGGGTCATAGGCGTCTCACTGGGCACCTTGCGTGACTTTGAGTGTGTCCTCTGGTTTTACACCAGCTTTGCAGAAACTCAATTCAAAGAGGCATGGATACTATTCTGTTTAGGTTGCAAAGCCCTTCCCTCACAGTCTGCGTTCAGAGATCCCTTAGGGCTCCTCTTAGCAGACTGCCTCACCTCTGCAGGGCAGGGCCTGGGAGTCCTGCTGCGGTAGCCACTGAACTTCAGAGGGTTTTTTTGGAAAGCAAGAGAGAGAAAGAGAAACCAATTTTCTGTTTCAGGACAAAAAATGGTCAGAGATTCCCCAGGTAAGCTCAGAATTACATGAAGTTGTGTCTGCTTGACGTTAAATGATCCTAAGGTAGTTTTACAGCAGAAAATCACATTTTAGAGTTTTTGAAAGATGCAATAGGTCGTATTTTTCTTCTTGTTAATGGCTTTATGCAGTTCCTATAGATGGGAGTTGATCTCATTGTTTTTCAGGGCCATGTGAATATTTGCACTAGTGGGGACTTTGTTCATACTGCCTGCAGTTGCTTTTTTAAGTGTGGTGTTTCTGCATTCAGGGAAGGGGGGAAAAAAAAAAGGTAGAGTATGCAGTGTTTTCAGATGTTATCATCTCGTGCATGATATTTTCAAATTTCA
This sequence comes from Alca torda, assembly GCA_008658365.1. Taxonomy (NCBI): domain Eukaryota; kingdom Metazoa; phylum Chordata; class Aves; order Charadriiformes; family Alcidae; genus Alca; species Alca torda. The sequence continues at coordinate 52,710,491 of CM018101.1, read as the reverse complement.
TTACAGCATGTAATTTAGTCCTTTCACTAAACTAGGGGTTTGGTATAGGACTCTAGAGCAAACCAGCTTGTGCTAGTATAGATGAAGAAAACATTACAGAAAAGAAAGGAGGTACAAATTTTGAATAGGTGAATGAAGAACACTGCACAGATACGTGGTCTACAGCTGTGCTTTACCTCACCACTACCGGTCATTCCCACCATACATCCTTCAAGCCCATGTCTGCTAGATGTATGGAAGGGCAGTGTTTTGGGGCTAGTTATGGATTGTATGAAATGGGCTCGGATGAACATCTGCTCCCAAACACTACATTTCTTCCGTTATGTGGCTTTATGTGAAACCCAAAACCACAGTTAGTGTTTCTTGTTTCTAATTTGCAAAATAGGCTTACGGTCTATTACTGAATACTGGCCATATGCCATAAAAACTATGCATCCTTTGCAAGGAAAAATTAGTATCACAATTAACTCACTGGAGACTTTTTTCCTCCCCTCACCCCATGAAATTACAAAGCTCCGGCAGATTGGCACTACAGTGCCAGTGAATCAGTGTTGCAGAGAAAATTCTCGCGCAAGATTTATGCAACGGTTTTGAGCATGCAATGCCAAAAACGTGGGTAGAGGCACTCCTCACAAATATGCATAAATCCCTTGTATCATGAGATTTCTCTGAGAGCTGCAGATTATTCCCATCTCTAGTAATCAGTTCAGAGCAATTGCTGCTATCCAAAGCTCACTTACATCAGCTGGGAAATAACTGTTACTTTGAAACTCTGCAGTGATCTGCTTTTGATTGAGCTTCTGCTTAAAGGAAAAGCAGTAAGCAAGATGATGAGAACAATTATAGGTAGCTACAAGCCCACTTGCTACTGTATCTACCTTCATAATTCAATTTAAAACATTCCATTAGCTAGCAGGGTAGCAAAATGGGTTTTTGTCATAAATGCTGCAGATAATGTTGCTTTTTTCCCCTTCCAAATTAATGCATTAGCCTTCTGAGCTTGAGGACATCCTCAGAGAGCTTTTCTCACTTGCAGCTTGAAGTCTTTTAATAAGGTGAAAGGACACAATAGTGGATAAGCTATCAGCAGGGTTAAGCTTAACAGTGAATTTACCTGTTGAGACTCACAAAAGCTTCAAAATGTGCATTACTATATGGGTGGTACTCACTCACCCACATTTGTCACATCTGAGGTCTTGGTATGCCATAGCCTATCATGTCAGGCACCTCCTTTGGGCTCTCCTTTCAAGCCAGTGAAGAAGGAAAGGCTCTTCCACAAGGCAAATCTCCCCATCCTAAGATTCATGTCAAGGATGGTGGTAAACCCACTGACATCAAGCATAGACGACCCTTCACCGCTTGAACTGATGGCAATCTGTTGGCCAGCCTTTTGTCAACATAGGGTGCAAAGTCCTGTTTGAACTGGTGCTAGCTGAAAGAGTCAGACTACTCTTAAAACATGACCCCTTTTCCTGCCTCTAGACAAGGCATAAATTTATCCTGGTCTGAGAGGTTATAAATCATGCTTTGAGGGGCCAGGAGAAAGGAATGTGTTATTATGAGGAATTAGTACTCCATGTTTGCGTTTCATTAGCACTTAGAGGCCCCAGTCAAGATCAGGATCTGGGGAGATGTGACACAATGGGCGGGTGCAACAGTGAGAAGCAGAAGGGAGCTTGAGTTTTGGAAGAGGTCACAGGAGGGCTTTTCCTGGCCCATCAGAGGGTGCCCACCCCATGCAAGCAAAACATCATGGAAGAAAGAGAAAGAAGCTGGCATGCTGGTGATTAATGGCAAAGGAAGGAAGGGGTATGAGAGACGTTAGCTGTACAGGCAGATGGGATTTTGATGAAGTAAAAGCAGGAACTTAAATATCCCAGTCACTATGCCATGTCTCATTGAAACAAGATAGCTAAAGCCACTCTGAAAATGGTGCCAGCCAAGGTGGCCCATTCTCCCAAGTGCTGAGTCCTAAAAATGCAGTTTTACTTGGAAGATAATGGGAAACAATGAAAATCAAAGTGACAGGGACTACTTCATCCTTATTCTCAGAAAGAAGAACTTGAAACATATAAGTGGTATTTGTTGATATCCAAAAGCATGTTTTCTTTGGATTCAATGTGTGCAGCAAATGGTAGAACGTTATGCATCATGTACTATAAACATACCCCTTGGGGGCCTTTTTGTTAGAAAAGGCTTTGAATAGCAGACAACTTTTGTGTAGATGCTTGCAGCTTTCTAGTCAACTCCAGTGGAATCGGTCAGTAGATAAAAGCACTGTTCCGCCTCTGGGTAGCTGCTATCTTTCAGAAACAAAAATACTGGGGTTTGTTCAGCACTGTAATAATTTTTTATACTTCTGTATGGCTGGAGACAGCTAAACAAAAACAATGCAGGAATCTTCCCCACTTTTTACAGATGACAGTCACTTCAGTTGCTTTTAGCCATTCAGAAACTAGGCGCATATTCTCAAAAGCTTAAGTTTGCTTTGCAGTCAATGTAGGGAGACAGACACCATTAGAAGTGCTGTTTATCCCACCCATTGTGGGGATAAGTTGAGCTGCTTTCTGTGAGTGATGGAGAACACCTTACAACTAAACAACTCAGTTTTAGGCAGATAAAATCAATTGAAATTAATAACCTGAATGATTTGTCAGAGGTCACATAGCCCATCAGTGGCATGGTTCCTGAGCTGAGTACTGTCTGGTGTCCAGGCTTCAAGCATGCCTATCCTGTTTTGACAGAATTTAGAATGAAACTTATCCAAACTAGGGGGCAACCAGAGATTCTAGTTTGGGTCTGCAACTGCAGACCAGGAGGTACATGGTTGACAGGTTTAACTCAGCTCACAGAGGTAAAACCACCTCTGTGAGGTGCAGGTGCAGAGCAGCATGAGGAGCTGAGGAGGTAATATGGCCTCCCCATCACCCCTGTTACTGTTAGCTAGTTTAGGGCAACCTCAGGTAGGGAACCTTACACTAGCAGTTCGCAGCAATGACTGCAGTGGGGGCTTTTTAAGCACTGACTTTTCTACAGTACTGCTGCCTTTGGTCAGGGCACTATCATTTCCTTGACAGAGACTTCACGGGCAAATCCTAAGGGTGGAATTTGTCATCCTAGCCTGTCAGCCTCCTTAAGGGCTGCTAGCTAGACCCTGCTCTTGCCTTCTCCAGCTATTCCCTAAATGCAGCAGGGAGTAAGCTAAGAAACACTGCAGGCACAGTGGTATTTCCATTTAATAGCAACTTATACACCTAATAGTGTCTAGCAGCATTGGTGGCCCCAAACTGTTAATACTGCATGCAGATGAGCCCCTCTGCAGGAGATGCTAGGTTGGCCTCCAGATCAAAGAATCCACAAGGGTGGCAATCGAATATGCACAGGAAGGGATGATGCCTCCATCCCCCCTGCCCTGTCCTCTCCTTCCCTACAGAGTCAAAGCAAAGCAGCCGCAGCTTTCATTTAGGAGCAGGGGAAGAGACATTCAGCATTCAGATGGTCACCCTCTCCCCTGGGAGGAAGGCAGTGGCCGGATCGAGGGGTTCAGTCCTGAGGGATTGAATCAGCATGGGCCTCAGGTTAAGCTCCACTGAAAGACACCTACTTCAAGGCAATGCCAGGAAGAAGCCTCATCCGGTGCCTCATTTTATTGGGCAACTATATCAGCAGTCTGTAATGACTCTCACGCACAAAAATCACTTGAATGCAATTAATGTAATATAAGTAACTGCACATAAATTACACATTTTTAATGACATACACACAAGTGTTGCAGAAATTTAAGGTCACTTGATAGACAGGGCTAGTGAAATCCTCCCTTCCTCCCAGGCTGTGTGTGATGTAGCATATCTCTAGGTATGCATTTAAACTCTACTCCCTGTGTTGATCAACAAAACACAGGGTCAGGTAATTAGTGCTTGTGGTAGCAGCAGATAAAATGCTCAGAGGACTTGCCAGATTCTCCTTGGCCTTACTTCTTCCCTCACGTACAAGTACACTTACCAGTCGGGATGAAAAACTAAGCCATTCTGATCCATATTTTCACTCTTGTCTTTTCCAGCCACTTCCACATCTACAACTGGGACAAGTCATCTCACGAAATGTGACATAAAGCAGAAGGCCTTCTGTGTAAATGGGGGAGAGTGTTACATGGTTAAAGACCTCCCAAACCCCCCAAGATACCTGTGCAGGTAAGAAATTCTGTTTGCTTGCCTTGGTGGAGCCACCAAGTTCCAGAAATGCTTTTTCTTTAAAGGAGCACCTGAAGAATTTCTTCTCCTGGACTTGCGGCATTAGATACTTCTTCATTTTTAAGTATCTGGATGTGAAAATAACTTACCAAGAATGACCTCTGTGTTCTATATATGAGGCATAACAGAGGCTAACCAGGAAATCTTCCCACATAATACTGGCACAGCAAGTCCCATTGATGTTTACATGGCATGAAGTAACACAGCTTGAGCCTTATGGTTGAAATAATTAAACAGATACTGTAGACTAAATACACTGCAAATAGCAAAAAAGGTGTGTGTGTAACTGCACTGGATAAGTACCCTTTATACAGGACAAACCGGTTATTTTTATTGTCTGCTGTAGTAACTGAATGCTTTTTGATGAGACCGGATTCACAACTGGAGTTTTTACTATTGTGTTTAATTGCATAAAAAAGCGATGAACGTCATGGCAATTGGTGGTTTCTATTTCATGTGAGAATCTTGATTCAGGAAGTTGTATGAGTTTAGTTTTAAGGGTGTGCTTGTGCACCTTTCTCAAGTCCTGGCCTGCACTCTATTGGGCTGTTGCAATAGTCCATTAGGTTGGAGAATACTGGAGTTCGCCTCCTAGCTGGTAGCGCATCATGTAGCATTTAACTCTGGAGCTGAACTAGTCCTAGTGAGTTACAGCCTCTCTCTGGCTTGAGAGGGAACTCGGCATTTAAACCATGGGAAATGACCTTGGGACCTAGCAGGATATCACTGTTTTTCAGACAGGCAAGAGGCAGTGGTCAGTAAAGACTGTCGTCTGCTTTAACTGCATAGATTTTCAGTCTTCTAGGACTAAAAATCAAACTACACTAATTGTAAAGATGACTGTGGTAGGTGAGTTAGGTGGAGGTCTATGATGCTTTCATTAGGCCAGGAAGGCATTGACTGCTTGTTTCTGTTGTTAATTTAAAAAAAAAACGACCAAACAACACCCCCAAAAACCCACAGACACTAAACCCCACAATGTTCTGCTTTCCTTGTGAGTTTTCTTTTTTTTTCATAGAAGGATGTTACCTGCACTTTATGAGCTTTGGTTTGCTTTGGTTTTTCACAGATTGTTCTTTTGCTGGAAGTGATGAATATTTCATTGATTTCAGAATCATTTTTAGCTAAAGTGAATATGGAAAAGTTACTGGCTCTGGTGGGTTGGATTCTTTTTTGAGAGAGAGAGAGAGAGAGAAAGATCTGTGTTAAATTTACATGATCACTATAAGCCAACAGAACAAGATGAACAGTTTGCTATGACTCTCCAGGGCATGTACGAGAGCCTACCTGCCTGTTTCAACTTCCTATCCAAACACTGCTCAGAAAACTCCAGGGCAGCAGAGCTGAGCATCTTGCAGACTTGCTAATAATTAGAATTGTCTTGACAGTTTCAGAGGTATCCCATTTTCATTGGTACGAGGACTGTTTTTTAAACAAAAACAGTTCTTTGATGTTATAGATTGGCTAATTTTTAATTAAAAGTCTCGGAGACACTTGAATGAAGTGGGGATTTTTTTTCCCTTTTGTAGACAAGTAATAACCTTTAATTCTGGGGCTGGAGTAGAAAGAAAAGGAAATTCCCAAATTTGGCAGATGTGCCTCTCTCTGGGTGGCCCAAGACCTATTTGGAAAAAGCATCAGAGCTGTAAAATCAGAGAGGGTGAATCTCATTTGCAGTAAGGCAATGGAAAAGGATTATTATCCTGAGGACAAGCAGGGCCACCACTGTTTTGCAGGGCCTTTTGCTATGCCCTCTAATACTTGCCACAACCGAAACTTTATGTTGTGTAGCAAAACAGGATGCAATACATCCACATAAGAAATACAAGTGTGAGTACTTGAAGGTGGGTATACTGGGAAACTGAAGAGACAAAATACGGTTCTCTTCTTATTTCATTAAAAATACAGATGTCTACTTTTAATTCTAGTATTCCAGTGTTAATTAAAATAAAGATCTAACCAGTACACATTGCTTTCATTGTTCTGAGAAAATAAATCTTCCCCCAGAACATGCCTGTAGAAACAGAACGCTTGAAATATGGTACTTGCTCTTCATATTTCTGCCTCAGTAGCAAGTTCACATTTTTCCATATGGTCCATCTGTTGAGAGCAAAAACAAAATTTCTAAAGCATGAGCCATATCATTCTAAATTGGTTTTATCCCTAACCAAAAAAACATGACTCAGATTCACAACAACCATGGAATTTTCCAAGTGATATCTCTGGTTTTGTAACCCCCCTATTCTATTTAAAAAAAAAAAAAAAAGGAGTTCCTAAATCCATCTTTTAATAAAATCAATCTAGCTATGTATTTAAAAAAAAAAAAAAAAAGTGTTTTGTAAAATACATAGTGTAATGATCCAGAATGGATGAGAACTTGCTCTCACAGATACTGGTGTGAACTTCAAGAAAATTCCCTGCTTTCAAGGGATAACCATGCGAAGTACTCAAGAAATGTGTGAAGACTTGGTAATGCATCATACAGCTACATCTATGGTAGCATGTATGTTCCCTACATGTCTTATAGTTATGGTCCCAGACTGAAAAAAACAATCTGAAAATAAGAAAGGTGAAAAAGGAAGCTTTGAGACTACTTAAATAAGCTAGTATATAAAATTTTCAGAATTTTCCTAGGAACGTGGTTCACATTTTCAAAACACAGATTTTGGAAGCCTGGACCTTACTGGCTTCTTACAAGACTATGGTTCCTAAGTCATTTCTGTTCAGTTGGAAATGGTCCCCAAGATCACTTAAGAAAAAAAATCAGATAGCTTCTTCAATAAATACAAAATTAAGACCAGAATTCCTAGCATTTGTTTCTTACTTGAAGAAAAATCTATATGAATATAGTATCTGTTATGCTTTTAGAGGCCTCTTTTGAAGTATCCTACCATGAAGGCCTTGCTGGTCTGACTAATTGATTCCTTACTCACAGAGATCATCTTTTGTTGTGCTTTTGTTGTTACTGAAGAAATTAATTTACATTTGAGTTTAACTGGATGAAAACAGTGCTTCTCTCTAACTGAAGGATGTTGCCTCTTTTCTTAACAGCAAAAGAGTGAATTACGTACTTTTTCATGATATAGCCATTTTCTATATCCATCTTCATGTAAAGGCCTTGGTGGAATAGAAATTGAAAGAAAGTTCTTGAAAACAGCAAAAAGAGAAAATTTGTTTCCATGATGACAGCAAAAGCTCCAGAGATACTCATTCAACAGGCAGGATAGAAATACTAGTTGGGACTTTGGCAGTGAAATGGACTACTAAATATGGAACTGTACTGTACTTCCCATGAAAAAAAACATTCTCCAACAATGAATTTGCTTATAGGCAGTGCCTGAAATGAAAATGCAAGGTCCTGATCCATTCAGCCACTCCTCTCATTCCGAAAAACAATTTGATAACTTGTGCTCGATGTTCTGAGAAGTGTCTTCTGAAAGAGCAAATACTGCTCTTTGCAACTACTGCGTATAGAAGAAAAAAACAATTATTTCAGTATATGTGGTTTAATATTGTGGTTTCAGACAGTTAATACAATAAATAGTCTGAGTAGCGCTTTTTTAGGCAGAAAGGAAATTATAAGGCTCTCGCAGCATAAATGTCTACCTGTTGCCCTGAGTTGCTTGACACCACCTTTTGCTAGTGTCATAAAAGAAAATTGTACATGGGTAACGAACTAGAAAAGAAAGACACAACAAGAAACACAGTCTGGAAATTTTGAGTAGGACAAGGTGTTTTGAAAACGGCACCATCGCAATCTGTTTGCAAAAGCACGGTCTACAATAAACAACCTGCCAAACAGCACTGGAAACGGTGCTGCACTGCATATCTGAGCAATAAGATTCCTTTAGCATTCATACATAATCATAAACAGACAGGCTCATCTCAGCTCTCGTCTCAGCTGGCTCACCCTGGACCCGCTCTCAGCAGCAGGTGCTGCAGTCAGTCCATTTGCTGACAATGGCTTCAGAGCGAGTATAAACACACCTGAACTGTTTTCAGCATCACCTCAACAGGGCTGACCCAGCTCGGTATGGAAGCAGTTTCAGCGTTGTCTACACCACTGCTCCAGTTGTTTTTGCCACCTCCACAGCCGCACCGACATCTGCACAGACGGAGCAAGCAGCCACCACTGGCCGCTGGCAGGAGCAAAGCCTGAGGCTTTGAGTCAGCAGCATGTTCATTGGGATTGTGTAGGGTTGAGCCTGATGAACAAGAAGTAGAGGTCCCTGTGAAATGAGAACCAATGCAGGTGTGAATGCCAGCTTTCCAGGGGCTGTATTTAACAAAGTCACTACAGTGCAAAATAAAACTGAAATCATGGGGATAAAACATTTTTACTCTCATTCAGTAACATAGATCAAAATGCCTTCTATCAAAGACACAAAAAGTATTCTATCCTGCCCAGCAATATCACCTTTTCATGACAGAGTTATCCTTGTTCCATTTTTCTCCACTGAATATATCTGTGGAGACTGAGATCTCTCCACACGGGGTACTTATCAAAAGATGTGACCTCGGCTCTGAAGAGCATAAACTCCCTTCCTTAACAAACAAATACATTACAGCAAATCAGCTCCAAAGAATCATCTCCAGATCTTCAAAATATACCTTTATTAGGCAAAAATCATTCCTGTGTGGTTTATTTAAACAAGATAATAGTGTTTATGCCTGACACTGGTCCTCTGCCCAAGTGATTTTCTGGAAGTCAAACTTGTACAAGAGCAGCATCACTGACCCTTCGAGCTAGAGGCAGTTGTGGAAGAGTGGAATTTGAAAAATCAGGACAGGTTTCAATGCACATGAAATTCAGATGGATAGAAGAGGTGGAGGATTTTTCTGAACAGCATTTGCATTTGCAAATGGGAAGGCTCTTCAGCACCTGATGAGTAAATGATGAAGCTCTTTGAAAAGGAGGCTAGCACCTGATTGGCAGCAGGAGGAAAACGGGGAGATTCTTACACCATTGCAAACTCACGGACAGCATCAGAAAGACAGGCAACGCAGGTGAGATGTATTCAAGGAAGCAGGTATCAGTTAATTTCAGGTTACACGCTGAGTAGGAGTGAATAGAAGAAGGAGGAGGAAAGAAGATTGAAATCTATAAAGGTTTAGTGTGATGGACAGTCATTCATACTTACGTCTGAAGCACAGGAGCTTGTATTGCTATGGTGATATTTTGGGAGCTTGAGCTCTGCCTGAAAAGGGAGAATAAAGGTGAAGAACGAACTGACAGCCAGCAGCAGAAGAAAAGACAGGCAAAGCACAGAAGAGAAATTCCTTCACTATGACCAAAGGGGAATCTGCACTGAAGTTTTCCACAGAATAGTGCAGGAACTGAAAAGGCTGACAGCTGTGGGGCTTCAAGTTCTGAGAGCACCTCTGCCCTCTCATCTTATTTATTGACTGGACTGACTATTTTCCATTTGTCAGCCATGTTGAATATATTTCCTGCCTCTGGGTTTAAGTTTTTCTCCTTTTTTGGATATTTTTTTGGCTTTTCTGTGATTGCTGTTTTAACTATTCCCCTTCAAAGGAAATTACTGGAAGACACAACATGTGATTACAGAAATAGGGAAATCATGGTGTTTTCATAGATTTTATGTGACTGGTGAAAGCAACAGTGTAAATTGCTGTTATATACTGCATTGCAAATTTAAAAAACCTCAATCTGGTCCCTTTATGAGGTGGAATAAACAATGAGCTGACACACATTTTTGCTAGCCCTGATTCTTCTTTCTTTTTCAAAACAGACCACAAAAAGACTTCCAAGATTTTTTTCTCTGGTGGATTTTTGCTGTAAATTTTGCAAAGTGTTATCTTCTGGAAAGGTTACACTTTCTTGCCCCTTTTCTGATCATTTTTCACTAACACCTAACCAGGAGGTCACTTAATGCACTCCCATCTCCATAGGCCAGCAGATGTCAGTCTGTTAGTGCAGCGGTTTTGGTGTACTATTGCTTATCACGTTTTTGCCCTTTAGGTGCCAACCTGGATTCACTGGAGCAAGATGTACTGAAACTCTGCCCATGAAAATCCAAAACCAAGAAAGTATGTTAAAATAATCTGAACTTTGCTTTCTTCCCCAACTACAGCAACAAAATCAATAGTACTTGGTGTTTTCACAGTTCAGCTGGAACTGGCCTCTTTACGCACTAATTTATGACCTGATTCTCTAAAATAAAATCTGTACGCCATGGCATTATTGACCTCCAAAATGTTTCTCATTTGTGTGATTTTTGATCTTTCCATCCGTTCACAGATGCATTTGTATTGCACACACTGGCAGCTTTCTTGTAAAGTGCAACCCTAAAAGACCAAACTTACGGAGATGAGTGATGTATACAGATCTTGTGTCCTCGCTGCCTTGTGGAAAGTGCATCCTAAAAGCAATTTGGGAATTTGGAATGGTGAATTTCTGTCTCACATCTCGAAACGCACTGATCTGGATTGGTTTGGTTTTGGATGGTTTTTCGGGGGGGATTTCTTTTCATTTTCACAGAGCAAATGAGTTGCTCTCAACATATTGAGACATTTTGACATGCTAAACTGAGATTCAGTTTCTGAAAGTGAACTCACCAAGTCTTATCAGTTCACACTGAAGGAGCTTCTTTCTTAGCATATATTCACCTCTTCTCTTTTCTCTGTTTTTTCTCTACCATTTTTTTTTGTTTGTTTTTCCTCTCAGGTGCCCAAATGAATTTACTGGTGATCGCTGCCAAAACTACGTAATGGCCAGCTTCTACAGTACGTCCACTACCTTTCTGTCTGTGCCGCAGTAGAAGCATGCTCAGTTGGTGCTGCTTTCTTGTCGCTGCATCTTTCCTCCAATTTTTTTTTTTTTTTAATCCGTAACTAGATTTGTTGCCTAAGGCCTAATATTGATTGTCTCTGCCTTTTGCATGAAAATGATAACAAAAAGCAATTGCAATACTCTCCTGGATTGTTTGGCATTGAGGTTCTGTGGAAATGCAAGACTTAGGAATGCTGTGAAATTAACACTGAATGGTGTGATACGGACTCCCCACTGACATCAAGCAGTACAAGTGCAAAAATGACATTTTGAAAGTCTCACATTTTATTTGCCACAAAAAGTTTATGAGTCTCTCTGCAGGGCAGCACTCCCCCAACAAAGGGACAGGTAGCTAATCCTCTGCTTGCATATGAGATTTGTATTTGGACCTACAAGTTAAAGGTAATTGACATGCCTACGACGTTTCTAATGAGCACATGCCAAACAGGATCAAAGTGTTCTTCCTCCTCATTGTCCGAGTTACAGGAGAAAGACCGCAGAAAGAAAAAGGAAAGGGGGAGAGACAGCATAAAGAGTGGGGTCTGACATATTTATTTGTGGGTAACAGGTGCAAGAGATCAAGTATTTCAGAGCCAGATTAATTGGCCAAAGAAATGTACCACACACACACACACAGAGGACTCTGTCTATGTCAGACTGCTGGTAGAATCAGCACTGCAGTCACACATCTCATAAGCTTTCTTATGGACGGATGGGTTAATTATTATTACTTGTCAGGGAGGAAACAGAAAGTACACTGAATATTTATTTTCTCTCATTGGCTGTAGTGAAGTCAAAGGTAACCTATAAGAAAATTGCTTAGATCTTACATTTTAATGCATGTGTACTCTTCATAATTAATTGTTGCTGGCATCAGAATGTACTATGATCTAAGAGAGTATTATAGGAACTATTTTTTTGATGGATCACTTGCCAGCACAGAAAGATTTCAGGGACTACAGGCTAGCTTAATGTAATTTCCAGTAGCATATAGGACAAAAAAGCTGTAGCATATGCTGGACATTTTGGAGCCTGAAGAGATGCATAGGTTTTCTCTTATACTGATGGACGAAAAATGTCCATACATAATTCATACTGCCCATCATGGAAGCTGCCCATGTAAATCCCAAGGGTGCTGACTGGAGACTGGACCTTCCAGCATTCAAGTGTGTATTTTATGCCCTTTTTTAAAAGCTTTATTAGTGTGAGTTATTTTTTAAATGCCTCTGGTAATTATGGATTTGAAAATTTTTATGCTGTTACAGTGTTTAAGTTTACCAAATGTTAGACGTAAATGGCCTTTTCTGTGTATTGTGGTGAAAAGTGCAATTAAGGTTTTCATATCTTAGACGAATAATTTAAAAAGAGGTGGTGTAAGAATATAAGATCCATTGTTTGCTATGGAATTCACCCTGAAAACTATGGACGATTTGTATGTTGATGAGAAATACATTTTACTACCCATTAAAAAAAAAAATTAAAAGAAGAGCTTAGGTGGATTTTCCTTCATTAGTTTTTCAGTTTCCTAACTCTGGTTGGGATTTTTAAAGTAATCTTTGGGCAGTAGACACCAGGCTGAGCTTTTCTGAAGTTCCATCCATGGAAAAGGCATAGACGCCCCTGCCTTGCTACAGGAGTTATGCTAAACTGTAAGTACTTAAGCTTGTCCAGCCCTCCTCTCCTTGAAATGCACTGGCAGGAGTGGTAGGCACCACTACCTACCTCAGGCTACTCTGAGAGCCCCAGGCAATGGCTATGAGATTCTGGCACTTCTGCCAACCCTGCATCTGCAGTATAACGTCAGGTTTCTTAAACTGCTATGAATCTTAAAATAACACTTTTGGCAAGGGTCCAGCGAGGGTACATTTATATTTAAGAAAAAAAAATCAATGAGGAAGCATTTATATGACTTTTTATTATTACACCCAGTTTAGACCAGAGCATGCAATCTAAAAGAGGACTTAGAATGAGAGTTATCTTTGGGCAAATGTGGCATTTGGGGCTTCAAGCCAAGCTCATATTTTGCACGAAGAGTTGCAGGCGACTAGCTTAGCTCTATAGATGCAGCTTTTGCAAAGTACAGAACAAATTGGGATGTTAAATGGCATAAGTGCCAGTAGGAAACAAAAGTGTACATGTGAACTGTACAGCGCTATGTAATTTTACGTGCTTTCAGAAGGGCCTGCCTTCATTTGGAAAGAAAGGTTCAATGGGGTTCGATACCAAGTGTGCCTCCTGATGAGCTGTTACTGTCTTATGGCTCTGTATTTGGCTGTTGAGAATATAATTAAAAAGGGGACTTAGAATGAGAGTTATCAAAACAAGGGCAATGCTTAGCATTTTGGAAACCCCCTGTCCCAACAGAGGGCAAGGCTAACTGGCTTATCTTGACAGTGGTTTGGTTAGCCCTGGAGAATTCAATTATCATGGTGCACTAGAGATGCCTTGAAAATGGACGCAGGAAATTAGGTGGATCTCCATTTTAAGAAAGTTCTTCCTTTTTCTTCCAAAGCCTTTCCTTTCTGTCAGTGGAAATGTGAGTGTAACTGGGAATGGATGTGAGGGAGGCTACTGGAAAGCACATGTTTAGGCTGACCGTCCCTTGTCTTCCAGCTCTGCAAACACACCAAACCATAGGACAACCTGCTATGACTGAGAAGTGATGGCTGTTAGATTCACCACTGCTACAGTTACGTCCAGCACTGCAGCTACACAATTTTTCCCTTTCAAGTGGTGCTTACCACCACTACAGACCAAGGGAAACTGAAGAATAAACTGTGCTAGTTTTGCCCATCTCTGGAGTCTGGCTGGCAGACTCTGTGATGTCCTTTGCTTGAGCACAGCTGCTACCAGGTGTATTCCCCAGTACCCTGGCTTTTTGCTGCAATGGTTCTGACTTTGGGGGTCGTGGTGCACCATTGGTCTGTAAGACACCAGAAAGTGGTCAAAAAAAATATTGCAAAAATACATGCAGATATACTTGCTGTATTTGAATGTTCACACATTCACTTCCTTGAAGGCAAGGAAGCAAGGCAAATGGAGGAAAATAAAAGTAATTAATGAACATTAAAAGTTTTGGCTAATTTTTGTGTAGCTGTGCATAAGAACTCTTATAGCAACACTGTGCAGAATGATCCTTGGAATGAGAAACACTGGCGGAGCCTTGGCTTAATAGAAGGTTGGGGCAACTTCTTTAGAGCATAATCACAGGTAAACTCCTTGTCCTCCCAAACGTCCTAGATGGGCCAAGGACCCCATCCAAAGGGCCAATGGAGTTGCTTACTTCACTTATGCATTGTTATATGCATTGTAAATATAGAACAACTTGTGGGGCATGCTGTGAGCCATCTCAGGCATGAGTTGAATGTGGTCCCTGCCTTCCTGAAGGCAAGTGTTTCAGCATGGGACACCAGTTTAGACCATGCCTGTTTCAGCTCTGCCATCCTTGGTGAGCAAGAGGGACAGTATGAAGAGGGACAAAGGGAAATTTCTGTTTAGATGACAGGCCCTGCCTCATATGGTCAAGATGAGCCTGGCTGAGAAGTTAAAGGGGGCAGGAGTTGAGTAAAGCTATGATATTCTAGAGGGATGACCAAAACTGCTGTTGCTCTGTAATGGCCTCAATTTTTCAGTCTTTCCACATAAACTACAGATCTTCAGAGGTCCATTTTTCAGCAATTCTATTAGCTCAGTATTTCTCTGTTTCTGTATATTTCTTAAGTGGTCACATCTGCATGAGGGTACTAGACAATCTTACTGAAGTTTTCATTTTCTAAAGCCTTTCAGCACCCTAAATGTGCACTCCTTATGTGCTGAGATTAAGACTCCTATATGATACAAACAGATTTGAAAAATGTCATTGTCAGTCTTCTGCTCAAGGTTAAAGAAGACAGCCTTTCACTATAAACTTCTCACTTAATGCTCATTAAATGCTAAAATTGCTGTGATAGAGTACTCTAATTAAGAAAGGACATTTTCTACAGTTCCGCAACTCGAATCAGTTGTAGGACAACACTTTTACAGGAGCCATAGAACTTAACATCTCAAGTTCAAAATTGATTTTTTAGCCTGAGTACACTGAAATGAACTAAGATTTAGGATCCAAAGTGGATCCTAAGCCTCACAAAGAGACACAGAATCCCAGCCCCTCAAGCAGAGTTGGCCGACAGGTAGGGGTTCTGCTCTGTAGTAGTTTGGGGTATCTTAGCTTGTTTTCAATTCGAATTCCATGAAAAAGTAACATTTTTAGAACTTCTCATTACCCAAGAGAACACATTTAATAAGAAAACTAAACAATGACTTAAGAAACATGGCACCTTGGTACTTCAGAGGTGAAACGGGACTCCCTGGACCTCTCTGCTGCTGCATGCAGTTGATCCAAATGGGTCCTTCCTTTGTCAGGTGCAAGGTTTCCACACAAACCTGCAGCTGTGCTCACCCTTCACTGGGCAGCACCATGTCCCCAGGCTACCAACCCACCTGACTCTATAGAGTAGCCACCCCAAAATCTTGGGTGCCCAGCAGCCCTGGCACACCACTCATGAACATAGCATGCAGTCTTGGAGGGAGTGTTCCAGCATTTCCTGGCATCATACTCTTGTTCTGTAGACCCTGGACCCCAGCATGCTGCAATATATCCAATGAGTGGTAGTTGTAAGTCTCTGTTTGGAAACAGAACTGCTTCCTAAACATTTTTTCTTCCAATACTGCCTCCACAAAAATCACATCCAGAATGAAAACTGAGTTCTTAAAAATAATTGTATTCCTTCACAGAGCACCTGGACAAATATTCAATGGAGAGCACATTGCGTGTAACAAGTATGCAACGATCTTGGGTTAAATAGGCAAAGATCAAAAATAATGACCTGTTTATAAAATTAGAAGCATTGGGATATTCTGCTTTCTTTTAATCAGGTCTAGGGGATGTCGCTAGGAATACCAAAGATAAATAAGAGCTACATGGCATCTAGGTTTGGATAAGCAATGCATGTTTCTTTCAGCATGTTTTCCTGTTAGGGCTTTCAGACAGAATGTATTCCCATTCTAAGTACCAGCTTCCCATTGAATTAATTGAAATAGAAACTGCATGATATGAATGACTTCCCGTAAAATTAAATTACATCCAGGCTAGGTGTCTTACCTATAAGCAAGCATAAGTACAACAATATATATGCATGGGCATGTCATTCATTTTATTGAAGAGTTAACCGAGCTTTCTATGCAACTAATGTGTATCGTTAACAGTGTTCATGCAGGCATGTAATACTGGCTCTTTAGGAAGAAACCTGGATGGATTCCAACTTACTTAACCCTTAAAATGTTACTGATTAGCGGGAAAGAACTGGCATTCCCTATATGTACAAACTACATAAAAAATCCGTTCGGTCAGAAAAATAGGATTGTATTTAAATTTCACAGCACACAAGAACAAAGTGAGAGCTGCCACAGTTATGGTGTTGGCCCCCTGGGAAGGGTCTCCTAGGGTTCCTGCTGGGGCAAAAACTTGTCTTCCTCCTCACCCCCTGCTGCTGTAGCCTGGGGGTGATAATTCAGGCATGTGATCCATGTAAATGGCATCAGCCCCTGCACCCCAGGGTGCATCCAGCCGGCCAGTGGGTGGTTCTGCTGAGGCAGTGCAGCCCAAAGGCAGGGGAATAGGGGCTGGCTCCTCATTTTCAAGAAACGAGACCCCTGCTGCAGTCAGTTTGCAAAGCTGCAAAGGGCTCCCACTGCTGAGCAAACAGTCCCAGTGACCTCCAGGTTGCAATGCACAGAAGTAAGGGGTCACATACCCGGGACAGGAGCAGGGCCAGAAGGGAGGGCAGTGCACGACCCATTTGCAGGGGAATGCCATCCCTGTGCTCTCATCATCCTATCTGAAAACTATCAGCTGTTTCACATGGCGTCCCCAGGCCATAGCCCCCTTCATCTCAGTAAGGTCTTTAAGGGCTGATGGTTCCTGCTGCATTCCCTTGCACTGTGGCTGTTCAGATCCCCCATATGTATTTTGGTGTGTAACCCTTGCAGAAGGTCTGGTCATGTAGCTTACAGAGGTGCACTTGAGCACTGCCCACATAGCCATACGCCCCTTTGTCCTGTTTCGTGTGCAGACATAGAAGAGCCGTAATTCTCGTATGTGATTTATTTTTGAGTACAGTGTATTGCTCTTTTCTGAAACTTTTTCCTTTTTCTTTCTTTTTTTGTCAACTTTCTGCATTGGCAGAGCATCTTGGGATTGAATTTATGGGTATGGACCAATCATTCCTTTAAGCCTGCAGATTTTAGAGCCTGAGAGATAAACCCCTTTTTATTTTTTTTTCTCCACCTCCCCTTTTCAATTCCTAACCAATTTCTTTATGCTTTGGAAGGGATCATACAGCTATAACAACAACCCTTGTCAAAGGGTTAGCAGAGATCAGCTCACTAAAATGGTAATAGTGATAGGATATTCCAGACCTAAGGAGCTCTAGGAACTACTGAAGTAATCATAACATAGTGCACATTCATTTTTCTGCTGTGTAATTTTGACTAGTTTTGACATTTGCTTTTGCTGAGTTCTAGGGTTGCCAGATTTTGGAAACACTGTAAACATTAAGCAAAATGACTAACCAGTCTATAAAGAAAAAGATAAGCTGTTATAGCCACTGAAAATTCTGCAAATTTAGTTTTGAGCTCTGGTTTCCAGGCAAAGTTTTATGTCTAAACCCACAGCTAGGTATGTAAATCAGATGCATATACATATATGTAAATGATATGCATATACACATTCATTTCTAGGTCTGTAAATTAGAAGTGAACTGAAAGTTCTTTAGGAACTTAAGTAGAGGTTTACAGCTAGACTCCAGATTCTCAAGTGAGCACATATAGTAAACATTTCTAATACTAAACTCATATTGTACCCAACCGAGAACATTGGCAGTGGGTACTATTTTTACACTTAAGCTTAAACATAATAGAACTAGGTCTTATAAATTGTCTTCATGAATAGACTATATTTATCTGACTAACATTTAGTAATCAGGAGTACAAATAATGCATCTCTTGAACAGG
The DNA here is from genome assembly GCA_008658365.1 of Alca torda. NCBI lineage: Eukaryota > Metazoa > Chordata > Aves > Charadriiformes > Alcidae > Alca > Alca torda. The sequence continues at coordinate 52,692,398 of CM018101.1, read as the reverse complement.
CTAACTTGAAATTCAGGTCAGTGTTAGTATGCAATCTCCTAAAATTGTCAGCAAATGAGAAGCAGCAGATAGTGTTGCTTTTCACACAGTTTTAGTTCATGTTCTTATTAAAAATGCCCCTACAAAATGTCATTAGTTTAAGCTGTGAACTGTGGAAAACCCATTACAAGTCCAGATTTTAAAAATCTCTCACAACCCAGCTTGTTGTTGTTATCATTATCACAAGATAATATTAATTCTCACTCATATGTACTGGAAGATATATGGCTACATTAACATATGAGGAATTAAATTAAAATCCATTTAAAAACTGACTTGCAAATTTTGCTTTATATATGAAATTACATCAGTGGAACCACCTCTTGGAATGAAATTCTTTTAAAAATCCCAGAGACCTGTAAGAAGAAAAACTTTAAAACAGGGCAAATTTAAGACCATATATATCATCGGTTATGTATAAATTATGGTGATGTGAAATTAAGTGCATAATGTGCATGTTCGAAAGGCTTCACATAGAGGGATTTAATATCTTGGCTTAAGTCTCATGTTGATTTGATTTTCCTAGCATTCTGCAGGGGGAAAAAATGTATTCAAGCGATTTTTAATACTTAACAGGCTAAAACCTTTTCTAAATTCTCACTGCACATACATTCCTCTATGGACTTTCCCCCAAGGCTGCTATTAATTTTTTTCAAGCTCATTTGATGAGCACTGTAAACATAGCACATGTTACTTGTTGGGCATCATTAACTGGCTCTGTAAATGTTAACACCCCTTAGAGAGAGAGGGCAGTTTTGGGGCGATACCCGGTATAACTGCAAGTGCCCTGTGGGATTTCGGTCCCTGCTTCACAAAACTCTTCTGGCCTTAAACAGAGAGGCCAAGGCTTGTCCTGAAGCCACCATGCCACCTACAGAGTGGTGGCCCAGATCACTGGTCACATCCTGACTTACCAGCATCCCATGCCGCCCGCAGCAGCCCCCACAGGACACCCAGGCATCCCCCAGTCGGCCCCTGGTGTCCTGGGCAGCAAGACCCTGTTAGCCAGGAGTACAGCCAAGTTTACATGGGAGCTTGCTGATTTGCTGGGCAAGATGTGCCAGGAGACATGTGCCTTCCCTGGCAGCCATTCCCTCTGTGGCTTGAGGGAGGGCATGGCAGTGGCACTGTTCATGCACACCATGTCAATCTGGATCATCCTAAGGGCCTCGTTTGGAAGGGCACAGGAGGGAATTAAGGCAATGAAAGCAGACCCAGGGGTTTACCCCTCCGTGCCCCTCAAGGCCTACAGTCCCAGCAGACATGCCGGTGTGAGGAGCGTTGCTCAGGGCTGCACCCACAGCCCTGGTCCCTTGCCATCCCCTCCCTCCCCTGCAGTGGGTGAGAGGCCAGGAGCGTCCAACACAGAAGCGAGAAGCCTCAACCCACTGGCAGCCTTAGCAAGGCCATCACTGGCCAGCTGCTGGGCTCATTTGCAACACCCTCAGCCTGGATTAAACCTTCTGGAGTCAGTGAAATTTTTCCTTCAGTATAAACAACCAAGAAGAATTTCCACTGTCAATTAATCTTCTTCCTCCTCTCCCTTTCCCTCCAGAAAAACAAGTTGAAGTGTCCTTATTCATTTTGCTTTCACAAGCTAACAGCTGACAGCATGACAAAAAGAAAAAAAAAAAGAATAATTCAAAGCCTTTCAAATTTGCCCCTAAATTGCTTAGCTCAATTCTCCTGTTTCCTGTAACATCCTCGTAATACACCATTTCCATGGCTAACTAATAAGCGCTTTCAGAAGGGGCAAAACTGGGAAGGGGATCAAGTGCCACTAACTAGCCTAGGTGAGGAGTTATGCTGTATGAGAAATCCCTTCACACTCTGCTTCAACCTTTTTTTTTGTCCTCAAGCTTTTCTTCACTGTTTTTTCCAGTATCAAGCATGCTGTGCCAGGCCTGCAGTTGACTTCTCAACCCTTTAACCTTGTCTTTCCCTATATTTCACCTTCTTCTTTTTCTCTTTGTCCTTGTTTGGTTTGGAGTTTCAGCCCTTTCTTCCTTGCCTTTTTTGACTTTCTGTTCTTGAAGTTACATTTTTGTTTTCTTTAATACATTTTTGCAACATCCTTGTTTTACCAAACTCACTTCTTCCTCACCCCCTCCCCCCTTGTTAATAATCAGTGCTATTAATTTTGTCTGACAGTGCTCATGACCTGTTTGCTGGTGTTTTGGTTTAAAGTGGGTTTGGCTTGTGTCATAAATTTATTCCATAGTGAGGTGCATTGTATCAGAGAAATTAAGATTTCTGCTTTGCTTTGTGGTTTGTTGCATGCAATATTTGCCATTTGCCCGCAGCAACTTCAAAGCTAAACTAGATAAGACCAGGAAACACACTGGAGGAATAACTACTCCCTCTTCAGTAGAGAGCATTTTCTCCTGAACTGTTGTGGCATTTTTCACAGCACATCATTTAAGTGCCTGAGCTTGGACAGAGATTCATGGCACGTGCAAGAGATCGTTGTGTGTCTCTGTACCTCCTGGTGAATTGCCCCACAGACCTTTATGTTCATTTAAGTCCCTTCTGGCAGGAATAATGCTGGCATTTATCCCAAAGATAGTACAGAGCTGTGCAGCTTTTATTCATTAATTTATTTTTAATCACCTGATGGTATTCTGACTGTGGTCAATATTGCAGTCTGACGTAAAGCCACCCTCCAGTATGGATCCTCCAGGGCAAGTTTTCTGGACTGTCTGCTTAATCAAAACTAAGGCTTGAGAAAAGCTAGACACACATTATTTTTTTCTAAAAGGAGGAATGCAAATCTTCATCCGTAAAGCATCGGCACAGAACATGCCTCTGTTTCAGCACTCCTTACATTACATTTCCCCAGCACAGCATGCAGCGATGCTCTCTGCCAAGCGTGAGCGAGGCTGGAATACATGGGTAGCTCCAACCCAAACATTACCAGTGCTACTAATGTCTTTACATTAGTGAAATATCTCTGATGAACGAGATATTGGTAACAAGTTGTTGTCACTGAGCAAGCTGCCACTCTAGATAGAGCAGTTCCTTTGTTGGACACAAAGAGACACAAGTAGAAACCCAGCATTCCTCTGATACAAGGCACTCACTGCTGGTTGTTGGTGTTGCTGTGTTTTTGGAGGAGCACTGGAGAAAGTGTCTGAATTTTATGACCAGAGCTCAAAACCTGTCTTCCTTTCCATTGGTAATATCATTACAAGCCAAGCTTATGTCTCAAATATAAAAAGTTATTTTGAAATCTCTCCTGTAAAGACAACTGAGATATAAATTGACATGTGGGCAGAGGGACATTGGATATGAAAACAATCCAAAAAGATAATACGAAAACAGATTTCTCTTAAGGCCTGTAAAATTGGCCTACATTCCAGCTGTCTTTGCAGAGTAAAACTTCCAAAGCATTTGCAAATTCATGTTATTACCTTAGTGCATTGCATTTTTATTTCCAGAAAATGCTGAGTGTTTGTCAATTGTGAAGTCGTTTCTTAGATATTATTCCTGTTGACTTAAACAAAAAAAAAAAAAAAAAAAAAAAGATTACTTTTGACTATAATTGTATGGATGATAGCTTGTCCCCAGTAATGTGTTAAGAGCTTATGGTGTAGTCCTGTTCTCCTTGCAGTCAATAATGAGTTTGCCTGAAGTGTGGTGGCTGTGTTGCAGTGTGGCTGTTTAAATCTGTGCAGTGGTTTGTAGCATGCCAGCTGTTGACTGTGTGCTCCTTGCCTAGCCATCCTCCATGTTGTGACCTTCTCTGTTTTTGTCCCTTTCTAGAAGCTGAGGAACTGTACCAGAAACGGGTGCTGACCATAACTGGCATTTGCATTGCTCTTCTAGTAGTTGGCATCATGTGTGTTGTGGCCTACTGCAAAACCAAGTAAACTTTTCTCTTCTTTTTTATATCTGTGGTTGTTGGTCAGGGCCTTCCCAGCTGACTGTAGCTTCTAGTCCTCTGAGCATAATGTTGTATCTGGGTTTCTCCAGAGCTGAACTGAAGAGATAAACCTGTGGCCAGGGTGCTCTGGTCCAAGCTAGATGGGTGCAGGTCTCCATGACCATCAGCAGTGCAAAAATAAGATGGGTACCTGAAAGGTTTCTCACCCTTCAAATGCGACTCGAGCAAATTTCACTGACTTGCAATTCTTTGTCTATCACCCCTTCCAGCTGGGTTTCCCCAGCTGGAAAGGAACAAACCCCAACACTGGAATCATGTTACTCTCCAGCAGTAAATTTTACATATCAGTCTAGTTTGTTTGTACTTGAGGAAAGATTAACGGTGCTAAAAGTTACTAAACACCAAAGGCCAAAGAACTGAACACGAAAGTGCTCCCAATGCAAAAGCAGGCACTTAAATGCATTCTGTGAGTCTCTGTAAATTACTGGAGGAAACTCTCAAACATGCATGAGGCACTCTGGACCATAAATTACACTGAACATCATCAGGATTTGTGCTGCCCAAACTTCTGGCTGCTCTTATAAATCTCCCCACCAAAACACAGAAAACCCATATCATAAATCTTCCACATTGGTATAAACCTGATTTACTGTTGCAGGGACTGATTGGCAGTTGGGTTGTTGGCTTTCCTTGTAAGCCCCACCAATAATGGATGTGTTAAAAGGCAGGGAGAAGGGGAATCATTTACCACCCTCCGTGAGAGTCCAGCCACACACAAGCTGCTCACACCCACAACCTTGTGAAACGAGTGGGGAACAACTGAAGCAGTAATAAAGAATCAGATCAATACTGCTTTTAGAAATAACAATTGGCAAGCCAGGGCGGCGAAACAATATCTTTCCTTCTCCGAAGTTCATCAAAGTCAGCCAGGACATCCCCTGTAGTCCTGGGTCCTGAAGTATGGTTTTCTATACAAAGAACCCCCAGAATCTGTCAGGCGTCTGGATGCTTAGTCACAGTTTGTCCCAGACATCAGCAATCACTGCCAGCCAAAAGTGAAACATTTTCAAACACAACTGATGAGAGTGAAAGTGAGCTGCCAGTTCATGGCCCTCCAAATGCAGCAGTGATGCCAGATTGCTATCTGTGAGATGTTTCCCCATGCTCTTCCCTCCTAAAAAAGAAAAAAAAAACCCAAAGAAAAAGAAAAAAAAAAAAAAAAAAAAACAGAAACCAGGGGAAGTCCTGGAATGGTGTTAGGAGAACACACTAAATAAAATGTAATAGCTTAGATTTTTTGGTCTCCTGGCAAGAGACACTGCTGGTCAAATGCTAAGGCAATATTTTTTGACACTGAGTCTTAATTCAGAGGTGCTTTATTTTCAAGTCATTTACATTAAGGGAAATGCTTCTCAGAATTAGTGAAGTACACATTGGCTTTCCCATTATTCTTTCTCAGTTTCCTGGAGTAATTCATTTTTTTAGTTAATGTCCTTTTGCTAGAGGACAAACGGCACACATGGAAGCGTGCAAAATGCAAATGCATTGATCACTGAAGGTGGGAAGTAATGCAGTTTCCTCAGGACAGATTCCCAGTGATGATCACCCATAGGTGATGAAGTCAAACTCTCTCTAGAACCCACTTTCTCTGCCATGTCAGGGGACTCGGGTTGTGCTCAGCTCCCAAGGTCTCCAAGGTCTCATGGAGGAGTGCTATGAAATCAAGTTAAACCCTTGTCTATTGATTCTCAGCCCAGGCAGGTCTTTGGGTAGCTGCTCAGATATCTCCTGGCACTGCACTCTCCATCCGCCTTAAGCACCTGTGTGTCCTAAGATGATGCCTGGTTATACTCCAAACACAAAGCCCACATGGACCAGGGGCTGTGTCCTGCTGAGACAGGAGCATTTCCAAGGCAGCCGTGTCTGCTTATACCATTCATGTGGAGTGACATAAATTAAATGTCTTACACTATCCAGGCACATACACACAGAGAAAATATGTAAAATGCAGTGTGTCAAGTCATGTTTTCTTTGTCTTTAAGCTTCCTTGGCTATCAAGCTTCAACATATTTATAGTTTTCCCTCCCCCCTCCTTTTTGGAAAGCTTGGAATAGTCCCCTTGAGTTCAAAACACGATTGAAAATGGCTATATCTTACAGTGTCCTACCCTGCCAAAACTATCTGCACTTCTGCATACAGCTTAGGGAATTGTGTGTATTTTAGCTCTTGCCATGGCCAAGGTCATATGCACTCTGCAGTGCGTTGGAGCCTGCATCCTCCTTTCATTTCCCTAGATTCTGTGGCAGGATGGTGGAGGTTCTCCAGTATAATCAGACAAAACTGGGGAATATTGATAAATTAAGTCTGAAATTGAACAGCTCTTTCCCTGGTTATTTATTTTGGTGTTCTATTTAGTGCATTCTGCATGACCTTCACAGCGCCAGGTTTTACTATGCTGCAAGTTTTGTTACTGACAGCTTGCAGTGATCTCCTGTAAAGCTCTCTTGAGGAGAGCTGGAAAGATTAGCAGCTGGCAAAGGAGCAGCTGAGGACAGGGCACAGTAGAAGCCTCCAAGTCAGCCAGAGACCCTGTCATTAGTGCATGTGGTTGGTGGATGTTTCTCCTGAATGCATTAGCAGCCCTGGCATCTACCTGGTAATCATTAGGTTCCAGAGTTAATCTGTTGTTGCTGTAACAAAACCTTCCAGAGCTGCCAGGGTGGCTGCAGGCTCAGGCATACCTCACACACTCGCCCACTTTGGATTTCCAGGGCTTCCTCTGCACCCTTCACTTCTTTAACACATTTATGTATTTGGAGTGCACTGTTTAGGTAGTGGACATATCCCACAAAAAAATGTGTAGCTTCCACATCACAAAGATCATGGCACACACCATGTTTTCCAGTGGCCACTGGCAAGCCCCAAGGCGAGGCCACCTCAGCTCCCTGTGGTGAATGGAGAAGCATAACCTGGTGGTCTGTCAGACACATGGCCATGGCCATGGTGAGGGTGTCAAGGTGGCTGGGTTAAAATCTCTTCCCCCTCCCTTCTGAGTGCAGAAAAGAGCTCCTCCTGAGATGGACTGTGGCTTAGAAATGGCTTCCCTCTTCGTCGCACTTTTTCCCGTCCCTGTGTGGCCTGCTGACTCCTGGAAGGATTCCCACACATCCTTCCCCCCCTGCAGGTCCTCACAGCTCCAGCTGCAATTAAACCTGCGGTCTTCAGAGTTATTCTGAGATCTTGCAGCAGTGGGGAAAGTGCTGGCAAAAAAGTGATGCTGTATTATTATCATCATCATCAACATGCTGAAAGGTGCAGCTGCTTTCCCTTTGTCTATTAAAATCATTTCCATGTTTCATGCACAGGAAACAGAGAAAAAAGTTGCATGACCGCCTTCGGCAGAGCTTGCGCTCGGAAAGGAACAATGTGATGAACATGGCCAACGGGCCACACCACCCCAACCCGCCGCCTGATAACATCCAGCTGGTGAATGTAGGTTTTACTGCCCGCATTTCAGCCTAGGCTACCAGTGCCATAGCAAAGCTCACCCCACAGATTTTAAATTTCTACCTGCCGCAGGCTCGTGACTGAATTCTCTTGGCTTTCTCCACCCAGAAACAATTATGGACTTTGCAAAACATATGCAGTAAAATGAGATATGTTTCTGCAGATGGACAGTTTACTGGGGTGTGTCTCAGTGTTGCAGCTGTGCCTGTGGATCTAGGACACCGAAAGCAAGAAAACTACCTCAGAAAAAAATGCTAACAGCTCTACAGCAGGGCTTAGTGCTGTAGGGATCAATTTCTTCAAACACATAAATCTTGCCTTTCCTACTGCCCTTGGTCTGATGGTTGGTGAGTAGGGACAGCCCCTTTGAATCAGGAATGTGACATTATGAACTCAGGGGTAAAAGTCTGAATAAAGATCTCACCTGACAGTAGCAGTGGCTGGGAGACAGGGCTGGGGTAGATACTCCACCACCATCCCCCAGGCATTTGGCAGAGCAGAGCAGAGAGTTAGTCTTCAACTAAGCCCTTGGCCAAGCCTCTTGGCCTTCATGGCTAGGGCTCACACTGTCTGTAGCTGCTTCCTCCTATCCTCCCTTTCCCAGAGAAGCCTGCTGCCTGGAGGGAATGTTGGCTTCCTGCCACCTCAAGCCATCCCCACTCTCCTGTTCCACATGTTCATGACAGCTCATTGCAGGGGTGAGCCCTGGCTCTGCTAAGTCAATGGCAGCGCTCCCACTGACCTTGGTTAAGGCCAAGATGCCTTTTCAGAAGAGCTCAGCTTCCAATATTTCCCCTCAAAAGACCTAAATCCATGGTCAGATTATTAAGAGAGGGGAAACTAGGATTCCCCGCTGACGACAATGGACAGTCCTATCAGCAACAGCATTGCAGGGGGAAAAGCTATGTGGGAGGCTGGACACTGCACACCTCCAGTCCCATCTCAGGAGACTTTGGCCCCTTCCGCAGATCATCCCATGATGAATAGGTCTGCCCTGGTGCTGCATCCATAGGCACTGAAATAGCTATTCCTGCCCAGATTCTTACCCTGCAGAGAACAATTGCTACTGCTAACGACTGCCACCTTCTCCATCAGAGAACAGTATTTTTGATGTGTCTCGGGGGGCTGCCTTTCCAGGTCTCTATCCATTTGGACCTTGTTAAATACATATGTTGTTTATAGCCTGATTGGCATGCAGTCCTTTGCTAATTTCCTCATTTGTTTCCTCCTACTTTGAGTTTAGATGGGGTATATATGCAGAGGTGTACAGGAATGTGCTCAGATATGCCAGTGTGGTTTCTGCCTGTATTTAAGTGGCAAAGTTTGTCCTTTGGCATATATGAAAAACTACGACTTAGTGGGGAGGGGGCAGGGACTGGAAGTCATATCTGGAAATGTGCTGTGAATTACAGTTTGTAAACCTGGGGTTTCTCTGGGTTTTTTCAGCAGTACGTTTCAAAAAATGTAATCTCCAGTGAGCATGTCATCGAGCGAGAAACAGAGACCTCATTTTCTACGAGCCACTACACCTCAACAACACATCACTCCGTGACAGTCACCCAGACACCCAGCCACAGGTACTGGTGGGGGAAGGCAAACAGCCCTCTAATATCTGATCTGTTGCTGTTGCAAAACTGAAAAGATGTGTAAAAAAACAAACCCAGAAAAATCTATGCTTGCTTCGTAGTGTTTTCATTTAAAGACTAACATTATTTGATGTCATGTCACCTAAGTAATTATCTTTCCAGGAATTTACAAAGATCTTTATTGAGTGAGTGTCGTTCCAATACTGTTACAGTGAATTTTAGTATATGTAAACTGCTAAATCAGTGACAGTCCTGGTGACTGGAAAGCCCTTCTTCCCTCTCCTTTTATCCACACATACAAAATCATCTTGATGCATGTGAATTCATACAAGTCGTAAAATTCTGCAGCCCCAGTTACCAACCTGACGGTTACGCTGCACATCCCAAGCAACAACAGAGCCCTTCCTCTCCCATGGCTAAATTTCTGCTCATCTGCATTTGCCACCAAAGCACACTCTCATGCTCCCCTTCCTTCTTTTCCTTTCCTGGTTGCTGCTCTCCAGCTGGAGTAATGGCCACACCGAAAGCATTCTCTCTGAAAGCCACTCAGTGCTCGTCAGCTCCTCCATGGAGAACAGCAGGCACACCAGCCCAGCAGGGCCCCGGGGCCGCCTCAATGGCATTGGTGGACCACGGGAAGGCAACAGCTTCCTCCGGCATGCGAGAGAGACCCCTGACTCCTATCGAGACTCTCCTCACAGTGAAAGGTAGGACACACCACCTCGTTGCTTTCAGCTGGCAAGGCCAGGTGTTCCCAGAAGGTTTCAAAGCTTGGGAGCACTGGAGGAAACTCAACAGTGCAGCTGTTTGTGTAGGGCGTACATCTCCTCATTCATAAAGGCGGAGAGCTTGGTAGTAGTTTAAAGTCTACCGAAAGAATTTCTTCCCTTCTTGCCTCTGCTGGATTTATTCCTAATAGCCAGCAGCTCACATTTGGATAAGCTCCACTGAAGTCGTTCGTCAGAAATTTCCGCTGTAAAGTAAAAATGGATCTTTGCCTAATTACCAGTTTCTTAGGAGAAGCAAGTGAGAAAAAGAAGGGTTTTTGTGAGACACAAAAGGTGGGGAGAAAGCCACATATTGATTCACAGGAGGAGGACTCCTAAGCAATATAGGAATTCTGCCGCCACCTGCTTTCTGGGGGATTCCAGCTCCTAAACACGTTATCTCCTTCAAAAATTCCCTTGACACTTTATTAAATGAAGCAAGGAACACAAAGTGCAAGCCAGCATAACCCAGGTCATTATTAATAGTTAGAAAAAAGCTGGCAAGGAATTTTCCAACAAAGTCATTTTTTCTCTGAAAAGGCTGCTTCATCAGTACCTAAGGTCTACCTTGAAAAGCATCAGTTGCAAGAAAACTTCTGGTGAAAAAGTTTTCTCAGCTTTAGGCTAGGATTTTATCTCAAGAGCATGGGATCGTTTCCCAAAGGGAAGACTGAGAAGAAACAAGACAGTTAAAGATAGCTTTTCTCCCAACAAACAGAGGCAGAAGAAAAGGAAAACAAAGGGTTACTGGACCAGTTCTCTGAGCATTGTGAAATCACAAGGGATTTGATCTCGTGGGATGTCCATGATGTCAAAAATGCAGCCAGGCAATCCCCAAGGAGACTGAGTTGTGTAGGAGACAAATTGCGGTTTCCAGAAAAATTAAGTGCAAGTACAGCAAAAGCCGTTTCTGTGGTACTCCCTCTGCTACACAAAGAACAACTGCTTAGGAGCAGGATAAGGCATCACAACTGAGGGCTCTCTAAATAAGGCCTGTATGACCACTAAGGATAGTGAACTGGCTCTCTCCTTATAACAAAGTTACCTGTTATTTACCGTGGAATGTAATTTCTAGATACGTGGCTCACATGACACAAACAGGCATGGCCCCGATCCAGCAGAGCACTTCAACAAGATCAACTTTTAGTCGTGCAAGTAGCCCCAATGAAATCAGTGAGATTACTCACTGGGCTAGAGCTCAGCGTGTGCTTAAGTGCTTTGCTGGACCAGGACCTCTAGCAGTAAATACTGCATTGTCTTCTGCCTGGGAACCGTAGGGGACGCACAGCCGCACGCCCACCGACGGTGAGCATTACAGCTCAGTATATTTGGGCATCTGTGTGTGAGAAGCAAAGGCCCTTCGCACTGTCTTCCCACATTGCCTGGGACACCTGGAGCATCATTCTGATATGAGCTGTTTAAATTTTTGGTGGGAGGAAGCAGGAGGGGAGGAGTGTGTGTCTTTCCATTTTGATAAGAAGAAAGAAGGCATTTCGTCAATTATTGCGCTTCTTGAAGATGATGCTACAGGTGAAAAGCAGCAACTTTTCTGTGATGATTCACCAGGCATGTGCCTGAAACTACCATGAATTTGGAATGCAGAAGATAGTTCCCTGGGCATTAAATTGGGCCTTATCTATTTTTAGCAAGCAGGAAATAAGTGAGACGGATTGCTTGGATGTGTGTCTATATAAGGGGGAAAATTAGAGTTATTTGCAACTAAGAATGACTCTAAAACATAAAGAAATGTATAGCTGACAAATTACTTCCTGATGCCATCAAATGTTGCTGTGCTGTGAATTGGTAGATCAAGGCTGTGCTCCCTCCACCCTACAGTCCCCAGCTACTTCACAATTTTGAAAGGAAATAGAATAGATATTATGAGGGTTTCTCTTGCTTTACCCCATCCTTTTGTTGGATCCCATGCCCTGACACCTGTTTACATGAGTGGAGGTCCCAAGAACCTATATTTTAGAAGGTCCTTAGCCGGCCTAGAGGAGAGAAGATCAAAAAGCACCGTCTCTGCATGAAAGGCTGGACTACGTGATGAAGTTGGCAGCATGTAACTAGTTAATGCTTGTTGGCTGGCCGTAGATACGCCCTGATCCCTTTTCACTGAGCCAGCGTGGTTTTACCTCTTCTTGGCAGTGAAGCTGGATAGATCTATCGCCGTTTAACCTTCCTTTTGGGATGGCTAGAGCTGCGTGTGTTTGGCTCCCATGCCTCAGCTCGCGGACAGCAGCTTGTTAGCACTGCCCCAGTAGTGTCAGTGCACAAACACCCCAGTACGGGTAACTTGACACTGATGGGAGCATGAACCGTACACTGAAGACATTTCACTAACTTAGTGCGTTAACTGAAACAGTTTAGCTAAAATCCAGTGTGTCAAGATGTATGTCCAACACTGTGCCAGCTGGGGAAGTAGAAAGGCTTCAGTTTTTCATACAATGCCTATTTAAAAATGTGAAAGGGATGAAAGGAAAAATACAGAGTGACTGCATTCATCCAATGCATAAACCTATTAATTGTGCTGGCAACCAACTTGATTAATTGCCATGCATAACTCTAGTTTTGTTTTTCTTTCTCCTGTTCCTCAATTGAAGTAAATCGATGTGCCTCTACTGGAACCAATTTACTCCACTACACATCAGTTCAGGATCTGTCCTGGTTTCTTTTGTCCAATAACTCTTTTTTAATCAAGTGTAATATGTGCAACTGAGTCATATATTGGATAAGAAAGTTGAATTCAGATTTATTTTAGTAATTTCAGGTTCAGATAAATAAATGACTAATTAAAAACTAAATAACTTCATCAATCATAGCTATATAACTTGTCTCAATGGGCCTATGTAAGAGATGGAGCTTAGAAAGATTTTGAATTTGGACACAGATGAAATTCAGGCAGGCGAACTTAGGATAAGAATAAAAGTGAAGCCAAACTATGCAAAATGTCATGCTGGGCACTGCACCTTTGATCAAGAGGTTTCAGGCAGAAGATCCTCACCTGGCATGAATCTGCATGACCTCATAGCATCTCACGGAGCTCCGCTGAGTCAAACCAGCTGAGAGTCCTGCATTTTTTGTCCTCTTCCTTTGGGACAAGCACTGTACTGGCACCTGAGCTTTGTTTTCAGAAATCACCTTTGACCACTATCCTTTCCATAGGAACTTACGAAGGAATAGGGACAAATTTTGTAGAGAAATCATGAGCGCTAGGCCAGACAGTCCCCTCTGTCAGCATTTGTTCCCACATGACAACAAATAATGCTCCGTGTTTCTTTGCAGATAGACCTACCAGCCAGGGTAAATAGCAACCAAGGAGTGGAGCAGCGCAAAGCTGCTGGGATGGTGCTGCAAAGCCTCCTCTGACTACACCCAGTGATTAAATTCAGCAGAACCTGGCTCTAGATTTTGTCCAAACTTTGCTTTCCTCCTTAGGCTGAGACAGTCTTGTTGCCAGAAGAGGGTGAAGCCCCAAGAGGATTGTCCCTCAGTTCCCTTCCTTTCTCTCCTTCTGTCTGTTTGTGTGCACCCCATGTTCTGGTCAACTCCTGCCAGAAGTGCAGCACCCAGTTTCCTTTTGAGAAAATACTTGCAAATGCATTTTGGTTTTGGCAGGCCCCCAGTCTCTGAATCCCATTCCTGGATTCGTTCCAGGAAGTTATTCTGGCAAATAATTTACAGTATCTCCATGGCTTTTCTGAGGCAAACAGACCTGGGGGCTTTGCTGTGCTCCTCCTGCTCTCAAATGTTTTTCTCCGGAGTCCCAGAAGTCAGCAGTTTTATAGGATTAATAGCAGCAGGAAAGTTTCCCTGGTAGCCTTGTGTGAGGATGCTGGGGATCTTAAGGCATCCCTGCCTTTTCCGTCCCAGCCCACGAGAGCAGTTGTGTTCACATCACCACCACTCCTGTGCTCGCAACCTTTCCCCATCTCTTTTCTTCAGGTATGTCTCAGCTATGACCACACCAGCTCGCATGTCACCTGTTGATTTCCACACTCCAACTTCTCCCAAGTCCCCCCCCTCCAAAATGTCGCCACCAGCTTCCAGCTTGACCATCTCTGTCCCTTCAGTGGCGGTGAGTCCTTTCATAGAAGAGGAGCGACCACTGCTCCTGGTGACCCCGCCACGGTTACGTGAAAAGTACGACCACCCCCTTCAGCAGTTCAACTCCTTCCACAACAATGCCACCCATGAAAGCAACAGCCTGCCACCAAGTCCTCTGCGGATAGTGGAGGATGAGGAGTATGAGACCACGCAGGAGTACGAACCAGCACAGGAGCCTCCAAAGAAACTCACCAACAGCCGGAGGGTCAAAAGAACAAAGCCCAACGGCCACATTTCCAGCAGGGTGGAACTGGACTCTGACATGAGCTCTGAGAGCAGCAGCTCTGAGACGGAAACCGAAGATGAAAGAATAGGCGAGGATACACCGTTCCTGAGCATACCGAACCCCATGGCAACCAGTCTGGAGCCGGCCGCTGCCTACCGGCTGGCTGAAAACAGGACTAACCCGGCAAACCGCTTCTCCACACCAGAAGAGTTGCAAGCAAGGTTGTCCAGTGTGATAGCTAACCAAGACCCTATTGCTGTATAAAACATAAACCACATAGATTCACATGTAAAACTTTATTTTATATAATGAAGTATTCCACCTTTAAATTAAACAATTTATTTTATTTTAGCAATTCCGCTGATAGAAAACAGGAGAGGGAAAAAAACTTTTATAAATTAAATATACGTATGTACAAATGTGTTATGTGCCATATGTAGCAATTTTTTACAGTATTTCAAAAATGGGGAAAGATATCAATGGTGCCTTTATGTTACGTTACGTTGAGAGCAAGTTTTGTACAGTTACAATGATTGCTGTCCCATAGTATTTTGCAAAACCTTCTAGCCCTCAGTTGTCCTGGCTTTTTTGTGCACTGCGTTACAATGACTGGATGTATGATTTGCAAGAATTGCAGAAGTCCCTCTGGTCGCTTGTTGTAGAATCCCCAGATCAAAAAGCCCTGTAATGGCACTCCCCCCTACCCATCCCATGAGAAACACAGACAGAGAAAAAAAAAGAGGAAAAAAAAAAAGCTGAAAAACAACAAAAAATATTTTCTTCTATAAGAAGTTTTATTTGCTTTCCGTATATGAAATGAGTTTTGTCTGCTCTCTGCCAGCCAAAAGGTTTGCTTCTTTGAGCACTGGGATAATAGTAGATCCAACAGCATGCTACTATTAATTAAAGCAGGATAACAAAAAAAAAAAAAACCAAACAAAAAAAAGCCAACCTGCATTAAATAATGTTACGTATAGAAAGAAAGTAATACTGTGATTTTAAACCAAATATATTATTAATCAGAGGTCAGCTTGTAATCACTAGGAGCTGCCATTTCATTATTTTCCAGATATTAATTGTTCTAGTTATCCCTTAGAAAATGGGTTTAGGTTAGCTGAGGCTTTGAACCCAATAAAAAATTTAAAAAAAAAAAAAAAAAGGCAAAAAAAGACAAAAAAAAAAAAAAGACAAAAAAAAAAGATTTATATTAGTTTAAGTTAATGGGGCAAATATAGCGGATATCTGTAACCAAGCAAGGAAGAGATCTAGCTGGAAAACAAATGCCACTAATAAAAGTGCAATCAGTTTTCACCTCTATTTTTTAATGTTGATTTCTAATAGATGATTTATCCTTTTGTTTCCTCTCAATTTTCTCCCCTTTCTTCTCCTTCTCAGAAGGAACCCCGACAAACTTCTAGCAATACCTTGTTAGAGTTGCTGTTGGAGTAAGGGTTACTCTTGGACACAGAAATGTCTTTCAGGGAAGAACTGATTTGCTGACTCATTAAAAAGTATAGGCAAGTAGGAAGGACATAGTGGAAGTATGGAGTTCGTTTCTACTCACCTTTATTGACTCCATTATTTGGGCTGAGAGAGGCAAGGCTGATGCAAAAGCCCATTTACAACAGCAAGCACACCATGTGGATTACAGCCACAGTGTGCGTGGCTATTTGATATCAGTGTTTAGGTAGCCAGCAATGGCCTTGAAGTCTTTGACTAGTAATGAACAAGGATGCTGTCAGTGCTGGAGCAGTTGCATCCGTTCAGACAGAAGCAAATGGCCTCTTTTGCACTGAATTCCAATCAGTTTAGTCAGGGTCACTCTGCCTCTTCTCTTCTTTTGATTTTTGTTGTGTGTTCAGTTGGCACAGCATAGACTCAGGATTGATGGGGAAAACAAATGTTTTTCCTAGACTCCGGGGATTCTGAAAATGAGAACATATGTTCTACAGGTATTACTGAACTCTAAATAAGAGCCATGTCAAGAGAAAAGGAAATTCAGCCAAACTACACTCATCCTTTGGGCCACATCGTGGTCCCAGTTAAGTGAAGAGAAATAAGTAAAGGAAATTTTGTGAGATGTAAACCTGAAGAACTAAAGTTCCTCAGTAAATTGTTCAAGCATATGCTTATGCTAATCCCAGCAAAAGTTATCTTCAGCATGTGCTAGACTCCCATGGATGCATCCAGTGCATGCATAAACTTAAGCATACGCTTAAAGAGTTTTGCTGAACAAGGTGTCCAATTGATTTGAGACCTGAAAGCAAAGTCTAGTAAATTAAGCTTGTTTATCAGGATAATGAAAATCAGTGAGTTGCTCACTGTATAGATCAACAACATCACATTAGTAAGAACATGGGTAAATCTACCTGGCCACCAGATTCAGCAGAAAAAGAACAAAAAGCCTCAGTACAGGAAGAAGATGATGACAAAGTTGTATGCTAGGATGTTGGTGGTAGAAGCAAAAGGCTAGGAAACTGGCATGGCTTTGGGCTACATGGTGGCTGAAATAGCACTGCTTATTTGAGAAGTCTATGGGAGATGGCAAAGTTTGTCAAATACGTTATGTCTGGACTTAAGTCCCCTTTGCTGTTTTTTCCCTAGCTGGCATGTACTTGAACACACTTCGCCTTTGCAGACCAAAACAAAAGCTCTCTACATATTCTAGATACCATACACTCATTTTCATCCCTTTAGTCATGCCTATTTATCTGCAGTCCCATGCAGCAAAACATCCACCTCCCCAGTAACTCTGCAACTGAGGGCCAGGTGGGCTTTCCTGATGCAGACCAGCAGTTTCCAAACGATTTGCACTGCTGAGTTACCAGAGGCACTTAAAAATCTGTTCTTTCAGTAAAGTCTCTGATACTGCAAAGATCTTACAGGACAGACAAGACAGAAAAAGGATGCAAGAGGAACAAGAGATTTGCCCCGAAATCACCCATTTTAGTGGCAGAATAGAGATTATAACACAGGTCTTCTGTAATCTCCTCCAGTATAGATCATCCACAAGGCCAGCTCTCATTGAAGTGTCTGTGATAGCCCAGACAGATTAATCAGGATGGAAAGGGAACTTGCCTTGAAGTGGAGTAAATTATTTGACTACTAGCACTGTTATTATAAAGGGCCAGTATAAAACAAAGGAGCAATTGCATGCTTGGGAGCTGTACACGTGAGATTTATTTGGTGTATGTCTAGGGGAAAATGTCACACTTCTGTTGCAGTGCCTCAAAGTCAAAGTGTTGTGTAGTCCCTGCTCCTCCTCTGCCCGGTACATATAGTGGTGTGTTATAGAGTATGCATGAAATTGGGCTGGGGACTTCACATGGACCTAAGAACAAGAAAATACAATTGGGGATATGGCTGCCTAAGCCCTTAGGTCTTTGGGGAGACCCCAGCCTTACAGCACAATTCATGCAACAGCAAGATACAGGAGTTGCCCTGGCTTGGCACTCACAGAAATGGGAGCAGAACACGGTCCCTCACCTCTGGACTTGCTTGTAGCACACTGTGAGGGTGCTCTGTGTCAGCCAAGTCCACACCCCGAAGTTAGCGAGTCTACGTGGCCACAGGTTCTGCTGGCAGACTGCAACCAGCTCCTGCTGGCCAAGGGGCTGGAGACTGCAGTAGCACGGAGCAGAGCCAGCAAGTGCCTCTGGGAAAGGCCAGCTCCCCTGCTGGGGATATTTGCTTCATTAACCAGACCTCTGAGCTAGGCAGTCCCAACACCCTTGAGCCATCACTGTGTAACCCTTGCCAACTTCTGGCTGAAAGTCATGGCAAGGAGAAATGTACTTTGAAGGGAGGGAGGGAAATATTCCAGTGGTGGCAGAGTTGTTCAGATTGTCCTGGTTTCCTTCCATGTCATTTAACTTGAGCTGTGAGTTTTCCCTACGCAGGAATTACTCCAGGATAAAAAGCTTCCTTCAGAGGTCTATAGCTGGGATATGTTGTGCACAACCTGGTACAGCCTGCCTGTTCAGCTGGTGTAAATCATTACAGCTCCACAGAGGTTCTCATGTAACAGAGAAAAAACTACTCCCTTATCTTGGCCCAGCTATTCCCTTCCCCACTTGAGCCACCCCAACACTCCCAAGTTTAAGAGATCAATCACTGCCTTTATCAGGGAAACAGAAAAGCTCCTTCTCTTTCCAGTCCTCCAAAACAGCAACACTGCATCTCCCTGCTTCTCTCACACGCATTGAAAGCAGTTTCCTGAGCATCCAGGATAGCAAACTTGCATCCCCTCAAAGGGCACACTTCTCAGCCTGTTGAACACTTCTTGGCCCTGCAGCGTGGCTACTTACCATCAGCTGGGACTTACTTCTAGTAAGAAACAAAAAAAGGACCTATGAAATGCTGCAGAGAAGGGCAGACAAAGAACATGGCCAATTATCATCATTTGTAACTCTCTATTCTATTGTAAATACATCTTGTACATACTTGGATGTTTTCATCATTTACAGTCTTTATGGATTATGTGTTAAATGAGACTCTCTTAGTTTATTGTGTAACACTGTAAATAACATAACGTCCTTTATTATTTATGCATAGGCATCTAACACGCGGAGAAAATTATCCTCATATTATTTTAAGATATATGTCAAAAATATGTTGCATTTTTCTTTTTGCTTTGAAAAAATTTGTAATATATCCTCTTTTTCCCCTCTTTTCCTTTAAAAGAAAAATGAATGCTAATTTATTGTTCAGGAGAGAAAGGGGATGTAACTGAAAGGCAAACTGTTCAAAGAACATGCTATGGAAGCCACAAGCTACTGATAAACTAAAGAATTTATTATCCCAAATACAGCAATAAGTAATTGTTGATTTATTAAGGTTTTGTTATTCATTTTCAGTAAAAGAGGTGCTGGATTAAATTGTTTATGTGTTGTACTGGCCCAGCTGCTCAGCAGACTGTGTCAGGTCACTAGCCACCATCTTTCTGGATCCAAAGAGTGTTGTAAAGGTCTTGTTCTGTCTTTGTGGGCCACTGTTCCCTGAGTTGACGACTTTACCCTGTGGAGGTCTCTGACAGACACTCTTGTTCCTAGGTACAAGATTTTTAGTTTCTTAAATTAGAATTATTAGCTTTACCCTGACCATTACTACTCAAGGTGGATGAGTGGGGAGCAGAAATGACAGACTCTTGGGTCTGTGAGAGCCTACTCTACAAAAATGTCACCTCACTGCTCAGTAACAGTTGATAAAGCAAATCAGATACTAGGAATTATTAGATACCATCACCATGCCACTGTATAAATTCATGATTTGTGCAGATTTTAAACACGAGTGGTCCTCTGGTCTTCTTGTCTCAGAATAGGAATAGCATAGTGGGGAAAGGTTTGGAGGGCAACATGGGTAAACAAATATCTGGAGACAGTGAGGTCCAGAGGGCACTGAGTAGACTGGGGCTCATTAGTCTGGAAGAAAGGACAGCTGAGGGGAGGTATCACAAAGGTGTATGGAAACATAATTATCTTGTAGAGGGTAGGAAAGGACTGGCTGTTCAGTACCTCCTCCAATAAAAGAAATTGAGTTATGAATCAAAACTACTGGGCACCATATTCAGAAATATGTGGCTCTTTATGTGAGGTCTAGGGAACTTGGAGAACTCCTTGCTGCAAGAGGTTGTGGATTGTAGAAGCTTCCATGGATTCCAGGGGGATCCAGATTTTAGACAGTAATCCAATGAGAATTACTAAATCTATGGACTCCACATCAGATGTGCGAAATACCTGAGCTGAAAACGTGGATATTAATGAGGTGGAAATATTGTGTATACTTGCCCTGCTCTTACCCTTATCCATCTATCTGCCACTCTTGGAGAGAGGGAAGGGCAGATATCTGATCTAGCTGTCCTTACATCATATTAGTATGCAAAGTCATTTGCTATTGACAAGCATGAAAGAAGAGGAGGAAAGCTAGGAGTGAGCAGAGGGAGGAATGCAGCAAAGACATCTTGGATGTGTTTCACATCCATTTGTTCCCAGGCCTGGTAGAAACGTGGAGGGACGGAGAGAGGGAGGGAGGGACAGGAGGGAGGGAGGAAGGAAGGAAGGAAGGAAGGAAGGAAGGAAGGAAGGAAGGAAGGAAGGAAGGAAGGAAGGAAGGAAGGAAGGAAGGAAGGAAGGAAGGAAGGAAGGAAGGAAGGAAGGAAGGAAGGAAAGGGACGGAGGGAGGGAGGAAGGAAGGAAAGGAAGGAAGGAAGGAAGGAAGGAAGGAAGGAAGGAAGGAAGGAAGGAAGGAAGGAAGGAAGGAAGGAAGGAAGGAAGGAAGGAAGGAAGGAAGGAAGGAAGGAAGGAAGGAAGGAAGGAAGGAAGGAAGGAAAGAAGGGAGGGAGGGAGGGAGGGAGGGAGGGAGGAGGGGAGAAAGGAAGGAGGGAAGGAAAGGAGGGAGGGACGGGTGTGGTTTTTCTGTCACACTCTCCCCCATTCTTAACATAGAGAGTGAAGACCTGGTGGGCTAGTCAGACCTCAAGACAGATTAAGTTCCCCTCGGACAACTTCCATCTTGCCATTGCACATAGAGGGATCCTGTATTTGGCAGTCTGGGTGCTCAGGCTATTTGCCTCACCTGAATGTCTTAGTTGGGTAGGGCCCTGTCACCTCAGAGCAAGCCCAAGCCAGCATACCATCGCACAGTACTACTACTGAGGAAAGGAAGATGCTCCTCGTATCTTCCACTGCAGGCTGTTGAAATGGAAATGGGATGCTTTGAGAAGCCAGTCTCCTCCTCAAGCATCCCCACTGGCCTTCCTTGGGTGGGAGAGAAAGGTAGGGGATTTCTGAAGCAATTAAGTACCATAAGAACCACGCAGAGTCAACAGGACTTCACCTCACATTTGACACACACCAGAGTGCTTCAGGGAACACATCCTTGTGTGTCCCAAATGCCTGTCCTTGCAAAAACATCGTTTGTCATTCCATGCTGTCTTTAGCCCATTGTCTCTCTGCCAAGCTTCTGCCTCTGCACTTCTCCACAAGATCGGGAAGCAGATGGCCTCAGGGAACACTACAGGAAAAGCAAGCAAACCCTTCTCCTCATTTCTGCAGCCCACAGCTGGGTATGGTCTTAGCATGCCAACTCCACCCAGTTATGAGCGCGTGATTTGGATGACGCATTCCCCAAGTTATTTCTCTTTGTCTCTGCTACAGCTGATGGGAAGACAACTATACCAAAGGCCTCGAGATATTGCAGCTAATCACTTGGTGATAACCAAGCAAAGCAACATGGACTGTGCTCAGGTTATGAGCCTGAGAACTCTTTCTTTAGTGACAACAGACCCTTGACAACAGCACTGGGAACGCTTCAGGGCTAAATCTCTTGGTAGCATTGAGAAAAAACAACACAGAGCCTTGGGGATTTTTGATCCCAGAGTGTTCCTTCTACCTGATGCTATGACCTTTTCCTGGAGTTGTTACAAAGTAGCCCTTATTAGAAAAGTTCTACTGATTGCAAAATTTTTCCCTATGTCTCCAGGCTAAGCGTGGCAGGGCAAATGTCACAAATCACTCGTATGTTCCTGATGTCCACATTTCCACCCATCAAGACAAGGACTTTCTTTCTTCCCCTTGAGGACAGCAGATTTACCTGCACTTGATGCGATGTCCTGGGAGCTCAGGAGAGAGGAACCGTGGCAGCAGTGCATAGAAACCACATGAAGTAAGGCCAGCTCTTCTGATGACAGCAACAGAGGAGGTGGCAAGGGAATCAGTGCAAGGTTACATGTTCATCAGTTGGTAGGGAGTACAGTGATTGTTAACAACTGATGGAGTCATTACTCTGGTAATGGCCAATTTGGAACCACCAAATATTGTGTGGGAGGTATTTTAACTTACCCTGCACATTACTGCAGACAATTGGGTGATGTGTTTGCTATGTGTACACACACATACAATCTCCCAACTTGCTGTAATGATTTCCTGATGGTCAGTGCATGCTCAGTCACAGGAAAGAAAAAATGGCTGACCAAGGCCATGCAGCAGCTGCAAAATTGCCTACATCCAACAGGAAACACCTTTTGCACAACAAAGAGGGAAAAATGAGGGTGGTATTTGAGCTGTACAGCTGTGGAGAGATGGAAAGGGAATATCTCTTGCTTACCCAATTGGACAGACCAGATCACAGTTTGCAGAGGAGCCTTCAGAAGGCCACAACTGAGAAGGGACTGTCAAGGTGGAGGACTGATGGGACTCAGACTAGGGTCAAGGATGGCAATGGATCTCTCATTTCATTGAAATAACCCTAGACACAAAGGATTCATCCCAAACAGAAAGAGAGTCACTGAAGATGCCCAAGTAATGGGTACAGGGCCCTCTAGATGTGGCAAAGAGAGATACTCTCCAAAGAGCAATTCTTGTCCCGAGTTCTGGCTCTTAGGATGTTCCCATCTTGTCCTTCACCTTCACACCCTAAAGGCCCAAAGCTGAGGGTGAGGTAAGTCAGATCCTCCACAGAAATAGACAGTAATCTGCTGAATGTGTATGAGGAGACTCAGATACCTCCACTTACACCATCATTCCTGGAAAAAGCAATGGGAACTACTAGGGCTGTGAAAGCAGTAAAAGCAGTAATCCAAAACTATAGGACATAAAGGCCACAGTATTAATTTAGGAACCTGCAATTCAGCATCCAGTTTTAAAATCATCCCCTAGTAAAAGCTGTAGAAAACCAAATAATACTATTCTAGTGATACATGAACTATTTGAATTGTTTTAAAGAAGCCCTGTAATTCTGACATCTTAGCATCTGCACACACAATCTTACCATATTCAACTAAAACATGCAATATTTATCTAATGGCTAATGGTTATGAAATAAAGCTCGAAGTAATAAAATTCCAAATAAGAACTGGCAGACCACAGCTATCTTGTGTCTGTTTTATAATCAGCAGTTCAGTTGTCATGGTACTAAATCACACACTCCGGGTCATACCAATGAAATAACAGAAAGGAACTCTTACACTGTAGTCCATATTACTTTCATTTCCAAGTGACAGCTTCCTTCAAATAAGACTTACATGGCCTGTTACAAACAGCTTTACCAAATCCAAAGACGAAATTGTAATTGCTGAAATCCAGGTAGCAAATTTGAAGTTCAGGTAACCTGAAGTCATTAACGGGATTGTCTTCACAGTAATTCTACCCTCAGCCCTTTCCTTTATTTGGCTGCCTGGTATAGTCCAGAGCCTATCTGAATATTTCTGTGACTCATAATTAGTTAAAATTGCCATTCTAGGACTTCAGATGTGTCAATCATGGTATTTTTACTAACCTTCACTTGCTGTCCTGCAAATTGTGCAACCCAGAAAGCTAACCTTATACTGGGCTGCATCAAAAGAAGCGTGGCCAGCAGGGCAAGGGAGGTGATTCTGTCCCTCTACTCCACTCTGGTGTGAGGGACATCCACCTCTGGAGTCCCCAGCACAGGAAAGATATGGAACTGTTGGAGTGGTTCCACAGGAGGGCCACAAAAATAATGAGAGGTATGGAGCACCTCTCCTACGAGGACAGGCTGAGAGGGTTGGGATTGTTCATCCTGGAGAAGAGAAGGCTCCAGGGAGACCTTATAGCAGCCTTCCAGTACCTAAAGGGGGCCTACAGGAAAGATGGGGACAGACTTTTTAGCAGGGTCTGTTGCGACAGCACAGGGGGTAATGGCTTTAAACTAAAAGAGGGTAGATTTAAGGAAGATTTTTTTTTACAATGAGGATGGTGAAACACTGACACAGGTTGCCCAGAGAGGTGGTAGATATCCTGTCCCTGGAAACATTCAAGGTCAGGTTGGAAGGGGCTCTAAGCAATCAGATCTAGTTGAAGATGTCCCTGCTCATTGCAGGGGAGGTTGGACTAGATGACCTTTAAAGGTCCCTTCCAAATTATTCTGTGATTCTGTGATTCTAACTTCATTTGACTGACAAGTGCTCTAGTGGCTCAGCAGCAGAACAACTCTCAGCTTGGTCCCTAGGTGACTGCAATAGGTTCTCAGCTGCAGGAGAACAGCATGCTTGCTGCTTGTTCCTCGGTATTTCACCAGGATCACATCATCAATGTCAGCACGTTGTTCCAGGGTGTTCTTTGTAAATATTTTTGGTTGAAGATCTACAAGGTCTAAGTTTGTCTATTTCCCACCACTTTCCCACATGCACGTACCACATCTTTCAGACTTAAGGAAACGGAAAGAGCTTTTTAGGGGGAGTGGAACAAAGGGGATGCTATGAGGTTCTGTCTCAGGAGCAGAAGATAAACAGCTTTGCCATTGAGCCCATATTTAGCTTTGTTACACTTGGTGAGCAAAGTATTATTCATTGCAAACTGAGATGGTGGGAAATGTGCCATACTGCCTGAGGAATACAGTGATGTTGATCTTCAGAGCAGAGGCTGAAAACCCCTTGCAGTTAAGGAGTGGCACCCAGAGACCTGGCTGACCTGGGAGCTCCAAAAGTATTCAGAGTATTACTCTAATAAGGCAGCCATCTGAGTGCATTGCAGTGCATCATGCCCTAGGCATGTGTGAAGGTTTCAAAGGTCAGCCATTCTTGGCTGCAACTTGCTTTCAGGGGTGTTAAGTGTTCCCTCTCTGGCAGGGAAGCCCTTGGCTTGAAGACACCTGCCCAGGGCTTTCTTCCTGAAGACAGTGAGGAGACCCAGGATCTCAGCAGTGCTCCTTCCAGTGCAGAGAAGGAGGAAACAAATGCACAGCTTGACTTTCTGTACGTTGGCCTGAAACCAGACACTGTGTCAATACTCTGCTATGACAGCTATGGTAGTGAGAATTACTTTAGAAAAGAAGCATCCGGTGACTTAGAAGCTGAACAATCTCTTGCACCAAAGAGCAAATGTTTTCCCTGATTTCTTGGAGGGGTGGTGGGTGGGAGCTGAGATGATGAAGTGCAACAGAAACTTTCAGCCTGCAGGCTGGGTTAGAGTCCTTCAAAGCCTCGGGGCACAGACAGCACTTCGACAGCAGATGCTCTCACCCACTACCAACATGGAGCCTCAGCTTGCTCCTGGCTGCAAATGCTCTGCAGTCTCTTCAGGAGAGGAGGGCAACTGGTTTAAGCAGTGCTATTACTCGGTAGCTGAGGTTGACACAGCAAGGTCACAATCATCCTTGTACATCCAAGCAGTGACACAAGTGTCCAGTGACTGTAGTTGTGCAACCAGCTGTTCCATCCACCTGTAGATAAACACTGTACCTATGTGGCAAGAACTTGCTGGATGTTCTCCACTGCCTGTGCAAGATGTTTATTTTGCCTAAGGCACATAACTGCATTCATCCACATGTCAACTCTCCTGGAGGACTCACTTAGTAACTCTAAAAGGTCTGTTCTCTCTGTGAGAGTCCCCAGGACCTTGCAAGCTGGAATCCAAGGGGAGAGGCTATCCCCTTTGCTGATGATAGCGAAGTAGCAGTGACAGCAGCAAGCCTAGCGTGCACTGGCCACATGGCTACTTAGTTAGGCTTCTGAAAAGATTTTGAAGTGCAGATCAAGCTCTCTGCTGTGGTAGTTAACACTGACCTACCAGCTCGGCTGTGCCTATGTGAACAGTGGGAAGGTGTTCAACAGTTAACATTTCCAGGAATTGCTGATCTATCTATATGGCTAAACATGGTGGTCCTAACTCCCACTCTTGTACTCAGACTAGTAAATTACCCACCATCCCTGTCCCCAATATATCTGACTCACACAGTCCAAGTACAAAATGACCCATATTGTGTTTGCTGAATCCTGCCTCTTTGGGACAGCCTTTTCCACCATTGCATTAAACAGCAGAAATGCCTGAGGTCAGATTCCATAGGAGGGGCCTGGGGAAGTGCAAAAGCTCTAAAGTAGTTGGGTAAAGAGAATCCTGCTTATGAATCATTAATGCTTTCATGCCTCCCCACAGAAAAAGTTGCTCGCTTTTAACAAAGAAATGAAGATAACTGGGTTAAATGCACAGAGTCTTCACCCCTACCTTTCCCAGGAGAAACTTTGCTGCTTGTCTTGGTCTTTGAAGAGTAATGACTTGGCCTGGAGAAGAAAACCTTCTACAACAATTGTAGCCCTCATTTGCACATGCTGATTAGCCTCAATATCACCATAGTTTGGCTGTGCAGAAGAGCACTCTGCAGCTTCTCAAAAGATAACAAATGTTCCTGCCTCCATTCACAAAGCTGCAAAGGCTTGGAAGTGGCATGCATAACTGCTCTGCTAATAGCAATCACTACTGCAATGACTGGGATTAAAATAGGATTGCTGCTTTTAATGCACATGACAGTGATAATGTCACAGTACTGTATAGTACGTAACCTTTTTATAGATGAAGTTTGTTACCACTAACATACTTTTGGGTTACCCCGCAGCTAGTTAGCAGGAAGTTTCAGCTGCAAATGACATATATTTGGAGTATGAAATACCCATCCCATGCAATGCCCCCGTTCTTGGAAGGACCCTGGGACAAAAATGCATCTGAGCCTGGGGCTGTTAATAGAAAAGGAGAGAAAAATGTCTCAAGGCCAATGCTGGCAGCTGAAACACAACAAAGCTGTTTGGAGTGCTCAGTAATATGGTTTGGTCCTATTCAATGATGCCTGATGCTCAGAAGATGACCTTTTGGGTGCATGTGATATAGGCCATGACCAGCTTCAAAGACAAGAAGCAAAGAGCATCTCTCTGCTGCCTAGGAAGCAGAGTTTCCTATGGACTGCCTAGGAGGTCTGCTTGGACATCTCCCTGTGGAAGAGGGCAAGAAGTTGACCAGCAGTGAGTATTTAGGACCTTTGGGGAAGGAAGACAGGAACAGTTCGGCAGGCATAACTGGAAAGGAGTGGTATAAATTTCTTGCTTATGAGAGGGAGTAAGAATCCAGCATAGCTGTAACACTTAGGAATGCCTCACCCCTGTTAGGGACAGCACCACAGGCCTTTGGGATGAATAGCTGGGAGCTACAGCTCTGCTTTGAGCCCACGTGTGGCCCCCCATTCCCTTAAAACCTACACGCTCCAGCCAGACTGCAATGCCCAGGGACAGGAGAATCTCTTTGTTTCTTGAAGTTCACAGAAAGTCTATTTTAGAGCAGCTGTGTGCAGCAGTCATCTTTCTTGTGTCTCCTAAGCTAACAGGAACACCTTCCTGGTCATCAAGAGCAAGTACTAAGAGGAGGAAGAAAACCAGTGGGACTGTTGAATT
This sequence comes from Alca torda, assembly GCA_008658365.1. Lineage (NCBI taxonomy): Eukaryota > Metazoa > Chordata > Aves > Charadriiformes > Alcidae > Alca > Alca torda. The sequence goes on along the minus strand of CM018101.1, from coordinate 52,665,109 downwards.
ATCCAGCTCCATAAGGTTGCAGGCTGTTGTTGAAGGAGCAGACAGTACTTGCTCCTCCATTGCAAACAACAGTGCACAGTGGCTAGAGACAGACCAGTAGAAGTTACCCCTGTGCACGCAGGACTGGAGGCAAATAAACATGAAACTAATAGTGCCGTTCAGTCAGCATGGGAGTCTGCTGCATGGCGGGGAGAGGGCTGCTTGCCTCCTGGAAAGCTGCGACCCTCCCTGGCAGAAATAAAATAACAATGGATTTCTGAAATTACTAGTAGTATGGTTCCAGAAACTGGAGCCTTTCCTCATTTACTCTAAGAATGGAAGAAGAGTGACTTAACTGATTGGCTGGGGCATGTTTATGTGGTGGTCATCTCACAAATCCCAGGCACTGTTCCAATTAGCAGGCCTGTGCGATGTCTGAATTATGCTCATTAGAGCATTCTTGTGTTCTTGCTGCTCTGACTTTTCCACACTTCTGAGTAGAAACACACGGGTCTTCCAAAACAGCACGTAAGTGCTCAGCCTAATCCTGTCTGATGTTTGTCCTGGTTACTGTGTGTCTTCATTCTACCCTGGCCTCAGAGAGCAAAACCACAAACTGCTAGAAAACAAAGCACTGGTTTTTGCACCCAAATGGGGACAAAGTTTTTCCTTTTGGTCTTTTGCCCATCTAATTCTTCTTCTACGAGATCACAGCTTAACTCCTGGGTGGCTGCAGCCAGGGGCACCTTCCTATAATGACATTGTTCCGGTCTTGCAACGCTTCATCCAGCTGATATAGCTGATACAGCTTTTTGCTTGCAGAGGACTGAGAATTTTGTTTCTGCAGAGGGGTTAGCTCAGGTTAGTTAGATCAGGTAAGGTTTGGGGTTTTTTCACTGCCCCACAAGGACTATGAGGGTTGGTAATCTGGGTTTCTCTGAGGTGTGCTGTGGAATTCTTGCCAGGATCGCCACTAATTACCAGGTTGCACTTTGGCATTGCCAGTTTTGTCACTTCTTCAGTTGCCACAGCCTGTAGGATCTGCCATGCCACAGCCCAGAGGCTCATCTAGGCTCTCATGGACCATCATCTCACTACAGCTGTTCATAGGTGGAAAACAAATTGGTGTATAGTGCTGGAGAGACCTCTTATGCTAGCAGCAAGGAAAGGAGTTCTCCACCTGAACAGAACCTGTGCGTTTCTGGGACAGGCACTGTACAAGGTGAAGATGGACCAAGGTAGACAGGTTCTTCAGTGGCTCACCTTGCCTCTTGACCGTCTCTGTTGCTTTCACAGTTAAGACCCTACATTACCTGTGTCCCCCCAGGTACTGAACCAGCCCCTTCTCACAAGAAGGTGCCCAGCAGCATTTATATCCATACTAGTTGTCGTAGCTATAATTCTGAAAAACTGTATCTCCATTAACAATCTGACCCACATAAGGTGACAAGCTGGGGCAGGCTACCCTGCAGCACTAGCACTCTATCGCTTCCCTACCTTACCAAATGGAGCCGAAAGTCCCTTGTTCCATAACTGTTACAACTTTTTGATTGAAAACATCTCTTAAAGACATACCTGCAAAAGGAGGTACCTCTAAGAGTTTGTCACTTGAAACTGCACTTAGAAAAGGAAAACATAAAGGAATTAATCATGTTGAAATGCATCATCTGGTTTCTTTTTCAGTTGATGGTCCTGAGTTACTTTCTGGTTTCTATGCAATTGGAAGAGAAATAAAAGACACTTGTGGAAGTGGGAAATAGCCTAAACGAGGTAAAAGTCAAAAAGGTTAATTAATTTTTTTTGAGTCAGCTTGTGCATTGAAGTGCGGTCCCTCAGAAAATCTACACAGGCTGTGTTGCTGTAGGCAACAAGAGTAAGCCAGAAACTGATCAGATTTCTGGTCTCGCTTTAATGCTGATCTATCCTATCCAGTGCTATTCATGCATTAAAAAAGTTGTGGTAAGGGGCAGCAAAGTCAATTTCATATTAAGAGCACTGAAGGCTAAATGAATGCAGTAGGAAAGCGTTTCCAGCAGTTATGGACAAAATAAAAGGGAGACCAGGGTATAGTCTCAGCTGCCCTTTAGGGCAACTAAGTCCCTATAGACCCTTGATTCTTTTTTATGCAGGAAGGTACCCAGTCTTTGAACAGTGTCAGCTGATTGATTTTGAGATTAAAGGGATCTGGCAAAAACATCTGCGACATCTCCATTGTTTTAACTAGTTAGTAGCTATAATAAATGTTTTCTTTTGTGTATTCCCTAAGTGGCATGGTCTCAACTACATAAATGTAGGCAGCACACATACCAAGATATGGGCTGTGCAAATGATTCAGTACTCAACACAGTTATGCTTAGGCCATTATCAAAGCTCTACTTTCTGCAAGGTCTCATAAAAAAAGGATGTGCTAAAAGGAGTCAGAGGGACTGTGAAAGGAGCTGCTAGTCCATTTAGTCACGTCAGCTTTTTCAGGCTGTTCTGTAGCAGGCAAGAAAAATTGGTTTAAGGACACTGACTCAGCTTCAGCAAAGACATCTCTTCTATGAGCTAGCTGGAAGGGTTGAATTCAATTACCTTCTTCAAATATCCAATTACTTGTTAGACATCCCTCCTGTCCCTGGTATAAGGAGGGATGGATCTGCTTTATCCAGCTGCATGCACCTTGCTGTTTTGCATCTGCCCATACCCCCTGTCTCTCTGAAAGACTTAAGAATAAGGCACTTCAAGTGGATGGGGATATTCCCTTCTGACTGACTATGGCCAGCTACACTTCTCCTCCTTTCCAGGACTGGGCCACTGATTTGTAGCTGACAATGCTATGCCATCTGGCTCCAAGGCTAATGTAGAGGGGTTCCTCTTAACCTCAGAGGGCGAAATTCAAGCCCACTCTGTCACCTCAATCACGCTAAAGTCCTGAGCTGGTGCCTGGGAGAAAGATAGAGTGGGCAAGCCTGCTGACAACACCCAAATGGGGCTCTGGGATGGAGAGTGTACAGTAAAGTGTAAAGGCAGGTGTACTGGCCAGATAGAAGGCACAAACCCATAAATAAAGGTCAAAAAGTCTCTTGTGATGTTGACAAACCAGAAGGCCAAAGGAACAGGAAATTTGCAGACATCTGGTCCACCACAACTGTCAGGCTCAGTGGGCATGGACTCTGACTGGGTCCCAAACTCCAGCCAGTCTTACTCTGCCTTTGGGATTACCTGTGAATACGTTGCACACTGAAGGGCTGGATTTGTGCTTGCATGCAAGGCATCAATCAAACATTGGCCGTTTTGTGCAGCCCAGAGTATCAGATGGAGTACATGATCAGGTAGGCAAGGGAGACAAATTTGAACTAGAGTTGCAAAGGAAATTTTTGGCTTTTTTATTATTCAACAAACCTTTAATTCCTTCTTTCAGGATGAGATCTCTCCCAGAACTGGGCATGATCTTTGGCTTCAGGGGTACAAAAGCCTCCATCTACTTGTGTGACTAGCATTTTTATGGGTGTCTAAGCGAGTGTTAACAGAAGCACAGCATATCTGTTTAGACTATTTCATCAGCTCGGAGAATTACATACACTGTCAGATATTTTTCAGATTAGTCCTTTTAGCAGCTGATAACATATGGGTCTGAGGAGAAATGCTATGATGTAAGCCATGCAAAAGGCCCACAAGGCAAACTAAGCAATAACATGCTTGATGCTCTGGCATCATAACAAACCATGTTTCGTTCTAAGCGGTGCACAGTGGGAAGAGGTATTCCCTCCCCTTCGCTCTCCTTGGATTCACCCTCAGGCACAAGATGACAGACTCTGTGCTAAGTATCTCCGGCTGCTTTGTACGGCTGAGGGTACCAGCTGTCATCCTGGCAGCCCCCAGCAGTGGGACAGAAGGGCAGCACCTGGAGGAGCTGGCAGGCTCCTTGCCTCTCCCTGTGGGCTCCTCCAGCCTCCCCCAGAGACACTCAGGTGGGGAAAGCAGGGGCAGGGCATTCTGGAGAGGCGAGGTGGGGGAAAGCAGGAGAGAAGAGAGAGAAAAAGGCAGAAAGGAGAAGGCTGTGGGGTCCGGGTCAGGAGGAATAAAAGGCTGCTTTACCCCCACACCAGTTGCACTTTTCCTGGGCACCGTTGCCTACAGATGGATATAGGCAGAGATGGCACCTGGAGCTGGACAGGACAGGGCAGTGTGGAAGCCACTCAGCAGCGCAGGGCAGCCCTTCTGCCCATGCACCCTCTGCCAGCAACAGGAAAGATGGGCTGGGCTGGGCTCAGCTCTACCTGCCGCCCCAGCTCTGAGTGCCACTGTGCACATTGCTTGCTGCAGCCCTGCCAACTTGGGAGGGGGCAGAAAAAAGGCCAGGAAGGGTGAAACAGAGAGCAGAACACAGCTGGCCATTCTGATCTGGGAGAAACAAGCACCCATGAAAGGGTAAGGGCATAGGAGAGGGGCAGGGACCGCTCCCGGGAAGGGTTGCAAGACTTCCTCAGGGAGCAAGCAGGGGCCAACCCTGAGCCCTGCAGGAGCATTAGTAATGCTACCTGTCCTGCTCAGCAGCAGGGGCAATATCTCTACTCTAAGACCCAAACCCAAACCCAAAGCCATAGGTGTCTGACCTATGATTACATGGTTTTCTGCCTGAGAGGCAGTGGCTGGCAGTGCTGCAGCGGGGCCAGCATCCCCTCACGACACCCAGGGGATCACAAGGTAATGACAGCCCGCCTGTCACCCGCCTGCTGCCTGCCATAGGGAGCTGGAAAGGGATGCCCAGTGGCAGGTTTCAGGATACCCTGGTCTTGAGCCATGCTTCAGCTGTCATCCACCACCCTATAAAGGAAAGCTGTGATCACCCAGCAGCAACCCTGAGGTGGCCTCATCGCCATGCTGCTGCTTGGGCATTTTGCAGGGAGAGGGATAAAAGGCCCTCCCGTAATGGGTCACAGACTTGCCATTATACCAGGGAGAGGTGTGGTGTGGAGGAGAAAGGCAACACTTGTGCAGTCAGGAAAAGCCACAGTTGCACATGTTGCATCAAAACCTGAGAATTCCTTGAGTCCAGATGTATGTCCCAGTGGCAGTACCTGCATAACCAGACTCCTGAAGCTAACCTGGTGCTTTTCTGGATCCTTGGAAATCCAGCCTAGCCTCAGTAACTAAGTGCAGATACAGACTGGAATGCACAGAGACATGTCCTGTGTTATAATACTGTGATGGAGAAAACTATTTTTGAAATCATTATACTCTCTAGCTGAACTGCATAACGTTCAAATAACCCTTACTGGCTGGAGTTTAGCCAGGAAACCTCGACCTCTGAGGTGAGGTCATGAAAGCTGAACTTCTGGAAACTCAGAGGTGTTTAGAGAGCCTGTTAATTACTGCACTAATCCTTTAGACAATGCTGGCTCCCGGGATTTACGGAACATTAGCGTTTTAGTAGCGGTTAGGCCCAGATCACTCCTCACAGGAGTACCTCCTGATGGAAATACTGCCAGTGTCTTCTCCAGGGCCATGCATGCAGAGGTAAGACAGTCAGAAGAGTCAGAGAGTGTCAGAAACTGGCCCTGAGCACTAATTGGCAGATGTAAGTCCTTTTTGTCTCATAACCACAGGGCTGACATCATCTGTTTGCTATGTTTATCTGACACCTATGAGGCATCAGATGGTTCCTACCCGCTGTGGAATGAGCTGCCCATTTTTTCCAAAATCATGTCCCTTCGAGTACCTTACCCATGTAGGCTCAGCAAGCCAGCGGTCAGCAGAGAGATGGAGCGCCCTGGTGCCAGACCATGGTTTTAATGACAGTGAGGAAACCAAATGCCTAATCCATGAAAAATGCCTATGACAAAATATGAACAACTGAATTCATAATCATAGTAACACTGGGAACAGAGCTCAGCAAAACAGTTGTATTCTTTCAATCAGGCAAAGTAGTTGTTGCCCAGCAGCTCTCACTCTTTCCAGCTGGAAGCTCACATTCCCAAACATGTCCCATTGAAGACAAGCCTTGCTTACAGGGGGGCAACCGGTGCCCCTACACAGCAGAGGCAATGGCAGCATTTTGTGAACCCATTGTAGTCAATGAAGTTCATCAGGTTGATCAATGATTTTCTAGCAAATTTAGCTGGCCATGGTTGAAAAGCAATCACAACTGATTTGTGCTACTGCATCTACAGTAGCAACCCCCACCAGCTACCGCTACATCATGGGCATGAGGATGCTGCTCATCACTTTTGGCAATCAGCCTGCTTATCTGGTACTCATTCAGCTGGGCCAGGGGCCTAGGACACTCAGCAAGGGTTGCTACAGACATACAATTTCCTAAGGACATTCAGGCACCCAAATCTAGCTGGTCTAGACACTGAGGTTTCCAGCAGTGACTGTTCACAAAGTGGGAGCCCCAGAAGCTCTCAGTGGGGTCCCCAGCTGCTCCCCAGACTATGCCTGCTCCTCTGCAAGCAGCACAGAGGAATCCAAGAGCTGAAACTGAACCCATACCCATCCAATGGGTTCAGGGGATCCCATACAAAGCCTTACCGAAGACTATAATTTCTCTGGCTTTGTCATCTATACAGCATGGAACATGCTGCACAAAGCCTGTTGAAACAGATGCACTACTATTTATTACCAGAGTCTGCAGCTGATGGCATGCATTGACTGTAATGGTGGAAGTTACTTTGAAGGGGAAATAAAAATTAAACAAGAGATAGAGCAAAGGGAAAGGAAAAAATTCTCTGGCAGCAAGAGGAGAGAGAAGCAATGGAGGTTCTCAGACAAATGCCCTCTTTCTGATTTCATCTCCAGGGCAGCAGATGATCTCCCCATAATACTTCCCCATAGCAGGCATAAAGTATTTCATTAGGCACAGACTCCCTCCTGGTTCTCCCTGCTTACAGGATGCTGTATGCAAGCTTTGCTCAGGTGTAAGTGCTGCATGCTGACTGGTTGTTAAGCTTTGTGCATGCATCTAACAGGTTCCCAAATATAAACTAAAGCAATGAAAGGCAGGGAAAAGGGGGAAAGCAGGTGAAATAGTGCTGAGGTGCAAGTAGAAAGCAGGCCGCATAGTTGCAAGTTTCTCCTTGCAAAAGCCTTTGGCGTTACAAAAGCTAAAGCACTTACTTACCTACCTAAAGCACCTTGCAACAAGCAGCTCCAACAGGGAAGAGTGCAGGACCCCTGCACGGGGGTAGCTGTTTTTCAGTTTGAGAAAGGAAAGCTAATGTTCCTGCCCCATACCTACTATGAACCCATCAGTGCAAGGATCTGAGCTGCTCTCTCCCTCATCCCAGTCAGGCAATAGCTACCAGGTGGCGGTGGCTGCTCAGTGCAGGGCTGCGCTCTCTGTGCAGAGGCAGGAGCACTCTGTTTAGGAGCTGGAGAAGTGTTTATGGTGGGGATCCTGAGGGAGGGTACCTCTTCCCTCTGTGGCTCTAGTCCTCTGTGGCTCTCGTGTCAGGCTTCGACAGGTGTAGGCTCATCCTCTTTCCTCAGGCACTAAAATCTCTCTATGCATTGCTTTGAAAGGTCTCTGCATCAAGTCTGAAGACAGAGGAGAGTCAGAGGCATAGTCCACATCTGCTTCTGCAGAGCTGAGCAATTGCTGCACCGCACAGAGATATCCTTAGACAGATGATAACACTTGAGCCATTGTTCAGCGAAAATGGGGACCTTAAGGAAAGAGTAGTTAATTAACGGATTGGAATGTTGCAACTTCTGGTTTTCTGTCTCCCCTTATATAAATCAAGTTTAGCACTGGCAGCTCTGAGAAGGTAGTTTGTGAAAGTACAGTTTCTTTGTAAAAGAAGTCAAAGGGCAGTTTGGTCTGACTGACTGTGACCTCATATACCTGGGTAAGGGAGACCACTGAAGAAGACTGGGCTTGGCCTGATGTCAAATTGAGAAGCATAAAGTGGTTTATTCCCATTCTGGAAGTCTTTCTGCTGCCTCTGTGAGGTTTAGTTAACTTATTAGTGGTTAGCTCAATTTAACTAACATCCTGCTTATGGTCTCAAAATTGGGTCTAGGCCATGTAGGTATCAATCAAGTAACCTGAACAACATTGGGTCTGGGATCATCACGACAGTTGTGCTGCTTTAGTGTTTCAACGATTACTAGACAGCACTGCACCTTGAGTCCACTTGTCAGCTTTCTCCGAAAACCATAGTGGCCAAACACATGGGTCTGAATAAATCCAACTGTTCTTGCTGTTAGAGCATTATTCATCCCTCAGCTTCTGATCCATATGCAAATCATGTGCATAAGCCATATCCTGCAACCTAGCAGGTTAGATGCTGATTTTCATGAGCACATCAACCTTAAATCAAAGGGGCTTCAACAAAACCTTCATGTCTGTTATGAGTAGCAGTGCTGTAGGAGGGTCTTGACAAGAGTCTTGCTACCAGGTTAGTAGTAGCTTTGATAGCTAAGTCTATGTATTCTCTTATGTCCAGAAAACAGCAGCATACAGGAGGGAGAAGTGGGGATAAAGAGACAATTCCTCATCCTCCATAGATGATGGAAACTCATCTACGTGCCATAGGTGAGTTTCCAGTTAGAGAAGCATGGCAAGCTGTGGTGGCTGCAGGGGACAAGCAGTGCAGTGCCTCCCTAATGAAATGGCAGGCTTTTATGAGGCTTGACAATGCTGTCAGACACTCAGCCTCTGAGCAGCACAAGCAGCTGTTCTACCCTAGCTTTCTGTGCCCCTCTTTCTACAGATGGGGATGAGGAGATGACTCTTAGGCTTCCTCTAGCTGTTACAAAATTACATGGTGCAAAGCAATGAAGAATCAGCCACAGTTATGTTTTGGAGAAGATGAAACAGGGTGATGTTTTCTTTCCCCGTGCACGTTGCTGCACAACGTTGACAGATACAAACAAAATTTCTCGCTCTGAGGGGGCAGAAGGAGATCTTGTTCAGGCTGTTATGTATGTCAGGAACAGCTTAATCACCAGTAGGGTTGCTTACTTGCCTAAGACCATTGCTGTATCTTTCAGGAATCATCAATGTTCCACTTAGGAAATATTTTTGCCTCTAGTGATTTGTATGTGTGTGTTAGCTATCCAGCAAAAGATGGCATGACTAAATAATCCAACAAGTGTTTTATCAGCTTGTGTTTGCTCCTGATTCAAAGACAATGCCCCCCAAACAGTCATTCCCCAGGAATGCAGATCTTAGAGCTTTGGCATTAAATTTCACTTAATGGAATTCGCTGCACAGATAAAACACAAAAAACAGCAAGTCCTGACTCTGAGGACATTTCCTCTGATAACAAACAGTTGACATAGGAAAAAATATAATTTATCCACTGGTTTGTCTGAGGTCAATGATTTAAAAAAACAAAGTTTTAAAAAAAAATCCAGACAAGCACCCCAGAAGAATGGATTTCAAATTGATGAGGTATTTCATCCTGATTTTCAAGTCATATGAGCTCACTTGTTGCCGGACGTGCTTTAGAGGACTGGCACCAGGAGCTGCAGAGGAGTTGTGTTGCCATTTCAGCAGCCAGAGGAAACCATGCTTCATATCTGGTGCCCTAATAGCCCTCTGGACAGCCAAGTGCGACAGAGATCCGGCCCTGGCCAGGAAAGTGGCAATGAGTGTTATGCATACTTTACATGTCTTTGGAACAAAACCAGCAACCACAGACGTGTTGGTTCTGATGGGCTCCTGTGTCTGACGCTCTGCCAGGGCAGTCATAGGGAACCTTTCTCTGGTATACCACAGTTCTCTTCTAAACTGGAGACTGAACATGCTGGTAGAAACTCAGGGGAAACCAGAATAGGCTTCCACCTTTCCAGAGTACTGCTACCTTCTACAGTTGCTGCTGTCCTTATAATTTTTACTATCATGTCTTCTTTGCATCCTATGCCAGGGGCCACTGGTCCGTCACTTGTTGATTCGGCAGGTTGCAATGGGGATGGGAGGGAAGTGGGAACTGAGAGGGGTTGTAATATGTTTGAAAACATTGGCAAATGAAGAATTTGTGTGATGGGCAATTGTCTCCATTAGTTACTGCTCAGGCATACCAGTCAGATGTCACAGTTAATGGAGATTGGTACTTGTCTGACTTGTCAATGTTGCAGAAAAACTTATTAAAGCACCAGGTGAGGAACATGTAATGGGAGAGATATAGTGTTCAGCTACCTCTCTGTTAAAGGGTAAAAGCTCTGCTACTGCCTTCCTCTTGCCCCATCCTCCTCTCATGGTTTTCCAGTCTGAACTTGTGAAGTTCACCTGCATTGCACCATGGGATGATTGATTTCCTTATGCCAAAGCAAAGGCCTGAGCTGTTCCACAGTACCAGGTCACGCCTGCAGCACAAACTAGCTGGCAGCACTCCTTCTGCGGGGGAGAGAAGCATGCTGTGCAGAATAGTGTGCCCACTGGGAATACAAAAGCGGAGCTTTTTTCTCAGTTCCTCTCTATTGCCTGTCTCTCTGAATGACAGTCCTCAAATTAAGGTGTGCAATGCATTTGCCACCTCTGTGAAAAAAAAAAAAACCAAACACTTCCACCCTAGAGGATATCACAAAAGAAACACTGAGTGGTTTGACATTTGCTATCAGAAATGGTAGTGTACATGCTCTTTTCAGGAGTAGGTTTCAGTCCCCAGGTGAGATATTATTAATAACATTATACCTGGATAGGCACAGACCTAGGACTTTCTCAGGGAGAAAAGAGGAGAGCAATAACTCATTGCATTGGGCAGGCAGACTTCCCTGCCCCGCTGGTAGGACCATGGGTATGGCAGGAGTGGGTGGTATAGATCCATTTGCAAGTAAAAGAAGGTGTGCTATAGGGCTTGCAGGTTGTTAATGCCTTCGAGTCATCTAAGGAGCTCAGGTGGTGGTGGAGAAAATAATTTCCTCTGGAAAGGAGCTCTGTTGTATATAATTGCCTGTGGTTTTCTAGTATACTGGTCTGCCCATCCGGTATCAGCTTTCCTAAAGTGCAAGTGAAGATGTGGTAAGGGAGCCATCACCCATGAAGAATCACATGAGCCTGTTCCCATCAGGAGCCAGGTGACTGTCCTCTTTCCAATGCTCTGCACCTGTAATAAGCTGACAATGACAAATGTCACCTGGGGCAGAGCTCTTTCTATTAAGCTCACCTTTGCAATAACCAAGTACTAAGAAGTAATGCATTCTTGCTGCTGGGAACTCTGCAGACTTCTAGCTAATTCTGTAGTTTGGAGGGCAAAAGAAGATGACAGTGGGCAGGAGAGGTTATTTGTAGAGTGGGTCAGAAAATTGATTTGTTCCAACCATATAGTGTGGGTGAGAATAAAAATAGAAACCCTTAGTCAGAAATTTCTTCATTCATTATCCATACTTAGAGCGTTTGTTAGTATATGGAAGTAAGCCCTTTGAGGCGACCGAAATTTACTTTTGCTTGTTTCCTTCCTCTTCGTAAATATTATCACTTGTCAAAATCCCTAAATATCAGAAAATGGATCTTTCAATAAATAACTTCATTCTCAATGAAAAACCCTGATCTGATTTTCATCAGGAATCAGGATATATAAATACGCTGTCTGTTTGCCATCAGTCTCTGTCCTATAACAGTTGTTGAAGGTATTCACCAATATCTCAGAGGATTAAATTTCTACGTGTTTTGTGGAAGCTGAAACTTAGGTACGAGATCCACTGGAAAAGGGACTGTGACTTGAGTTCACCAGGTGTTTCCTTTGGCATGTGGACTGCCTCATTAATTTATGTCTCTTGTCCAGCCAGCAGTTAAGGACCAGTTGGAGGGGAGAAACAGTGGATGCAACAAAGTGAGGAACAAGAGCAGTACTGCTTAGAGTGAAATCCTGTAAAATCTTCTTTGGAGAGTGAGCTGGAGTTATGAGAAACTGTCTTTGTTAGTGCTTCTGCTAGTTTGATAAACTTTCTGAGAGGAATGAAATGCCCATCTCTATTCACTGCCCCAAAATAAGAAAAGCAAGTGGAGAAATTGTCTTTTCTTGTAACTCATTTCCACTCTGAGTGAACAAATGCAGAAATCCAACTGTTTCCATTGTTTTTGTGGTCCCGAGACGAAGTAGGCATCTGCAGCTCTCTTGGTGGGCAGTGGAGATGTCACCTTGAAATAGGCATTTGGAACAAAAGCCAAAAAACATATTTCAGTCCCAAAAGGAATTTTGAGGTCCTAGCAATATCACAGCCTGTGCCTTGTTTTCCTCTTGAGAACTTGAGGGATAATATGCTAAAGACACAAATCTTCAAGGCACACAATTTTTTTTGCTCTTCCTGCTAGCAGAGTGTCATGGAAGAGCAGCTAAGTCATCTACACATCTATAAGGATCAAATTATGTGAAATTTGAGTCTTGTTCTCCATTAAAAATGAAATTGAACCCCAGTTGATCCCACAGTTGTGTATGACACTTTGCTGGCTTGACTATCAAGCTGAGACTCCTTCTCCTCACTCTCTGATAGACTGTCCATAGTCAGTGGCGATCTGAAGCTCCACCACTTCTCAGAAGTTTCCCCAAGCCAGCCTTTGATCTGCGATAGCAGAGCTGTGGGTTGTTAGGAAAACAAAGATGGATCATACCATGCTGAAAATTCCATCAGAACGCTTGGAGACTCATCTTAAAAGATTTTTCACTGTTACCTGTATCCACAATTAAAAATATTAGGAGGCTATTTTAATTGCTGGTTCCAGCTTTCATGGAATCCAGCTGTCCTTGCGTGGATGCAATTAGATTCTTCCTTGACTCCACAAACACAGTACCTGGCAAGTGCAATCACTTGTGTGTGTAACGGAATGAAACACCTTGGTTTGTGTATAAGTTCTGATGCTTTTCTTGTTTGGTTCTTCAACCTTTTCTACAGGCTAATTTAGCTAATATGGGCCCTTTGTGCAAGACCTGCTGTAAAAATGCTTTCTGTGATTTAACTAAATGCTGTGGTTTGCACATCTAAACATATTGATGAAAGTTAACCCAGGATAAGCTGTTTTCTCTGAGGGAGCTTTTAAACATACTTTTAGGGCTCTGGCAGATGAATGACAGTGAGTCAGCCAAAGCAATTTAAGGATTTGTAAGACCTTCTTTGATCCTGGTCTTTGCTACTGCCACAGCAGGAGTAACCACCCCCCAGGTTCCCTCGACATGCAGGTGAGATGGGTTGCAAGCAGCACCAGCTGAGCAGCAGACAGCCCCTTCCCTCAGCGGCCCGTCCCGCAAATAGGCTGGGAGTTACCATGCTGTTCATGACTCTGCACAATGATGTGAACCAGGCCCTGCCCAAAGTTTTGCTTTCAGTTTTGCTATCAGAAGTCCCTTTACGGCACTTTGAAGAGTCACTCCAGGTGTCCACATGTATTTGAACACGTATATCTTGCCCAACGGCACTGGTCTTTCTGCAGAGGTGAGCTCCACTGTGCTGGGCAATGTGCAAAAAAGAGAAGTTTATTCTTGGCCCCAATGCCAAGAGCTGGTGGAAAACACTATTTAAAACCAAAATCTCCAGTGCCCTTTCTGATACTTAAGGATTCCTCTTAATGGCAGGAGCTCCTGGCAGCTGGAGTAAGAGAAAAACTTTCCTGGTGGAGTCAGTGAGGCACAGGGAGGTCCTATGTGTATCAAGTCTTCACATGCAAGCAACCAAGCCTTCTTCTGGAAGGGCTAGGCTGGTCAAGAGTGCCTCTGGATTTCCATGGGATTAGCCACATTCTGTGTCCTGCCTTCGGTTATATGAAATCTTAATACAGGTACCATAAGAAAGATTTGCCTGGCTTCAGCAATGAAACAGATGCCACAGAGCTGGAAGAACATCCACTGGCACAGAGTTTTGGCCTTACATAAAATTGTATGGGCTTGATTTGGTCTACTTAACAGCCTAGTGACATGAATCAGCCTGAAAATGTCAGCAGGCTTTGTGCCATGTGGACAGATAGCATGAATTTGTTTTCAGGTGTGCTTTTAAGCATGTCAAAGGGCTTGCTGAGGATGCTAAAGTCCTAGAATGCCAATCTACTATCCAGATTTGATTCAAAAGTGCCTGCTAGCCATTTTTTTATATCAGACAGCCTGCCTTAAGGTCCATGAGAGATCGCATGACCTTAGCCCATACACAACACCTCTGCAGCAAAGATCAGTTTCTGCAGGCAGTGTTTCATGGGCCAGAAGAGGACAAGTCATATCTGGGCTAGGTCTCTGCTATTAGACTGGTTGTGCCAACATCTTAAAGACCTATTGGATGGAAAGGTAAGAGAAAATGTATATAGCCTTAAAGTCTCTCCTAGCTGATATGAAAAGTCAAAGGCTGCCCTACCCTTTTCCTAGGGTGTGTTCAGCAGTGACACAGTCCACTTCAGATCAGATTGGAAAAAAGCAGCAGCACTAATTGTCTTCAAAAGTCAGGACAGAGAACTTTGGCTGGCATGTTGGGTGCCCTCCAAAGCATCCATCACTATGACAGGATATTGGATTTTTCTTTTGTCTCCTGGTTGGACTTCTTAATTAAATTTGTTATACTCAAGTTGTTAACTTGTAGATATAATGGCCAGCAGCTGGCTTTTTTTGTTGTTGTTGCATTTTCAATGATATTATATTCTACTATGCCCAACACTCCTGAAGCTAGAGGTGGATGTAAATCTAGGCTATCACAGGAGGAGTTAACGTTCATATTTATCTGGTGTATCTCTTGCTAGATGATAATTTACTCCATTTAATTTCAACAGGGTGGGTTTCTCATCTTATTTTTCCTTTTCAAACTCCATTCTGAGACTGGTGGGTAAAATGCTGCTCATTCAACTAATTTACAGTTTGTGGTCATAATTCTAAATGAAATGAGGAGTTTTGCATAGAGAAACTACAGAGGCTTAAACCGGTGGATTTTTGTACTATAATTGCACTTCCAGATTACCTGTGGAGGAATTAAACCTCTCATTCTGGTGATAGGGACAAGATGGGCAGGTCACTGGAGTATTACTGGTTATACACATCAGTCTTCCTTTTCTTGCTTCATGAATTTGTTTTGTTATGTCTTTCTCAGTCATCCAGTGTTTGTCCCTATGACTTTCCCATCCTATCAGTCTGTCTGGAAAGATGGAGATTCAGACTTCCTGAATTTAGTGGTACCTACTAAATAAAATACCTGAAAGTCATTTACGAGAACAGAGGTTTCACAGAAGCTTGAATTCTGTGTATCTATATTGTTTACAAGGGACCTGGCCAATCTCACACATCCAACAGCTGAGCAAGACATGGCAAGAAAACTGCCTCTATCCCATGCCTTCCCTTTCTTTCTCCTTTTTAGAGCATCACGTACTTGACCCCATACTTTTGCTTTACCTCTGCTTCCTTGGAGACCTCTGTCTCCTAGACTCTTCACCACCCTATGGCAAGGGAGATCACAGGCTGGATGGGGTGTTGTCCATAAAAGTAGGGCTGTGGGGAGACTGAAAATGTTGGGAGTTGTGGTCCCAAGAGAAGAGTTACAATTTTGACTTCCAAGGGAGAGAAGGTGAGGTCCTGTACTAGCAAGGGTCACAGCCTAAAAGACAACCAAAGCTGAAAGAAAAGCTCCCACACTGCATGGCTAGTTTTACATAGTCTGATGAAAACTATAGAGTCCAGGGAAAATAGCTCTTATCTCTCCGGGTTTCCTCTGATACCTTCTTTATTTCAGTCTGTTTATGGATGGAGAGAAGGCATTTGGGAAGCAGTATTAATTCCAGCTTAGTCCATAGTCGCTATCCCACTTTCTGTATGTAAACACTCAGAAAACACAAGCCCAAGGCTTCAAATGAGGATTTTCCTGGCCATCTTTATCCTGAGCCTTACTGGTTATGATCATGCTCTAGGAATTTGTGTTATCAGTAAGTCTGGCCCCTCAGAGACGATGGTCATGCAGTAGGCCCACCCAGCAAGGTCAGATATCCTAGACCAAGGGCGGCTGTAGCCCTGTGTACCCTGCCAGGTGCCAATCTAAGCAGCTTTTTAAGACCTCCAGTCTTAGAGACTCCTTTTTAAAATTAATTAGTGTTTATTAGGGTGTCAGTCTTTGCAGCAGAACCTTCATTTACCTACAGATCCCTTCTGCAGAGCTGGTCTTGAGCCAGGATTTACCCATCCTCTTTTGATGCAACTGAGTACTGCTTCCTCATACAGTGCCTTGGGCTTGACCCCACTGAACAGCACCTCCAGTTTGCTGAGATTGTCTTGAAGGTTAAACCTTCCCTGTCACAGTTTGTGTACTGCCTCCCTCCATTTTACAGGGTGAACAAAACACAAACTTTGGCTTTTTAAAGGCAGACCAAGGTGCTATTGAAGTGATGATGGCCCATCCACTGAAAATTGTAATCAGTTTTAAATTCAGACCAGTTCCAGCCTAGCAATGACAGCCTTGCAGGTTTTGATGAGGCTCGGGAAGGCGCTCCTAACAGCCTTTTCCATGTCCAGCAATGAAACCATCCCCACAAACATCACCAGCCCCAACCCGTGCTAACACAAAGCTGTTTTGAGCTAGTTAGTGGGTTTCAAAATTTTTAAGAATTCACTACTATTCTACAACTTTTTTCTGTCCTAACCTTTGCACTTTTGATTTTTCTTCACACCACAAGAAAAAATGACCTTCCCATGTCATTCACACACACCGGGTAAGCCACAGGCAGCTGCCTCTACTTTCAAAAGCCAAACTGATTCATATAATCAGTGTGGTGCTTCTGTGATGGAAAAGGAGTGCAGAGATGAAGAGATCTGATTAAAGAAATCTGAAACTGAGGAGTGCTAAGATGAGAGATCCAGAGATAATATGGTGAAGTCAAGAATTGCAGGTACCACTGAATAGAGTGGTCTTCAGCTAGAATACCTGGCAATCCAGGGGACTTTGTAGCATAGACCAATTCTCCATTCCATCATGGAATGGAGATGGATAATGTGGAAGAAAGCTGATGTGGAAGAGTTAGGATTATGTGGATGAGGACCACCCTACTGCAAAGAGAAAAGATTATTCAGTTGTCCTGGACCACTCAAAAATAATAGAACTGGGGGAGGAGGTGGGCAGAAAACAAAAAAAAAAATAGTATATATATTTTGTGGGCTGTATTGTTATCTTTTATTGTTAAACATTTCCCAAATTTACAAAACTGAGGCCTTGTGATTTTCATATAGTCAATGGCTTCCTGCACTGTCCACTGTTCCTTACCTTAATGTCAGCCTCACGCTTAGCACCTTGGCCTCCTATTGGCTTGCTTAACACCCACAAGGAGGAAAAGTTGCAGTAGAGCAACGGCAGACTACCTTCCTCTTCTATGTTTGTACAGCATCTGGCACAGTGAGGGGCCATTTCCAGATGCTGCTGCATAGACGATAACGAGTGTGAGATCTGCCAGTTCAACACACCCTGCTCAAGGACTCTAAATGCCCGTCCTGATGCTTGTTTAAAAGTAAGCAAAAATTTGTAAGAAAAACTGCTGGAGAATGTATGAGTGTCAGAATTGTGCCTCCTGAGAAATGAGTGTGTCCCTACAATAGTGCATGTTGGCCTTCAGGGAACAGTGTGTCCTCAGCAGCTGGTAGAAACCTCTTTTATGTATCTTTCTTTGCCCTCATCCCTGTTCTCCATATAGAGCCAAATAACTTAAACTTCTGCAGCAACAAGAATACACAAAGTTCAAATTTGGAGTGAGTTCTGGCAGCTCAGAAATCCCAAGTGCATTTCCTTCTTATGGGATCCATTCCACTGCTGCAGAACTACAAACCTGGGTTCCCTGGGCTTTGGAAATCACACTTCATTGTTAGCATGAACTTCTAGCATATTAGCATATTTCTCCTCAGCCATCTCTTCTCAGGAAGAAGTGTCCTGCTTAATCACTCTTCATGCTGCAGCCTCCACACACACCAGTCACCCCCATGTTGCTTCTCTGGCTGCACAAAATTCTTCTGTGATGAATGAATTGGAGATTGTATTCAAGATGTGGATATCCTGAGCATTTATGGATGAGCATTTTAATAGAGTTTGTTCTGTTGTCTTCCCATCTACTAATTTTTAATATTAGTTTCTTTTTGTATTTTTACTGTTCATTGAACTAATATTTTTGCAGACCAACTCACAGGAACACAAAAATCTCTTTTTTAGTGAAACTGTGGAATTCACAATTCACCACTTTGTATGCAGTGTTGACAATACTGTTTCCACATGCGGAAATGTGTACTAGAGCTTCATCTACAATCTTTTTCTTATGTATTTTGCATCTTGAGGGTTTTCTGCAACTCTTTTCAGCACATGTTTTTTTGCTACCCCAACTTTGTATGCTTGCCAAAGTTGGTTGCCTCATTAGGCAACTACCCTTTCTACCAATCATTTGTAAACAGGCTGTGCAACATGCACTTCTGTATAGATCCACTTCATTAGAAGCCTATATTCATTGTAAAATCTGACTTTTTAGTCACTCACTACTGCTATTTTAACCTGGTCTTTACCTATGCAATACCTTTCTCTTTTAGCTCATTGGAGCTTAGCTTCTCCAAAAACCTCTACGGAATCATCTTGTCAAAAGCTCTTTTAGAAACCCATGTAGTACCTAACAACTGGATCTTCCTCACAAATATGTTCAGTGGCTCCTCAAAATGACCCTCATAAATTGGTGAAACATGACTTCCTTCTGCAAAACCTGAGGACTGTTCTAGATCATGTTTGTTGTATCCATAAATTCTATCTTGTATTGCTCAGTGTGGATATCAGAATTACTAACCTGCACTGCCCACAACACCCATCTCCACAGCTCTTGTAGAACTGTTATGTTATTGGCCACCCGCTTGTACTGCACTGGGCTAAGTGATAGCTCTCATGCCACAGTAACTGAAGTGGGAATTTCATACTTGGTCTCCTTTTGAAGTTTTGGATGAATGTCATCATTCATGGTGACTTTCTCACTCTTTGTTTTATAAAGTTGTTCTGTAGGCTTATTCCAACTCAGATCCTCCAGCATATCCCAAGAGAAAGTGAACTATGAACCTTAGAGAGGTCCTTCCAAGTGAACACAGATGCGAAGAATGTATTCAGTTTTCTGCTACGGCCTTATCTTTTCACCTTGACCTCTGTGACCACCCACAGCTTTTACACAGCCTGTGAAGGGCACCCTTCTCCTGGTGAGTGGCAAAGAAACATATGCCCTTGGCAAGTTGCTTCTCCAAGGTTTTTGGCCTGCCTGTTCATAACTCTGACTAACCAGAAGGTTTCCTATTGTCCTCATCTGGTCTCACTTGTTTTCCTCCTCCAGGTAGCATCTTTCACCCTGCTGTTTAATCAAGTCAGCCTTTCTCTTTTAAAATAGGCCTTGCACATTGCTCAGGGCCAAGTAGTCACCTGGTGTGACATTTCAGTGCTCTATTAATTTCCACTCTTCCAGCAAGTTTCTGCTACAGCCAGTTTATGAGTAGTTTCATTTAAAACTATCATCAGTTCCCACACATTATTTCTAAGACATCAAATATTTGCCACAAAGTTTTTATATATATTTAAACATACATATGTGTGTATATATTATGATTTTATTTCCTATTGTCTGTGTTCTGCTTAAATGAGAATTGCTATCTCTTCAAACTGCTCTTTTCCTTTTCTTTTCCAGGACCTTTTACTCTACCCTTTTTTTGAGGCAGCAGTTTCTCTCACTTCACCCCTACAGATCATCATTCTAAACAGTATATTTTGATGTACTTCATGTGTTTCCTTCTTTTTTGTTTTCTGATTTGCTATTTAACTGTTTTAGCTGCAGCCTGCTTCCATGCAGGATTAGCTGAAGCCCTTCCGCTCCAGAAATCAGACCCTTAGGGGTTTTTGATGAAACTGAACATTTCCGCCTCACACCTCCCTATGTCATTTACTCAGCTATACATTAAGGTTTTGTTTTTCCACATTTCTGACTGGCCCTCAACATGCTCCTGGAAGGACTTCCAAAGATGATATTGTCTAAAGCCATAAACTTTGTGTGCAGAATCTTCCTTCTTCCCCATCCCTTTTTCAACCATAACTGATTGTCCATCACTATCACCTCCTTTCCAGCACTCCCTAAGAGCCTGTCTAGACACATGGAGGGATTTACTACCTCTATATCATCTGCCAAGCAAATCTCCATGTAGTCTTCTCCAATATCCTAAGCAGATATTTATAGACATGCTATTTATATGCAGGCACTCTAATAGCCTGCATCTTCCTCTCTGTTGGGATATCTATTATTCTTCATGCAAGGCAATATATGTGCCCACTGTGGGGCTCATGTCTCACTTTTTGGTTAGCTGGCCATTAGATTTTTCCTTTTCTCAGCTGCGCTGCACTGGACTGCTAAAGCCGAGTTGGACTGCCCTGAAATCTCAAAAAAAGTCATGATAAACTCCTCTTTCTCACTGAGTTTTTCCAGACTGGTCTCTGGGGTAAGTGGTCTGTGCATGGGAGTTGGACAGTCACCCACCTGCCGGGCAAGCAGGTGTGCCATGAACAGGAACATCTCCTGTGCTCCTGTGCCTTCTAGGCTTTCCTGGAGGGGAGAATGAAATCCCCTTGCTACTACTCTTTGGGGTGATTGCATTAATTTGTTCCTTCAGTGTAGAGTGGCTACTTGCATCCATGTGGGGTTGATTTCTCTGTAGGAGTCAGGACAGACTCTCTGTTATACTGCTGGCTCAGTGTTGCGGTTTGCCTTACTTACGCACACCACAAAAACCTACACACATCAACTCTGGGTGCCTGGAGTCTTAAAAGCAGTGTTTCTTCAGATAATGTTTTTTCAGTTGAATTCTTGACTGAAAGCCTTCCCTGGGTCCTCAGCACACTTGAAACCATCAGTTTCAGTAACCAATATATCAGAAAAGGATTTTTCCACAGCACAACAAGCAAATTCTGCCTGCACGAACAGCATACACAGAGTTTGGTGCAGCTAAAGACAAATATTTTTTTTGTAAGGGGTCCACCAGCCTGCTATTTCCATAATGTCAAAGTGGGGGAGATTTTTTCTTTCATCCTGGGCATTCGTAATGATTCTTCCAGTGAAGGAAGCCTGGACGATTTCAATTGCATTAAAATGGAGAGTAACACATCTTCCTCCTTGCATCTTTTTAAAACAAAGTGGTGGTGTTTGGGAATAGTCCTTTAACTTTCAGGCAGTAACTCCGGACACCAGGTATAAAACGCTGTCCCCTGGCGGTAATTAACAGCTACTACCACTAAGAAGGCAAGTCATTTTGTAAAAAGGGTGGTGAGGAAGAACATGAAGTACAGCATCTCTGAAATGACGGTATACCTCTTATCGTTCGGACAGCAACCCACTGTGGTAGAAAATAGTAGAAAAAAAAACCCCAATAAATGCTATATTGTGAGGACCGAAGTCAACGTCAATTCCCTAGGCTGCCAGGACCAGAATGAATGCACTTTCCCAAATGAATAAGCTTTCCATTGTGTTCTAAAGTACCCCTTCCTTAAAATAATCATGGTCTAGGAATCAATAGGGCCTGTTAAATGGATTAAGAATGGACCAAAAAATAGATCTCAAAAGGTAATTGTTCAAGTGGATCAGTCTGTGAATGCAAATTATTTCAGTTTTATCCCCGAGGATGGATTTTAGTCTAAGGGCTGTTCAATATTTTAATCAATAATCTGGAAGGAAACATGAAAATCATTGCTGATAAAATTTGCAGATGAAACAGGAATGCATAGAATAATGAATGGTTAAGGAAGGGTTCCTCAGGGAAATCCAGATTGCTAAACTGTATACTGCTCAGTGTATACACCTTTGTATTTGCCTAATAGTAAAAATGAGTAACAAGCAGTCTGAGATGATTAGGGGGACAGTTATGGAAGGCAGTGCCTCTAGCAGGGTAACTTAATGTGCGTTTTGAGTGAGAGGCTACAGCTGAAAGGGTTAACACAGTCCTCCTGTGCAGGGGCTGTGAACAAGGAGCAGGGGCCAGGAGTTACAGGCTGCTGGCGTTAGCTGTGGTGACACCGTTCCTAGCCTGCTGTGTCCAGCTTGGTGCCACTGGTATGGAGAGGGTGCTGGAGGAGGCAATGGGGGGTGGCATAAAATGGGAAAGCGGAAGGCTCAGAAAACAGATGTATAAGTGATGCAAGGTCTGGAAATGCTGCCTTGAAGTAACAGGCTTCAAGCACCTTGGTTTATTTAGAGAGAGAAGGATGGGAGATTGCTCACTCTAAAAGCAGTGGTTTTCATCCTGTGGTTACTGATGCACTGACAAGGGACCATGTAGGAGACCAAAGCAAAACTGGAAGCTTAAAATTTGCTAGACTGGAATCAGCTTTTGAATGGGAAAATGCTCGGAAATATGTAAATTTTAAAGTCTTTTGCAAATAACAAAACAATAGGAAGGTAAGATAATAGAGAGAGAAAATGAAAAATAAAAAAAAAAGCCCCAACAACCTTCTAAATTCAGGAGCAGCAAAGAAAAAAGAGGATGGAAATGTTTAGCAGATAGAGCAATTGCTGGAAGCTAAGTGGTGGATTCTCTTTTCGTTGAAACCTAGCATCTTCCTGCAGAGGAAAGTATGCTAATTTACCAGCCACGCATGGCTTGCAGCAGATCAAATGAGGATGTGGGTATGCCAGGGATATGAACAGCATCTCGCTGACTGAGAATTAAGATGCTTCAGGGACCTGGGCTCTGTGGCCTGTGGCCTGCAGAAAAGTCGCATTGGGGAAATTTATTTCAGGTGCTGCTTTCAGTTGAATTTAGCAGCCACCATAGATGAGATGCCTTCAGTGGCAAAGCTTCATTTTGGAGAATTGGACTCAGGAAGAGGGTGCAAAGGCATTTCTGACTCTCAGAGCAGCTCTGCTCGGGGAAAGGGCATGCGTGAGAGGGTTAGTACTCACAGTGATTATTAAAGTGTTAGATCTGTTTGTAATCTCAGTAAAAGTCTGAACTGAAGAGCTCCTAGCCCCCAAAGCTCCTTGACTCAATTTTGTTGCCTGACAAGTGTCCTGATCACAACGTACCATATGGCACAGTCTCCTAGAGGGACAGAGCTGATGAGGATAGCTGCAGGTTTCAATTTCAGTCCCAGCCCACTACTAATTTTCTTTAGTCACTGATGCAAAATATTGATTTCAAGGCAGATTTAAAAGTGTTACTAATGCACAGGGGAACAGGAGTATATATTTAAATTCCATATGTTGATTAAAGCTGTCAAAGGTCTTATATGTAATTACCTACATGGTTTTGAATGCATTTAGTTCTCAGTTCTGTAAGGCAAAATCTTCAGGATGGCAAAAAGGAAAAATAAACAAGATAGCAAGACTACAGGAATAGACCAAGATGAGAAAAAAATGTTATAAGCTGCCCCAGCTGTATGGTTTTGGGCATGAGTGGTTGGTTCTTTGCTCATTCAGCTCGATGGCTTCTGAGTCCATAGCACTGAGGATGTCAGTTTAAAGGGAGATTCATTAATATTACAGGCCTTTGGCCAAATCTTGGCAGATGGATATGGTTTTCTCATTACAACACCTTTCAGGAAAGTCTCCTGACCAGTAAAAGGTCTCAGTGTGGTGGGATTTTCCCAGGCAGAATAACTACCAATACCCACGATCTCTCTTTGATGCTCTGCTCTCTCCTGAGTCTTGTTTTCTTTCATTGTGTCCTTGTGGGCATGCGGCTAAATCTATTTGTTACAGCAGCCAGCTCTGCTTCAGATGCAGTTCCACCCCAGCTTTGGTCCTTGACAGTATTTCACACCCTTTCCCTCAATTTCTGGATTACTTTCTGCTTCTCTGTTGTCACCTCTTGGTCTTCCTGAATGTTAACGTTCAGGACGAAGTGTGACAGCACCAAGTGTTTTAGGAGCAAGAAACTCCTTGGCCTTGCACTGGGCCTTGAGTGCCTAAGTCTCTTTGGTACATTTGGAAACTACTAGCTAAACGCCTGACTAGAGCTGCTCGAAAATATTCCCACTGAACGGCTGTTTGATTAGACTGAAACATTCCACAGGAACATGCCAGTTTTGATAAAAATTATCAAAGTGTTTTATTTCTGCCAAGCTGCAGCTTTTGGTATGATAATTTGGCACATTTGCATGGCATTATGATGGGCAAAATGGCAACACTGAAGTGAAGAATTGCAGCCTTTACCGAGATGTTGCATTTTTATAAAATGATTTTTATTCTATTTTCAAAATTAATTTTAGGGGGCGGGGGGAGGGAGGAAGGTGCAGGGAACAGCTTTGCAAGGAAATGTCAAAAGAAGGGCTCATCAAAAAACACGTTCTGCTTTCAAGCTGCCTGTCTTTAAAACGCTCCAGATTCTGGGCAGCTTGCTCTTCAAACACAATCTGCCACCCACCCTTCCCACATCAGCAGCCCAGTTCAGCCATGCTCCCCACCCATCGCACTGGGTGACCTCCCTTCCCCCCAGCAAAAAACCTCTCCTTGAGATTTGTTGTGTGGCAGGTGTCTCCTCAGTTCCTGATAAGGGCCTGTTCCAGGACTGCTTTTCTCAGGACAGGAGTTCAAGGAAAGATCTCAATGACAAAGACATGCCCAGGAAAAGTATGCCCTGGGGAGAGGAGAAGGCATGTGATCCCTGAACAGTCCCTTTTCTGCTGGAACTATTGAAAGGCAAGGCGGAGGGTTTTAACGGAGGGTGCTACGGGGCATGCCGGGATGCAGACACTGCAGGGAACAGGTGCTGAGTGTGCAGCCCCAGGATGAAACCCTTGAGGCTGATCTTGCAAGGGAAAACGCAAGCCATGCACCTCTGGGTGTTCATCTGTGCACCCTGGGAGAGGAGGGCAGGTGATGGAATTAAAAGGCAGGCAACCATAGGCTGATAGGGAATTCCCCTTGCACAAAGCCTAATTAAATTTGGGCTGCCATGCAGAGAAGCAGACTTGTCAGTAAGGCTTCCAAAACGGGATTAGGTGCCTTAAATTGAGGCAATCTACATTTGTAATTACACTGCTTGGGATAACATTTCTGTGGGGTACTTAGCCTTGTTGTTTGGGGAATAGACTGATCTGCAGCTGGGTTTGGGATGGGAGTTCCCTGTGCTGAAGTCTTGCAATGAAGGGAATATTTAGACACTGGAATAGGCTGCCCAGGGAGGTGGTGGAGTCACCATCCCTGAATGTGTTTAAGAGTCATTTAGATGTGGTGTTAAGGGATATGGTGTAAGGGAGAACTTTGTAGAGTGGGGTTGATGGTTGGACTCGATGATCCCAAGGGTCTCTTCCAAACTAAATGATTCTATGATTCTATGATTATGCACATTTTCCTGCTTCCTCCAAAACATTTGGTTGCCAGCCACTGCTGTAGGCAGTCCCTGGACTAGACTGACCATCAGTTTGTATCTCTGGAGCGTTTCTAATGTCCTTGTGTTATATTGCAACTGTACGATAGTACAGGTGATTCTCCTCTGTAAAGAGCAAAGTCAGAGCATTATGAAGCCCTGCAACGTTAATGCAGCTTTCTCTCACTCAGTCTATTCTTGGGAAGAAATATAAGGAAATATAGCTAAGCTTGTGCTATTACAAAAAAAAAATACTAAAACACAGGAGGAAAAACTTCTTCACAGAGCAGAATAAGCGTACACAGGGCTGAGTGCTCTCTTGGTGGAAATCTGCTCGGAGTCAAAGAAACTAAGCAAGTCAGAGCCACAGCCACTGTGTTCTTGCATGATCAACAAACATGACACACGTACATGAGCATTTGGGGAACATGAGGCTTCTGGGTACCAGTTTATTGCTGCTTGTTCTGAGCAGTGTACCTTTCTGATGTGGCAGCGGAGGCTCAAATGCTTGCAAAGTGACAATGGTTTCTCTCCTTCAACTGTGGGAGAAAATAGCAATTTCAAATAGAAAGTAAAGCCTTCAAAAACTGTGAAGAGAGAAACAGTCTCTATGGGCCACCCAGTCTATAGAACATGACTGAAGGGAAAGGGAAATGTTTCATCCCAGAAGAATGACAGAAAAAACATTCAGGACTGAACTGCAAACTTTTCAGAAGCATGGAGTCAGTCACAAGGGAAGTCCTAAAGAAGATCAAGAGGATTAAGACAGCCTTTTATATTGCCTGAACTTACTTTCGCACAAGAAAATGCAAGATTTCCTTGCCTGAGCAAACAATGACACTTGGGTTCGTGTATCTGGGATGAGGAAGACAAATCCACCTATTTACAGCATATGTGTATTGTACCTTTGTTGATTATGCAGTTTATGGTACCGATCCTTCAAAGTTATATACATTTGTAAGCAGAATCTTGAGAACAGTCACATTAATCTCAGTGCAATTATTCCTAATTATAATATTAACCACAGGTATAAGTCTTTTTGGAACTCTTTATCATTAATTCCTGAAGAAGTAAATGGCCAGGATTAAGGAAATTTCTTTTTCTTTTCTGTATTCTTAGTTTCTTTTCTTTGGTTCAAGTCCTGATCAGACCAAAGCTCCACCCCAAAATTCAGATATGGACTATCTGATGGCTACCAAATCATGCAGCTGCCCAGAGAAAGGGACAGGACTTGGGTGCTTGCTTAGTGCCAGCTGGCAGGGTGGAAGACCCTGGCTCGGAGCACACTTGCACCATGTTTAAGGCCTCCTGGTTTTGTACTCAAGAGACAGTAGAAAACCTCCAACCAGCTCCAGGCAGATCATAGGACATTTTCCTGGGTCACTGAAATCCAAACATTGAGAGAGAGGTTTTGCTATGCTTGTTGCCTTTGCAGGATCCTGGTATCACTATCCATATGTAAGTGACTTACACTTCAGGATAGGAGAATTTTCTCCCACCTGCAGAGTTTAAGAGAGACATAAAAGAGAGAGCATGTGTAAGTAATGGCTATCACAGATGTTTAAACCACCATGCTTATTCTTTGAAGACTACCATTGACATTGACATGGTACTTGTCCTTTCAGGGAGTTTGGGACTTTTGGTTTCTTTCTCAGGGTGTCTGGACCTAGTGATGTCTTTGGCTAGGAACTTTATTCACTCTGTAAGAGCTTCAGCAAGTCAAGCTGTGCCCAAAGGGCACCAGAGATGGCCCAGAGGACTGAGATATTTGGAGAGGGATATGCACATGTAATGCAAAGCTCATGTGTTTGCAGAGTGTGTCCCACTGCTCACAACTGGGATAGTCATTGTTTCAGTCTCTGCTCAACTCCCAAGTTGGTTTTGCAAGCCAAATGTTCAAGTACATAAAAGGGCCACAGAGACAGCTGAAGACAGAGGATATCTATATATGAGATAGGAAAGTCTTTGGGATACTGTGACAAATGAGTGGTGCAGAAGTCTTAAGTGGGGGGATTTATGCTTTACTATGGGACACAAAGCCATGGGAACATAGACTACATAGCTACACTGGTCCATGAAGATCCTGTCTGTAATGGCAGTAATTCTCCTCATGCTGCTGGCTGTTTATCTCTGATAGAGCACATGTCCCACCCTGGAGAAGACATTAAGGGGTTGGAGTCCCTGGCATGTTTCACCTCTTTGTTACTGATCTGTCTGTGTAAAGCAGCACATGGACACGCTCATAACACAAGACACTTTGATGTCTTGTTTCAGCCCCTGGAGCAGCAGCAACGCATATGGAGCTTATTGGTGAACCTGGCCAATGATTTCTGAAATCACAGTCTAACTGGCTTTTGTAAGAAAACATGTGAGTAAGGAAACAACGCTTCTCATCTTACAGAGTAGCTTATCCAGAGTTCGATCCCTCTGGCTCTTCTGATGGCCTTCATTTGTGAAAACCCCAGTCCACCATCAACAGGGTCATACGTTGTCTCCTGATCTTCACTTGCTGGTGTCTGAGTAGGCCAGATCATGATGTCTTACTCACTCTTCCCCTTCTTCCTTTCCTCTTCTGCCGCAATGACAGTGCTGCTTCTCCCAGCTGTTAAAACCTTTCCTCCAGCATGATCTTCTTGCCAGGCATTTCCCTTCTGAGATGTGGCTGAGTCATCCAGGGGTCAACTGCTCTGACATATTACTGGAAATCTGACAAGGTAGGGGAGCTCATGGCAGCTCCTCCCGTTGCTTTTCAGGCCTGCCGAGCTCACCAGAGGCTGATCACTAGCTGCCTGCAGGACGAAACAGGAGGATCGTGTTGGCAATTTGGCACCCAGCACTGAACATATTGGTTTCCCAGTCACAGGCTGTTTCCTGGAAACCGAATAATCTCTGTAGCCAGCACCATCTCCTATTATTCTTTATTAAGAATTTCGCTCAATGCATCAAACTGGCCACAGACGCAATACAATTAATTGGCCTCCTCAGTAGATTTGCTACTCTGATGTAAACAAGGAGACTGGCTTGGGAGAGTGGAGTTCAGCGAGGCCAGACTCGCCTTCCAAAAGGAAAGTGCAGAGAGGATGTACGTGTTGAATGACTGCAGGAGCTACGCCTAGTGATGAAGCTTTGCAGTCATGAATGGTGTAAGCTCATCCAACTCACTGCTCCCATAAGTAAAGAGCCACAGGAGACCTACAGCCTCTGCAGAAGGATTGAGGAAAAATGCGAATGTGCTGGAAAAGGGCTGCTCCAGCCAGAAGGAGGTACCAAACTGTGATTGCTGGGCAATCCGGATGCTTCAGCAAGTAGAAGCCTTTTGGTTGCTCATGGGATAGCGTTTGCAAGGTTTTCCTCGCAGCAATGGCCTCAGTGGGAGACCAGGCTACATCTGCGTCACCTTCCATCCTCATGGACCTTTAGAAAGCATAGCCCTGATGAGCACTGAAGCACTGAGGATGCTGTCTCAGGAGCCTTGTTCTCTAGGCATGGGGCAGAGCGGGGTTGGGTTTTTTGTTTTGGGCACGCATGTCCAGATGTTTAACGCTGTTTGTCACCCCTTTCCTCCACCACTCATTTCTCCACGCACCACTCATTTCTCCACGCCTTTCTGAAGCCTGAAATTCATCCCTGGGCAACAGCCTCCCTCTAAACTCCTTACTGTATACTCATCCATTTCACCTCCTTTTCTGCATTTTTTTCTGATCCTGCCACTAGAACTGGTACAGAGCCTGGCACCTTTCCTGAGGAGTGTTAGCATGCAGCAGCCGGTGACTTCTTAGCCACAAAACACCAGAAAACTCCGTCAGACCAGGAGGGGCCAAATTCCTGCAACAGGAAGTCCTTGGCAGCAGAGTGGTATGTTGAAGACAAGACGGGGTTTAGGCAGGTTTTATGTAGGTACAGCTAGAGATGAGTAGCTATACTCAGGTTTGTCCACAGGGTGTTTGTAGGTAGAGATGGAGACATGCACTCAAGCCTGTAACAAAGTACAAGTATGTACTTTGTATGATTCTTCCTCAGGGTCATCCCTGGACCAAGCACATTTTTTCTAGAGCTGGGTATGAATGCACGTGTAATACACTCAGTCGTACTCCTGCAACCCAGATGGGATGTTCAGCTTGTTCCCGATTTCTGCTAATTGCTTGTTTTATGCAGAGGATTTTTTATTGCTAATGTTACCTGAGGAATCACCAACTCTATGTACAAAGACTTGTATTTCAATAGAAGTAAACCAGACTGTTTTGCATATATAAAGTATTTATAAATTCCTCTATTCTTATTTAAAAAAAAAAAAAAACCAATAATATATACAGGAAACTAAAGCACCATGCCACTTAGAAAGAATTGACCACTAATAACAATTTATTATTGAAGAGTAATCTTTTTTTTGTGAAATAAAATTTTGTTCTTCTCTACCTTGCAAAAGAGAAAGGACAAAATTTGCCAAAAATTCTGCCCATTTCTGTTTCAAAATATTTTTTACATATATATCTGTTTCTTAGTTGATTTTACAGGTTGACAATCCACCTTTAAATTGGAAAGCAAAACTATACCTTGTCTTCCACATGGAAACATTGGAAGAAACCTTAGATAGAAGAGGCAATTGAAAGACTGGTGTGTCCTTCATTTAGAAAGCTGTTTGCTGTCTGATAGGCATTTTTTGTCTAACACAGAGAAAGAAGAGACTTGTCAAAGATCTGAAAATACCACTATAAAGGTAAAATTATCACCTGTAATTCATTACTCAAATGTTGTGTTCCTGGAGATGCAGCTGTGTACGCAGGTGAGCCTCATCCCAGTGCCATGCATGAAAAACACAGTCATCTCCCACTTGTCACTCTTCCCTGTTCCCTCACTACTTGGTAGATCCCAGAGTTGTGTGACTTGCACATCCCTCTTTTATGGTGTAGTCTCAGATGTGGCGGCACTGGCTGTGAGCTGCTGCATTTCCCGCGTTTAAGCATTCCAATGGCTAGGAAAGCCCATGTTTTCGGTGGTGAAAGTGTCTGGCCAGGGGAACCCACTTCTTCAAAGCAAAATGTGCTACAGGCATATAGAAGCTACAGACTTGATGCAGAGGTAATTGAATGAAGTCCTACAGCCTGTGTGCTCTAC
The DNA here is from genome assembly GCA_008658365.1 of Alca torda. Classification (NCBI taxonomy): domain Eukaryota; kingdom Metazoa; phylum Chordata; class Aves; order Charadriiformes; family Alcidae; genus Alca; species Alca torda. The sequence goes on along the minus strand of CM018101.1, from coordinate 52,634,786 downwards.
CGGATGTCAGCCTAAATGAGCTAATGGTCCCTGCTGACCTTTAAATATAGGAAATGCTGACTGTTAAACTGCTTGATCATGGAGTTTTCTGATAGAAATCTCTCCCATTTGGTTTTAGACTGGTCCACAACATAGGAGCCATGCATTTTCACACAGAAGTGATGCCATAGGGGCATCCTTAAATAGATTCACAGAATGTCTCTGGTCTTCTCCACCCCCCTGCTCCTTTTTTAGGGGTAAAAATTCCTTTTGGTGTTTCGTTCTTTTTTTTTTCTCCAGAAGTAACTTTCAGATCCTTCTGCAGTTTCTGAATGTTGGATGTCTGCTGTGATTTGTGCAAAGGGTTGGCAGGAAATTTTTTGCCAGAGAGGGTGTCGGTGCTGTGAGAGCAGAGAGACCCCTCTATAAAATGTTAGGGCTTAGACACGACTGCCACACACCAGCTGATCCACAGCAAGCGTAGCTGTGTGCGCTGCTTATCTCATGCACTTTCCCCCCACACACACTCTTTTGCTGGGATCAAAGCCACCCCCTTGCCCTTGCCAGAAGGTTGTGCAGGTGGTGTGGTGTTCAGCCCTGCTCGCCTGCTTGCCAAAGTGAGAATGAGGCAACTGCTGGCTAGGAACGGGCTGGAAGAAGCTGTAACCAGCAGTGGCCTGTATAACCCAGAATTGCCTTCCCAGAGGAGACTTCAAAGGAGAGAGAACAAATAGCAATCAAATTAGAGAAGCTGAGTACACTGCAGGAGTTTTTTTACCAGGGAGGTTGTTTTTCGAAGAACAAAGCTGAAATTAAAATCAAAACTTCAGCCTCACTCTCTTGCGTGTTTGGTCAAAATCAATAGTATCAACACCACAAAAGGTGTTATTTCAACAGACGGGCATTTTGGCTCCAAAGTGATCCTGGCAGGTCTACTAACTACACCGAGTAGAATCATGAAATTCAGAAAGGTAAACTGTTGAACTGCACTAAGATTAAAAATTTATAATATAGGAAATAAAGTCCTATCTGAGGAAGAGACAACTAGCCATCTAATAACAGGTTACTTTCATCTCTAATTTTTACAGGATTCTGTAAAGTAAGTTAATTAATGTGAATGTATATTTTATGAACAGGGAAGGTGCGTTATCTGCCCTTTATAAGTAACCTGAAACCTCAAAAATATTCTTCTTCCTAACAGCACCCATGTGTTTTCAGACAAGGTTTCTCTTGGTCCACCCAGTCTGGCACCAAGAATGGTGCCAGCACAGAGCATGAATATGTAGGTAGACTGTCTCATCTTGAACATTTTGTGTTCACACTGAATATTCCAAATTCATCACAAGGCTGGACCAACGCACAGGTCCTAGACAGAATACATAGACTTCCTGAAATGCAGACATACCTACCAGCCTAAAGCACTCTTCTCTGCGAGGACCTCAGGGTTTGCAGTCTCTCCTGCAGGGGTGTACAATGCTTGTGTGTCACTGAGGTGTTCTCCATCTCTATCTGATCAAGTGGATCAACAGTTTTACTGGAAGAAAGGATGGAGACAAGGCCACACCAAGATGTCCTTTCTCCTAACTTGCATTGCCCAGATCAGTGCTGAGCCTTCTCAGAGGCAAGGAAAATGATCAGACAGCTTTCCTGTACACTGATAATAAGAATCAGAGACTATTGCCTAGCAAATGCCTTAGATGGTATGACTATCGTGCATCTTCTTTAATATTCTCTCCCTCTATTATAGCACTTAACCACAATACCTCATAGGTCTTTTTATTTACTGTAGTTGTCTAACAGGCTGGGGTCTTCAATCATTTTTCCATAATCTCTTTTCTAGTCATGATGAGACATTTGCTGCATGTAGCAGTTATTCCCTAGATTGTCTCCTTGAGTTGAGCCTCATTATTTTATCATTTTGACAATGAGCTGCATTTGCCATCTGCTGGCTCCAAATCTCAATATAATCCAAATCCCTTGGATTCTAGTTATACTGTGTCTTGTTATTTGTTCATCCTCCAGTTTCTGCATCATCTGTAAACTCGGAGCTCTCCAGTCAGATTCTGCTCTCCATTTTTTAACCAGGGTAAATCTGGACCTTCTCCACTAAAGTCTGTGGAATTACTCCAGAGTGAACAAACGGAAACCAGAGCTGGATATTGCCTGGGTTTTCAACACCCTCATCCAAGTAATTTTATATTTATATATAGACACATGTTATGAATAACAGATGTCCTAATGCTGACCTTGAGGACACTTTTCATCTCTTCTGTTCCTATGCCATTTTTCTCATTGACACCCATTTTACCCCAGTCCTTGGTGTTTGTTTGAAGTTAATTCAATATTAACAAACACGTTATTACAGTACAGTTATGAATGAAGTTTTGGCAAAATGAAGATGCTTATAGGCTATGTTTACACTCTTTCTTTCCTCTTTCATTTTCTTCATTTTTTTTCTTCTTTTTTGGGATAAAGATTTTTTCTTCAGTATAACAACAAAACGTTACTATTTAGCAGACCACTACAAATGCCTGGGGACAGTAGGTTTACTGTGCTCCCTGGAATAAACAATAAAAAACTTGCAAAGTGCATGAATGCATGGAGTTTGATACTCCACGCCAATGTGGAGGAGAAACCTAGTAGAACTGCTGACCTGTCACATAGCTCTGCAATTTAGTATTACGAAAGCTCTTCCCTTTCCCACACCTCTGGAACACCAGTATGAAGCAGAAAGCAAAACACGTTTTGTCTCTGCAATTCTTTCCCCTTCCCTTCTATTTGTCCCATGATGGTGAATCTTATTGCCTGTCATAATTACAATTTTCAGCATAAAGTCCCCAGGGCAAACTAGAGTATACAGGAACAGTATAGAAGGCAGATGTAACCTGCTATCAGGACGTTTACGCCAAACACCGCTACAGGTTTTTAAGGTGTTGCATCTTATCCAGCTGATTTTCCTGCTTACACCTCTTCCCAAACCCTACTCTTTTCCTCACACTTGCTGTTTTGCATTTTTGCCCCTAATTTCTGTCACGGTAGCGGGAGACACACGGAATCAAGCTTTCCTCCAGCTTACAGCACCTAATATTGTCTGTCCTGTGGAAACAGGAGTAATGTGATCCTGTAACTCGAGACTGTCTCATAACATGTGCACACGAGGGAGTTCAAGTGTTTTTGGCATTACTTAACTCCCAAGTACTCAACTTTTAGCTCTAATGTTCTCTTGGCAACATGTGGTGCAATTTATATATATATTTCTATGCAGTTTCCTAGGTTTTTAACACAAGAAAATATAAATAGTGCCACGTGCAAATAAAGCAGCCCACCCACATGATCCACCAGGTTTTGAAATACAAGCATCACCAGACATCGCTGTTCCCTGGGTTAAAGGTCTAATGTCACCAGCTAGCTGCGCTGTTGGGTGGCAGTGCTCTGCGGACAAGCTGTAGAGAAGAAAGACACCACACTGAACAGTAATTCAAACAATGTGGGAGAGGAAGTGTGCATATTATGCCCACTTAAATATGCAGTTTTGGGAGATCTGGCTTGAAAGTGAGGCGGGGAACACAGGAGTGAGATCTCGCCCTGCATCTTGTTCCCCCCGGACCACAAGTGAGCCTATTCCTCCTCTGTGGTAAAAGATGTGAGGGGACTCTTGTCTTCAAGTTAAGATGCTGATTCTTCACTTCCTACAAATAATGTGGTAAGGAATATGGGAAGAGCATGTGAGATGCCTGGGTACCAGTTGAAGCACCTTGTCTGAAGACAGAAATTATTTAGGGTCAAAAAGAGAACAAGCCCTCCTCTTTTTGTGTCCCACAGAAAAACATGAAGCAAACTCAGAGCAGCATGAAAATCAGATGAGTTGAAGAGCCAGAGGTGAACATGAATGTTTCCTCGACTTCAGGATGAATTTCCTGCTGACCCTCAGACAAAAGTTGCTGGAGACCTTCAAAGAAATTGCAGCTGTTTAATGACAATTAAAGGTTCCTCAGAATGAAACAGAAAGTGTTTCCTTGGGATTTTACACTGTCTGAGGGGCCTTCCCAGATCCAAAGATACTTTTTCAATAAGGGTAGAGAAGGCAACAAGGCTGTGGCTCTGACTTCTACACGCCACTTCAGGAGAGTGGAAGTATACAGCCATCTTCTCGCTGCTTCAGTGCCAGATACCAGTCAGCTGGACTGGTAGCTGGCTGGATCTCAGGCTAGCCTAGCCCTCAGGCATCACCCTCCAAGTGCCAGTAGAGAGGAAAGCAGCAACAATAGCATTACCCCTCTGACTTCCCTGGCGTGGAGCAATTCTCCAAGGAGCTGAGCATCTCATTGTCACAAGGATAACGATGTGCAGAGTTGCCCGGCTGTCAGCAAATGCAATGAAATGCCAGTATTGACTTCTTCAGTCAACAACGATCCTTTGAATGTAAATCATGACTGACAGTTTGCATGCCTGGATTTTGAGCAGTGTCTCTGCAATATCCTCTGACATCCGTGAAATGTACATCCCATGAGCTGGAGGAGAAGTTGCAGAGGGCACAGTGATAAATGGGTATCCAATGCATTTTATGTTGCTGGAATGGAAGGATACACCATGTTTTGTCCCTGGCTGGCTTTACCTGTACTCTGTAGGACGAAATATCTCCAGTGTGCAAAGATGCTGAAATGGCAGGGGCACCACAGACCCCTGCCCAGACATGCTCTGCCTCCCAAACCCAGTGGTGCCCACAGAACAGGACTCAGCAACAGGTCACTGCCATCTGCCTTGCCCAGCTCCTCACTGGGGAGAGCACCTTCCCCACCTTCCCCAGACTCAATACTTCTGCTGTGCTGGAGCCCTTACCAGCCTTGTGCCCTGAGACACGGCATGTGTGGAGTACACCAGGGGAAAAAGCATTCGGAATATGCTTTCTGAAGTGACTGCTGCTGAACAAGAGTTCAGCAAGGTAGGGGGTCATCGTGGTCCATGAAGCAGCCACCTGGAGTAACACATTAGACTGGCAAAGTTGGAGGACAAAAGCAGATGACACCTTGCTCACGCACCCAAAGTTATCCCCGCTATCCGAACAGCCTGGTCTGAATTTCAGAACTTACCAGGGTTTCTGATAAAGCTATGACCTCTGACTTTAATAAGTTTGCTTACTGTTTCCATCCAAACATGAAACCAATTGTTTTTATGGCAGCTATAAGACACCACAAGCAGCAGAAGTATGAGGGCAGAACTTTTGCTGTAGCAAAGTGTGCCATGGAGCAGGTGGAGTAGGACTCCTCCCAGAGTCAAGGGAAAAGGAAACCAGAGGTGCCATGTGGGTTTGAAGTTGCAGAGAGGTGGGAATTCAACACAGGAACTGGGGACAGTTGGTAGAAAGCTCCAAAATGGGTACAGTCAAGTGCAGTGCTGGCTGGCTGCTGTGATGAGAGCTTTTTAACTCACAAGTCTCTTCCCTCAAATTCTAGCAGTTGCCTTTTTGAGGCAAGACAGGAGATATTTCTTTCAGCATTAATCAATGCACACCATACTTTTCCAGCAATACTGCTTTTTTCAGGTTCACACATGACAAGTTCCACTGCCATGCATTCATTTTAAAAAGACATATAACAGCAGCTACAGGGTAATATATTGACAAGTGACTAGTAGCATTTTAGCTGAATTATTGACAACCTTTCTTTTCATCTCAGTCATAAATTTATCACTAGGGTAATCCAGTATTCCCGCAATCTTCATGAAAGTTGTTATGCAAATCACATTCCTGAACATAAATTTTTAGACAATATGCCAGTGCACATTATGGACCTAAGAACAGAGAGAAGACATGGTTTGATAAGAGCAGCTCAAAATTGTGCATTTGTCAGATCTACATGCAGGTAATGTCTTAATTGTCACAAGTACCTGCAGTCTGATATCTAAAAATATAATAGATGCACTAATTTGGCTAAAGTTATCATAAGGTAATTGTAGAACAGAAGAGAGCTTAGGAAAGAAAGCAACATAATTTATATCTATTTCAATCCCACATGGTACGGATTCTCTCACTGGTGTTTGATTTAGGACCTGTTGAATTGCCCATTGAGAAAACTATCCTTTAACTCCTTCTATAATAGCTATTCTGGGCTCTTACGTTCCCAACAGCAAAATTGATTTCCCACTCTCAGGCCAAAAAAATCATTCCAAAGAATGTAGCTGAGACGTGCTGATGTTCACGCTCTCTGTATGTGAACATATGCACATCTGTGCACACATGTGTATGCATGTTTCTTGTAACGACAGAAGCTCACACATCTGGTAGCATGATGATGATGCTATGATCTTAATGCCACTGTAAACCTCAACAATGTTTCTCTGGATTTACTCCCTTGTAAGAGGGAGCAGATTATCATCCAGTCCCTCGACTGATTAGAAGTGTCATTCCTCCTGATGTCCTAGCTAGCCTGTGCTCGCAGTCCCTGAGCTACACAAATTTATTCCATGTCCTTTTCAGATTAAGAGGATTTTATTAATTCAATTAAAGTTAATTTTCTTAAATTTACTGGAAAATGAGAGGGTTTTTTGAAAAATCTGTACGCATACTTTTGAAAGTTATTTTAAAGTCAGTTGGACTTCTTTGGGTAAATTTTAGTTTGATAAAACAGTCTATCATATCTGTATATTTGACCATAAAATTTTGGCTGTCAACATTTTGATTGAAACTGGTTTTTAAAAAGCACATAAAAACTCTGTTCCATCTCTGTTAAAATTCTGTATTTTCCTTTGTAATTTTTTTTTACTGGCTTTATGAAAAAAAGAGCTTATCTACACGTGTAGTTATGTACGTGTACAGTGTTTACTGGGAAAATGCACTTGCAAATGCATTGATCTAAAAAAGAGTTTCTCTTCCTCCTTATGAGCTTAATTCTCCAAAATAAAAGTGCATGCCCACATGCAGTTACACAAGAACAGCTCCTGCTCTTTAGACTCTCACTGTCAAGCACAAAGAAGTCTTACATGAGTTCAGCACTTGCTTAAATAAATGAAATACAAGAAATTACTTTAGAAAAGCAGTGCAGCACCCTCTAGTGTGGATACATTTAGATTAGGAAATAATACGGCTTTATAGATACTTGATCAACTTGGTGCTGACCCACCAGTCAGCCCAGTGGCTGGATTAGGTTCTGTCACTAAACTTCTGATTGATCTTGGGCAATTTGGTTCACTTTGTCTCAGTTTCCTGAAAAAAATCTCAAAAAAAATTTCCAAAAAAATCCTCAAAAATTTTCCTCAAAATTACCCCTTTTAAAACAACTTAGACTGTCCTAATGAGAAGTTCCTCCTATATAAAAGGAGGGCTGTTATCATAGTCATAACCACCTGATGGAGGCTAGAGTGACAGCTCTACCTTCTGAAAATGCACTGTGCAGCAGTGTGGCTAGGCAAGTTCTCTTGTGAGGTGCTTCACCTCACCTGACATGACAGCCAAGCTCTTTTTTTTCCCCCTCAGTACGATTGGCACCAGCAAAGCAGTGCCTTATGGACTGGGATCATAAGCTGCACTGTCAGGTTTTCAAAACCGGTCAATAGTGATTTTGTACTTCTACCTCTTGGAAACCCTGCTGCACATTGACTCATGTAAACCTCTCTCACATTAATAAATTCCATTTATAGATGGATAAGTGTGCAAAAGATAAGTGTGCAAGGTAAGTGTGCAAAAGCTTTTACTTAGAGTGATCGCCTGACTGGAGATTGTCTGGGACTGCAGTCATCATGCGTGTATATGTGATACACACATAAATGTATATATATATCTTCTTCAAGTCATATTGCCATTCCATTGCATAGCCAGATATATAAATCCCAGGTGGAATTAAATGGCGTATCTATTTGTTGACACTACATGGAGGGGACTGTGTTGCAGGACTGGATCTGTAATGTAACAACCAAGAACTTCTTTGACAGAACCTGTTGGGTACAAACCACATAATCTTAAATGTCTCTGACTCAGGCATGAAGTGACAAAATAATTAAGGTAATTAAGGACCTGTCTAGGCTGGATAGATATGGAGCAGGCAAGGAAATAAGTGCCAACACACTCAGACATGTGAAATGCACTACTGCTACCTCTATAGCTGGTTTTCACGTGCCATGGCCTGCCCATTGCTCAAGCACATGCAAACTCTGCTCAAGAAGACCAGGTTCAGGCAAATCTTTTCCTAGTTAGACAAGGCTTTACCATTTTGGAGGGTGCCATGAACTTTTCTTCCTGCCTCCCAGCCAAGTTCCTCTCCCCTTGCACACAGAAGTCACATCAGTCACATGGCACTTCCCTTCTTCAGTTGCCTTTAGTCTCTGTGAGCAAAAAATAGTAATGTATCTATCAACATTAAATGTGAGGGAGCAGCCTTTTATTTCTCACCCCGCAGCAAGACCCAAGGCATAAAGTCAGGGGAGAGGAGTCTTTTCATGTGTGAGGGACAGGAACTGAAACATAAAAAATCTCCAGGGTTTTCATAGAATCACAAAAACACTGAATGGTTAGAGTTGGAAGCAACCTTAAAGATGTAGTTTCAACCCCCCTGCCATGGGCAGGAACACCTTCCACTCAACCAGGTTTCTCAAAGCCCCATCCAACCTGGCCTTGAACAATTCCAGGGATGGGGTATCCACAGCTTCCCTGGGCAGCTTGTTCCAGTGTCTTACCACACTCACAGTAAAAAATTTCTTCCTAGCATCTAATCTAAATCACCCATCTTTCAGTACAAAAATCTAAATCTACCCCTTTTTCTTAGCACTGCCTCCTGCTTTTGGGTCTGCAATGATTGTACTTCAAATTAGAAATCTGTGATTTCAGGAAGAAATGGGAAAAAACGTTTACTCCGTCTTGCAATCAGCAATCTTAGTCTTCAAAGCCAAGATTCAGATCTTCAGCATGAAAAAGTTAACACATGCTGATCTCCAACAGGCAGGGAGGAGAGACAAAATTGTGAAATGTAGTAAGATTAGAGATGCGCAGAAAGGAGACAGAAACTTCCAGAGGATCCCAAACAGTATATTACCAGATTTGATACCAGTTTAGTCTTTCTTCTTCTATTTTAAATCATGCTCTTGGAACATCAGTTTACACTGGGCTCAAGTCTTTCACCAGTGGGACCAAGATCTTGAACAGCACTGTGCTACTGGCAGGAGGACTTGCACAGCTTCCTTATACACAGTCACATAAACCAGCAACATGAAAGTGACAACAGGAGATTAGGAACAACCCTGGACTTAGCCGTCCAGCTCTTCTGTTGTACTGGTACAGGCAGGATCAAAGGATCCTGATCCTGTAAGTACGTAACGATCCAATTATCCTTAGCCCCATTTTGGATCAGTTTGTGGAGTCAGAGAAGGACTGTGTGTGCAGAAAAATGGCCAAGGCATGTGGCATGAGTGGAAATTTTTCTGAACATTTTTCTGAGACTTCCCTTAATAAATTTTTAGGTATTATTAGCTCTGTCTTTCATTATCATGCTGTCAGTATTGCTGCAGTTAAACTGCTTGTGGGCCAGGCCCACTGCTTGGCCGTGTGTCCAGAACAAAGGGGTTGTATGTTCTCCCCAGCTACCACAAAGCTGGATACTATTAATGTTCTGCCCACGTCCACCAGCTGGGACCAAGCCCTTTCTGAGCAACATGAGGCTAAGGACACATCTAGTCTAGGATTTAGACACATGATTTTAACTTGTTCAAGCTAATTAACATATTTCAAAATGCTAGATAAAGCAAACTGCTTGGACCTGAACTTGTGCTAATTCAGCTTCATCTGAACTACGTTTACAAATTTAAAAGACAAAGCCACGCATCCAATGGGATGGAAAACAGTTTTTCTTTCTAACGTAATGGTGGGGAGGACACAGCAATAGCTAAATGCTGCTCAGTATGCATCTGATAAGAGTGCTGGGAAAAACTGGAAAGCAGCAGAGAATCTGAAGTGAAAACAACGAAGTGCACACTGGATAGCTGGCAATTCACATGGGTCCCTTTCGCATATGCAGCAACGTGAATTATTTCTGTGTTGGCTCTGTGATATGCCTAATGCAGAGAGAAAAGTACCGAGCAGGAGTATTCCTGTGCTTCTCTTGCGTTGTTGCACAGAACTGGACCACAGAGAAGTGCAGATGAATCAAGTCCTGCAGGCACTGGTTCTTTTACTGATGCAAGGATGATGTACTGTTGCCTTGGTATGCCTGTGCTTAGATGCTCCTTGGAAAACTTTTCTCACAGTCTATGCTCATCTGCTTCTCATACAGCTGGGCCCACGTCATCCCCCAGCCGGCTCCCACTGTGGTCCGAGGCAAAAGACCCATGCACTCCACTCACATCTGGGAGATGTGCAGCAGCATCCCAAAGGAGCATTGGGCACAGAAACCCAGGCACAGTGTTGGGCAGCACTTCCCTGCAGGGAAAGAATACATCCTCTGATGGATGGCAAGACAGGGACGCCACAGGAATTTCATCATCTGTGCTAGCAGGACTTTTATACATCTTTCCAACATTGAGACATGTTTTGGGAAGTACACTGGAGGTTGACCAGATGGCTTCAAGGATAGGAAACACTCACAGGCAGGTGCTTTCAACTGCCCTGATCTTTTTAATGCTCTCTGAGCACATTTCAGAGCAGTCCTATGTAGTGCTGTTACTCAGAGAAAGTCCTGGGACTGTAATGCACCAGCTGCACCTCCTTCCTAGGTATTCTCCACATATGGGCTTTTCCACCATCATCTACATCTTGCATGAGCCAGATTCAGAAGGAGATTTCACGATCTCGTGGTAGCTATGTGCTTACTGAACAGCACTGTGTTGGCAGTCTTCAAAAAAGAAAAAAAAGGAAAAGCATGTTATTTTTGATTGTGAGAAACTGGAAAATTTTCGCAGAAACATCTCTTTTGGAATGCTGTCAAATCATTTATGCATCAAAGTTTATCAAATCACCCAGAGCTCTGTGTCTCATAGTGCTCCCTCAGTGAGATAGAATGTGATTTCTGCATTTACAGCAAGCTATCTTTCACCGCCCTCCACTGTCTGAGCAAACAGCAAATGCACAATGATAAGCTGCAACTGCCATTACTGCTTTTAAAATGCTTGCAGTGGCAAATCAGGATGAGGCCTGGTGAACATGACACATCCACAGTGGAAGTTAAATAGCATTTCAGGAGCAAACTTCATTCACGGAGACAGCTCCGCAATGCCCATTATGCAGGAGTGATGTGGAAGACTAAGAAGATACCACGTTTGAACCACATGTAGAAACATTAAGTCATGGTGAAACCATGAAGTTAGTGGGCTAGCGTGGCCTGTTGGCAGCGGTACATGTACATCAAGATATTACTGCAAAGTTTTTCCATTGCAGTAAACTTGGTTTTGTGTAGGCAAACCACGTGCCGTGGACTGGTGAACTGGTGGAGAATTCTCTTGGACCTTTCACACATCTAAAATGTCTCCTCCTTAAATTGAAAGTGAACAAGAAAGCCAGAACAGAATAATATTGTAAAATGTTCAGCTCTGGTGTACTGTGCTCACTCTAGATTTGCTCATCTACAATTTCATCAATGCCATATCTTAGTACTCTGCAGGTAGCAATTAACCTTTATCCAGCAAGCTCATTTATCACACTAGGTTTCCCAGGAAATCAGCCCAGGCACAGAGAAGTACATTCTGATGCCCACTATTTCCTCACCTAAGCAAGGCTAAGACTTTAAAAGGGTTTAAAGAATTTGGTTATATTTCATTAATAACAAGGAGAAAGTTAAGTTACTCCATAAATATGTAACATCAGCAGGAAGTAACACAACACCGGCAACAAGAATTTCATTTATTAAATTAATGTTTCTTTTTAGTTAGAGCTGTATTTTGTCAGCTTCACCTCTACATGTCTACTAGTTCCCTCTCCTTCTTTGAACCTGGAAGCAGGTTGTTTCGTGGGGCAGGAGTCCCTGTGTCTCACTTCGACCATCTGTAGCTTTCTGCCTAATCCAGCCAAGACATCTGATTCCTGTCTAGTTGGCAGGGCACCTCCAGCCTGCAATTCATCCAAAAGACAGGTGACTAAGATGAGTGGACTGTATTGGAGGTGCTTCTGTCTCCTCAACAGTGCAGGCTGTTTGGAGACAGACAGTTGATTTATATTTTGGTTGTTAATGTGAAGAGAGAGAGCTCCCTGCCTTGGTGAGGCTTGTCCTGCAACACCTGTCTATGCATGCCATGGGGTCCCTGCTGGAATTGGGGTCCCAGTGTGGCACAATCCCTGCAAGCAAACAGATGTGGACCTTTCCTAGAGAGACAAGTGCCCTAACTGGGCAAGACAGAAAAGGACAAAGAGGCAAAGTGGCTCCCTGAGCTCCTACAGCAAGTAAGTGGCAAAAGGAGGAGAAAAGCAAGTGAATATCACCCCCTTCAAATTGCACTCTGCTTCACATTAAACTATGTGTTTATTCATCCTTCGGGTCAGAAAGGTCACTCTGGCTCTCTCCAGTGGGAATGTCAATCAAGAAAAATGAAGTCAGGCTTGGCAAAATAAAATAGACAGAAAAACATAATTCTGGTTTCTTGGGAGAAAAATGGTGTATGGACTACATACTTGCCAAAGCTGTGGCTGATTCAGAGACAGATCTGAAGACTGGTCAGTTAGCATGGAATATGTTTTTCTGGACATCACAACTTTGACAGAGTTATAAGAAAAGGAGAGAGAAAAAAGTATCAAGAAAGTGTGCTAGAGAAAGGGAAGAGTGTCTTTTCCATGTGTTCTGGCCAAGTGAATGGTTTCTTCTACAGAGTTATGGACTGAAGAGAGGACTTATCTGGGCTAGTGGTCCTTTTTGTTTGTTCTTGTACTGGATGTTAAAGGCTGGATCTACTTTAGATTAATTCTTTGTTTCCTCCCTGTTTCTCACCTTCAGAGACATGGAGATTTTTTTTTTACTGTCCCAGCAATACGCTAAACTTGCTGAATGATGTTCCCCAGTCTGAAAAGCACTGAAGAGGAGCCAAGGAAAAATGGTTGCACATTAAAATGGCAGCCTTTGTCCTGCTGGAAGGGGGCTGGTAATGCACTGACATACAAAGCTTTTATCCTAATGATGTCGGCTGTGAAAATTCACTGCCTACGTGCAAAAGCGCTTCCTTTCCGTGGGGCTATATGAGTTCAGCATTTCTGCCCTGGTGTGTGACCATCTCCCTGAAAGAAGAAGCGATTGCTAGGCAAAGAGCCAGACCTCCCTACATGGCAAGATATCCATGCATGGTCTTCCTACATGTCCTGGAGATGGGGACTTGGGATCCTGCACCCGCGCAGCCCATGCCTCCTGCACACTGAGGCGTCTTTGTGCTCTGCCCTCGCCTTGGCGCAGCCTAGCCTACAGAAAACTGCCTGCAGCTGGCAGAATAGTTGGCACAATGGCTGTTATCCCACCTCCACTCCCCAGCTTGTGAGAGGGGAGAAAGAGCAAGGCTGTATCTCGTGTTCTGAGTTATTGCACTACCACCCCCCCCTCGCTGTGGTGTCCAAGCGACACAGTCACCTGTGCATACAGTGACAACTAGCTGGAGCCATTAGGCCCTGGCAAACCTCTACACACTTTGGGAGCAGAAACTTAGGGAGAATGAAGCAGTTTAGCTTTTTTTTTTTCCTCTAACTTCTAGAGAAAGGCATAAAGCCCACAATGCTTGAGCCACAAAGACTAAGAATCTGCCATCCACCTAAGCAAAACTGGTGCTGAGCACTCAAACCTCCCCACCACCTTCCTGCGGAATCCTTCACAGCCATGAGCTCCCGGCTGGATTTGGAGGGCATGGTGCAGTCATTCATCGTAGCAGTGAAAAGCTGCCTCTGTGTGCAGAGTATTCTGACTGATGAGGACTCAGACCTGGTGAGTCTGGCTGCTCCCTGCCTGGCCCTGTCAGCCTGACTTGCTACAGTGCACACCAAAAGAGATGCAAGGTAATACTCTAAACAGGAGCAACCTGCTGCCTCACCACAGACCTTTGATCTCAACATGTATTTTATTAACCTCAAAGCTATTTCTGGACAAGATGTGGGCACTGAAGCCTCACTTTTTAAATTAAACATTCTTCTTTCTCTCTTTTAGAAGAGAAGAAAGACATTTAATTTCTTATATTAATTTCTCCAATAAAGCACACAGTACTTCTCAGCTGATTAAGTGCTGTGCCACTCTTTGGCAGACAGCACTGTTGTGTAATTCCAACCTGTTCACATTCCTCAGCTCTCCTTCTGAAATGCCAAGATTTCCCTTCCTTGCCAAATGACAAAAAGGATCAGCCAGCTCAGAAGTGGTTTTAAAATAATTGCAAGTACTTAAATGGCAAATAGAAAAAACCTCTTAGTCAGAAAAAGCACCTGTGACCAGTGCAGAACCATATTCCCCAGCAGAGCCCTTGTTCAGTTTTGGCCTGTTTTGAGTGATTCACCTGGTGACTTCTAATGTTAATCTGTGAAATAATGAAATCACCACGCTGTTTCACCTCTGAGAGCTGCAAAAAAACATAGAGCTTTTTGCAATGCTACTTGGATGAGAGAGGGGCTATGGTATTCTGGATGTTGCACGCTGAAGATCCATCATGTAAGGCTCCACGTTAGTGCAGTGTCCCTCAAGGAAGCTAACAGGTGGTACAGACAGCAGTCATGTCAAAGTTGAGGAGCGACAGAGGTTTCCTGTGGCACACAAGTTTTGAAGTCCCTGGCTGAAGGAAGAAAAAGTATGTCACTTGCCTTACCTCCACCTCCATGAGCTCAGTACTAGCTATGTCTACATATTATTAAACTTCATTGATTCATTGCTTCCCAAAGTTACGAGGTTTTCTGACAACCTTCCTGACTTCAAAATTTTCCTCTGTAATCACAGAAATACAGCAGGATGGCATCAGAAGCCAGGTATGAAGGACTATCTGTTCAAAAGCCTTCTCTGTGACATGCAATGAACATGTAGGGACACATCTGACGTAGACACCAAAAAAAAGGGTTACTGTATAGAAGCCAGCTAGGACCTTTCACTCACCCCTGTACAGAACATGAGGACTTTCCACTGAATGGTGAAGATGAGAAACTGGACAGTGGAAGAAGCCCACAGACCAGGACTATGTGCAGTGGAGACTGAAGACCTGACCAGCCAGGCCATGGCTCCAAGGACTGCACCATGTGTAGTAGCTAACTGGACATTCACACCAGCAAAATCCAGTCCAAATCCCTTCTGCTGCCCCACCTTTCCAAAGGGAGGCAGAAAACAAGGAAACCTCATCTGAGTGCCCTTGTAGTGCAGACAGCGGGGGACATGAGCTCTCTCCTCTAAAACAACAGTGACAGGGTGCTCAGAGGAGAAAAAACTGACTCACAAAAAATCTAAAGTAGAGCTCATTACATTCCACATCTCCCTGAGGGACCTGATTGCTTTTGACTCTCATAGTGCGGGAGGCAGAAAAGGAAACTTGACCTCACCCACAAGTAGGAATGTGGCTTATCACTCACAGTATCAATCCTGTGCTTGATTTATCAGCACTACTGTGCATCCAAAACAGCACCCATCTGCATGAGGACAGTGTAAATAAGGGCATCTGGCAGAGTCCAAAGCTGCCTTTTAACTTCAAGACACCTAGTCTTTCTAGCAGGCATCAGTTTCGCAGAAAGACAATAATGTAATACCATTTTTATAATAAGCTGTGTTACTATAATCTCTGTGGTTTCACACCCCATTATTATTCTTATGTAGTTAAATGATATTTAACTTCAAGGGCAATCTCAGTCATCTGCTCCAAACCTATTTATATACAAGTAAATTTCAAGCAACAATGCCACTGTCAGCCAAAAAAAAAAGGGGAATATCTCTGTATTCTGACAGTTTTGCTTTTCCACAAGAAAAAAAAATGAGAAAACCAAAAACAAAGAGGAAAATATTTGCAAGTTTGGAATGAGAGTCCAGAATGAATGTCAAGAAACTCCCAGCAGACATAACAAAAAGAACCTAAGTGTTTTCTTTTTCTTTATTTTTTCCCCCAAAGGCTACATTAAAATAGGCATTTTTTTTTATCAAAGCTTTTGGGGTTTTCCAGCACACTGGGATCAATACTTCCTCTCCAAATACTTGGGCAATGAGTCACTGATCAAATGTCAGCCACAATTTATTCATTGTGCAATGTTCTGATCTCAATGCAAGGCCTGCACTGAGAATATTCCTAGACTCACTAAGAGCCTATTCTGGTATTTCTCCCTCTCTAAATTGCTTTTGTTTTTGAATGTCACCAGAGGTTCTTAGTGGACACATGCAGTCAAAGCAGTTTTCTTAAGACAGTCAGTTGTTTACTAAATAATTCATCAGCTGCACAAAAGCCAAAAAGGGACAGAAAATCTCCAGCATGAAACAGCACTTCTATGCAAATGCGTGTTGCTCATACCCTTCAATTTCTGGAAGCAACTGGTGCTTTGCACTGAGCTTGCAGAGGCTGCAGTATGCTCAGCAGCTCGCTCTGGGGATTCACGGGGGGCCAGAGGGGCAGGTTGGTGTCTGCAGCTATATGAGTGACCTAGCTGGGAGTGGGCAAGCTGCAGACCTCCATGCCATGGGATATTGGTTGCTAAATGTTGATGTGTCTTCCTCAGCCCTGCCAGCTCTCCAGAGCATCCCTTCCCCTCAGCATGCTGCCGTAGAGCTCCCATCCTGTTCTCCCACCCCAACCTGTTCTGACCACAGCACTGCTTTTTGAGGGTCCAAGGGCAGGGAATAATTTTCTCCCCTGGGGACAGTAAAAGGCAAGTCTTCTGCAGATACCTGGTGCCTTGGTTCCTTGTCCCTGGCCAACCCATTTTCTGCCAGGGTGGAAGAAGCAGTGAGCTGTGCCAGGAAAATAGCTGATGTTCTCCCTGTTGGAGGAGAAGCAGAGACTGACTGGAAACCATCACTGACAGACAATACTACTGTGTTCTCCCACGACCTGGACAATTCTGGGGATGTCTGATTGTCTGCTCCTGGAAAACCAAGCTGTTCCTTGAGCAATGGAAATTACAAAGTGTATTTTCCAGTGTGTCTCCTGTGTGGGTTCAGTTACACCTAACACAAGCTCTCTCCTCAGCAGGAGAGTGAGTGGAGACTTCTCTGTCCCCCTCCTACTATGCAGGATTGCAATTATCGCTGAGATCTCTCCTCCTCTGTCAAACTGTGCTGAAACTAGTCAACAGATTCAAAACATGTTGGGACTGCTGGGACACACACACCGTTACTGCACAACCTTCATTTTCTGAGGAAATCAGTCTGAAAATGTCTCTCTGCTCCTAAGCAAGCATAATGGGTCCATCTCTGTCTCTTCACCTTCGTGGTCCTGTCTGGCTGTGCAGTTTCTCATTCAGTTTGCTTAGTTTACTGCTCTGTATTTAATTTAAAGAACTAGTGTTACTAAAATTATACACGTAGTGGTATTTGCAGCTGTAATTGCATTAAAAGGAATGTGCAATTTTCAGTCACAAGGGATGGGGGGTGAGAGTGGAGAGAAAGAACAAGACCACTCCAAAGATTACTAGTAATAGACATAAACCTGGCTTTGATTTAGCCAGCATCAGCCTGATGTATTTATAGATTTTCAATTACATATATCACAGTCAGCCTGAAATGCATTCCTAATACTGCTTTGGAATTTAAATCACTGCCTTACTTTTTTTCTTGTCTGTTTCAAGTCTGAGCACTTTAGGGAAAAAAAAAAAATAAAAAAAAAAGGAGAAGAGGTAATGGTGTTAAAGTGGCCAGAAGAAGCAAGTATCAGTTTTCTGTGCTATTGAGTTGCAAAGGTAACAAAGTACTGCCATTCAACCCATTAAGAAATTAAATTTGGACTGGCAGTTTGGAACGGATTTTTATGCAGCACTCAGCACTTTTCTATACTAAGATTTGTTCTGGAACAGCTACTCCTGATGGTCCATTCCATGACAATGCTTGCTCCAGAGCAGACTAGATTAAATTAGCATGTTTAGGCCAGCATGAGAATGGCTCATGCAGAGGGAGTGAGCCACAAATCACTCATTTGCTTTATGTTAATCCCATGACATTAACCAAATTAATGTTCCTTTGCAGACAAACATTTGTTCTTTGTCAGCACAGGAACATTTGAGGAAATTAATTCAGAATAACTTTGAAAAGGGATTTGTTAAATTGCACTAAAGCCCTATGACCTCAGTTTAGTTTAATTGGGCATTAATTCGCTTAACTCAATTCTTGTCCTAAGTCAATTAAACTCAGCAGAATTATGACCCTTTCAAGTCTGAAAGAGAATGCCCACACAGTGCTCTCAGCAGTTCAATTAAAGCAAGGGAAATATACACCTTTTGTTTAATTTGGGTAATTTTTCTTCAGTGTCCTGTGCTGACAATTCCTCTGTGGTGGCCCAGCAAGACCAGAGTCTCACTGACTTGCAAAGGTCATAAGGATTTGACACCAGACCTACAGCTCCCACCCTTGCTGCATGCTATCCAGTGCTCCAGCCTTCCTTCCAGCATTGTGCCTAATACCATGGACACCCCTCAGGGAGGGACTCAATGGTCCCTTCTATTTGTACAGACATTAAACCACTCTGAGCTCACATAGGACTATTCAGAATAACTCAGTAGGGCTATTTTTGCCCTAGATACATGGCATCATGGCATCAGCAGACCCTTTTTCTCAGGCAGTCTTTTCCACTGTTGAACAATTAATCAGGTCCTTTGCACAGGGAAGGTCTTAGTGACTTCTTGATGCATCCTTCTCCGTGACAGATGCAGACCGGACATTAGTTTTACTAGCAAACCTGTCCTAAGAAACACTACACTGAAGCCATAGTGTTTATTCCATCTGAATACTGGAGACAGTTTCCACATGTGGCGGGTTGCAGAAGCACAATCTTGACTTAGAGACCCTCTTTCTTTGTAGTCTGGCAAAGAATATTCCCACTCAGCTGAGTGTTTTTGATAAAAATGTTCTTTCCTTCAGCATGGTGCCCTGAGCTCAAACAAAGAGAAGGTGGTCTTTGGAGCACTAGCAGGAGTTTTCTTCCTGTTTTCTGGCCAAAGGGATTCTCTTTCTCCTTGTCTGTTCTTTCCTTTGCAAGTCTGGGATCACTTTGTCCCAAAAGCGAGGAAGAAATAAGTCATGGGCTCATTACTTAAGTCAAGAAAATACGTAAGTGAATGTAGCAAACTAAAAGAATTGAGTGACGTCCAATAGCTGCACATGCAATCACTGGATCCTGATAGTTAAAAGGTCTGAATTTTTGATCATTTTATCAGTAAATGTGATAAATTATCAGCTCTCCACCACCTGTACACATCTCAGTGGAAAAGGGGTTGAGGACATGGCTGAAGAACACCTTCAACAGAGGAGAAAGTATCCACAAAACTACAGAGATCTACAGGATGCATAAAATGCCCAAGAAGCTCAACACATTTAACCTGTCAGAGAGAAGTTAAGAGGCAATCTCAGCCCATGCAATATGAAAGAATGTATTTGAGATCAGGTCATATCAATGCAGCAGATAAGAGCACTGTGGGGGCTTAGAGTCAGAAATAGTTGTGAAAGAATGAAAATGAGCTAAGTAGCATCATGACAGGGAGGTTAACTAGCCATTGCTGTAGGAAATGGTTAAGTTTGTCTCTCTCTTAGGAATGCTCAACAGAACAAGGTCCTTTTCCACCCCTCAAAAGGCCTGGGAAGCAAGGACTCAACAGAAAGAAGTGCTAGAGCCTTGCTATACTTTGCCTTTGAGTCTTCTTTGGTGTCCAGGAAGGCACATTCTCATCAGACAAAGCTGCAAAAAACCAGCCCTGCAGACATGGAGATGCACAAAGCACAGAAGCTGCACAGAACAGCTGAGCCATACAAAGGGTGAACAACTGAAATAACTCCTTTCCTATCTGTTCCCAGTACAGGTTTTTATCCAACAACTTGTGGAAGTTTGGCAGCTCTGGAGTGGAACTAGGAAAAATAGAAGATAAAATCCAGCATAGGCATTTTGCTAAGAGCTTCTTATGAAATTCTCATTAATCATCCAGCCATTCCACATTCGAAACCCATCCAGAAAAATGTCTGCATTTTTTTTGTCTTGAGATGAAAGACAGAGAATGGTAATACCATTTCCTCTTTCCAAAAAGGAAATGGGAGGAGGGTTGGCATAGATGCGTGTAAGAGAACAGTGGCTGGTGGAACATGTCGCAGTGTCCTCTACAAGGATACCTGTGAGTAAATGTAGAAAAAGGTCATTTTCCTGCTGGCTGTCAAAGGGACTAACCAGACCAGCATCTGTATCGGTGAGCACAGCTCAAATGAGGGCAAAATCTCCCATTGACTGGCAACACTCTTCTTTTTTGCCTGCATTGTACATGCCCCTCCCCTCATAGTTGCGGCTATGCACCACCTCATTTCTCCAGCAGTTTGGCCTGACATGGCTTTTCAACCTGATCAGCACATACACAGTGACTGTGTCTTGCTTGTATACTCGCAGGGCCAGGGAGAGGCAGCTGAATTGGGTGGATGGAAATCTGGTGGAGGACAACACCACAAGGAGTCTGGGTATGAATCAGCCTGACAGCCATGGGTTTTAAGGACTTTTAGGGACTAAAATTTGGGTTTGCTCTTAGGTACTTGAAAAATGGCAACATGGAGATTTACAGACCCTTGAGAGAGGTGAAATATCCCAATTAAGGTTAGCTGCAACCTGCTCATTTCTTTGGAAAGCTTTGCTCTGCCTGCTTGTGATCCTGCACAGTGTGAAGTGAGCTGGTAATGTCCAAGGCAGCACCCTGGGAGAAGTCAGTCATTCATTACAGAGATCACTTGTCGCATGTCGTAGTTCTGCTAGGCTGACCAGCATTTTCAGGATGATCACTTCTCCACTCCTTCCTTGCCTGCACTGCTTCACCAGGATCTTGGCTGTTATTTGTTTGCCCTTTTACAATTTGTGGTTCTCATGCAAGGGTTTTCCTCCCACCATAAAAGGGTCTGCCAGTCGCAGCACTGGGAATGTCTGAGTAGGGGAAGGAGACAATAAATAGCAGAGTGCAAAGATGCCCTTTGCTTGAACTGACAGCTCAGAAATTTGAGCTGAAGTCAGTTTCTGCCAGGTTTACAAGCAGGGGCATCAGCCCAAGAACAGTAATTGTTTTAGATGTATATCTCCAAAGAACAACAATCCCAAAGGAGGAATTATCCTTCTCACAGAACATACAAGCACAGTACTCCATTGCATCAAGTCCATCGAGATTCAAGTCGTACTAAGCCTAGTTTCCCTGGTTTGCCTTTCTTCAGGCATTTTGCTACTGCAGCAAAATTACTTCTTCTCCACCAGTGATGACTTTCTCAAGAGTAGACATAAGGCCTCATGGAAAGCCAGAAACACACTTTGGAAACCTAGCCTTGTATCAGGCTTATTCTACCAACATATGCTCCAGGCTGCCTCTGGTGAGGAGTCGAGCTGCTGGTGCTGACCCTGGAGATTCAGGGTGTATTTTCAGCAATGTCATTCCTCCTCTCTCACTGCTCCAGCTTCTGGCACCAGGCAGTGAAGACTACAGGACAGCACCAGCTAAAGTCCTGGATGTGCTCAAATTTCTAAGTCTGGTCCTTGCAACATTTGGGCTTAAGGGAGTACAGTCTACATGCCTCAAGGCATGTCCAAGGCTGTCTCACCTTGCAGCAGATCTTCTTGACTCTGGATGTGTACAAGCCCATGCCAGTAAGGGTGTTCCTTAGTTGTTAGCACATTACACAAGGAGCTGAGGAGTGGTGTTCAAATCCCCTTTTTGCCTGGAGACACCTGAATCTGCAACCTGTCTTGCCCAAGGAACATATCTTCCCACCATGTTTCAGAGCCATCTCACAACCTTGCCCCTGCAGGCTGCTTAGCTTCACACAGTAGACTTAAGTAGCGAGTCACGTAAGAAGTAGGAGTGTCCTAACCAGTGAGAAAGTGGATGGAAAATGGCATACCATGCCCAGTGTCCCTCCTTCTTACTATGCCATATGCTCCTTTCCCCAGCCACCCTTTTTCTTCCGAAGGCAAACACTCACCTGTTTGCAGGGTGCAGCATAAGGTCAATACTTATGACTCCTCGAAAGCGCTATGCCTTCCCTGCAGACTTCAAGGTGTTTCTTAACAACTGGCTTCAGCACTCTGTGCTCAGGTGCGCTGGATTTCATGAATACTAATCTTAATTACCTACCTTTCTTTATGCATAGGGGGGAGCTTTACGATTTTCCGAGCTCGCCCCACTTTCCTCTCCTCCCTACCACTGTGCAGTAGCTGTTACAATGGCCATTCTTTTGCTCTGTATGAATAGCAAATTTTCAGTCTTGTGAAGTCATCAGCCCCAAGGAATTCTTGTGGTAGAGGATTTCCCAGTGCTTCAAAAAGGGCTGCCTTGCATCTGTTTTGAACAATAATCCCATATATTTGCAATAGAAAGATATATTGCAGATAATATGTACCATACATAATAGCTTTATCTATAGATAGATAGATGGTTATATATACTTGTATTATATAGAAATATATAGATAAATGTATATTTTTCAGTATTCTCTTGCCATTGGACTGAAAGCCAATGGTTATTTGCTGGCAAACCTCTGATTATATTTTTTCCCATCTAAATTTTGTCTTCATATTTGAAATCTGCACCAATTCCTGAAGATTAATACAACAAAGAGGCACTACTGGCAGCTGCAGGAGGACATTTTTCATCTAAATTCTGATAAACTTAAGTGCTGCTCATTAATTTTTGTGTCCCAGAGGAGTGCCTGGAGCCTGCAAAATAATTTCCTTCCAACAACTTGCATAAAATTTTGCACTGCACTTTGGATCCAAGCCAGGTTGTCAGGGTTGTTATTTATTGCAACTAGTAAAAATGATTCTCAGCTGTTTTAAGTCAGAGACATTCGAATGACTTTGGTGGAGCTGTGCTCGTTTGCCTTGGCAGTTCAGCAAATATACTGTAATAAGAACTAACAACGTTGACATATCAGCTACTGTCACAGCAGTTACCAGAGGATTTTGAATCACCCACAGGAGGAAAGGCAAAAAGGAGAAAGAAGCCTCCTTACAAAGACCCTGTGAGCTAGCTGCCTAGCTCAAGACTCCAACACTATAAGCCTCCATTTTAATGCACCTTTATGCCCACACACTCCCTTTTTTTTCAGTTTTTCATGTAATCCATTAAACCACTTGTGGCCACCAGTACTGATTAAACCCACCTTCTGTCACTATAGGGAGCTAAGGTCCCTCTTTGGGTCTTCGCAAACAAGAACTAAAGCAAAGCCAAGAAGCAGTTGCCCAAAAGAGAAGCTGCAATCAATGAAGGGGAAAGGGGCATCTGAGGCAGTGATGCTAATAAGCCCCATCAAACAGTGACAATTAAGAATCGTCAGTGGCTTGATGCACAGAAGAAACCTTAAGAGGCAGGCTATCATGTCCTCTGTGCAAATGCCTCAGGCTGTTTTAGAGGTGACTGCTGTCTGACATGTGAATTCATGCCAATTCAGTCTCTTCAGTGGAAGGTTGTCCTGGTTTGAGGTATCTGCTCTACTATATACTCTGACAAAGAGAAGCAGACATCTCTGAAAAAAAGGATAAAATTGTGGCCTGGTTCTTCCCAAATCAATTGGCTCTTCATCTCAGCCGTTGTCTACTTGTAGAAGGAGCACAAAATATTCACATTGTGCCTGGAGAAACATGAGATAAGCGGTGATATAAGCTGTGACCTTCAGCTCCTTGCTGCACAGAGCATTTGCTTTTGGGATGTCGGCTGGCTGGCAGACCCTGAGCCCTACCGGTCAACCTACACCTGAGCTGCACAAGGCTGGGAGATGGAACTTCTCTTCTCCCTTTGTGTGCTTAACTCCTGGTCTAAGCAAAGAGAAGCTGACACTGTGCCTTTCTAACTCTTGTGGGGTAGGTGGCTGACTCCACGCTTTTGCTGTAATGATCTCTCTTCACATAAAACCTTTCTCACCAACATAGCTAGACAATGATGTCATTCTTCTTCTCAAATAAACAGAGTTCCCAGCTCTTAAAATCAAAGGCAATCTCTTCTCATATTTCCCCTGAGCTAGATCACAATGTCTTCTCAGGCTGCATATTTGTGCCTGTTGTTATTTCTGATTGATTTTTAATGCATTGCATTTGATTCTGTGTTTCCACATTCATCCTGGCCACCTGATCAATGTGTTAAATAATAGAAAACTTGAGGTGACACACCCCAGCAGTAAGTCAGGCCTGTTAATATGACACAAACTTTTTTGTACCCTGTATTTTCTGACTCCAAGACCCTTTGCAGCGGCTGCAAAGTTTTGCTAGTTGATCAGGCCATTTATTGCTTTTGAGGTCTCTGCAACCTTTATGGGTCAAAGCTTGACTGGTGTAGTTCAGTGTGGCTCCATTTACTTCAGTTAAGTATCACAGGTTTCTGCCTACTGAAAATCTGGTCTTGCATCTTTTTCTGTCTCTCTTCTGCCTTCTCCTCAGAATGTCTATACGGACCACGGAGGCCAAGATTTTAAAGCCTGCTAATGGGCATTGGGTGATGAACCCACACCAATGTTAATGGGGGCAAGACAGCAAAATATCTTACCTGTTCTGCAGATTTCACCTTTAATGTTTAGCAAGTCCAGTGGATTGGTTCCTTTAGTGCAGCCATAGGGACTGATCCAAAACCATCTGAAGTCAAGACAGTTTTGCATTGATTTGGCAAGTTTCATAACGGTCATGATGAGCTCCTCCCAGTTTGATGACTTCTGCAGATCTTTATGCAGCACCCACAGAACTGCCTGGCTTCTCATATACTGTCTCTTTAGTAAGAATTTGACGTGCTGGATGCTATACTCCTGACTCAGCAGCTATCAAGCGTTTTATTCTCTTTCCCTTTTTAATGTTAAAAAAATAATAATCAATTGATTGTAGCTCATGTTTCCACCTTTTATTTCACTCCTGGAGGTTAATACCAATGTTATTGGAAGAGCACATTGCAGAGCCTACTTTTCTCTTCTGGTGTTATTTTTATATACCACTTTTGATCTCAGGAAACATTTTCATCCTTGCTCTGCTGGTGTTTAGTAATATTTTAACTAAGGCTTCGGCGCACATGATGGCACATGCTGTTCATGTGAAAAGAGGGGAGTGGAGTAAGTGACAGTGGAGAGGCCACAGATCAGGGCAGAGATCAGGATTTGAGGTAGATATCATGTGTGTAATGGCACAGTCTGGAAACCGGGCAGAATCATAGGGAAGTGAGGAGAAACAAGTAAAACTAGAACATAATGTCATCAGGTTTTCAGAACTTCAGATGGAACTGCTGCTCTCGTAGTCCCACCAGCTGAGGATCACCTCTGCTGGCTGAACAGATGCTGTCAGAGTGGACCCAGAGAGTCCTGTAATGGCTTGTGCTTGTGATTGCACCTGACTTTATGGCAAAGGTGCTCTCTCATTCCAGATCATGCTACATAAATTCAGAATGAAGCAGCCTCTTTCCAAATCCTTAGGGTTTAAACAGGTAAATAGTAAGAAGGGAAATAAAGCGACAGACCTAGCTGTGACAAAGGGCCTCAGAAATGTGTACTGACCCTCTGGTACTTTTCTGATAGAGACAAATATCTGTTCCTCAACAAGCTCAAGAGCACTCAGGCCTCTGTCCATGTGTCCTCTCTACTGGGGAATGGTGAGGTTAACCCTACAGTGAGACAAACGTTCCTTTAAGGGGTCTTGGTCAGGTTTACTAAATTCAGGTCATACCAAGCGAAACAGATGACTATGTTCTCGTGCTCTGAAAGCAATGCATGACTTCCAGGGGCATCTCCGAGCAGAATAACTGCCAGTAAGGTGGGCCTGCCAAATACAGGCATAAAATGTGCCACCTGTGGTTGGAAGTGTGGGTGCGGTGCAGTTGGACATGCATCAGGGAGAGGGACAAAGGACCTTCTCTATTTCTACTCCAAAAGCCTCAGGGCTGAGAAAAAATTCCTTGTATGTGGTGCTTGTGGGGGGACACAAAACACCGTGTGACATGAGGCAGCCAGCTGGCTTGCTGAGAGGATCTTCATCTTGTCGAGCTTGGCTCAGCCTTAAGCAGCAGGAAGAAACGGCGACACCATTTCCCAGAAGTTTAGCTGGCAATAGCAGTGATTGCAAATGCTTAGCAAAGTGCCTTTTGTCACATTTTGCTAACAAAGCAGGGGTCAGGTCCCTCTGCCTCTTGGGATATAAATATCTTAATTAGATCTTTGAGAAAGAGAGGGGGGAAAAATCTAGAAGCCTGGGAGATATTTTATTATTTCTTCTTTATTTTTAGTATTAAAAGTATAACTCAAGTAGTGCTGGCACCAGGATGCATAATCCACTTAGTAGGGCAGAGAGGGCTCTTGAGCTGTACCACAAATGCATCATTTGATAACAGTAATGAAAAAGACAGCAATCTGTATCTGCAAATAGCATTAGAGCAGAGTTGGTTTGGGGACCAAAGGAAGCTGATGCTGAATTTATGAGGCAGACATCTCAAACACTTGAGACCAGTACTTTTTTTTCTTTTTTAATAATTTGACCTTTTGCTTGGGCCACCTCTTAGCCCTATAGTCAAAACAATTTAGTCAAGAGAAGCTGTGGAGTGAAGTGGGCCTGCCTTGCCTCATGGTCTGAGTGGGACCAGCCAGCTCCTGCTCATTTACCCTGCCCTGCAGGCCTTGCTCCGTTGCTGCATCTCCTCATGGTGCACATGCTCTGAGATGCACACACCACATGGATTCATGCCTGCAGTGTCTGCCACTCAGCTGGGGCTCAAAGAGCTACAGGGCCAGACAGGAGAGACCCCATCCAACTAAGCACCAGACAGGATCTTCTCCAACAGA
The DNA here is from genome assembly GCA_008658365.1 of Alca torda. Taxonomy (NCBI): domain Eukaryota; kingdom Metazoa; phylum Chordata; class Aves; order Charadriiformes; family Alcidae; genus Alca; species Alca torda. The sequence continues at coordinate 52,607,949 of CM018101.1, read as the reverse complement.
GATGTCCCATGTAATCTTTCTCCATCCCATTTCACACTACCCATCACATGGCTCCTAAAAGCAGCCTCCTAAAGGAGGAGTAAGCGTGTTGGAGGAAATATGTGGGATCTGCAGGGAACAGGCACGAGTAAGAAAAACACATAAGAAATGCTCTACCACTGATGCACAGCAGTCTTCCTGGCCAGCTGTGGCAGTAGGAAATGCTGCTTAGGGAGAAGACACAAGCCCATCCACTTACATGCGTTTCTCCATTTCCTTTGTGCTTTGTGTTTCCTTTGTGTTTCCTTGTCTGCTGTGACAACCTGCAAGTTCCATAAATTCTCTTCCCCTCGTATAGAAGCAGCTTCTTTCTTTTCTGTTTTAAACCAGTCCCCTTGGCTCCAGTGTTGCAGGATTTGATGAGCTAGGGTTCCACTTTAAGTTTGCCCTCCACTTTACTGATTTTGCACGTGCCGGTCTCATACCCTTCAGCCCAGTCCCAGACTAAAACCTCTCAGCTTTTTTAGTGTCCTTGAAAGTAGCTTGTCCATCTCCTTGGTCATTTTAATTGCTCTTTTCTTTCCGTTCTCTGCATCCAGCATGTCTTTATTGGAGATGAGAGGGACAAGACCTGCACTGTCTGCTGAAAATGCAGGTGCATCAAGATTTTCCCATTCACACCCTTTTCCAGCTCTTTGATGAACATGCGGAATAAAACTGGTGCCAACACTAATGTCTGCAGGATCTTCCACTAAGCCCCATTAGGCAAATGGGGCAGTATGCAACTTCACAAAGCCATACTGGTTATTTCTCAATACACTGTGTTTATCCATATGCTGTGTGACCTTAGTCTTGACTGTAGGCTTTTATCATCTTCTCAGGAGTATAAGTCACCCATTGGTTGGTAGTTCCATCTGACACCCTTGCTCTTTGCAGGGACAGATTATGCACTTCAAGCAACAGATCTGCAGGTTCACACCTAAGTTCCCACTCAGCCTTCCAGTGAATGCCATCTGGTCATAGGAACTTGTTAACATCTTATTAACCACAGAGCCAGACACTTCTCAGTCTTTCAGGCTCCTGACATTAGTACAGACCAGCACTTGTAAATTTTGCCTTTGCTCTGTGTCCTGGCACATGCCAAGCAGCCAGAATTGCAGGTAAACTAATTTTCTGGGTGATTGTGCTCTCTATTTCTCTACTGATCCTTTCTAAGATACAATAATTGTTAGTTACATCCACCTTGTAGGCTATACCAGTATGAACAAGGTACTTTTTCCCAATGCAGAGTAGACATACTCCTCTATGGCCTTTCTCCTTTCCTGTGCCAGCAGACAAGCTTCATTATTAAGACGGATAGCCAGTCCTTTCTGCATGGGTTCCTCTTCTCCTGAAAGGTTTCCCAGATCCATACCACCTACCTCTTCACGCCATCACCTACCTCATCCACAATTTGAGGGTCTGAATTTCTGCCCTGACTCCTCAGCCTCACACAAGGCAGGGGATTTCAGACAGTGCTACCACGGAGATCACAGCCCCCAGTCTCCAGTTTTGGCACTGAAACAGTGAAGTTCACATCCCAAGGCAAGCCTGACTTAGAGAAACAACGGTTCACAGGCAAGGCCCATTGCAGTGCTGCAGAGGGATCTGCCTCACAATGACTGGGTGCTAGTGATGGCCCAGGAATTCTTGATCTGACCCTGCTGATGAAGGTCTTACCTCGTAGATACTCTCTCCATTCAGTGCTTTGCATCTCCTAAAAGACTTCCTTGATTTTTTTCAAACACGCCCCTGAGCCGTCCTGTCTGAGATGCTTGTCCATAGCAGCTGGAAGGGAACCTTGAGCTTTCTTCTGCTGTGTGAAGACTCCCAGAAGAATGGCTTATGGCCTCTTCAGCTCTGTAGCTCTTAACATCACAGATCAGTTTAACAAGATTGCTAGCAAACCTTAGGAGAAGAGCTGTGATCTGAATGGGCTCAGACAGTGGAGCAGGGCATAACTCAGTCTTTCTTTTAAAGAACACGGGGTCCTGGCAGGACCCTCAAGGCTCTTGAAAAGTTTGGGGACTGGGACGAGGTAATTTTTTAAAAAAACATACCTAAATGCCAAGCCTTTCACTCGCATTTATTTCTGTGAGTTCTTCCTTACACTCTGTTAATAAGCTACAAGATGACATTGCATCTCCAGGAAGTTGTCCGAGCCGTGCAGGCTGCACAGTGCAGCTAAGGAACCCTGGGGGTCACAGAGAACAAACTCCTTCAGCAGGGTAATGACATGGGAACACAGGAGAGCTTGTAGGGACAGAAGAAGGGATGAATCCTGGAGAAACAGGGGAAAAGACTGCCCTCAGGACAGAAAGGCAACTGCAGCAGCAGAATTAACTGATAAGTCCTACCTTCCCACCCTGCTAAGGTACTGGCACAGGAAAGGAGTACAGACTTGCATGCTTAATATAATCCCAAACTGGTTTTATTGCTGATCTGTTTAATTTTTCTGTTCTACTGGTGGAAAGCTTACTTGGTCCTGTCCTTTTGCTAACCTGAAACCAGGTTTTCCTGCTAAGCAACTGCAGAGTGTCTTGCATGCAGGAGGGCTGCCTGTGGTTCTACATGGTCTTGCAGAAGACACAAGCTGAGCCAGCGCTGACTGTGGAGCGGCAGAGCTACAAGCTGAAAGCCATGAGAGAAGAAGAGGAGAGCTGGAGCACCTAGCAGGAACAGCTAGTCAAGTGCAAATCAGCTACAGCAAGCATCAGCATTTACTTGCCCAGGAAGACAGTAAGCAAGTCCTAAGGTGTTACTGATGAGAAAGAAGAAACCTGGTGGTTTATTGGCTGTGCTAAAAATATATATCCATACACACTGAAAAGGAGTGGTCTCTATGGTACTTGGTTTTCTCTGTACTATCTTTCCCTTTCCTCTCTTTGATAAACTCATGTTTGTTAATCCATGCTTTTAAAGGGGAAAAGTTAGGTCATTGAGCACCAGACAGTTTAAATTTGACCTTTTGTGTTTTAGTTTCACATTCTTTTATTATAACCACTAAAATTTAAAAAGCAGCCATTGCTGCTGCAGTGAAGTCCTGGTGAAAAGCTCCCATATGCTCTATACAAGACCGTCAGCTGAAGTAAAACTATGTGTTTCTGCTAAAGAAAGTGGAGAAATTATTTTTCTCATCCTCAGCCGCTGAAAATAAGTCACTGCATTTTTCAAAATGCAGTGCGTGTGTTCTCTCTCTGCCTGGGAGAAGGAAAGGCCATACCACAGGGGAAGTCAGGGTTTCTCCTCAACTTGATGTCCTTGAAACTTGTGCTTAAAAAAAAAAAAAAGAGAAAAAAATACCAATAAAGAAAGAAAACCTGGTGTTCCCCCATCATCCTGTGATTCCAGGAGCTGGAACACTGCCTCTCATCTTCTGGCAGTACTGAACTATTTTATGAACTCCCCACCCATCAGCCCAGAAATAGGCCATGCTAGGAAGTCATTACCATCTCACATTTCAGTAAGGTGTGGGCCAGGAAGGTGTCACCTCTGTCAGAAAAGCATAGGAAGGCGTATTACTTGTGGTCAGCACCTCAAATACGAGGGCTGTATAGGAATATCATTACTGTCCTCACCATGCTGTGGCTACACCTTCCCTGGGAATCACCCTTCCCGCACCAGTTCTCACAAGTGTAGCGCACATGGACACAGGATTCTGATTACTTGGAACATATGTTTAGCTTTGCCATTTATTGGGCTTGCTTCACCCAAAGCATCTCCAGAGCCACCAGGTGGATGGCACAGAGGGCTCCTCCTGGCTGGACTGGCTCAATGACACATGCCACCATCAGCATCTCAGGATGCTTCACTTGCTGCCGTGAGGGCAGCAGGGCTGCCTGCGGCATCACCTGCGTTTATTGCCCAGGTCTCTCAACAGCTCCGAGGAAAAACATATCTGCCTCTCTGGCAGAGCTCAGTTAGAGGGAACACCAGACCTTCCTCTTTTTACAAGCAGGTAGAAAATAAATTGACTGCTTACCTTTTTTTAAATTTATGTTAAGTGCAAACATGATTCGTTTTTCTTTATAAAACTAAATGCATTCGAAATTGCTTAAAATCAAGTCAGGTGAGTCTAGTCTAAAAAACTAGAGCTGCCATTTGAAGGGCAAAGGAAACCCTGAGCCAATGTAAATCTTTACCTGAGCCCTGGGGAAGAGGGTGTTTCAAAAAGGTGAAGTCAGCTTTGGAGAGCAGTCACTTCCAAAAGTGCACAGAGAATATTTTCTTCATTCTGAAGCACTTATTTGGCTATTCAGAGCTGAGAACTGGAAGGTAAAAGGAAGGGCAGAAAAGTTTAATTTTCCTCTTCTAATCTATGAATATAAACAAGATGTAAAATGAGATTTATTACTGTTAAAATCTTGAAGGTCATTATGACCAGGAGCTAAATTCAAATCACTGGCTAAGGATCATATTACTTATGTTTAATAAATGACTTTTAGTTTTAAATGTTTTGATAAACCTTCTCTTTTGCAGTATGCATATAGTACTTCTATGTAATTACAAAGGAAAAAAAAAAAAAGAAATGAGATACCGCTCTCCACACATACAAACACCATGCAAAATCCCAGCTGAAATGCTGTTTGGGAGATAACTGAATCCCATCTCTCTTCCAGAAGCTGTTCAACCAAGATCACAAGAAAGAATCATTAACTAGGAAAAGCAAATGGGTCTTCATGAGCCTCCAGCACCATGAAGAAAGTAAAAATTGTTAATCCAAACAAATATATTAAACCTTGTAACTGGGTAAAGAATAGCTGTGGGTCCTGAGTGTATCCCCAACTCAGCCAAAAGATATGTTGGATTTTATGTGCAAATGAGAATCAGACTTTCTTTGAGGAGAAAAAATACCTGAAAGCCCACATATAGCCAAATGTAAGCAATAATTTAAATTGAAGCTCCCTGATTTTTTATTTAAATCATGATTAAACATGATGTTTTAAATCATCATGATAAGTAAATTTCCCCTCTTCTCGGGACTCTCCTTATTAAACTGACACATCTAAATTCTTAGTCAGAAAGTCTCAGCTATTAGTCAACAGAGGTCTCCTGGAGGGGAAAAAAAAAAGTTTAATCCTGCTTTCCCATCCCCCTTTTTTAAGTATTTCGATTTTCTTCTATTGATTCTGTTTTTATCACAGATACTGGGCTTCTTTGTCATAAGGGAAGTCACCTGCAGTTAAAATCATGGTAAGCAGAACAGAGATTTCCCAGAGCACCTGGTTAAGATATTTGTTAAGAAAACGCAGATGAAGGTCATACTTCACCTAGGTTTTTTAGGATCTGTGTCCATGTGAAGTCTCCCTCCCACTCAGCCATGCTTTTCTGGTTGCGGTTTTGTGGTGCTCAGACCAAACGAGACCCCAGTATACCTTCCCAAGCCAACCATGAGACTTGCGGCAGAAGGTTCCCCCTGCAGCCTCCTTCCTCCCACTGTCACCCAGCAGATCCCTGGTGCGGCAGGAGAGGACGACTGATTCTCGATTCGTGTCATCACTGCTTTGCACACCCATATCTTTGTTTGAGCAGATGCTCCACCGGTTCCTTGTGTGTCAGTGGGCGTGCAGATTTGTTTTCTCCAACAGCCACTTCAGCAGTCAAGCTTATCTCACCCTCTCTGCCTGATTTTGGGCACCACAATGCCCAGGCACAGAGAGCCAGATTAACAGCACAACACAACCAGTCCACCTGGAGACCCAGGCCCAGGTGCACAGCAGCAACAAAACACGACTTTCCATGGAAGGGGGGACAACTGCAGAGGTACTCCCGTGCCCACATGTTGTTGATGTCTCTAGGTGGGTTGCCAAACCTACAGGAATTTTTACCTTAGTGCAATATTGCCCTGGTCCATGAGGGGCCATTGCAGAAAGCCCTTCCCCATCCCTCACCCTGGTTTATTCTAACACAGCGCTCTTCTGAGAAGGTGCTCGTAAACACCATCAAGGGTGCTTCAGTCATCCTTGGTAATTCTTTTGAATTATTTTATATATGTCTGTTAGCAACCAAACAAGGAGGCAAACTCTCGAAGTTTTTCTTTCGTAACCTCTAATTGTCCACTGTTAGTTGCATTCTGTCATGCAGCTTCTGGTGTTTTGCTTTTTTTTGCTAAACATCCAGTATACTGGGGTTTTACTTCTTTTAAGTAACAAATAAGAAAACCCAGATGAGGAAACCCTGCTACATAGGAGGCATCTTTGTCATGCACTTGGAGTGTCGACACACTGCGGAGGCAAAGGGGTGATTGCCGGGGAGAACTCTGCAGATGACAGCGACACACAAGCAACCCCTGCACCCAATGACTGAATTGAGTGCAGGAAGGCAAAACTGGGGGTTTTGTCAACAATCAGGACACCACGCAGAAATGGCATTGTCCCTCCCTGTGCAGATCAGGAAAGATGGGCCAGACCTTACTGATCTAACCGCACAATCCTACCTGCTGCCGTAGGAAGTACTTTATCTGCAAATTAAACTTCAGAAATGTAGAATAAGGATCAATCACATCTCAATTTGATCCTGGGTGTGATATCAATATGAATATCATAACGTTAATAATGACACGTGGATTCTTCTTATAAAAAGGAAAGAAAAGTCATATAAGACTAAGTGCTTGCAAAACGGCACTTACCCATTTTCTTCATTTGTGTAAAGAAATGGTAGTATTAATATACCAATTCATATTCATTTAGTATTATAGTATTACTCCTGTAAAACTACTGATGTAGTATGATTTATCAATAAACTGCAGATAACTGCTGCTCGGGAGTAAGCCTAGATGTTTGTAAACACAGCCTCTCACAATGGGGTGTGTTAACAGTGTCGTATGGATTTGACACTTTTCTTTTCCTCCTTTTGTGCCTTCCTGCTGTCACTGACATTGTCATTTTGCATTTAGCTTACTGTGCAGGCATCCCAAAGAACCTGCAGTGGACTGAATGTGAATATGACCATTAGTTGCTATTTCTTGGAGCATAGTTCTTTTTAGGATGATAAGGGGAGGTCTACGTTCATAGGATCTTAGGTGTCACCAATGCTATTGAACTCAGTCCCGTGTTGTGTCAGGCAATGCAGAGCAGATGTATATCACAGACAGGACAGCAGGCTGCCTATGCCACGTACCCTCCACATGTCTCAAAATGCTTCCTGACACAGCCTAAAGGGCATATGGGCAGATTATAGAGTCACAAGCCAGTGCCCTGGATCCAAGAGAAACAGTAGCTTCAGGTGGTCCTAAAAGCAAACCATGCTCCATTGTACAGAGCAGAGCAGCAAGAACATCAGCATCTCTCCACAAATCTGTCCTGAAGGGAAAAATACCTTCTGAACATAAAGATTGGTGTTAAATCTGTCTGTGTTGCAAGGATGCACAAGAAGCATTCACAGCAATGTAAGGCTGATGCCATGTAAGTCCTGTCTTGACTACGGTCAGTTCCAGGAGTGGTGTTGGGGAACAGTAACATTCTTCACATCCTACTTCTGTAATAATCCTAGTTCTGTAATAATATTAAATTAACACACAGTTTGGTGTGAATTTGTAAATAAACCATAAAATGGTTCATGTGCAATTCACATGCAATTCACATGAACCATTCAAACAAAAAAAAAAACAACAAACAACCAAACCAAACAATTCAAGATTTCCTGAATTTGATACAACAGCAGTTTTCTCCTTTGCTGTACAAAGAGGATCTTGAAGAGACAGCAGTTCCATAAGTGCGGCACACTAAAAGCCACTCATCATGCCCACATTTGCTCAGGCTGCTTGCCAATGGGGTACCCCTGAAGTTCAACCCCTTCAGTCCAGAAGTCTGAACACTTAATTCACTTCTCATCGTCGTAAGTATTTGGGCACATCATTCCAATGACTACATGTCACGGGAAATTAAACAGAGCTTTGAGTATCTCCTTCAAAACATACTTGAGAATATTTGTGCTTCATGCAAGGGAGCATGAAGGATTCCCTGGGCTGGCAGGGCAGAAACTGCAAGTGACCACATCATAAGCCATTTCTCATATGAAGGACCATGTATTTTAATTTTCCTGCCCAATTCGTCAGTTGAGATAACCAAGCGAGGGCTAGTTCCTCTCACTTTTCAGGTGAACGAGATGCAGACCTCATACCCTGCTTTGGGGGAGGTTCAGCCTTTCCGAGAGGGATACGAGATAGCAAAGCGACGGGCACCACCAGAGGAAAAGCCCCGGAGGGGCCAGCTGCGGTGGGGGCAGCGGTGCCCTGCCTTGCAGTGGCACCTGGTGGCCCTGCGGGAGATTACATCCGCGGCGTGGGCACTCCCGCTCCCCGCCCCCGGCACAAGCAGCACTGGTGGGCTCGCCGGAGGGGTTTTGCCGGAAGGTTTTTTTGCTGCTCGGGGGGGAGGTGGGGGGGTGGTGTTAAATATTGTTATGGGTTCTGAGGATGCGGTTGGCTGAGGCATCATGGGTGTGAATTCAGGCTGATCAACACAGGATGTATTGACCATGAAATGCATCCACAGGGCTGAGTCAGTCCTGTCGTCTCTCAAGGTTATGTTGCCCCGTCTGTTAACGAGTATATGGGACAATTTCACAGCCAGTCCCGCTGCTGTTTGGGGCATTGGGATGCTGATGCACCAAACAGTATCTTGGGTACCCACAGTCACCCCTGCTCCTTGTGTCAGACCAGAGGACAGACTATCTCCCAAAATTAGGCTCCATCCATCCATCCATCCATCCATCCACCCTGGACACCTTTCATGCACTACAGCTGCCATCCAGCCTACATCAGGGCAGATCCCACAGCCTCCTCTGAGGACAGTGGGTCTGTCACATACCCGAGGACATATCTGTCCCCACCCTGCAGCAGGGAGAGAAGTCAGCTGCGGGTGTGTGGCCCTGCTCCATCACATCACCATTGGCTGTAGCATGGTGCCTGAGCTTCTCTGACACTCAGGAGCTGGCCTGCCAGTGAGCAAATCAAAGCCTTCACCGAGTAGTGTTCCCACCTGGAGCAAGAAAAAGGCCAAGTGGGCTGCAGTCTCGTGAGGCATGTCCCTGACTCAAAGGGTTTGAGATGGGAGCTGAGTGGGACAGGTCTCCCAGTCCCCCAGCAGCAAGTGGTTCCTGAGAAGGAGCATTGCCCTGGGCTGAGATTTCGGTGCCTTTTTTGGGAAGACACATTGCTGCCTCTCCTTTCCTCTCCATTAGCAGCCTGGCACTTGTTCCCAGTTCCTTTGCTCTTCTCCTTGGTAGACTCGACCATATGCACTCCACAGTGAAATGCTGCAAAATCCCATGTTGAACTGTGACAGTCTGAGTCACTTCTGTGCAGAGCCACAGGTAAGAGAAATAAAGGAGAAGTCATTGTGAGAGAGGGATGAGATTTGACCCCATGCTGCCACCAACTCCCTCTGCAGAAATGCTGTAACACCTTTGACCCTGTGAAGCACAGGCATATGTGGGCCAAGCAAAAAAAAAGAAAAAAGAAAGAAAAAAAACAACAACAAAAACACAGACAAAAAAACCCCAAACAAAATAACAACAGCAAAAATCACATGCAAAATATCTGCTGTTTTGTCCCCTTACAGAGAAATTCAAGCTCTCAAAACCAGACTTTCCAAGTGTCAGCATATTCAGATGTTTCTATCTCAGGTGTCGAATTCCTTAGCCTCTTTTCCAAAGATGTCTCTAGCAAGGAATACTCCAGCAGGACATCTGCTTGAGTCTGCAAAGAGCCTGGAAAGAAGTGCTGCCAAGGATAATCTCCTCTTGCACCTTAGCAGTAGATTTGGCCACAGATAGGGGAAATGCCCTCAGGAAGCTGACCCCCCTCCATGCAAATGAGGAACATCTTTCTGGTGGCTTTTCCCATGAGTACAGGTATGAATACCTTTACGTAGCAGCTCATGAAGAGGTACAGAACAGGTGCAGGACAGCTTCTGGCAGTTCTCCACTGATGCTGGAGTGGACTTCAAAGGAAAAATAGTGCCTAGAGGAGTGAAGAGACAAGAAGTCATACACACACTTTAGGCTGACTCACAGCAGGTGTATCTTCTTCTCTGTAAGAGTAAAAAATTCTACAGCCTTGCAGCTTTCCATAGCACCCAAATCACTATTGCTGTTCCTATAGAAAAAACTCTGGATGTCTCCCCCCTGCCCTCAGCAGCACCCCCAGAGCTGGTTTTCCATCCAGCAAACTAATTTTTCACTCTAGAGCAGAGCCCCTGTGCCAGGTAGCAGGCATGCCTTTTGTTCGGGTGGGAGAAGGGACACTGGAACAGCTGCAGCATGGGGGCATAGACACACCTCAGTAGCCCTGCCCATCAAAAGTGGCTGGCTCTGCAGTCACCACCACCCTCCCACTATGCCACCCAACATTTGCATTATCTACAGCCTTCTGTGTCCTCATGGTCTCACCAGCTCCCACACAGTGGGCCAGTGTTTTGAGAGTTAAAGAGCCCTTACTCTGAATTTCCACTTATACTATTCTGATGATGTACAGCAACTTCTGAGTAGGATTAAATTACATTACACTTACTGTAAGCCCCTTTGCAATGCCCTAGCAGCATGCACAGGGATTTAGGATCCAATGACTTATGGTTTCTTCATGCTAGATTCTCAGTTACCAGGTTATTGGACAAATTTCCCTGTGCTGTTGGATGTGGCTTTAATTAGTTTTGATTAGCAACCCTACTAGAGATGGTACAACCTGGGTCACAGCTGCACAACTGAGTTTGGCGTTCCTGTGAACAAAGTAACCTTTACATACAGAGGTGGGGACAGTGCATATGCGGCCTCCCACTCAGTGCAGGGATGGTGTGGCAGCAATTTCCACCACCCCTGGTGAGTTTTGACAGTCCTTCCTATGTCAGCAAGGAAAGACTGATGCTTCTCTTAAAAAAGCATTCTTAAAAATCCAGTAATAATAGCAAATCGTGTGGACAATGCCTTCCATCATCTCTGAGCTGGGCAGGCCCCAAAAAAGCGAGCTCGTGTTTGAGTGCTTGCTTCTGTTTATTTCCTTGACAATCTAAACCTACATTTAGGTAATGTATTTAATGGCACTTCCTCCCTTAATAACTATCACCGACCTCCTTGTGCAAGATGCAAGAGGTCTGCTTTAACACGTGCCAGCCACGAGCCGTATGGCGAAGTGCCATCAGGCAAGCGGTGCAAGGTGAGAATGTAACAAGGGTAATCCTGACTGTAGTTAAACTACACTTTAGTCGCAGCAGCTCCTTGCCTTCACCTGCATGTCTCCAGCTCTGTGGAAACCTCAGTTTTAGGCCTCTACAGTAGTGGGTTATCCCTCACAACAGGACCTGGCACTCCAGACCATGTCACAGGGGTGGCAGACATGGCCAACGCTGACTCCTGAGCAGAATTACTTCTTCATGATGCCATATGCACCTAAGCAGCAGCACCCCCAGAAGGCACATTCATGTCAGCACATCTAACCCAACTTGCCCTACTTTAAGAACAGCTCAAAGTTGTCTTCCAGAGGCTTTCAAGTGTGTGATCAGCAAGCTTAGCTCAACCTTCACACCTCTTGGCCACTATCTTCTCTGCCTCTACCAAACAATCCCCCAAAAAGCAAAACTATTTTATTCCAAAACACTGCTGGCAGTCATGGTAGCGAGGCTGTCCCTGAGGAGCACCCTTGCCCAGCAGGAGCCAGTACACAAAGCTCTTCTGCCTTTCTTGGGCGACTCCTCCCCTTATGGGGCAGGCTGACTCTGCCAAAACAAAAGCAAATCTTAATGCTGCCTGCCATGGGGCATCTTAAAAACAGCTCTGTGGTGACAACCAGCCATGGGGGAATGGGGCTAGCTCCTTTGCCCATACAGGCTATCCCTCTCCAACTTCACCTGAAATCCCCCTTTTGTCTTCTTTCTCACTCTCTCCAGTGAGTGACCATCAATTCCCACCAGAAGAAGTGCCCAGTTGGACAGGCTGGCCTTCTGCAGGAGTCTGAGCAGGGACAGGGAGCAGAGTCTATCAATGAGAGGGTGCTACAGCAAGGGGGCAGAGCCTCCCTTTCCTTTGGACCTGGCGCAGCCGCCCCAGCTGATATTTCAAGTTTCTTCTTCCTATTTAAAGAGTGGAACACAGTAAGCAAAAAGCACTACTGAGCACAGAGAGGAACCCTCCTCCAGTGATGATGGAAGAGCAAAGCTATCTTGCATGCCTGTCCGCCGTGCCTCAACAGCCTAAGGGTTTGGGACCAGCTTCTCTGTGGCAGGGACCCATTTGAAGCTGGAGCAAGGCTTTTCAACCAAACCAAAAGTGCAGTCCCTCTGTCACACCACCCTCTGAGTGACCTGCAACCTGCAGTGACAGTCAAAATGTTGTCCCTGTGGCCGCTGCCTACTGCCTGTATGCCTGGTCATGGTTTTGGCTATGGGCTTTGACTCCAGTCATTAGGCCAGACAGTCCAATTCTGACCTCTCAGACAGAAGAAGAGCTTTTTTTTAATTCTAGATGAAGTCCTTTTAGGCAATGAAGAGGTCTTTTCTGATCAGAGTTTGAATCTACTTCCATTATTATGGGGACTTTCGTGCGTACCGCTCCCACCCCTAGAATGGATTGTCTTGGGTTTCTGTGGTCTTTGCACAAAATACACGGCATGGAGAGAAAGGATGTGTTTTTGCTGACTCTGGGAAAATGCATCAGTCAGGAACAGTGAGTAATGGCTTTAAATGCAAACAACTGTTAGCAGAACATTCTACTGTATTAATAATTTACACTCCATGGAAAGTTTAATTTAGGCAAAGTAAGAGTCTTGTGGCATAGTTACAAAAGGCACACATGATCCTGGGGATAACGGATCTATAGCGAGCCTATGACTCCTCCTGAAGAGCCATACCCTGACAGCCACGTCTCTTGGTTTCATCACAGGCCTTGCAGTACAGTTTGTACAGTGTCTTTCTCAATGTGCCAATGGCTGGGACAGGGCTGCAGTACGAGAGCATTTCCTCATCTATATAAAGAAGGTATTCTGAGGCATACCCATGCTAAAGAAATGCCTGAAGCTGCAAAGTGTGCACACCAAAACATTCAGAAAGGTTGCCAGGAAAGGGGAAAGAAATAGTTATCTTCCAAGCTCGTGACCCTGGAAGACTTGCTGGACTATTACCGATCCACTGTCACTTCCACCTCCAGATTGCAGCCGCTGCACATCAAGCTGCCTCGGACCCTGCCCTGCCCCAAGGACCACATCAGCCAGCGTCCACCAGAGGCCCAAGGACACCCCACCACCCAGGAGACACATGCCAGTGGGCCAGAAGGACCTGGTTTTCTGCAGGCAACACACAGCATTGAAAGGGAGATTGACGAAGCTGCCAAGCAGCCCTGGAGCCTGCAGCAAAGCTGATCAAACAGAGATGGCTTTGCTTAGGCTTCCCTAAACCTACGTGCAGCATGTTTCAGACCTCTGAGCCTTACTGCCCCACTTACTCCTCCCAGCCTGGGGAGCCATGGGACCACAGACCTGAACACCCAGAGTACCCAGAGCCCAGGAAGGTTGCTCTCGGTCTGAAGGCCCTCAGAAAGCAACATGCAGCCTCTTGCCATTTAATGTGGCTTTTTGTGTGTAGAAGACTACCAGACTGGCAAGTCAAATGCTGCAGAGGTTAGAGATGCCAGGTGTTTTCCCTGCACCTGGGCAGAATGACACAGCCTCTGGCTAAGTCTCTTTCAATGGTGCTTTTCCCAGACTCTCACCCCATTCCAGGTTCAGGATGGACAGCAAGTGAAAGGAAGGAGGAGGAGAAGGTAACTAATTTGTGTGTGTGCGCAGTTTTGGGATGGGACTGGGAATGCAAAATGGATGGGGCTTCATGGGCTTGGTGGTGCCCCAACTTCCCATAGTATTTCAGGAATTAAATGTTTTTAATTCCCATGTTTTTAAAAAGGCCAGTTACACAAGTGTTCTTGATTCTGCTTTAATTTGCAACCTTAGCAATCTTCAGACAAGTTTTTCCCTGCAGAATATATGTATGTATATTAAACAAGATTGCTTTCAAGACATTTGATTGATCAGATGCAAAAGAGCAGTCTCTACACCCTGTCTTTTTCCAAGGCCAGAGAGTTAAGAGATCAGCAAATGGCTGTAGGTTTTTAATAATTAATTCACCAACCCTGAGTTTAGGAAGCATACTAGAAACAAGGTCTGCACATGAGGGTTCAATAACAATGGTTTAAAAACACTTAAGAGGGGAATGTCAGCCAGCAGGACATAGCAGCGTATGTCCACACCACCCCATGCTACCTGCCCTTCCATCCTTCCTGCTGCTGGAGAAAGTGCTCCTGTGAAGGGTAATACAGATGAGCTCTCTCTTTCCATTAATTACACAGAGGGAGCCTGGCTGTAGTTAAAGGAGAGCCTGTTTTTTGAACAGTCTCCACAGATCTGTGCCGTATGTCAGCTACCTGAAACCTCCCCACCATTCATCTCATGCATATGCAGTAGTGACACACTTTCCTATAGAAGCACACAGCCCCCCTCATTGTATTTCATATTAGGCTAACGCCGCACTGCTGACAAAACTGAGCATCACGTGCTTTGCAAGTGTGCATTACCAGCGTCAAGATCCTTGGCTTTCTTTAATGCATGCCACAAGGAAGCATTTGGCTTTGTTTCTCTGTAAAATGCTGAATGAGGGAGGAAAGCTGGGATTTGACCTCTGAGTCAAAGCCCACAATGCACAGTTGTGCACCCACAGCATAGGATGGAGGCTTGTCTTGCATTGAAATGAACACAAAGTCCTCCTTATATTTCTTTTCTCTAATCACTTCCCCAGTCATTGGCTTGCTGTTCATTTTCTGGGGTAAATTCTCCATTGTTCCTCTAACGTATGCCCAGCACAGCAGTCTCATATGATCTGCTCCCACCCGTGTTAACACCCCCACCCCATCAAGCCCTCCTAAAGGACATGAAACAAGGCAAGTGTCTTGGCTGTCAATGCTAAGGAGATTTTTGAAGAGTAACAAATACGCAAAAATGAACCAATTTTGGGAGAAACAGGTTGAGTGGTCAGAGTCCAGAGAAGGAAAGAAATTTTGAACCTGAAGTCAGTGTGCACTGGGATCAAAGCGATGTGTCAGGAGTGCCCCCATCACTGGAATGTTGCGGGAAGGTACAGAAGAGGCAGAACATGGTAGGTGAAGGATGGGCCCAACTGCGCAGCACTCTGCCATGGCACAGGGGATGCAGCTGTCGAGGGCTTGTGAGGAACGGTCAGGGGATAAACTAACACCAGGGGTGGTGTGGGGGCATCCCCTACGGACCAGCTCACCAAGAGGTGAAGCAACTCCTAGACAGTTGTAGGAAGCCTCATGAAGGCAGAACCAGACATTCCCAGGGGAGTTTTCCCACCAGCAACAGCTTCTGGAACAGCCAGAAGCACCATCAGGGTTGAGCACAAGCATCCAGATCCTAGAGAGGACAGAGAGGAGGCTCAGGCCTCTGACACAGCAGAAGTGAAGTGGAAAAATGTGAGCAAATGTTTGCAGTGAAAAAACATCCACCTCATGTTTTGTTTCCCTACACAACCAGATGCTGCAGAGGAGAGGCACAAGGGCACAAATACATCAGGGAGAGCTAGTGGAAGGAGGTGGCTGGAAGTAAAGAGGCCAGGGGAATGCAGTAGGAGGGGTAAAAGCAATCCCTGCTCCCATTTGTATGTGCTTCAGTCCTGATTTTCCTCGGGGAGAGGGAAAAGGAAGACCATGTCCAAGGCTGACTTCCAGGGTCGCCTCTTTCCCCAGGCTCTCCCAGCCCCACTGCGACTGCTGCAGATTCCCAGAGACAGAATCACAGAATCACAGAATGGTAGGGGTTGGAAGGGACCTCTGGAGATCACCTACTCCAACCCCCCTGCCAGAGCAGGGTCACCTAGAGCAGGTTGCACAGGAACACATCCAGGTGGGTTTTGAATGTCTCCAGAGCCAGAGACTCCACCACCTCTCTGGGCAGCCTGTTCCAGCGCTCTGCCACCCTCAGGGTAAAGAAGTTCCTCCTCATGTTTACATGGAACTTGCTATGTTCAAGTTTGTGCCCATTACCTCTTGTCCTGTTGCTGGGCACCACTGAAAAGAGCCTGGCCCCATCCTCCTGACACCCACCCTTTAAGTATTTATAAGTGTTGATAAGGGCCCCCCTCAGTTGTCTTTCTTCCAGACTGAAGAGACCCAAATCCCTCAGCCTTTCTTCATAAGAGAGGTGTTCCAGTCCCCTAATCATCTTCATAGCCCTTTGCTGCACCCTCTCCAGCAGTTCCCTGTCCTTCTTGAACTGTGGAGCCCAGAACTGGACACAGTACTCCAGGTGCGGCCTCACCAAGGCAGAGTAGAGGGGGAGGATGACCTCCATCGACCTGCTGGCCACACTCTTCTTGATGCACCCCAGAACGCCATTGGCCTTCTTGGCCACAAGGGCACATTGCTGGCTCATGGTCATCCTGTTGTCCACCAGGACTCCCAGGTCTCTTTCCACAGAGCTGTACCGGTGCATGGGGTTATTCCTCCCCAGGTGCAGCACCCTACACTTGCCCTTGTTGAATTTCATAAGGTTTCTCTCTGCCCAACTCTCCAGCCTGTCCAGGTCTCTCTGTATGGCGGCACAGCCTTCTGGTGTGTCAGCCACCCCTCCCAGCTTTGTGTCATCAGCAAACTTGCTGAGGGTGCACTCCATCCCCTCAGTAGGTCATTGATGAATACATTGAAGAGGGCTGGACCCAGTACTGACCCCTGGGGAACACCACTTGTCCCTGACCTCAACTAGACTCTGTGCCCCTAATCACAACCCTCTGAGCTCTGTCTTTCAACCAGTTTTCAAGCCACCCCACTGTCCATTCATCTAACGTACACTTCCTAAGCTCCCCTATGAGGATGCTGTGGGAGACCATGTCAAATGCCTTGCTGAAATCAAGGTAGACAACATCCAAGGTAGACACCCCCAAGCTGAACGTAGGCATCATCTGAAGGGGCAGTCTGGCCTCAAGGTTTTGTATTTCCAATGCAAAAGCTGCTGCGAGGTCAGAGGCCACTGATATGTATGACTCCTGGGGGAACTGACGGATATGGGTTCAGGGGAATAAATGCAAGCCCAGTAGGAACTGCCTTTGTGTCTTACACCCCGCAACAGGGGAAATCAGGACAGCTTGTTACCAGTATGCAAGAGGTTGGGAGGCAGCCACTCATTCATCCAGAATCAGCTCTTCTTGTTTGAAATACAGAGTTTTTCTCAACTGTTTTGCTGTTGCCTTTCTAAGGCTAAAAGAAACCGAAAAAGAAAGACCTGTGCCACCCAGGATATACATAAGCCTGCCAAACAAATTAGATTCCTCTGCTGGCTAGAATTACAAACCTGTACATGGCAGGAAGGCTAGCAAATCATCTGGAAAAAAAAAAAAAAAAAGACTGGTCAGTTGCTTCTGCTTATTCCTTCTCAAAGCAGTAGGGGGAGAAAAGAGACCAACTTAAAATTCACAACGGTCAGTCTTTCTTGCACTTGATTAGCCTGTGCCAAGTTCTTGCCGTTAAGTCTCCCAGGGCAATGTTCACTAAGACCTCCCTACATCCAGTGCAGGAAAAAGGCTCCAGAGGGTGATTAAAGACCAAAAGGCCAAATTTAGGTTGCTCTGAACTATCCTGTGGGAGCCAAGATCTTAATGCTTATCCTCTAGGAAGGATGCACTGTGAGGATCTTTTGAGGCTGAGTGACAATCATAACCACAGCACACCTTCAGCCAACTTCACCTTTCTACTGTGTAGATGTACAGTGGATGGAGATGTCTTCTGAAACACCTTCTGCTGACCGCTTGAAATTTCAGAATGTGGGTTGTAAACCAGTTACTTCAGTCTTCCTTTCACTCTCACTCCACCAAAACAAAAGGAAGGATAATTATGCACCATAAATTAAGATAAATATGCCTCATATCTTGGGATAATATCTATCTACCAGATTGCCCAGGAAGCTCAGGAGCTGACAGATTCCACAATGGAAACAAAGGAAAAAATATCTTCAGTTGTGCAGCTCCTGAGGTCTTTAAACAACGTGGCTTGAGATTTTTGGCAAAAGAGACAGTAGTACATCACAAAAAAAAAAAGAGTCCTTCATGCTGCAGATTTCTGTGCCATCCTGAGAGGATAAAGAGAGATTCATGGCAAGGGGCTGGGATTCAGCAGTTCTCTTTCTGAATGTTGTGAGGTTTATGTCCAGCTCTTGGTCCTGATTTAGGAAAGCCTCTAAGTCTGCTGTTAATGTCACTGTTCTGATGGGCTTCATTTGTGAAGCTTAGTTATCATTTGCACTGTAGACCACTGGGGAAAGAGTTTAAGACATGTCCAAGAGATGCTGTGTGCCATACTGGCGAATCACTAGCGGTGAGAAATTTCAGCAGGACTCTTTTTCTTAATCAAAACTAAGTATGTGCTCATAGAAACAATGACCAATAATACTACATGGTTTGTGGCCACAAAACTGCTCTTTCTCTTGCTATATTTAAAATAAATAAAAAATTCGCCAGGCATTTGGTGAGGAAATTTCTGGTGAGGAAACTTTTCCAAGGTAAGTAAATTTTGCAGCTGAATTTCCTGGTGTAAATGCTATTCGCATCCTTCCCCATTGCTACCCATTCATAAAACAGACAGATGCTTGACACCAATCTTTAAATAGCCTGCTACAAGGAACAACTGCATGGGAATTACCAGAGAGGTGAAAACCTGCCTTTCCAGCTATGTGAAGAACTCCATATTAGTAGTTACATTTGCCTGTGTCATCATACATGGGCAGGTGTACGAATTACTGTCCCTCATCTCAATGGCTCCACCCAGACAATGCCATTTTGCAGATCCTGTGGAAGTTGACTCCTCCACAGAATGAGGCTGGAAGAACTTGGGATGAAACCTGCAACAGTCTGCATGCCAGGCAAAGGTGTGTCCTTTGGCAAGTGATGACCTAGATCACCACCTTTTTTCCTTTATCAGATAAAGTAACTTGGGGTTTTCTGTGTTACAACAGGGAGGCTGCTTGCCTACCTCTCCTTGTGCCTACTTAAGACTTTTCAGCACCAATGGACAGTTTTATCCCTCTCCTTTCAAGCACCCAATTCCATGTTTATATGTGATACAAATACTACTCCATCATCAGAGAGGCAAAAAGGTAAATCAGATTGAGGCCAGCCCTATTTCTGGGGAACAGAGATAATTCATGTGCTCTGCTTATTTTTAGCAGAAGATGGAGGGTAAATCTGAGCCAGCACATTTTTCATTCAATCTGTCCCTGGACACTAACAGATGGTGCTTCTTTGTGCCAAGCACTAATGCACTTTACATTGGCATTCAGTGTCAGGACACAAAGCCCGCCAAGTCCCTGCTAAATCTGCTGATGCCAGGAAAATTGGTAATAAACAGCTAGCCAGGGACGCAGTCCCAAGTTTTTCCTCCACCTCTAAAGCAGCACAGAAGCTGTACCAGTGCAATAGTGTCAGCTGCTCTCCAGGTCACAGCTATCAAGGCAGCAAAGGCGGGTTCTGGACTGGGGAAAAGGGTGTCCTGAGGCCATGAACATGGATATGTATCTGAAGATGGAGGGAGATACATCTGCTTCATGGGAATTAGCTGTGTGCTTAAGACTGGGCTTTGAGAACCTTGACAACTTGTGCCTTAATGTTCAAACATCTGAACTACTAACAATTAATATAAATCATTCTAAATTGTAAATATAAATATAAATATAAATAAATATATATACACACACATATCTATACCACCTGACAGGGTGATTCTATTGTTTAGCACTTCTTATTACTCACTGAGCACTGAACATACTGAATTCAGTCTTACAGGTCTACTTCCTACAGCTACCAATCCTATGTATAAGATCACCTACAAAAGAAAATTCCACAGACTCCTCTGAGGAGCTCGCTTTGTTTTACAGGTCGTTGTGTTTATTCTTTGAATACAAGCATCCAAAATTCTTGAGTTGTAAAATTCCTGTTCCTTTCCACCAGGTGCCTCAGTGCCCAGGCTTCTTTCTTGGATTGCTCAAAGCTTGCTATCCACATCTTTTGGGGAGAAGGCCAGCCAGAGTTTGAAGATGAGAACCAGAACGCCTCTGGTTTGGGGCAGCTCAGATGGTTAACCTGAGCCTGCCACCTCTGGGGCAGCCGTCCCTGGCAATGGAGAGAAATAAAAGGGGTTATTTCAGGGACCCTGACAGACAGAGAAGAAAAGTGCTATGTCATTAGTAAACTATGAAAGTAAGTCAGTGACGTTTTCCTTTCCACTACAGGCTCTAGCCATGTCCCCATGGGTGTCAGAGGGGAAGCTCTCCCCAAAGTGTCTGGGACAAGGTCAGTCATGCTGACAAGAGTCTCAGTCTCAGATCCGGTCTGGTTAAAAATGAGCAGCATCAGTCCACGCAAAATGAAATTCTAAGGCAAGGAGTTCTATTTTCGTCATTATATTCTGTTTTCATCTTAAATACATACACGCATACTTACTGAGATTTTTTTTTAAGAAGAAAAAACAAGCCATGAATCTGGCCAGGAGAGCAAACTGGTCTTCATAATCTTCTTGACTTGAGAGCCACAAAAGCATGGGGAAGGAATATCTGTATCTAACCTATTCTATACCTTTCCATGGTTGTATTCCTAACTCAAAGAGAAGACATCTGTCCAGATTTGCACCAGATTCAAACAGGAAATCCTGGTTAAATGTAATGCTTATCAGTTTGCATTCCCCGTCACTGCAGCTCACCTTAGTAACTTCAAACGCTTTCTTCATCTCCCTTCTACTGGCTGACCACAGAGTGTACTGATTAGACTGTGACCAGCTAAAATATGGCCTAATGGATATAGGACAGCTGTAGGATACTAGAGCCGTAGGATACTAGAGCCACTGATCAGTCCCATCACTGGACACAAAATGGTGGGTTTTTTTATTCATGCTGACAACTGAGCTCGTGGAGAGTTTAAAAAAGGCTACTGACTCTAGGTACACAGACCTGGAAACCACAAGGGAATGGCGCAACTAAAATGAGTATCCACCAACTCAGAAATATATCTGGTGAGTTTTTAGCTTCAGTCTAATTCCAAGCAATGCTCTGTTTATATCAGACAAATCCCCCACAGCTAATAGCCTCAGAAGACTGACAGCTCATGGTGCCTTTGAAGTGGCCTTCTGGACTCATGCCTGGCACCGTTGCAAGACTGCTGGGCCCTTAGTGCTGGGCTTCCTGATACGACAGCCATTTCTAGCTGGTCTCTATCAGTATAATTTCAGGAGGATCAGATGGGGAGGAACAGGTCCAATTCCTCTCACAAATACACAACCTGGCTTAAACATCAATGTTTCAATATTTAGTCACCAAATGTGGCCACAGACACATTTGCCACTACAGGTTTGAATATACCCCCCCCCCCCAACAGATCCAGATAGTCATAGAGTATTTAAGTCAGGAGGGTGATCCTTACTTCATGACCCTCCAGCGATCATCTAGCCCAGTTGCCTATTCCAAACAGGTCTAATCATATCTAATTGCCTAGGGAAGCAGTGAGTTGAGTCTTAAAACACCTCCAAGGACAGA
Organism: Alca torda; assembly: GCA_008658365.1. NCBI lineage: Eukaryota > Metazoa > Chordata > Aves > Charadriiformes > Alcidae > Alca > Alca torda. The sequence goes on along the minus strand of CM018101.1, from coordinate 52,586,363 downwards.
GATTCTACAACCTCTGTAGGCAACCTGTTTCCAAGTGTTCCAGGTCATCTAAAGCAAGTCAGCAAGTTAGGCTACCTCCTGTAGTAGCCTGATAAAAACAATTCAAGCCTTCTGCTGAAATGACTATCAGCTCAATGGTCAATGTGTATGAGCTCAAGCTCTGCAGCAGTATGAGGAACGCATGCTCTGGTCGTGCACCCACACCTTCTGCCAACGTCTTTTGACATGAGGATGCACAACCCAATGGCATTGCAATATAAGTGGTTGTAGGCTGGCCAGAAATCTGGTAACCAAACTTCCTGGGACAAATCTGAGACTACTGTCATTTTAAAGCCTCTCTGAGACACAAGGACAAAGTCACATGTACCTTCTCTGTCCTTCTGATGTTTTCCCACACTCTGTTACACACCATGCACTCAAAGGTGTCAATGTAATTGTCCTGGGTGATATCTTGCACTCCCCACTTGCGTTCCTTCATCGCTGTAAGCAGCCTTGGGTTGGAAATGTCCCCTTTCAGTTTCCATTGTAGGTAGGACTCATATTCTTGATCATTTGTATCTAGTGTTTTGATATAGTGGGCCAGCTCCCGAGGGTGTGAAAAATTGGACACCAGGATTGCACTCTTGTTACTAGGAAGCCAGTCTACAATGCTGGGAGACCCAAAGTACACTGGTACCACTCCCAACTTCAGTGGCCGCCAGAGTTTTTCAGTGATGTAATCTTCACAGATAGCATTTTCAAAAGCAAGAATGAACTTGTACTGTGCCAGTATTTTATAGAAGTTCCCATCATCCATGGCAGTTGGATTTCTGAGATGCTGAGGAAGGTCTCTGTTATGCAGACATTCCCCGTAAGAGTCTACTTCGATGTGGCACATCAGCTCACGCACATAGCTGTCCCGGTCAGAAGGAGGGTTGCAGTCAGACTGCACATATACAAGCGGTGCAAGCCTCTTCCTCAGGCTGTTCTTCATCTGCAGTGGGATCATGTACCTCAATGACTTCAGGACCTCTATGCCCTCAAGGTACTGAGTGGTCAGCGGTAGGTGAGAATGGTGGCTAAAGGTTGCAGTGTGGTTGAATAAGGTGATGGCTGGTTCATGGAAGAGTTTGTAGTTGTTTTTTGGCGACTCTTCATGGAAAAGGGCCCAATCATGGTAGTCTTTACGAGGGAGGGGTAGGCTGTCTATACTGAAGTCAGTACCTAGACAAAAGCAAACAGTGTTTAGTCTGCCCCTAGCAATGATGCAACACTAACTACAATGACACAGAAGTCCAGTTTTAATTTAATATCAGCCCCACAACCATTGCATTTATGACACTATAAGGAAGTATTGCAAAGAGAGGAATTAATGCAAAGATAGAGGACTGTTATGACAGATAAAACTGAATTTGGCAGCAGAATCTAGAGAATGGAGATCAGTACCCAATATTACAAATGGTTTCCTTTCAGGTCATATTAGTTTAAAGGCCTCTCATTTCAAAGGCTCACTAGGAATTCTACATTTTAATGCACTCAAATGGGACTAATAAAATGCTTAATAATCCCTTGGTTCTGTAAATAGGGGAACAGATGCCATTGCTTCTATCTATGATGTGAGGGAAATGGTTACTGCAGGGCTCAATTTGGTCCTAGTAGCAAAACAACAAAAAGGATGCTAAAATATTGGACAGGGTTAAAGAGAAAAATGACAAGAATGACTTCAAGTCTTGGAAAGACATTGTACTATAGAGAGTTTGGAAGCTCATCTATGTAGTTTATCAAAGGGAGAATTAAGAGGTGATGTATCACAGCTGCCTGATACACACCAGATGCATAAAGAAGTAGCTTCTGGCAGAAGATAGCTTCTCAAACTAATGCCAATAGTAGAAGAACCATATCTAAATTCTAAAAACAGACCACTGCAGCTCCTTGTGCCACCCTGTGAGGACAGGGAGCCCCCAAAACAACTTAGAAAAGCTGTGGTGGAAGCTTCAGGACCAACCTAGAACCCTTTTTTTCAAAGGCTGATCTGTGCAAAACTGAATTCAAAATACCGGCTTGTGAATATGACCCTTGGTCTCCCTTCAGTACCGCTGTACCACACTAATACAACTAGCCTTATAGCAGATGAAATGCAAAGCTGATTGACTCTCTGTCAAGATACCTCCTCACTGTTTTATAACTATCTGTTTTTCACTTAAGTACAAGCACTGAATATACAAAACTTTTAACTGGTCTTGTCAAGAAAGGGAAGTTCCTAACTGAAGCGAACATTGAACAGCTGGTTTAGAAAACACCACAAATCTCTTCTCTTTGAACAAGCTATTCTATCATCCCAGTCACACTCGTAACTTTTCACTCTCTGATCTACCCTTGACCTCAAACCACCACTGATGGGAAAAAAGCGAGAGCTAGCAAAAGTCTAACACAGAATTTTGATCTAGAACCTAATATATAAAGAAGGAAGAGAAATGCCCAGTGGTCTTTGTGGCTGCACGAGCCTGCCAACATGACTCCAAGGATGACCTTATAAAGCCAACGTAAGACTTCACTACTGCAGTGAAGATACATGTTAGTTGCCAGTAACATAAAAACCTCCTATACAGCAAGATCCTTCAAGAGCATCAGGTGGTTTTTTTTAAGGCCACTAAGTATTTTACCTTCTTTTTTCTACTGAAGAGTGGTCTCAAGTCATCAACACTAAAAGGATGAAGGGCCGTACCAATGAAAAATGCTATTTGCTGCCTCTAGTTTTGATATGCTATAGTGATACAAGAAGGTAAGGAAAACTGAAAGTTAATCAGATTCTCACAGGGAAGCTAATAAGGCCTATCTAGTTCTGAAAACACTTTGTTCTAAGTGATGGCCAGAAGAGAAGCAGCAGTGCATACAGACAATAATGAAATGCTGTGGATTGAAACCACAGCACTTCAGATCTGTCTCTCACAAGGGTGCTCCTTCTTTAAGGTAGTATTGCAGGGAAGAGGGAAGGAAAATGCAGGAAAGAATAAGACAAGAAAAAGGATCAGAGAGAGACAAAAATGCAGCATGAAAAACTTCATAAACAAGGAGAGAATTAAGCAAAGAAAAACTTAAAGAAAAATGCACTATAGATCAGAGCACATCAGAATGACTGATTCTAATATAACAATCAATCTCAGTCCAGTGTGAAGACACCAAGCTTTTAAGAACTAAAGGGGAGATAGTATCAGTATGTTCCATACCCCATGAGATGAAGGTAAAAAAGGAGCTTATGAAGGGATAAAGAAAGTACAACACCACAATTAGGAGCAATTTCAACATCCAAACTATTAATTAGAAAATCTTAGATATGTGGCAAAGTGCAGAAGAGAAAGACAGATGCTGTCAGGAGAAGTTCTGCATCTTAGGAGACATCTTTCATTCAGGTTTCATACCCCAAGGACTCAAAGCTCCGGTGCAGACAAGCTGGACATCCTCCTCCCTTGGGAACAACACTCCCGAGGTTCTGACAGCACGGAACCAGATCAAGCTCATACTGACTCACTTGCACTGGTAGCTCACGCTACACGCAACACTCTGTGAAGTGTGCAACACTGAAAAGGTGGAGTTGGGAATCCCTCCCAAAAGCTGAGACAAAATCCAGCAAGTAGGTGCCACATCTCACTTCCAAACAGGAGATGATGGGCCTTGACAAAGTCATCACCTACACCTAGAGGCTTCCCAGGCCAGGACAGTAAGTCAGAACAAGCTGCAGAAAAGAAGGTGTTCCTACCAAGGCAGTTCTGCTGGAAAACATCTGTACCCCATATTTTTGCATAATATTTTTCCTAAGCTTTGCATCATTCTTCCCTTGAATAGCTCACTGACCAAATATTAGGGGAAAATTAATGCAGTTTCTTTGGAAGGTGAAACTGTGCCCTGATCCAACCTTAGCATGGAAATGCAGATGTTTCAAGTTTTCACTCAGCAGGCTGTTTAGAGGGAAATTCTGGAACACCAAAACCTGTCTTTTTTGCAGGCCCACAGCTCAGTGCATCAAGGTCAGTGTGTGTGTGCATGTGTGTGAAGCTTTTCTTTATTGATGTAGCATTTTTTTTTTCACGTTCAATACCATCTATGACCTTTGTCTCTGCAGGTTTTAGCATTGTGATATCATTTATTGTGGTTTAAAAATAAGTAACGTTTTTGCATATTTTGACATTTGTCTTTACACAGTTCATAGCCAACATCACTAGAAAAAGAAAAAAAAACTACAGGGAGAGTCTTTTGCCTAGCATAAATAGTCCTTTAAAAATAAGTAAGCAAACCATGTCCACAAGCCTGCTAAAAATGAACAGTAACAGTCCTTCTAATGCTGAAACAAACAAACAGAATTGCTACCAGAGACCAAAACCACCAGACTTTACAGCTTTCATGTGACGCAAACCCAGCTTTCCTTGTCTTTAATTGGGTCGGCTTCTCATTCCTTGGCTTTCATGCTTGACCACTATATTATCAACTGAAAAAGCTGACCTACTTGGAGCTCTGAAAAGATTAGTGACGAGAAGTTTTTGGTTCACTGTTTACCAAGCTAAAGGCCCTTCTTTCTTATATTTCAAGTTCACCTGTATCCTGACTGAGTGAATGAGATTCAGGACTCTGCTTTATTTTGGTTTGTTTCCAGACAAAGGAGCTGAAGAAAAGCATTTGGCTTTATTTTTCCACCTAAAATTCAGTTTTTCTCTGAAAAGCAACTGTGGGGGGAAAGGGACAAAATTAAAAAAATGCCTAGTTTTAAAAGACGCACCTTTTGCATTTTGTAGACTCACTTTACAGCACATGTAGTGGGAAGTTTCTGAGGTGGCAGAGCCAGAGCAGCTCAGAATTTTTGTGCAAAATCAATAGGTCTCTTTCTCTACATTTACAGTCTGCTCTCGGCACATGAGGCAGGGGAGTTGCACAGTTACCAGCGAGGGCATTATTTTAAGACAAAAGACTTGCACAAGTGCAACAAAGGCCTTGCAGAACCCCTGCTAGGGGTGACAAGCCAGAAGACTGGAAAAAGCTGGCTTGATCTCAGACTGTCTTTTGATGACTTGGCAACCACGGGAAATTATGTTTTCTCCCATAAACAGGGAGCACATGTGATTGGAAAGCAGCATGAGAGAAGGCAACAGTCATCCCACAGATGTGCACAGTCACTTTTCAGAGCACATTTTCAGAGAACGTGCATCTCTGGATCTCTACTGATGGCATTCAGCAGCAGGAAAAGTTTAGCACAATGACCTGCCTAAGTTTCCTGCTCTCAGTGATTGCCTCCTAGAATAATTAATCTGCAAAGGAAAACAGCTGGGCAGGAGGGAAAGTTACTCCTTTGAAAAGGAAATAGATCCTTACCATAGAACAGAAACGCTCTCGTCATCTGATTGTGCTGGTAGGTCTTGTTGATGGTAAAGAAGCAAACATCCTCTCCACACTGACCCAGTCTCCCTGTCTCTCCAGTCAGGGGAGACCACCAGAGCACGACCGGATAGTGATTTACATCAGACTCTGTCTTGAAGCTGCTGTGAAGCTCCTGCTTCTTAAACTGAAAAGTGTGTCTCTCCACAGGCTTTAATGGACCACTGTGTAAACTGGAGATTACTGCCGCCTTATTCTCTGAATTGCCCAGTTCAGTGATAACCTTCAGAGAAATAAACGTACATATCACAACGCACCACTGTCATTAGCCAGGACATTGACAAATCAGAGTTTTAGCATCAAGCACAAACCAAGTCTGCATGTGAAGTTTCTGTCAATCAAATTGGATGCATTCCACTGACTGCAGCCACTGTCCAGAGGATCTTATATCAGAACAGCAAAAGCTTTAATTTGAATTTGTAAGGAGGAAGCAAGGCAATACATTTCTGTACTAAGATATGGCCACATCACATATGATTTAACAACACAACTTCTGCTTTCTCCCTGGAAAAAGCACAAAACAGAGAACAGCCCTTCTGTAGCCAGGTTTCGTCTGGAAATTAACTGTAAAAAAAAAAAAAAGAGACAAGTTTTCTTGTCTCTGTGTGACCATCTGTACTCACCCCTATTAATTTTTAAACCACTGACTGAATAGACTAGGTGCAGACCTAAAGACAATGCAACTACAACCTCATGGCTAGTTAGTGGAGAAAAATCTCATCTGCATGCAAAGAAGTAAAAAGCCTCCCAGTATGAACCACCATTTACTGATCTGAAACCCTATGAGGAACCTTAAAAACTCTCCACCTGCAGGAGAAGACTCTAACACTGCTCACCATCAGCCATGAGACAGAAGTCCCTAGGAAATCTGTGGGATTTCTGGTGCCCATGAAGCCACCACTCTTTTCTACAAGGTAGTACCTGCTATAAAAGTCTCCTGAGGCAGAGCAGCCTGTTGAGCAAAGTGACAGAAATGGTGCCAGCGGGTATTGCCACAGAATACGTAGCTCCTGCTCTTAGCTTTAGTGGGGCGAGGACCTTCCTGCTACCATGCAAACAGCTCTTTGTGTGTGCACCTTCACAGGCAGTGCATAATGTCACCCCAGGAACAGCTGCAAGAACGACGGGGGAACTCAAATCCACCAGACAGCTTTGGCCACAGCACCTTCACTTGTCAGGTATCTCTGAACGAGAATACTGGAAAGCAGGGCAGTGTTGTTTATATTAAGTTGTTTGGAAATGTTTATCCTCCCTGACAGTTTTACCGCACGCATTCATTTTGCTGTTTGCTGTGTCATTAGCTCTCACTGTTTAGCAAAACACACTGATTGTAGCTCTGTGTGACTCTGTGGAACACAGGATAGTGGGACAGCACACACAGGAGGCTGTGCAAAGTGCAGCTGTACACAGAAATACAGAAAATACTCCTGCGTTGGCAAGTGGACAACTGAGGAAAAGATTCATACGTCTAATAGTTTGACAAGATATAACTACAGCAATATAACTGAAATAAGTCTATAACTATCTCATGTCAAGGTTTCTCATGCCCTGGCAGAATTTAAGGAGTCTCTGTATTTGCACAGAATTTCTATTAGCTCTCTCTGAGCTCCTGGGGGTTGATACACCCCAACTATACTGACAGCTCATCTGCTACAGCAGTTCCAGCACCAGGGCACCAAGTGTCACCGTCCAGTGAACATTCCCAGACAAAAATCCCAACCAGGCATGGAGAAGCTCTGACCAGCTCCAAACCTGCTTAGCTGTGGAAGTGCAGCAGAGTCACAAACCCTCCCAATAAAGGTTAGAGGTCCTAAAGACTTGCTAGCATTGCTCCTATGCTAGGGCTGCCATTATCACCTTTGGATGCCTTGTTCAGGGGAACAGAACTGAAAGTGATCATTGAGTATCAGCAACTGCCCCCAGGAAATAGCTGGAGTAAGCAGAGGTCCTGTTGCTGTCTCCACTGGAAGTTACCTGAGGTACTGGTCTGATCCAGAGCCTCAGTACTGAGCACAGACCAAGTGGAAAGGCCACTCTGGGGCAGATGGAACGCCTTGATGTGTTCCTGTGCAACCTGCTCTAGGTAACCCTGCTCTGGCAGGGGGGTTGGACTAGATGATCTCCAGAGGTCCCTTCCAACCCCTACTATTCTGTGATTCTGTGATCCTGGCTCTCTCGACTGAAGTGTCCTACAGTCCCATAACTGCCAGCCAAGGCTGATTCCACCTGTCTACAAGTTGTTCTCTTTTAACGGAAATCTAGGCTAACCTGCACCAGTCACAAATTAATATGCTTCCACATTGATTTTTCTCTCATGCATTTTTTTACTGACCAGCTACTGGACTTCCCAATGCCAAGAACAGCCTTTGAGTCAAGGACTGAGGGACCAGTCTCCATCACCACTTACTGATGTGCTCAGATTTCCCAGTCTTTCTGCCACATTAGTATGAAATGGGTCCAGCCTTGCCTCCCTGCGTGATGAGTTCAAACGCATGAACAGGGAAGGCAATGCTGCTTGGAGGCAACGCAACACAGCATGGTATGGTACACCACTCCTGAGAAAATCCTCCAGGAGCTGAGGTGCTATGCAAGAAAGGTGTTCTCTGTGTGATGTCATTTCTGGAGTGAGCTATTACCACCAGGCCAATGCTACTGACAGAGTTTCTTTAAACACTCCTCTTAAAGCACAGACTTGTACAGAAAACATCGTCACCTTCAATGCTCTCCCTCATCTGTCAGAATTGTGTCATACTTTGAGAGCAATCTCATGCATACCCCTCCCCTTGCCCCCGTACCTGGAGTGTCACCACAAGGAAAAAGGCAGCTGCAAAGCAGAAGCAAGACGCCCACAGTTTCTTCCTCCTCATCCTAATCATGCTGCACTGCCAGGACTGCCAGAGCAGTTAGAGCTAGGCATCAGGAAGGCCAGCTTGTCTAAAGTCTTCAACCTTTGCTGCAGGGCTTTCCCACTCCATCCTTATTCCTCTTCATGGTGACTGCTGCTGAGAAAAGGGTACAGCATCAATAAAGACCGCTCCTGAAGCTCAGTGGCTAGCTTGATGTCTACCCATAGCTTTCTGTAGGTGCTGGAGCCACATTTTGAGCAAGGTATCTAGAAAGCAGCCTGCACAAAACAGCACTCTAATGCACAGCCCCAGGCATCTACTCTCCCTCTGGCCACCCTGGACCTGGGCATCCACTCTAAATAGGGTCACACATCCCCTTATCCTTGCAGTCAGTGGAGAGAGATGCTGATGGGCCTGGCTCAATCCTGTATGGGATGGGCAGCTGTTTCCCTGAGTTTCAGATGGTGAACTGTGCTGCTTTTCAACAGACTCACAAAGAGATGAGCAATGAAAGACGTTCCCCCCCTGGGGAAGCCCTGAAAATGCTCCTGGAGGACACACACAACTATCTGGCCTTGGGACTTTCCCTACTGCAGTCTTCTGGGAATTCTGTTCACTAGCATATCTAGCTCAATGCATAGAGAAAGTAACCATAGAGCACACAAACAAACTCCTTCCACACCTAAAAAGATTTAAATTTAACAAATTCCTCTTCCCCTGTAATCTACATTTGTGCTAGCCCAGCTCTCCTCAAACAACTCTTCCCCTTGCCCCCATTTTTTAGCTTCCACAGTGCCCTACCATTTTGCTGCATGCTGGATGTTACTGTGAAAATCCCAACTCCTGAGAACACAAATAGGTGCAAATTCCAGCTTTGCCTTAAAAAAAAAAAAAAAAGAGGATGGGAGAAGGATACGACTTTACCTCTCGACACAGAGGAGTTTGAAAAAGTGGATATTCTGAAAACACAGAAGGCAGAAACACACAATCAAAAATGTTTAATAAATTGCTATTTTAAAACTCATCTCTTTCAGAGAGGTGCCTTCTGTAATTTAGGCTGGTTTTCTATGAAAAGAACGTGTATGTGATTGCATTGCCTCCATATGCGTACACCTGCCAGCTTTCCCCCCATCCTAATCCCACTCACAAAGTTAAAAAAAAACTGACAAAGAGGGATGGGTTCCAAACTTACTGCCTGCCGTAGCAGTACCTCTGTAGCAATGGGAGACAGAGACAAAACAATGATCCTGTTTCTGCCTCCACTGCAACATGAGTTCGTCCCCTTCCCATCGACCATCAGAAAAGCCTCTTCAGTAAAACTTCACACGAAACCATGCTGTGTGAGTTCCGTGCTGCACAGGACAGCTGCTTTTGAAGGTTTTGTGTGGACACAGGCTGCCAGTTGAGCACTTCTCAGATCAGGTTGGAACTTTTATAAAGCCTCTGCCTCCTGCATTATAGCCAAAATGGGGCACCAGGAGGGGAAGGGGCTGAATTCTGCCCACAACTGTGTTGGTGAAAATCTACTCAAGGCACACCCTGGAGCCTCACAGTACCTCCAATACCATCTTACCCTGTGCACGGCAAAAAGACTGATGACCCACTGAATGCTCCCCTACCCCCTGCCCCTGTAGAAGAGTAGTAATCGTCCCATTTTTAGGCATTCTTCTAGAGGGTGAACTGCCCACACCATGGGTGTGCTGTACCAGTTGCCGCTGGGTACTGCGGTGGGTCATGGCTTCACTCTTGCATTTGCAGCGCCCATCCCTCACTACTTTTACCCAGCGGTGCGGTGCGCTCCGCACTCGGAGCGGGCCACACCAGGCTCCGTCCTGTGGCAGCTCCCCCAGCAAAGGCGACCTTGCAGTGCTTTCCCACCCCGGTGAGGCTGAGCGGAGGCCCCGAGGACTCGAGGGAAGAAAGATAAATCACCACCCGAGATCTGCAACACTTCCCTGCAAACCCCTCCAAACTTCCTACCAGCTCTCCCTGCCCCCTCTGCTTCCAGCCCTGCTTCGCTGCATTTCTCCGGGCTCAGCATCCCAGCCAGGGCTGTGCCTGCCCCCCCCCACCGCCGCCCCTTCCCTCGCCCGCTCCGTCCCGAGGCTCAGCCGGTCCCGCAGCCCCGGCGGCGGCTGTAGCTCCGGGCCCCGCTCCCCGCCCGCGGCTCGGGCATCCTCCGGCCGGGCGCCCGCCGCTGTACTCACCCCGAGAAAGTCGCTCCCGCCTCGCCTCACCGCTCACCGTCCCCCTCCGGCTGGGTGCGAGGGGGTTTGGGGCGGGCTTTCTATTTTTCACTTTCAGTTTGTGCACCTCTTGGGTGCGCGGGGGGAGGCGGGGGGAGGGGGCGGAGCGGGGCCGCGCTCCCTCCCTCTGCCCACCGCCCTGCCAGGCCGGGAGCGGGGGGCTCTTCTCGGGGTCCCAAAGGCCCTGAGGAGGAAACGCAGAGGGCTAATCGGCCATCGTTCCCATCCCGCTCGCCCGCTCTTCCTGCAGGTCCCGCGCTGCAAGACCTCCACCCCCCCCACCCCCCCTCCCCCCCCCAAAAAAAAAAAATCCGTCCCTGTCACTGATTTCTACAGCCGTTAGCATAGTTGTGGTTTTTTGCGGTTTTATGTTTTGGCAACAGCGCCGTTATGTCAGCCTGTGCTATCCTGGCGAGGACTCAGCCGCCCCCCCGCACGCCAGAGGGCTGCCGGAAACAGAAGCGCCGCACGGAGGCGGGGGGGCTCCGACGCGGCCGTGGCGGGGGGGCGGCGGGGGCACGGTGCCGCGTCCTGCCCCACACCCTGCCCGCCTCCCCGCGGGGGCGGCCGTAGCCACCGAGAGGCCGTCCTGTCTGGCGGCTCGGTGTTTCCAGCGGCTGGCCACCTCTTCACGCAGTTTTTGGCATTTTCTGTTTGTAAACCTGTGAAAGATACTTACTCTGAAAGGCTGGTGCTGCTGGCTCAGGGCAGAGCCCGCGTTTATCCGCCCGATAAAGACACGTGAACCATACATGTTTGTGTTTGTGTGAGACGTCTCACACACGCCCATTTGTTGTAACACAGAGATACCCGATACCTACACACTTCGTGTGTTTATACACAAGCACTGGAAAGCCCCGCATCTGCCGCTTCTAACCCAGGCGCGGCAGGTAGGGGAGGTGCGAGGGGGCAATTACTTGGGGGAGCGGAAGGAGGAAGAATCCCAGGGGAGGCAGAGAGAACACCTGATGTGCCTTAACTGAAATGCATGAGTGATATAAATTGCCCAGTTGTTACACACATAGCTCACCTCCTTACCCTACAGTGGGTCGTGCCTGCAGCCTTTCCCGAGAGGCTCGCAGGGGTACCCGGCAGACAACCTGAATCCAGCCCTCTGAGGCAGCTTAAGTGACCTTTGCCATGCTGTCTCTGCCCCCTTTCCTCCATAGCTGCCTGAAGCCCGTTTGGAGCAGCACCCACCTTGTGGTGCACACACTGCACTGCAGAGCTCTGATTTCTCTCTCAGCTACCAGGCTCCTCCTAAGACGAAAACTAGTAACTGGCGATGCAGTGCCAGGACATGACAGATTTATTTATCCTCCACTCTTGCTTCCTCTTTGTTTAGAGCTTTATTGCAGCTCTCATCCTATTTGCTTCTTCCCAAAGGTTCTAGCTGTTGGAGTCATATTTTTAAGTAGAAACTTCAGGTGGGGTTTTAATATTCTCTGTGATGTGTGGTTACAGATATTAGATCTGTAATATGAACGATGTCCACTGACTTGGAGCCAGGAGGCATGCAACAAGAACCTCCAAGTATTACTTTGTAAAGCAGATCCATGCTAAGGCAGACTGCTGCTTTTGCGGGCCTGACTAAGGCTTTCAGAGTGCCCAAGGCTGAGAGGGATGAAGTGAGCATCCACAGAGTGTGTAGTTCACTAAATTGAGTGGCTGGAGACAGATCAGAAGCCTGCTACAGTAGGCAAATCTCCCGGTTTGAGGTAGAACAGAACCAATTTTCTTTTCAGTAATTTTACTTTTCATTTAAGCCTCTTTAACTCTGAAATTAATGGTGTATTCTTCAGTGCTTGCTTCCCGAGTGATGAGGCCTGATGTTTATAGTGAATACTGAGGAATGGTATGCAGAGAGGCTCTTGCTTATACATATTGCCATAAAACCCTAGCTCAGCTAACTGTGTTGTGTGCCATGCAGGAGTGCTGGAGGAGGAAAATCCGCCTCCCCCCCACACCTGTGGGGAGGAGCGGACAGGTGACCCAAAACTGACCAACAGGGCATTCCATCCCATCTGCATCATGCTCAGTATAAAAGCTGAGGGATCAAAGGGGTCAGGCTCTTTCATCAATGGCCAGCATCTGAGGAGGACTGTTTGTCTGCCTTTGATCCTGATCCTTGTGTTCCTGAATGCAGTTCTGGAATCCAGTTCCCAACCATTGCCCAGTCCAGTCTATGACTTTCCCAGTCATCCTGGGAGCTCAGTATTGTTTTTGTATGTATTGTATATATTTCATTATTGTCTTATTAATATTGAAGGATTAACGTGGAAGGATTTGCTGTGATGCCACTGGGTTTTGGTCTAGTCCATCATTTTAAAACTTGGTTATACTCGCAGCTTTCAAGCTTCCTCAGTTGGCAGACTCCTAAGTTGGTCTCATGAGCACACAACTTGTTTGTAACACGCTTCAGCTTCCTGAAACAGGCTTGCTTTTCTCAGGTACTACCCCTCAAGCCTTTAGGAGGAGTTCAGAGACACCAACAACCCATAGGTTCAGATGGAAAACGCAGAAGACCGTCCTGAAGTCAGTGGGATAGCTGCCCTGTCTGCTGTCTGCCCCACGCCATCAGCAAGATATTCTGGGCTTCATCCAGTGGCTGGCTTCAGAGAAGCTCACTTTTTTTTCTTGTCCTGCTATGTCACTCTGAAGAAATAAGCTCCTATTGCAGGATCCGGCCTGTCTGTAATCCATGCTGAAGATGAACGAACTCGCAATGCAGCCTTGCCCTCTGCAGGTCAGGAACAGCGACTTTCCTTTCTGCTCCATCTCTTACAAAACAGGATTTACTGCTTGCCTTTGAGATTTCTCTCATTCATATGTGCACGTTTCCTATGATCTGTTTATAATATACCTTTTTTCTTTTTAGGCCCTTCTTGGTTCTTTCTCCCTTGTTTTAGTATGTTATGCATTTTATAATTTTTTTTCTTTCACTTAGGTACTGCTGGATATCCTCTCTGTCTCTAGGTATGTCTTTTTTCATTTCCATTCTGTTCTATTCATAGTCCTATAGTACAAGGCATCATTTCAGTAGATCGCTCTGTTTTTTTCGCTTAATTATGATATTACTATAGTTTATATTACTGTAATACCCAGAGGCACCCACCAAGCTGTGTACTCCAAGCAGTCACTGTATGAATGTTGTCCCTAATTAAGGGTTCTTCACCCAGTGCGTGAGAGCCAATCAGCACACTGAGTTGAGATACTTGTTTCTGTTTCAATTCTGCAGAACTGGGTGCCGACCATTTAAAAACAGCCAGCACACCACATGTTCCCAACTGCCCAGTATTTATAACGATGAAATAAATACAACTGATTGGTTAACAATGTTTCACTCACCACTCCTAATTATACATGTGAATCTAAGCTCATGTTTCAAACATTTAGGGAGGTTACCTGATTAGCATGCTCGTTATTCACAAAGGAGTGTGTATTTTAGCGTTATAATTACCAAAAGTTAGTTTGGGATACACTCTTGGCTCAACTTTGGTCCAGAAGTTATATTTCTTGGTATTTTATGTCTAAGTCTGCAACTGAAAAAGAACACATAAGAGCTTGGAAGAATATTAACCAGCTTTCTTGGGCCCCTCTTCCCTCCAGGGCTTTATCCCATGGTACTCTACCAAGTAGATCCCTGAAAGAGGCCGAAGTCCGCTCTCCTGAAGTCCAGAGTAGTGAGCTTGCTGTGCGCCCTCCTCACTGCCCTAAGGATCTTGAACCTCCACCATTTCATAGCCACTGCAGCCAAGGCTGCCCTTGAGCTTCACATTCCCCACCAGGCCCTCCTTGTTGTTGAGAACAAGGTCCAGCATAGCACCTCTCCTCATTGGCTCCTTTATCACTTGGAGAAGGCAGTTATCATGGATGCATTCCAGAAACCTCCTGGATTGCCTATGCCCTACTGTGTTGTCCCTCCAATAGATACCAGGGTGACTGAAGTCTCCCATGAGAACCAGGGCTTGTGAATGTGAGGCTGCTCCTATCTGTCTGAGAGGGGCTCATCTGCTCAGTGTTCCTGGTCGGGTGGCCTGTAGCAGATCCACAGTGCAACATCACCTCTCCCTGCCCTCCCTTTAATCCTGAGCCATAAACTGGCGGTTGGCTCCTCATCCATCCCCAGGCGGATCTCCATGCACTCCAGCTGGTCATTGACATGGAGGACAACACTCCCTCCTCATCTCCCCTGCCTGTCCTTCCTGAAGGATCTGTATCCTTCCATTCCAACACTCCAGTCATAGGAGCCATCCCACCGTGATGCCGATAAGATCATAGCCCTGCAGGCGTGCACACATATCTAATTCTTGTTTATTCCCCACGCTATCTGTGTTTGCATAGGGACATTAAAGTACAGCCCCCAATAAAGCTGACTTACTGGGTGGAATTCCTTTGTGCTGCACTCCCGGTGCTCTCCTGCTGATCTGCAATCCTTCTCCAGGCTCTGGGCAACCACTGATGGCACTGGCATCATACAGGTAGGAGTGGGATGGATTGAGGTTCCCCTCCCCCAGCCACTCTAGCTTAAAACCCTCCTCACCAGCTTAGGAAGACTTAAACTGAAGATGCTCTTCCCCTTCTCTGACAAGTGGACCCCATCAGCCCCCAACAGACCTTGTTTCTCAAAGCGAGAGAGTGCATCAGGTCAGCAAATGGGTGCTTCTGTACCTCTCAGAAGAGCTACCTACTATCACCCACCACCCTTCCTTAGTTGCACTGGTTGTTGTAACAGGGAGCAGACGGGGTTGCCTTACCCAGCTCCAGCACCTCTCCTGATGCAATGGGTCTCTTCTCCTCACTCTGGAAAGCTGTGAAGCGGTCCTGCAAGGGCACCTCAGGCTTGGGGGAAGTCTCTTCTTCCTGCTGATCCTTGCTGTCGCAAGCTTCCATTCTTCCATGTTACTGGCCCCCTTCCCTTCTGTGCATGCTGTTAATTAAAGGCTTTAACCCTTTCCACCACACATGGTATGACTTCCCACCTTCCTGAATATACAGCACAGATGCAGTCATATGCACGGCCCTTACTACACATGTGCTCTGCCTGCCTTTAACCCTCCCCTCTCTAAAGCATCTCAGCATGTCTGATTACGAACCTGTAGCACTGGGTTGGCTGCTTTTCCTAATGACTGTCTTCAGCTGATCAGCTACTTTGTCCTACCGACCAACATCACTTCAGAGCATCTCCTGCCTTCCCCAATTGCAGCCATTGGTTACAAATGGTTATTTCAAAGCCTCCTCCAATTCCACCTTTGACAGAGACCAGATTCCTCAGCCTTGCCCTGTCAGAAAGCAGGACTCTAAAATGGTGCCGTTTTGTGAGTTTCCACAGGGGAGGAAACACAGGTCTCCGTGCATCAGCCCCTTAGCACCTGAGCATCAACTAGTGCCAGGGGACCTGCTATTTGCAGCTCTGTAACGTTCCACCTCCGCTGCCGCCGCAGCATTTCCCACCGCCTGTTTCCCCGTGTGGTCCCACGGCGTCAGCCCGCTGCTGTTGTTCTGGTGGCCTTGCACCTGCACGCCCCGGTACCGGTGTTAGGCTGGGTTCTGGCGGGAAATACGCTACTGCTGGCACGCACCATGCCTCCCTTCGGTTCTCGCCTCTCAGATCTCGGTTTATAGCAGTGAAAACCAGGCGCAGCGCACAGCCGAGCAGATGGCAGCCACACCGGTTAACCCGTAATCGCCGCCGCCATAATGCCCGGGCAGAGCCGTGACCACCGGCCGACAGTCCCTGCTGGCTCCGCGGCTTTTCCTCAGGGCACGATGGAAGGGGAGAAGCGAAATGGAGCAGCACCCGGGCCCCGCTTCCTCCCCACGCACGTATCTGCGGGTTACTTAGCAGATCCGTGGATAAAAGCTTCTGAGGGCGGCAGGTAGCGGCTGGACGCTGCCGGGGACAGGCGGCAGTCCTCCTGCCCGGCCGGCGGGAAGGCCCCGGCCCAGCGCCCGCCTCTCGACCCCGCCTCTCGACCCCGCCTCTCGACCCCGCCTCTCGACCCCGCCTCTCGACCCCGCCTCTCCGCGCCAGGAGGCGGTGATGGCGAGGCAGGCGTCTGCTCCGCCCCCGCCGCCGCGCCGGCCTCCGTGCTTCCGCCGGATCCCGGAAGCAGCCGCGGGGCGATGGCAGAGGAGGGCAGGGTGGCGGCGGAGCTGCAGCCGGCGGGGGAGGGCAGCGGCGAGCCGGACAGCGGCTTCGGGCAGCTGCTGGAAGAGGATGAGGCGGGGCAGGACGCCGGCTACGTGCTCTACAGGTAGGGCCGCGGCGGCGCCGACACCGAGCGGCCGGGACCGGGGTTCCCTGCGCCGCCGGCGCGGTGGGGATGTGTCTCGTCTCGTCTCGTCTCGTCTCGTCTCGTCTCGTCACGTCACGTCTCGTCACGTCACATCATTCGTAGGGGGGCGCGGGTTCGTGGCGCGGAGGCATTGAGTTGTTGACGTGTTCCGCGGCCGGGGGTCGGCGGCCGCTGCCGGAGCGGGGGGCCGGGGGCGCTTGGCGCTGTGGCGGAAGTCGCTGCGGGCGCGGTGACGTTATGATGGCTTTCCTCTCCCGGGTTGCGTCACCGCTGGGTTTTGAGGCGGTTAACGTGTGTCAGGGCGTCCCCGCGGCGTTCACGCGCCGGTCTGTGCGAGGGGCGGTAGCAGCACCGTGACGGGGGTAGTGCCCGCTGGGAACAAGGGCGTGTTGCGGGGCATGGATTCGCTCGTGCAACGCTTTGAGTGGCGTCTCGTGCTTGTTAGAAACGTTAAAAAAAAAAAAAACCAAAAAAAAACCAAAAAAAAACCACCGAAACCACGTGTTTACGTATTTGCAGGGACAGGAAGGAGTGGGCAGATATTGAACCCATCCCCCAAAGCGATGGACCGAGTCCTGTCGTCCAGATCATCTACAGTGAAAAATGTAAGTGTTAAATACGTCGTGTGCTGAAAACGTAAGGTGGTTGAGTTTCTGTCTGTCCCCAGCATTGTTAAAGCAAGACTTCACGTTTTGGGTAACGTATTTTCCAGAGCAGCACTGGGAAGAAACTAGTTTATTGTGTTATTGTGGCCATGTGCGATGTCTTCACCAAACATCACTGAGGTTCAATCTTCACCTGAGATATTAATAGCCAAAGTTTTATTTTAAAATCTTACGGCTTAAGAGGTAATACAACAGACAGTCCGGTTCACATAGTATGGCATTTCTAGCCCACAAGTGGAAGAGAGATGTATGAAGCTACTGCATCTGGGGAAATTGTGGGTAAGCAGTAAGGAATTTTTCTGATTGTTTCGTGTATTATTTGGGTGGTATATTTTCAAGATATTTTTGCAGCTTTTTGGTATACCAATATCATTTAGAAGTTTCAATTAGCAATGCTGTCAGAGCAATACCTAGCTATCGTTTTAAAGAGGTGTATTCAAAGTACACAAAATAGGAAGTAACTTGAAAGGGTTATTAGCCTTACCCCCTAATGAGGCCATTGTCTCAGAGCCTTGGATAAGATGCTGTTATCTATTTAGTTCAAGATGTCTATGATTACTTCCGGGCTGTTGTGCAGCGGGATGAGAGGAGCGAAAGAGCTTTCGAGCTGACAGCAGATGCCATTGAGTTAAATGCTGCGAACTACACAGTATGGTAAGTTATAATTTTGGGATTATTTCTAGCATCGTTTGATTGCCAACCTCTTATTTCTTTAATAGTTTTGTTAGTCTAATGAGGGTGTGACTAGTTGAGTTTACACAGAAGAGTAGTGTAGACTTACGAAGAAAGCTTATGAGCTTATGAAGAAAGCCTTTGTTCAGTATTTTCTGTTTCTAATTTTGATTCGGTGGTTTTTATTCATTTGGCTTTGAGAATATTATCAATCAAGGTCAGGATTAGCCATAAAAAGAACTTTGCTGTTTAAAATTAGATCACTTGCCTGATAATGTGGCCTTGGCAAAATGCTAAAGATGTCCTCACTTGACTTCAAGAAGAGACATAAAAGCATGATAGCTGATAGCTGCTATGTCCTGCTAAATGGTTATATACTTACTAAATAGTGCATTTTAGAAGATCTGTCGGGTTAATGTGCAGTTAGGTAATGAATAAACTGAGGTTCTGGTATTTGGAGTAGGACCTTTTAACTCATGAATGCTAACAGGTACCTCTTGTGTGTCTATTCTCCTACTTGCATAAAATCAGAAAGTTTATATTGTTTTAAGCACAAAAGTCATAGTTTCTGTGATAAGATCAGTGCGGGTAGACAGAGGTCAATTTTAAACAGGATTGCTGTGATCTTTGATAACATGCTGTTGTAAACAGTTGTATGGCAGTTCTCCACTCTTCAATAATTGAATGGCCTTTACCGGAATTGAATACTGGTTTAGTTATTTTGCACTTTTTTTAACTCAATATCTACTAGAAGAACTGTGAACAAAAGTTGTTCTGTGTTCTTCTCTGTGAATCTTAGGAAAGTCCTGTTGCAGTGTTTGAATGCTTGACTTTTATACAGGCATTTCCGGAGAGTCCTCCTGCAGTCTTTGGGAAAGGATCTCCATGAGGAACTTAAGTATATTACAGCTATCATTGAAGATCAGCCAAAGAACTACCAAGTCTGGTAAAATCACGTTTTCTTTTCAGTTCTTAACGTTTTTGCATATTATTTTTATTTTGTACATTGTCTAGAATAAGTTGCGATCATTGATCCGAAAGGTTGTTAAGAGCTGCTTCCTGTGTCTAATGCATTGGCAGTAGTGGAGGAGTTAAATGGAGTTGCATCAGTATCACTGCCAAAGTCCTCTGTAGCAGTTTGTTCTAAACACATGATTATGACATGCTTAAAAGGTCTTGTTTTCTTTTAATTTCAATTTTCAAACTGTCAAAATTTTGACATAAAAAGAAAAGGTTTATGAAAAGGCAAACAAAAAGACAAACAGAAATGACTGTTTTTTCTTTCATTGGCTCTTGGAGTCTGCTTACCTGTTGTTGGGTTCTTCACAACAATATGTGAATAGGAACAGGTGAAACAGCAACGCTGTTTTTTGTAGAGAAATTGTGTAGTACTAGAAAACTTTATTCTGCTGAAGACTCTGGCCATGAGGTTAAAACATGTTACTTCAAGTAAATGTAACTTGCCTAAAAGGAGGTGATTGACCAATGTGTATGTGCAGTTAGAATTTGTTATGTTTGCATCATATATTTCTCAGAGCCAATAGTTTGCAGTATTTAACTACTGGGTTTCTTTCTAAGTAGTTGCTATATGCTGTTTTACTACAGAACACATGTTCACAAAAAATTTTTAGACTATTCTAAAAATAGTTTCCTCTTCCTGTCATCAGGCATCACAGACGGGTGTTGGTGGAGTGGCTGCAGGATCCATCCCAAGAGCTTGACTTCATAGCTGACATTCTTAACCAAGATGCCAAAAATTACCATGCGTGGCAACACAGACAATGGGTTATTCAGGTATCATATCCACAGAACACAGACTCACAAAATAACCTGCTCAGGTTGTAGAGGTTTGCTTCTTAAATGCAATCTGAATTGCATTTGGCACTTTGTTTCTTAAGGCTGAAGGGTGGAAAACAATTGCATTTTAATGTGTGGTAGAAGTAGCTATAGACTTGCGTTTTAGGAATTGTGTTCAAAAAGGTCTGATTTTGGCTGCTTACTGTTACACGTGTGAATTTAATGATGAGCTAATACCATTGTGGGCAACTGAATACTGTAGCTTGTTCATAGTGTACTTTCTTATTTTTCTTTGAACTTTGTGTTGATTTCTTTAAAAATGTATCAGTACCTAATGTTCAGAGAACTTAGGAGCAAGGAAAACATGTCTTAAAAATAAAACCTTTTGATTGTGATATTCTCTCTTCCTGCCCTTTCCATAGGAGTTCAAATTATGGGATAATGAACTGGAATACGTAGACCAGCTTTTGAGGGAAGATGTGAGAAACAACTCTGTTTGGAACCAACGACACTTTGTAATTTTCAACACCACCGGCTATGATGATCCAGCAGTCCTAGACAGAGAAGTCCAGTTAGTAATGTTGTTCATGCTGACATTAAGCACTCTCCATTATGTGAAAGCAAAGGAATACTTTGAAGGAGGTCCATGTGGGCTTGTCTTTCCTGTTTTTAATGCAGTTTTTGGGCTCACTCTCACGGAGAGCAGATCAAGTGTTAGTGCATATATAGATGTGTTCAGTACCACTAACTTGTTGAGTAGTACTGAAGCAAGCTATGCTCACCCTGGGCAAGCTGTTCTCATGAACCTGTCTTCCTACCCTGCTGTTTATTCAAAACTTTTGGTTTTTTATAGTAAACTAGCTATCGTGGAATAACCTGCAAAAAGTCTGTGACACTGGAAGCACATAAGTTGTGCTGTTCATTAGCATCTTGCATCCTACCCCTAGAAAGCTTGGAAGGAGAGGCTCTCTGTGTTGCACTGAACTGCTATTTTAGTAGTACGGTAGCCACAGTGATCTAAAAATAACATGGATGTGGATTGTAGGAAGAGGAATTGCCTTTTGTGAGGAATTTGATGCAGCTGGAAAAAGAAAGGAGCTTTCAGGGGCATATGGTCAGCACAAAAGCAACTGAGTGACTTAGTTTTGAGGAAAGTGATCTTTGGAAGATGTTTCAAAGTGGTGTGTTTGTAACTGAAGACAAACTGAGTTTGTAGCCATTTATTTCACTACTGATGGTGGTAAGGGAAGCTTCCTTCTATGGTTTTCAACTCTCAGACTGCTGATCAGGGTTGATGATTAGGGGAAGATGTTTGTCTAAAGTGAAGAAGCAATAAAAAGAAGGTACTGCAATTTTTTTGAGTTACTCTTCAGAAGAAAGACTGAGTCTCTGAATAGGTCCATTGGTACATTGTTCGTAGAGGATCCCAGCCCCCACCACCTTTCATTGCCTTTGCAGTTGTCTTGGCAAACTGCAGTAAGTTGTACTTCTCTTTCAGTTTATAACTTTGTTGCAGATTAATCTGCACCATTTCCGTGACTTAGGCTTGGATATTTGCAGCTTTCTCTCTCCAGAAGTTAGATCTGACATCCTCCCTTGATCTGTTTATACATGCTACTATGTTCAGCATAATTGGATACCATCTTAAGAATCAGACTGTCCAAGGTTAACACTTCCCAGGTGTTGTTACAGAACTGTAGTTGGGCTGCTTGTTGCTTGATAAACTTGGTCTTTGTCATAGTGACTGCAGAGGGTTAAAAAAGGTTTAGGGTTGGTTTGAGGTATTTTTTTCAGTATAGAACTTTTTATCAGTATCTGCTGTCTCTGAAAATAAGCTGAATGCCTAGTTATACTGGGGAAGGGCAGAAGGTAAAGCCTGTTTTGTGAAGATGAAATGTGGCTTTGTGACTGTATGGCAGGTGCCTCTAATTGCTTTGCTTTTAGAGGAGTTGCCTGACTGCTGCTTTAAAAGAACTGCTGCAGAAGGCTGTGTGAGCTGAAAGCTCAACCTCTGCCTTTCTGTGGGTTTGCTCAAGTGCAGCCTCATGAAAAAAGTTCTGCAAATAGGTACAGAACATACCATACACAGTCATAGGAACATAGCTCACCCTGGGCTTCAATTACTCTAGCCTTTTCAGTCCCGTGCCATTTCTGAGCGTTGACACAAGTTATTCCTTTAGCATACAGGGAGAGTATATCGTGTTGTTTCTTAGTTGGCTGCGGTGACAGTCAACACGGCTTCACTAAAGGCAAATGGTGCCAGATAAATTTGGTGGCTACTATGATGGCATTACAGTATTGATGAATAAGGGAAGAGCAACTGACATCATCTACCTGGACTTGTACAAAGTATTTGACACTGTCCTGCACAACATCCTTGTCTCTAAATTGGAGGGACATGGATTTGACAGATGGACCACCCAGTTGATAAGGACTTGGCTAGATGGCAGCACTTAAAGAGTTGCAGTGAATGGCTCTATGTCCAAGTGGTGAGCAGTGATGAGTGATGTTCCTCAGGGGTCAGTACTGGGATCAGTGCTGTTTAACAAATCTGTTTGCAATGTGGACAGTGTGATTGAGTGCACCCTCAGCAAGTTTGCTGATGATGCCAAGCTGTGTGTCACGGTCGACATGCTGGAGGGAAGAGATGCCATCCAGAGGGACCTGGACAGACTTGAGAGGCGGGCCCATGCAAACCTCATGAAGTTCAACCAGGCCAAGTGCAAGGTCCTGCACCTGAGTCATGGCAATCCCAAGCACAAATACAGAGTAGGCAAAGAATGGCTTGAGAGCAGCCCTGAGGAGAAGGACTTGAGTGTGTTGGTTGATGAGAAGCTCAACATGAGCTGGCAATGTGCATGTGCAGCCCAGAAAGCAAATAGCATCCTGGGCTGCATCAAAAGAAGTGTGGCCAGCAGGACAAGGGAGATGATTCTCCCCCTCTCATCTGCGCTGGTGAGATCCCACCTGGAGTACTGCATCCAGCTCTGGAACCCCCAACATAATAAGGAGTTGGATCTGTTGGTGTCCAGAGGAGGGCCACGAAGATGCTCAGATGGCTGGGAACCTCTCCTGTGAAGACAGGCTGAGAGAGTTGGGGTTGTTCAGCCTGGAGAAGAGAAGGCTCCGGGGAGACCTTACAGCGGCCTTCCAGTACCTAAAGGGGGCCTACAGGAGGGATGGGGAGGGGCTCTTTATGAGTGAGTGTAGCAATAGGACAAGGGGTAATGGTTTTAAACTGAAAGAGGGTGTATTTAGATCAGATATTAGGAAGAAATTCTTTACTGTGAGGGTGGTAAGACACTGTAACAGGTTGCCCAGAGAAGCTGTGGATGCCCCATCCCTGGGAGTGTTCAAGACCAGTCTGGATGGGGCTTTGAGCAGCCTGGTCTAGTGGGAGGTGTCCCTGCCCGTGGCAGGGGGGTTGGAACTAAATGATCTTTAAGGTCACTTCCAATTCTAACCATTCTATGGTTATTGCTCATAATTTTCAGAACTGTTTCATTATTGTATAAAATACAGCAAATGGAACACTTAAGAATTTCAAACTGTTCTCAGAGTGTCTGCCTTTCTGAGGCTTGTAGTGATTATATTATGAGGCATTTTTGATCTGTGACCCAATTGAGATGATCTGCAAAAAGGCTCTGAAATACAGACTAGAGGGATGTATTTGGGAGTGTCTGAGCACAGTCAGGTAATTTCTAACTGCATTGTTAGTTGTTGCATTTGTGACCTGTTATCTTTTTCTCACAGATACACTCTTGAGATGATCACAGCAGTGCCACATAATGAGAGCGCTTGGAACTATTTAAAAGGGTGAGGTATCCTTCTCTGTGGGGCAAAGAATATCTGTAGAAGGTGTCTCATGCCTAACCCTTAACTGAAAAGAGCTTGTTGCTGTTCATTCTAGTGTTGTGTGCTTAAGCAGGCAGGCAGAAACCTCCGCAAGGGGTTAGTATATTAACCTAATTTCTCTATAACTTTCCATTAAGTTTCCGGCCCTGTTCTTGTGGGCAGATTGCAAGTACTTCTCATGCTTTTAAAAAACTGAGCTGTAATGTTACTGGTTCAAAAGCATAGATGAGAAAGTAATGAGCATGCTTTCAGTCTAATTTCTGTTCAGTTGAGCTTAACTATACTAGCTTACTACAACACTAAGCTGTATTATTGCTGCATGCTGCTCACTTTCTGCCTTACATGTATTTGCACCCTTATTTCAAAACTGATCTCCTGTCATGGTTTAACCCCAGTCAGCAGATAGGACCACGCAGTTGCTCACTTACTGCCCCTGGCTGGGACTGGGGAGAGAATCAGAAAAGTAAAAGTGAGGAAACTTGTGGGTTGAGATAAAGACAGGTTAAGTAAAGCAAAAGCTGTGTGCACAAGCAAAGCAAAACAAGGAATTCATTCAGTACTTCCGATTGGCAGGCAGGTGCTCAGCCATCTCCAGGAAAGCAGGGCTCCATCATGCGTAGTTACTTGGGAAGGTAAATGCTGTAACTCCGAACATTCCCCCCTTGCTACTTCTTCCCCTAGCTTTATATACTGAGCATAATGTCATATGTGGAATATTCCTTTGGTCAGTTGGGGTCAGCTGTCCTGGCTGTGTCTCCTCCCAACTTCTTTTGCCCCCCACCCAGCCTGATTGCTGGCAGGGCAGTATGAGGAGCAGAAAAAGCCTTGAGTGCTTATCAACAACTGAAAATCACCAGTGCACTATCAAAAGTATTTCTCATCCCACATCCAAAATATAGCACAATACCAGCTGCTGGTAAAAGAGTCAGCTCTTGTCTCCACTGAAACCACAACATCTCCAAATAAAGGAGTCATAACAAAAATGTAATTCTTCATGCCAGATTTCCCAGTGTTATATTTCAAGCCTATTAACCTCTCTTCTAGGATTCTACAGGATCGTGGTCTTTCTGAGTATCCAAATCTGTTAGAGCAACTGTTGAATTTACAGCCGAGCCACAGTTCACCCTATCTGATTGCCTTTCTTGTGGACATATATGAAGATATGCTCGAAAACCAGTGTGATAACAAGGAGGAAACACTAAACAAGGCATTGGAGGTACGTTTTGAGAGCTTGGCTTTGTTTCTTAGGGATGCCATCTATTGTTCTCTTGTTTTATATCCTGACAAAATTGGATTGATTTTCATAAATAGAACAGGTTACTTGTTAATCACAGGAGCTCTATAAAGACTTGAAAGCCAGATAATCGCAAGGGTCTTATGAATTTATGTATAAATAATAACTTGCCAGTTAGAAAATTGCTCTAAGTTTTCTTCACCCGGTAGTAAAGGAAGGTTTCTAATATTGCCTGCAGAAGAAAGGAGATGCTTGCACAATCAAGGTTTCCAATGCTAACTTTGTAGCCTGAACTCACTTTCTTCTGAAGGTCAGTGAATCTTGTTCTCGGAGTATCTCTGTATCTCAGAGGATCTAAACAGAATCTCAAGCTCCCTTTGCATGTTTTAGTTTTTTCTAAGAAAGCTGCAGAATTAGCTTGAAGGCCAGCAGGCACTGGGAGCATCAGTAAGAGATGTCAGGCATCATTTCCTGCAGAGAATAAGTGACTTCTAGCAATGTTGCATATCTCCCTGTGCTTCATATTCAGGGAACTCCTTGCTGTGGTTTGCAGTGTAGTTTTTACAAGAACACTTTTCATTCACTGTGGGACAGACTGGAACTCAGGGTAATTAGAGCTGCAGTTCTTGCCTGGAGTCTCAGTGTTCCAACAGTGTTCTTTTTCAACATTTTTCCTTTGTTGTATTCCAGGACCAGAGTGTAAATCAGTACAGTTTTACCTCACAGATTCATGTCCCTTTATACTATTTCATTGAGTTTGACTTCTTCATCTATTTAGGCATTGAAACTCCTATTCCTGAACTCTGGTTCACTGACTAAGGCAACATCATCTGCATAATAAAAGGGAATTGACTAGAACCTTTGTAGACAGTGTTCATACCATATAAACTTTACATAGCATGTCCTGTGAGTGGGGCTGACTTCTGATGTGCCTCAGTGATCACCCAGATCAAAACAAAACAAAAATCAGAAGATGTAGAAGTACCTCTATAGCACCAGCTCTAACATGTTGTGAGAGAAGGCTGCTGACTTGCATGGCCTTTTGGGACAGTCTGCTAAGAGAAAAACCGTAAACAAAATATCTCTTGTCAATTCATCGGGACTACTGAAGATTCAAGAGCAGGATGTTGCCCCACTGTTTTGAATGAAGTCATGTACAGCCTACTGGATCACTAAAAGACAGTCAGGCTTTTCAGGAAGTCACCAGTGTCCTGCAGTATAGTGCAGGCTGCGTAGGCTGAGGTAGATGACGAGTGGTAGGCAAGGAAAGGAGTCACAGGGAAGCAGTTGCAACTGAAATAGGACTGGAGAGATTTCTGTGCAGTGTCACACTGGTTGACTACCGGTTGGAGTAGAGATCACTTTGGACAGTTGCAAACCTGGTGAATAAAACAAATGTTGTTGCTAAGAAAGGTGTTTCTAATACTGGCTGAACCACATATTGTATGCATTTTATAAAGATAATAAGGTTTCTGGAAGCTTTTGATTATAACACTCCAATCTCTCAATTTTCTTTCATAGCTTTGTGAAATTCTGGCTAAAGAAAAAGACACCATCCGAAAGGAATACTGGAGATACATTGGAAGATCTCTTAAGAACAAGCACAGCTCAGGCACTGAACAGACCACACTGACTGACAAGCAGCAGTAGCTGAACACATAGGAAGAAAAGAGTGTTAAGCTCTCAAGCTATTCTAAAGCAGTACTAAGTAGGGTCATCAACTAGTTTAAAATCCAGTGTAGTATTCACCTGGTGAAGAGGTATTGCAGTGAAAAAGGAGTACAGTGCTGTATAGTCTCAGGTTGTGCTGCTGACAATAGCTCTAGGAGCAGTCAAGAAATAAATTAAGGCTTAATTATTGAAATGTACCAAAAAAAGGGTTTATTTCCTAATAATGAATACATATACCTATGTATAGGTACATAGGTATAGCTATATCTACTCTTTAGCTACATAGCCACATAGATATGTATACCTACATAGGTATATAGGTAAACTGTAACTACTATTTATAAAGTACTAAACCAATTTCTAATGCCCTGGCGTATCCACTCATGGCTCCTAACACAGTGACATCAGATGCAGTGATGACTGCAGGTAACTTAGGCTAGTGGATATAAAATAAACTACTTGTGGTTAGCGCAAGCAGGAGCTGCAGTTATTGCCTTAGTGGGAGCAGCTATGCAACACTGACAGCATAAGCTATGCAGCTAACACCAAGTGTCATTTTAAAGCATTTTTATGAACTATTTTAGTTTCTTTTGGTCTTCAGATGCACGTAGTCTGCTCTTCTCAAATGCTAATAGAGATTAATGTGCCCTTTTAGGGATATTAGATTCTATTGTGTTGAGGTGTCTTTTGCACTGGTGTATTCTCATCCCAGAAGCTTTCAATAGACTTGATATATTCATTGGAGCCTTGAATTCTTACCTGCACAGTCAGAAAAAATGCTTTGAGGACCCTAGAAGATCTGCTTAGTTTTTTTCTTGGAGTTCTGTTCACATGGCTGAAAATCTGAATTATTGTTTTTTTCTTCGCCCTTTGTAACCAGATCAAACTGAAGTCGTAGGTCAGAAGAGATCATAACTAACTAGTTATGTTATCGATCTTCACTGAACTGGAAGGAAAGGAATGGTTTTATTGGGGACCTGTTCCCATTAAATGTCTTAACCTTGTTGCTCCTACAGGCTTTTCATACCTTTTCCATGCATATATTCAGCCAAGAAGTATTTTCCTCCCCTTTGTGAAGGATAGAATGTATCTGCAGTACAGAACTGCAAAGGATGTGTATACCTGCACAAGAAAACTGCTGCATCTGCGCTGTTTTCAGTAAATGACTGTTGTAAACTGTGTTCTTCACATGGACTGCTTGTCTGATCTGAAGTATTTTCTTTGAGAAGATCATAAAGGGAACAAATAAATACTAGTATTCATAATAGGAAGTCTTTCGGATACTAAACATTAAAAGCAACTGCTGTAATTAAACCATAGTGGAGATGATTTTAAATGCTTGAAATATGTTAATTCAATGCATTCTTTAAATTTAAAACAACTCATGGGGAGTGGACTCACTACATGAAAGGTATGTAATTTGTTTTAATATTTTTACTGTTTTCCCCGTGGTAGAGAAAACATTTTTATAGTGACACACGGCACTTAAAATGGACAATGAACTTCAAACTTGGAGATTTTTTTACCTGCTTTTTTCTTTTTACTTTACACAAGCATAGTGGTGCTCCAAAGGTAATGCTGCTCCTGAGCTAAGTTTACTAACGAAGGAATAACCAGATATGTACTATAACAGGAAATATCTCATTTCATGTAAAACAGATGTGTGACCAAACAAATCATGCAAATCCTAAGAAAAAGCCATTCTGGAGGCTAGAGTCCATTTAAAAAAAAGTCATTATGTTTTAACAGGAATGTTCTTTTTTTTTTTTCCTTAAAATGCTTATGTTTAGTATTGTGTTTTAGCAGAAATGTTCATTTTCTTCTTTCAAATGCTTATGTTTACTGTTATTTGGATTGCAAGAAAACTTTAAAGTTCTCTTCAAAAGGCATCTTAGTTCTGTGGTAGTGAGCCGTACTCAGAAATACTGAGCTGTGAGAGCTGAGAAAATGACAGGCTGCCCAGCCAGGTTGCAACTGCAGCTACCACGCCTTTAATTTTAAAAATATGCCTGAGACAGAATCTTTCTCACAGAAGTGGGAGCTTGACAAAATGTATGAGTCATAGAGAAAAGGATCTTACAATAGGAAGTGTTAAACGATGTGTAGGAATTGCTACTGACTACCAATGTTCAGGGGAAATACCAAGCTGATTTGTTCTAAGGGTTCATCTGTACAAGAAAACTTACTGTTGTTACGATTGTGTGTAGTGGTGTGACTCCTGTGTACAATTTTATTACCGGAGAGCTGTGCCTAAATGGAAAACTGTATTGGTACAAATGTCCCTTGTAAATCAGTGTAATTGGAATATTCAGTGGAGTATGGAGAACTATTAAAGCATGTGAAATAATTTCCTATGCCTGCTTTCATCAGAGGCTGATGTTCTTACCTTGGTCTAGCTGTGTCTATCTGTCTAAGCTGTTACTGACTTCCACCTTATTGTCTCTGCAACTTGGCTGACAAAACAGCCCCCAAGTCCTTCCTAATCTATTCAGTACAAAACCACCTCAGCTAGCACACAATGCTCTATCAGTTGCTGTCTGGTTGTGCTGAGACAGATTAGGAGTGTGCTGCTCAGCTGGACCTTCTGTGGGAGCAGCATCCTGCAGCAGGGAAGCAGTGGGGTTTCTAATCACTCCTGACACGTGAAACAGTTCTGTCCAGGAGGTAATTCATGGTGTGCGGTGGTGACAAGGGGCATATGGAGACATGGGCCCCTACAAGAGCACAAAAAGCCTTAAAGCTCCTGTGGCTTTTAGAACAAAGGGGTAAGGGAACAATATTAAGTGATGGTGCGGAGTCATCCCTTGTGGGCTCACGTGAAGGCTTTGCAAATGCTGGTGGTGCAAATGCCTATGTGCAAGTTCAAAATTGGGAGGGGCAACACTCCAGGTCTAGTTTTCTTGTACACATGAATGGAAGAAGAATATTAACAGCTGGAGACACATGTCTCAGATGTTGTCCCAGATATGGCATGGTGAATACAATAATATGAAGAATGCTCTTCTGCCTCACTTGTGCCCTTTTTTGAACATCAGTGCTTTCTGCCACCTTACTGACATTGTGGGATAAGGTGTATGCCTTGCACTTTCTATTCCAAGTCTGGTTTTAGTTGGTGATTACCCCTGTGATTCTTGGGTTAGCAGCAGGTTTCCCTACTGTACCTTCTGCTTAAGACAGATTGATTTGGAAAATTTTGGTAAGATGATGTTTGGCTGAGTTTTGGCAAGCCTGTTAATGTGGCAGTATGGCAATTTACTTCTCCCCAGGTGTCAAATATCCTTCAATATTTAATTTTTCTTGTAAATAACCATCTCTATGGAATATTCCAAGCTGAAAACATTTACTTTTCTTTTAAGGCTGTACTGTCAAGCTTTTGATACAATATATACTAACAGCAAAGGGTAAAAAAAAATGGCATTTGAATGTAAAAAATATATTATTTTTGTCCTATAACAGGTCCTTTCCAGAATGCCTGGCAGTCTGGACTAGTCTGTGTAATTCTGGTTCATGAATAACATTGCCATTTTAAAGTACTCTGTGTACATTTACATGAGTACACTCTGTATGGGTGCCTACTCAATGCAGGCGAACAGTGGATGAAATCTGAAGCAGAGAATAGAAATCTCTAAAGTAGACAATCATTTGTTTTCCTCCACAATATGTTATCTTATGCCTAAGTGTTCAAATAGGGATGATCTGTACCTAGCAGAAGTCACAGTGTAGAAGTGACACAGTCATTTTCTCTATTCATCCATTCTCTGCTCTTAGCATCCTTTTATCTTAATGCATCACTTAGCTTAAGAACATACATCCCTTGACACAAGGCTTTTTGAAAATTGGGAGCCTATTCCTGGACTAGAAGTGATACTGTTGAGAGAGAAACAGTGCCTCCATGTTTCTGCTCTGTGAATACCTTACCTTCTGCTACTAGAGTGGGCCCTGAACTTGACAAAAAGGAAAAAAAAAAAGGAGGAAAAAAAAAAGCATTGTAGTATGTAGAGAGGCATACAGGTGCCTGCATATGAGCATTGAGGACAAGACTGCCAAAATCGAGGGCGCATGCACTTATTTAGTTTTCTATAAAGACTTGTCAGGAAGAGCTAATTTAGCTGTGAACCCCACCTCAGGATGTCTAGATGTCTACATCAGCTATCCTATGTAAGCTCCCTGCGTCTCTGTTCTCCATTACGTGTGTCACCCACCACTGTACCTCAAGAAGCCATGGGATATAAGCCTACATAAGATTTCAGCCTCGGAGAATTAAAATCTTTGCTCTATCGTTTTTCTGCAGCTGTGCAGCAGGGAAAGTGGACATTAATCGCTAGATGGCAGCGTGAAATTCACTCCGAGTTCACTGAGGCCGCCTATGTGCAGGCAAGCAGTGATGTAACTGGGACAACTCTTTCTCCATGCAGCACCACTAATTTCACACCTGCTAATTAAATACGGAAGAGCCGCTGCTAGTCAATACATAGCACCACAGAGGACTCAAGCATGAGTATTTCTGGAGGGGCTAAATGGTCATCTTCACTAAAAATTGTTGGTGTTAACTGGAGAGCAATTTTTCATTAACTGAAATGATGTCTCCTCTGACGCTGGACACCTTGTACCAGATCCGGACTCTGTTAGAGTCCTGGTGTTCTAAAATAACAGCGTGACTAAAACCCTCTGCTCAGAGTGTGGGTTTTGTGGCCAGTTTACACCTTTTGGAGACGTGCCTCCGGTTAGAGTGCTACACGCGTGCACCTTCACAAACTGGGAAGTTTTGCTCCACTAAAGCCAGCTTTGTTATGGCAACTTTCTACAGTCTCTCTATAATGAAATGCTGGCCATTGCTGTCTGTTTCTGTGAATATGGGTTGAAGGACAACAGGACCTGCTGCTGCTTCTTGGAAGTCAGGGGAGGACTTGGGCCTAATTGAGGAAGTCAAGCATGCTGTCACAGGTCCAAAGTGGTTGCATCATTGGGAAGCAGGACCAAGGACTTTGGTGAAGAAGGGCAAAGGCAGACCTCTCTTCCTCATGCACTGGTTTGTCAAAACCCAGTTTTGTGGGTTGTCACCACATGGAATGGATTTTAAGTGAATGAAGAGATGCTACGTGTGACTCTAGCCAAGCCAGCTTGAGCACCCAGGGCTACTCAGGTGGAGATGCTTCCTATATGTGTATGCATTGAGCTGCCAGGACATGCTACCATTACCCTCTTCTGGGGGTATAATGCTAACTCTGGTACCTCTGCCCTTATCTGAAATAGTTGGGTGACAAGTGTAATGCTGCCGTATCAGTACTGCTCCTGAGGAGTGGTCTTGCTACTGCAGAAGAGTTATTGCTGTGCTTGTGCTTCTCATTCTTCTGGGTTTGGGTTGCTTTGTAGAGATGTATTCAGTTAATTACTTCAGTGGTTTCCTGATGTGTCCTGTCTATTCTCCAAGTCACCTCTCCAACAGACCAAAGAACACCTGAATAAATGCTTGTGCTGCTACCAAGCAGCTTTGGAAGGAGTGAAAAAAAAAAGAAAAGCGAGCTATACTCATATTGTTGATGTACATCCCCTGTCCTTCCCCTTCTGCCAAAGCCTGTCATCAGGACAAGAAGGCAGACAGATAGCCTTCTTCCCTTTCCAGAGCCAAGGTGCTTACGCACATATATCCTTGCTCTAGCTTCCAGCCACACCACAGATGTGAGTTTTATTCCTGGTTTTACTAGCAGACAGTGAGAACACACTTTCCCTGTACATCATAGCGTATGGTGCTCACCATAGTTTCCCTGCAGCAAAATGAGCCAAAATGACCATTTGCAGGTACCCACAGCCCAGGTGGAGGGCTCCCAAGCATGTAACTCTTTGCAGCACTGTGCCAGCACTCTGCTACCAGTTGAGTGGCAGTGCAAATCATTTCACCAAGTTGTTTTAGAGGTCTAGCCTGGAAAGACCCTGAGCTCAGCTGAAGGCTAGAATAAAATGAGAGTGTTCAGTGTTTTAAATGGGAAATGAAAACCAGAAACACCTGGTTTTTAAAACACACTTTCAAATGTCAATGTTGATAATTCTTTAAATAATTCTTTAACTGAAAAGTTAAAAACCTGTATACTAGAAAACTGCTTGGCTTCTGATATTCAGAGGGAAAATGCATGAGAGAGATTTGTCTTAGGTGAGATCTAGTTTTTTGTTAGAAGGGGATTTCTAGAAAAAATATCAAAAGCTGGATGAATTCTTCTTGTCATTAGCAGTGTCCCAGGCATAGCTAGGTCCTTCTTGGAAGTGTAATTTTATCTTGTGTCATTGCGGAAGGGAGGGGAAGATGAGGGATGACTGGGTCTGGGGCAATCCAAAATCACTACTCATGCATTGCTAACAGCAGCTAAAAACATTACAGCAAATCATTTCAGGAGAGGCGCCTGCTGCTCAACCAGGCAGAGCCACCTAGCACACCCAGCAGTTCTGCGCATTTGCAGTAAGAGCAGTGCTTCCCTCCAGCTTAGTCTGTATTGACTTTCTCATTTCTTTTTTTAATTGCTAATACATTGGTGACTCTGTGTTTCTCTGAGCTACGCAGGCTAAAAGTTAAGAGTGAGAGTAGAGGAAGGGAAAGATGAGATATAACCCATTTTGCTACAGGATTGCTACTCAGCAGCCATGACCAGGACACGACCCTCATCCCCTGGGCTTTATATCCCATGCTGCCAGCTTTCAGATGTCACTTTATAGCACAGGTTTTTTACAGTAGAAACCGCATGTCCTCATATGTTTGAAAATGCCTGTACACAGAGGTGCCCTCCCCATCCCCCAACAAATGCCAGCAGTGTCTTTGTCACTGTTGGAGTTTCACAGGCTTTCTGTTCCACAGCTCCATGCCTGCACAGCAGATACAAGCAGTGCAGAGCAATGCTTTCCCATGCTTTGCCATGCTGGACTTAGCCTGGGTAGTGCTGGAGTTGATGAGATTTTGCAGTGACTTCTAGAGGACACCTTTGCTCACAAGGCTCCTCATGGAAAAAGACCGAGCCACGAAGGCCCACTGTGACCCCCTCAAGTCCTGGGCCAGTTGTGAAGACGGGTACGTGACTCCATTGTACCACCTCATCATAGCATCCCACCCATCACATGATCCCAGCAAGTGAGTTGAGAGCTCTAGGCATAAGGTAGAACCTGGCTTAAATTTTACTGAAATAGAGGTGTACAGACCCAAAGATTAACCACTATGCTTTGCAAGGAGCAGCTTGTCTCCTGTATCAGATGGCAGCATCCACTGTAAGAACAGGCACAGAGCAGCACTCAGAAAGTTCAAATATGCTCACCCAGTGATTTGAATTCATAAGGAACCTGCCTAAGTACGGTTATTGTTTTGAAAGAGGGTGGGGATAGCAGAGAAGAAAAGGGCAGAAAAAAACCAAGAAGGTAATAAAAACCTAGCTCATAGCCTGAACTGGTATTGCAGCATGACCCTGAGAATCATGTGCATAAAATACATCTTAGCAGCAGAGGAAAGAGTGTTTAAGGTGATGAGAAGATATTGTTTTATTTGCTTCCTCCTGCTCGCAGAAACAGGGCTTTGTAAGTAAACAGGATACATTCCTGATACCTCATGCTTGCTGGAACAGTGCTTGGGACACTCTGTTTCTCATTCATTCACATGGAATGGAGTAAAACCAGCAACATTTGTGATTATCAAGTAGATGAATATCAGTTGGTTCAGTGGTAACCTCCAAAGTAACAGTAATAATGATGTCAAGAAAGAATAAATTCTTTCTTCTTTGTCCTTTTCTGACAGGGAGCAGAGCTGGAATTTGAAGAATTTTAAAAGCTGTTTCTATTTCCTAGTACACTGTGACTTTAGGTACTGTAAGAACAGTGTGCCTACTGGAACCATGCCCTTATGAGGGTATGTGGT
Source organism: Alca torda (assembly GCA_008658365.1). Taxonomy (NCBI): domain Eukaryota; kingdom Metazoa; phylum Chordata; class Aves; order Charadriiformes; family Alcidae; genus Alca; species Alca torda. The sequence continues at coordinate 52,551,787 of CM018101.1, read as the reverse complement.
CAGTTTGGAATATTTTTGTAAGAGGACAGAATGATTTGATGAATTTTTAGTGTTTATTTTGGCTCAAATTCTTCATAAAGGTTGGGCCAGAAAAGTAGGAGAGAAAGAGGTAGCTGGGGCACTTTTGGCTTTATATGAACATCTGGTATTTTAACCAACATCAGTATGGACTGCTGAGAAGGATGAAAGCTCTCAGTAGTGAAGGACAGATCTGGGATAACCTCTGAATGCTGACTCCAAAATGGAGTGGTCTGGAAAGGCGAGGATATTAACAAGACAGTTCATAGTTTTGCCAAAGTCCAGATATATTTGCTAACAGAAGGAAAAGAGCGGCAATATATTAGAATTCTGTGTAGTGCCTGCATGCATATGTCTGACTGTGTACAAGTACTGATCAACTTAACCTCTTCACAGCACCTATCTGGCTTCCAAAGATTTTGGGAACATGCAAAATCTGTTACAGATGGCCTGTGCTGAAGGCAGAAGTTTCAGTGTTTGTGTAGCTGAATGTGGGGATGCCACTGCTCAGGAAGGATGGCAAATGGGACATCTACAGCTGAACTGCACATCTCAAAAGTGGAACAGCTTCTGCAACTGCTGGTAGCCAGTACAGTACGGGCATAGCAGTGTAGCATTTGCACTGCACATCCTAGCAGTGTCCAGCATTCAAAAGGAGGAGTTCTGATAAAAGTTTAAACTGATGGTGACCATTTTATAGCATATTTAGTTGTGCTTACCTCAGTTTAGCTCCAAGGCCAAATGCTGTTCCCACAGGAGGGACGTCTCTGCTAAAAATTCAAGCCCCACTCTCTTCCAGTGGGATGTTTGTATCCCATTGCAAATGCACTAAATAAGAGTCAGTGAGCAAAGCCATCTGATGTTCCTGATGACTCCAAGTTCGCTTGTGCTGTTCCTCAGTGCTTTGCACACTTCAAGCTGGATTGTGAGACACAATAGGCCTGGGAACATGGAAAGATTCAGTTCCCAGGAAGTATTTATGTGGAAATACCATTTCCTATCTAGCATCCAGCCACAGGAGTCCCAGAGCCTTTGTGTTTTCTGGTCCATTATCATGGTAGAACAGGTGTCCTTAATGCAGACACCAAAACAAAACAGAAGAAGATAAGTACGCAAAGTTCTTTCAGGTCTTTGCTTCTAAATTAGAAAGCAGCAAGAATGTCTTTCTCAGTTTGATTTTAAAATCTTTCTTTACAGATCATGCTGAAAACAGCCAGTAAGCAGCTCTATATCCCTTTGAACAACTACTGAGCAAGAGGAGACAGAAAAGCAGCAGTGAGAAAAGAAAGTGTAGTGGGAGGCCCTGACGTGTACCAGTGTACAAATTTAACATTTGAGCACGTATGCAATCACAGTTCCATATTTATTTTATGATGACTGGACTGATCCAAGCAACAGATTTATCTAAGTTTTATACCACTGTAGTGACAGCATATCTTGCCTCCAAGTGTGAAGCTGAACCACCTAACCGACAAGGAGCTAGCGTGTGTAGTCGGGTCCCCAGCCTTGGTAATGACAAGTCCAAGCAAAGTGAAGCAGCGATCACTTCTTCAAATGGATGAAGCCTGGTAGGGATAGCACTGAAACAAGTAAAACCACTGTTTTAGTGGGCTTTCAGTAGCCCACAAAGGGGTGAAAGATTTCAAGGAGAGTAACGGACTAAGTGGCTCCTAACGTAACAGTTTTACCACTCAGGAGATCTGCTCTAGGATGTCACTATTCAGTCTAATATCCAAACTTATCCTGCTCTGCTCCAGACACTGAACGCTTTTACAGAGGCAGGGAGAGGAAACACAGGAGGCCGCACAAGCATCTCTTCCCTATTTCAGAGGATTTTATTACTTCCAGGCACAAATTTTATCATATTATGATTTCATGTTGCAAAAATTCATGATCTTTTTCTGTTTCTTGCTGTGGCTTATGCAGTGGCCTAATTAGCTATGAGATCTGGGTCTCTAATCTCTTGCCTGGCTCTGACCTTGAATGACCTTGGGTAAGTAAAATTTCTTTTCTCAGCTTGCCTTTACCAATCAGGAAAATACTTATGTTGAAACTTTTTTCTTCACGGCATTATAGGAAGTCTCACCTATGGATTATTCTGCTGCACAGGAGGGAAAGAATGAGAAACCCAATTATGGCAGCCTCTTCCCTCAGGGACAGAAGGATCCATCCACACTAGTGTCCTGGTTTGAGATACAACAAAACCAATCTTTTCAGTAATTGTACTTTTCATCTTAAGTGTCTCTGAAATTAACAGTATGTTTTTCAGACAGTGCCTGCTTCTAGAGTGATAAGGCCTGATGTTTACAGTTAATACCAAGGAATGGTATGCAGAGAGACTCTTCCTTATACTTATTGCTATAAAACCCTAGCTCAGCTAACTTTTTTGTGTGCCACATAGGAGGGTCGAAGGTAGAAAAGTGTAGAGGGGTCGCACATGTGGGGAGAAGTGGACAGGACAGGTGACCCAAAACTGACCAAGAGGATATTCCATCCCATCTGCATCATGCTCAGTATAAAAGCTGAGGGATCAAAGGGGTCAGGCTCTTTCATCAATGGCTGGCGTCCAAGGAGGACTCTGTCTGTTCATCTGCCTTTAATCCTAATCCATGTGGTCCTGAAGCCAGTTGCCGTTCATCACCTAGACCAGTCTGGGACTTTCCCAGTGCCTGCTGGTGACATGATCAGCATCCTGGGAGCTCAATACTGTACATATTGTATAAATTTTATTATTTTCTTATTAATATTTTTTCTTTTTATTGTTAATATTTCATTAAAGCTGGTTTAGTTTTTTTTTCCAACCCATAAGTCTCTCTCCCTTATTCTCTCTTCCTTCCCTTCTGGGAAGAAAGAGGGGCTAGTAGAGAGCATCTGTCATTCATTTAGTGGCCAGCCTAGACTAAACCTTGACAACCAGAACTAAACCTCACTAAAACCTTTCTTTCTCATTCTACCTGTGGAATAACAGCATGTGGGTTTGAGAAACAATATTGTTCAAAACAAGGACAGCATAGGTTATGAATTATCAAGTTCATGCTAAGAAATATTTTCTAGTGGTGGCCCTGACCTTGTAAGGGACCTTCAAATTCTGTTATGGACCTCTTTCCACAAGCTCATCTCTGGGAGGCTGGTTGTGTTATGTGTGCTATATTTGCAGAGGAGATAATCAGCAAAATTTTGGACTTGAGTCTACAGAGATGGAGAAGAGGCTGCAGAATTCTGCTTGGCTGCCTCAGGCATCAGGGGTGTTTCAGAAAATCTGTGTTCTGAGGGGCTCACCAGCATGTGCTGGACCATGTGCACTCAAGGGATATCCATGAGAGCAATACTTAATAACAGCAGGAGAGGTTATTAAACCATTTTGCAACTGAAGCGTGGAGAGATGAGACAACTAGCTCAAGGTCTTCCAGGACCAAAGACTGAATCTTCCAGGTCCCAGTGAAATGCCTGGGTTGCAGTCTGTATTTACCAGATGCACGGGGAGAAGCTCCTGTGAGAGGACACTCTGCCAGAAAGAGGATAAAACCAAGCACAGGCCAAGACAGCACTGTAGTGCTCAGACGCAGAGTTATGTACACAGGGAACCACAGCCTCACACAGACAAGATATTGCTAGCCAGCTGAGTTAGCAGCTTACAAGCCAGCTTGCTCTTCTAGGGACTCAAAGGTAGCATCAGCCAAGCACACCTGATGGTTTGTATTTTGCATCTGGGTGAAATAGTTGCCATTTGCATTTAAAAATGCTGGCGTTTAGTAAGACACACGACTCACTGCCCCAGTCTATGCACTGTTGCGGTGAAATGCTGAATGCTGGCAAGATAGGCATAGCTTTGCCTCCAGAACTGTCTTGGAGATACCACTTTCATAGCTTGGTAGTGAGTTTTACGATCATTGCAGATTTCTCTTCAGTTTCTTGTCATCTGTGGTGTGCTTCTTTCAAACTCCTTGCATAGTCACTGGCTCCTCCCCTGCTTTCAGAAGCAGTCAAGCCATTGGCTCCCATCAGTCAAAATGCCCCCCAGTTTCTCCTACAACTTACCCAACACACATTACTTGCTTCCAGTCCACTGGACTTTTAGACTGGATCCAGGTTACCCTCTCAGTAGGCACTGCGTTTATGAAATTGGCGAAGGGAAAGATGAAAGTGAAGAGGTGGCCAGAATACAGGGGACAAAATTGTGCACATGCATGTAAGGAGGAGAAGCAGAGGCTTTATAACACGATTGGCAGGGGAGGGAGGTGGTGCAAGGAATGAGGTTGTCACTTCCTCCTATTAAACGCTTACTGTTCACTCCTGCCTTTCACTGCAGCTTGGTGCTTAGGCTGCTCTGGCATGGGCCCTCAGGGCCTTCAAAAGACTACTGAGAAGGTACTTCAACATGACCGTACAAGAATTGCAGGGCTGTGGCAGACATATGGGGGCTGTGGAGAGGATGGAGGTGTTGAACTGGCAGAGATAAAAGGCGGAGGACTGCTATGAGCAGGGCAGGAGATGAAAACTTAGAGGAAAATGAAGGCAGGTGGGAGCAGCATGGACAGAGAAGGTGAGGGAGATGGTGCTATTCAGGATGAAATCTGAGGAAAGGCCAGGAAGTCATAGTAAGAAAGGCAGTACAGAATCAAGACGCTTGATTTATGTACCCTGTACATCTGTACCATGGAAGGTACACAGCCACACCCCAAGTTTTTCACTCATCTCAAGACTAGCCAGCTTTCATGACAGGGCAGGAAGCAGTCCATGATGGGACGAAAAGTTCTCATGGTGAGTAGAGAGCGAGACGCTTGTCTGGAGCGCGATGACACACGGCACGTGGGACCTCCTCCTCTTCCTTCTCCTCACTGAGCTGGAGCCCGACTGGAGGACACTTCTGGAAGGAGTACTCCGCAGGCCTGACAAAGGGGGAAAGGGAAAAAATAAGAAGGAAATCAACCCCGCGCCTGCTCTGAAGCCCTTCCCCAGAGCTGGCAGAACGAGTAATGCCACCAGTGACTGAAAAATCGGCTCGGGGCATGCGCGCTGGTCTCTGCCACTTTTCCACCCCACCCCCTGCCCCCTCTTTTTACATAAAAAGCTGATTAACGCGTGTCCCTCTGACCGGTTCTGGCGGCTGCTCTACTGTCGGGCCCCGTTACCTTGGCCCGCTTCCTCCCCCGGAGCTCGGCCCGGCAGCCCGCGCGGGAGGGCCGCCGCCCCGGCAGGGTGTTTCCTCTTCCTCCCGAAGCGCGGCCGGGGCGGGAGGAGGAGGAGAAGGAAGGGGCCTGGAGCGCTCCAGAGCGGCGGGCAGCCGCGCCGCCGCCGTCGCTGCGGCAGCGGGCGGAGCGGGAGGCGGCGCCAGCAGCCGGCGGGGCCCAGAGTCACCGTGTCACGGCGCCCGGGAAGCCGCTGCCGCCGGATCCGCCCCCCGCAGGGCGAGCGAGGGAGGAGGAGGAGGGAGACCGGCTCCTCGCCGCCTCTTGTATTTTTGCCCCCTTCCCCGCCCTGCCCTCGGCCCCTCTCCTCGCACCGGGGCTCCGTGCGTGCGGCGGCGGCGGGGGGCCAGGCCGCAGCGGCGCCTGAGCAGCCCGCGGGAGCCCCGAGACGGGCCTGGGCCGCCGCCTCTGGACTAGGATGTCCCGACATGAAGGTGAGCAGCGTGGGGTGCCAGGCCGAGGCGGCGGGGGCGCGTCCCGGGGTCCGGCCCGGCGTTGGGGCCTGGCGCGGCGCCCTCTCGGGCGGATCATCATGGCGCCGCCGCCGGGAGGGGGACCCGCGGAGCCGGCGGCGGAAGGAGGCCTGGGCGGCGGCCGGGCCCCGCTCTGCAGTGTCATGCGAGGCGGCCGCGGCCGTTATGGCCCGTCTCCCCGCGCGGCCTGCGGCGGGCCCAGCCGCCTCCCCCGCCGCCCCTCCGGGCGCGGAGCCGGGGCCTGCCGCCGCGCGGGGCCGGGCGCGGGCAGGGAGGCGGCGGGGAGCTGTTCCGCCCCGCTTCTCCGCCTGAAGGACGGGCGGAGGGAGGTGGGGCCGGGCGGGCGTGCGGGGCGGCCCACCCCGGCGGGCCCGGCCGGGGTGGGCGGCGGCGCGGGGCGGCCTGCCGACGTGTCGGCCGCCGCGGCGGGTCGGGCCGGGCACGGCGCCCCGGGCGGGGGGGTGGGGTGGGGGGGAGCGGTGGGGCAGGGGACCGCGCCGGGAAGGCGGCCTGGGGCCCTGGGGGAGTGGGCTGGGAGCGGGGCTCCGCGCCGTGCCGGGGGTCGCGGCCGGCGGGCGGGGAGAGGAGCTGGGCCCCGGCGCGGGGCCTGTGGGAAGAGGTGTGCGGGCAGCCTGCGTGGCCCTGCCGGCGGGTGGCTCGTGTGCTGGTAGCCGCGGGTTCCTCTCTGTTTTGTCCTGTGGCAGTGGGAACTAGTGCTGATGTAGTGGCGTGTTTTGAGGCGTTAAGAGAAGCCATCAGAGAAAACGTGTGTTGTGTGTGTGTGTGCCCTGGTCCCGCTGTGTTTGCCGCTGGGGGTGAGTTGAGTGGATAGTTCAGAATGAGTCAAAAGGAGCAGGATGGAGAGAGAGCTGGGAGCTGAGAAAGGAATTTCTACAGGAGGGAGATAGGAGTGTGAAAACGGGAGGGAAAGTCGCTTGATTTTTCTGTCCTTTCTTACCAGTGGGTAACATGCTTGGACTAGTATTAAAATACTCTATAAAGCCGCAGTTTGTCACCTGAAAGGCTAACTTTCTGCCATGTTAGGAACTTAATTCAGCACCTGTCTCCATTTTCTCTGTTTTTGTTTTATCTAATCTTAAAACGTTTTGGCAGAAGTGTTACAGGAGGATTCAGTATTTGTGGCTAATAACGCTGGCTTCTAATTGGTAGCTTGATGCTGGACAATGGTACATATGGTGGATTTTTGATCTGCTGTCACAATATTTTGCAGAGTTCTTGTTTACACAAGTATGTGTGTTTCTGTATCAAAGAACTGTGTTCCCTGAATCCAGTAGCTCTTTGTTAAAATTTAGTAAGGGTACCAAATTCTGTATCCTTTTCTCTCCATCCAGCCCCCCACCCGCTTTTAAAATACATATTTTCCAAAGGGTGGAGATGGTGGATTTGTTTATGATTAAAGATGCAGTTTCTAACAATAGTGAATTAAATGAGCATGGATCACGAAGTTCTTGTTAGTGATGTTGTGGGATTATGCTGTCTGTAATCTCTGCTGTGATGCGTGTATCCATGATACTCTTTTTGAAGTACAGTACTAGAATACAAGCTTTTCTAGCTTTAAGAGGTTAAAATTAAGGAAGTGATATATTGTGTTCTTCTTCGGTGTTTTTCAGTGGTAAGTTCATGGACTGTTACAAAAGGTGGTGATGTTTGCTAAAAAGGCATTTCAGTCCTGGAGCAGCCTTTTTGTTAAGATAGAGGAAATTTGAAAGTAGGTGTCCTTGTAAGTATGTTTGTGATGGAGGCTTTATCATAATTTTTTCTAGTTGTGTGTTAGGTTCTGTTTGTAATAGGGAATGTTAACATTCCCTTGCTTGGGTATTTGTTGATATTTTTAGAAGGAGTGACTGTTGACAAAACCAGGCCTAATATTCTCTTTACGAAGCAGATTTATCAGTGTTTGGTCTTTCTAGATGTGCCCTGTTAAAAAAAAAAAAAGTGAAAAATTGTCTTTCTTTCCAGATAAGTGAGTGTGAGTTTCAGTAATTTCATAGTGCGCAGGTAGACTCCATGAGAAGAACTGAGAATTTCTCTCCATTGAGAGAAACCATGAGAACACTGTGAGGTTAAAAATGGTAGCTCTTGTTGTATGTTGTATCCTTGTGATATATTTTTATTAAAAATCTAGTCTGACTTAATTTCTCAGTGATTGTCCTCTTATTTAACAATTCAGATGTTTTTGTTTAGTCAATTTTAGTTATAGGATTAAAATCACTCATGTTAATATGGGAGGTGTGCTTTTCTAACTTCATGGAAAAGAGACTTGGAGACTTAATTTTGTTAGAAATCTGGAAATCCTTAGAAATAGTCAAAAAAAAAAAGGTAATTCTTGTTTCAGATCTGCATGGTGTCATTCACAGCTGATAGTTTTTGATCCTAGTTTGGGAAGGGCTGTCTTGGAATAATATAGTATAGGGAAAAACAAGTTTTAATAATGTTTAATAAGTGATATCTTTTCTGTGTGTTTTCTTTAATGGTCCGTCCTCAAAGTTAGAAGATTTATTGATTGCTCCTGACAGAATCTGGATGCTGTACCAGTTTTATGATGGGAAAGAATGCCTCTGAAAGGGTAAATGCTGGAGAAGTTGGAATTCTGAAGTCTTGGGACTTTAAATAGGCCGTGAAGCATCTGATGGAGATTTAAGCTTACCTTCCATCGGGGTTTCTTGACTGTTTTCTTTGGTAATAATAATAATAATCCATAATATACATTGTGATAATCCATAAAATACAATCTCTTGTTTAAAAAGAAATGAGAGAGATTTAGTTATCCTTCAGAAAATGTCTGACCACAGCCTGGCTTTTCACTGTGCTCTCACTTCACACAGGAGTCTGGGCTCACGTTTCTTCTGAACTCAGGAAAATGGGCACAACTAGAACTTGAATTACTGTTGCTCTCTCTTGAAACGTTCATTCAGTGCTTAAGAGACTTAGTTGGTAATACTGCTAAAAGTAGCTGTTAGTGTTTATCCACCTCTTGCTAGTCGCTTCTAACTTCTCAAAACCATTTTTGTACTCTGATTTGATGTTAAGAGACTAGCTATTCTCTGCCTTTGGTTTTCTAGAATGCAACATGAGGTCATCCCCTGGTCTTGGATTTCGTGTTGTTCCCTTTATAGGAGGGACACACTGTGTTTCTCTGGGTTAGCCCCTCTCTTGAGGAATATGTGGTGGTGTAATATTTGGCAGCCTATAAGGAGCAGGTAGGTAATTTTTTTAAAACTCTAGAAAGTATAACAGAAGCTGTTTTTCATATTACAGATTTTCTTTCTGTGGATGTGCATCTGGTAGTGATTCTCTTGTATAGCAGTAGATACCACCCAGGACAGCAGAAAAATAGAGAATTGCAACTTCTGGGAATATCATTAGAAGACCACTTTTTGCAACTTGTTTTGTAAAACTAGGTTGCTGCAGCATTACCAGTCATACAAAGGCATGGCTTCAGGTTCCCTACATCCAGCAGCTCCAGAAGGCTCCTAGTGCCACACTGCCTGTACAGCTCAATTCTTGGTCTCACACACTGTGCACCCCACTCCCATCCCCAGTTCCGTACTTTGTTTCATATTTTCACTAAGGGATGCATTCTTTAAGCTTCAGAGAGCTAGCAGCAATGCAGGTGGTGGTTGTTTTTGATGGTGCTCATTTGTGAGCATTTCATGTGAATTGGCAAAGCTATGCAGTTAATCCTAGTCCCATGTGAAGTAAAGTTGTGAATGGATGGTAGTAACAAAGCTAGGAGGGGAGGGCACTGACTGTCAGGACCATGTGGAGTTTCCAAATGTTCTCTGCTGGTTTCAAGCTCCTTATATTCGAGGGCTCTTATTTTTTTGTGTATATATAAATGTCTTGCATAGATGTCTTTAAATCAAGTGCTTATTTGTAATAGAAGGGTAAATAAGTACATCTTGAAATACACAGAACTTGGTCTTTGAAATTCTAGAAATCTTAGACTTGCACTTGAATACATACCAGCCACTTGAAAACAGCTAACGTAAGGGTAATGCTAGCTCCAGTCTTCTAGCTGTACAATGAACAGATTAGGAGTCTGGGTTTATGACACTTTGTGTATGATCATGATACAAAACATAAACAAAACTTTATCCATAACAAACTTTTTGAAAACATTAAAAGGAAGAGCAATTTCTGCCCCTTGTAATTATGCAATAGCTGTGTCATACTTGAGCTGCAGAAGGATACTACGAACTTCTGTCAAGATAAGTAACACTCAGCACTTGATGTGTAAGTTCTCCTATTTCATGTAGTGTCAGTTATAGAATTGCCATTAAATGCAGAACTGATCTCTTTTTGTGTGTAAAGCTCTTAATTCAGGCAACAAGACTACATAATTTTTCATACAAAGTACTCAAAGTACTGTGGTGAAGTATTGCATTTGATAATGAAACATACATTTGTGAGACCAGTTATAACTTGTTGCCTTCTGGCGCATTTGGATACTTCGCTTACCTCTTCTCCAAACACAGAATTTTGCTATTCCACAGTACAGAATAATCACAAATTCTTTCCAATGTTGTTGCTACTTAGATCTGTTTTTTTGGAAAATAAATCCAGATTAAGTTGTACATGTAACATAAAACAGTGAGGTTTTTTTGAATTTGCACTAATATTTGACTCTGACAAAGCATTTTCTAACTGTATACCTCAAAGTATTTCATACTGCTGTTAGTCTTACTCTATGGTAACATATTAATGCATATAATTACAGGTGTAGTGCGGTATCTGAAAACAAGTTAGTGTGATAATTTAACTAGCAAGAGCTATATTTAGGACACAAAAGATGTTAATGTTAAACGTAAACAGCTGCAAATCTGATTAGAAATATTGGAATGCAGTAAGTTGATTTATTATTAAACTGTTCTTTGTTTTCAGTAAGAAATGGTATCATCATTTAATAATAAAAAGAGATGGACATATCAGAGATGTTTTAACTGGTGAGATACTGGTTTTGAGGAAGCTAGGTCTTCATTTTACAGAAGGTGTCTGGGCCTAATGGTTTAGGAAGCATAATATCTGTGAACCAATATGCTGCTGTCCCTGCAGAGTCTGTGAACAATGTCCTCCAAAAATGTGTAAAGAGAGACCATTTTTTCTCTTAGGTTTCTGATAAGAAGTAAAGCCATAGATCAAATGTTCTATGGAAAACAGGAGAAAAAGGTTAAATTGAAATGACCAATGTTGAAAGGTTGATAGCTGCTATCTTAAGAAGAAAAAATGGAACAGATACTTTTAACAGTATTGGGTGGGGGTGAAGAGAGAAGACAATGGTGAAATAACTTTTACTTCCAAATGTTTGTTTGAACTAGTGGTGACTAGAAGGGATTCAGAGGAAGTTTATAGAGAGCCATGAAAGTTGCTTGAGCTGTGCTGGACAAATAAAACTTCTACATGTTAAATAAAACGAAGAAAGCTTTTCAAATACCTCAGTGTGTTTACATTACTGATAACATTTGAGGAAGAGTTGTGGGTATCACTGTTCATAGTTGTGTCTTTGTTAGTTCGGTTACTGTTGAGAAACACCAAAAGTGTTACTACATTCAAGAAGCTGATGGACACAGCAGCAGATCTGAAGAACAGTACTCAGGAGCTGGGATGTGCCAGAATTGCTTTGCACAGACAGCACAACTAATTCAGCATTCTTTGAGTATCTGCATTGCCTCATTACACAATCGCATATTGTCTACTCCATACCACCCCCACCTCCTTTGGAGTGCACAGGAGAGTTTTGCATATTAGACCACTGCTCTGTGTTTGGGAGTGTACAGCAAATGAACAGGTAGAGGCATTACAGAAAGAAAGGATGATTGAGGTGTTGACAGTGGCGTGTTGTTGTGGAAAACTGGATCAGCCCTCCTGTCCTCTGCTGCAGAGTTCCTGTGAACTGCTAGGCAAATCACTTTGTCAGGAATTCACAGGTGGCTGTTAGCTGTTTGTTCCTTATGTTATCAAGGCCTGATTGGGGATTCTGGGATCTGAGCATTCATGACTGCAACCGTACTAACTGAGCGATAAGCTTTGAAAAAACACCTAACTCTAGAAAATCAAATATTCTGAAGAATCCGTCCTTTGGCATTTCAGATTGGGCAACTGGATTCAGTGGACTTGCAGTTTTAATCTTTACATGTCTTGGTTTCCCTCTATTTTAAGAGAAGGAAAATACTGCTTAGAAGTGGTGTTAAACGTAATTCATGGATATTTGTGTTGCACTGAAATGCTGTAGAGAAATGCTTAAGGGGAAAAGGCAATGAGAAATTCCATAGTCAATGCAAATTTTTCAAAGTGTGTGATAAATAAAGGCTCAGACTGACCAGTGATGATAAAAAAACCTGAGACTTTTCTGTTTGTTTACTGAATGCCATATGCACTGGTGCACTGAGTGAGGTGGTGTTTTTCTAGAAAGGAATATAATTATGTTAGATTGTATTTGCTATAGATTCTGATCATGGGTTGATAGTAGGATGCATATATTAGTATGAGCAAGGCTCTGAGTTTTCATGGCTTTTATTCGTGGAATCACTTGGGCTAAATCTTCCACGCATGATGCATTGTTCCCTCTTCAGGATTTGAAATAGATATGAGTGGATTTGGTAGCTGTAGTCATAATGGAGTCATAATAGAGAAGAGGTATACAAGCTTAAGTATAGGCAGCAATGTTATTCATCCGTACAGAAACAGCGTTATAAGGCACTGTGAGCAGCTCGGGCATGTTGAGTTCAGAAAACTCAAAGCGTGCTGTTGGTGACTTGGGACACATGTGAGGGGGAGTTGCTGCATGGATGGAAAATGGAAAGGTATTTACCTCAGGCTGACACAGAAAGGGAGTCTGAAAGAAAGGCATCATCTGTTTAAGGGTCTGAAATCTCCCTTTCCAAATACAAGAAGATATTTCATGAGTTCAAGAGGGTGATTAAAACTGAAGTGCTTTTTCATACAATATGTAATAAGATTGTGGAGAAATCTTTCACTGGAGGTTCTTGAGGCTCCCTAGTATCCAGATTAATTGTGGAGAAATTTTTCACTGGAGGTTCTTGAGGCTCCCTAGTATCCAGATTAATTGTGGAGAAATCTTTCACTGGAGGTTCTTGAGGCTCCCTAGTGTCCATATTAAACAAGGTTTTCGTTTTTTTTTCTTAAACTATATACTCCTGATCTCTTAAATATTTCAGACTTGAATGTGTCTGAGTATCTCAAATCTTCTGTCCCATTTAGTTCCTGCACCTTTCCCTGTAGCATTGTCTGAATATCTGGTTTGAACTTACTCCTGTTCTTTTTTGCACGTATAGGCATTATGGTTATCCACATTTCTGTCTCTGCATAGCACTATTACAGTTAATTTTGACATAATGAAGTAAGACCACTTTGAATTCAGTGTGGAGCCTAGAGACAAGTTCATTAGTTTAGTTTTAGTTTATATTCTAATAGTTTTAGAATATATGTCGAAGCCCAAGGTTTCAGTTTAAAGCTGTTTTAAAAAGTTCTGTTTGGCTTATTGATGTTTACTAAGTTAATATGTGAGGTCTGTACTGAGTGAAAATTGTGGGACATCATCATAGAAGTGTCTTCAGCTTTAATATGATTTTTATCACTCACATAACTGCTCTTTGTCCATAGGTCTCAGAATTGTATCTCCAAGGTATGTGCAGGTGATAGTTTGATTTCTGACACAGAAGTAATTGGTTCTAGCTTGGAATTAACTTTTAAGTATAGATAGAAATCACTGGAGCCTCTGATATATTTGGAAAAACTGAGAGTTTGGTCTGAGAATGTACTTTGAGTGTTAGGGGGAGGATGAACTTTTTAGATGTAATTTTTATCTTTTTTTAATGTTAAAATACTTAAATGAATTTTTTTAGGCTTAGTCTATGATTTACCTTGGTATGAGAAGTCTTCTTTTTATTGCCCATTTGTCACCCTGCAGCGAATTCTATGTTTGTGTTTTTCTATTGTGATTGCTTTATTTGGAGCTTCTGTGAGACTTTCTCTAAAAGTCCCCCCATTTTCAGTTGGAGACCAGGGTAACATTTTTTTATTACAATTAATCAGGCAACCTGGGCACAGGAGACTCTAACGTTTCTCCCATTTGCGTGTGGGTTATCAGGTGGAGATTTTATGTGTTGCCAGAAAGTCTCCTGTAGATAGGAGACTTATGCTCCATTGCAGTGAGTCCATTCTTTCCAATTTTTGACTCAGTGGGACATTTCAGTGGCATATACTATTTGTAGCTATCACTTTATACAACTTCTCTGTAGTATTTGAAATTTGTTTTTAATTTCAGTATTCACATAGAATTTCACATTTTTATCAAAATACTATTGATTCTGTTCCACATTTGATTTGGGTCATCCCACTGTCATCACTGACAAAATCCAGTTGAAGAAAAACATTAATTAAAAAAACCAACCAACCACCACAGTTAAAAAAAAAAATATTGCAAAAGTAAGATGAAGCAACAGACAAAGTTTTAAAAAAAAATCATAACTACTTTTTTTTTTCTTACCTCAGGTCAGATTTGGTCTTCCCCCATCACTTCTGCCACTTCCTGGGGCCAGATTCTTTTTGGGAGGCAATGTTTCTTGTCTTGACTGACAAGAGGTGCTGTCTCTGGTAGGATAAATTATCTTCTTTGCTTTCCTTCTTTTTGTCTTTGATATCTTATCTTTCACCCTCTTATTTCCTTGTCATTGCTCTTCCTTCCCTTCGCTGTGCTCTCCCTCTCCTACTTTCCTTTTTAGAGTGCTCTAGGGTGGGATTTTTTCCAAAAACACCTGGTGAAGCTGTAGGCCCATGTTGGATTCAAGTGCAGTAGAAGTTTAATGCCTGTTTCTGTAAGCCTCTTTAAAAAGCAAAGCTCTAGTGTTCCTTGGTAGCACAACTATCCCTCGCTTATTTCAGAAAATAGCTATTGCTGGAAATGTTTTTCAGCAGTGGCTTCTCTGACCTGTCACAGAGATGGATTTGTGTTTTGGTTTTGTTTGTTAGATGAGACTAGATGGCTTTAGTAGTGAAAATGTTACTTACTAGTGTAGGGTATGACTGATGAATTCTCTAATTATTTGTTTAGGGGAGTTACTGTTTACAAAACTCTTAAGTAACAGTAAATACCAGTATTTAAGGCCTGACTTGTGTTAGCTTATTGATACTAAAGCAGCCAGTATTCTTGGCTGAAGGCGATTACTATTGGCCAGCTCTCTTAGACTGTATTCACCCTAAAAAAATTGAAAGGATGAGGTGGAACCTTTCTGTGTAAACAGTTAGTGTAGAAATCAGCATAAATTAATGCGACAGATGAGATAATGCGGTTTGAGAAAAATGAATATTCATATCAGGATTGTAATTTTAAACTAATTTCTAAACAAACTCTGCATCTCTACAGACCAACAGAGCTGCTTTCCAGATGCTTGCTAGTATGGCAGGACCTTCATGGAAGCTTCTGGAAGTAAACACCTGGGCGTGTGCCTAGAACAACATTAGAATTACTTGGAGGCTGAATGGAGGCATCCTGGAGGTGCCTGGTTGGAGAGCAGTGCTGTGAGCTGTTAAACAGGTGATACTCTCTGGATACTTATCTCAAGTATCCTAGCTCCATCAGCAATAGATAATACAAGACTTTCAAGGTCAGGAATGCTCTAGGATATAGTCATGTAAGGACTTCTTGTGTGATTGTCAGTAACTTCTGTCTTTACTTTCAAATAAGTAATTTTGGTAAGAAAGAATGTTCGGCTTTACTGGTAATATATTTTTTGCATAACATCAGTTTGTATATGTATTAACTCTACATGCTTAGACTTAGGTGGTCAACTGGAATGAATTTGAAAATGTGGAGAGTGTGGTTCAGGCACAAAGGCTTATCTGTGCTCAGGATACCATCACCTCACTTTCACTTCAACAAAGCAAATGTTTGAATTATTGCAAATATTTCCATATGCTTTAATATAGGCAGCAGTGGTTAGATGTGCCTAGCACAAATGGTGTCTGATGTACAGGTACTATGTATATGTCAGTGTGCAAGCTGAGGTGTGGATTGTTTTTGCAAGTGGAAAATTGCAGAGACGATCTCACAAGTGAGAAGAGCTTGTGATTCACTGGTGAAATCAGGTCTGTAAGAGCAGCTTCACCAGTGGTAATAGTGTCAGAACATAGGTCACAACTGGACAGACATATTTCTACCACTGCAGTTTCCAAAGTTTCTTCGGACTTTCCCTTTACTTTCCGAAAGTAAATAAGGCCACTAACTTTGGTACCTGAATTATTGTTAATATCATTTTTGACATGTCCAGAGTAGACGCTCTCCTTAAACCTAGCTGTGGAAAATGACGTAAGATTGGGAGGGAGAATTCAGGATGCCCCTGAAGAATCATAGAATCATCTAGGTTGGAAAAGACCGTTGGGATCATCGAGTCCAACTAAGAAGGACACCCTGGCTTTGCAAAAGTAAGCTGTAGAGAATGCAGAGCTTCCTGACTAAACTTTTTTCAATATAGATGTGCATAAGATAGCTCGGATGATCTTAATTTCATAATTCCTGCTATAGTTTGTACTGTTGTGTTAAGATGAAAATGTCGGTAAGTGTATCACAGAATCACAGGGTTGGAAGGGACCTCTGGAGATCATCTAGTCCAACCCCCCTGCCAGAGCAGGGTCATCTTAGAGCAGGTTGCACAGGAATACATCCAGGCGGGTTTTGAATGTCTCCAGAGACAGACTCCACCACCTCTCTGGGCAGCCTGTTCCAGTGCTCTGCCACCCTCAAAGTAAAGAAGTTCCTCCGCACGTTTACGTGGAACTTCCTGTGTTCAAGTTTGTGCCCATTACCTCTTGTCCTGTTGCTGGGCACCACTGAAAAGAGCCTGGCCTCATCCTCCTGACACCCACCCTTTAAGTATTTATAGGTGTTGATAAGGTCCCCCTCAGTCGTCTTTCTTCCAGACTGAAGAGACCCAAATCCCTCAGCCTTTCTTCATAAGAGAGGTGTTCCAGTCCCCTAACCATCTTCGTAGCCCTTTGCTGTACCCTCTCCAGCAGTTCCCTGTCCTTCTTGAACTGTGGAGCCCAGAACTGGACACAGTACTCCAGATGCGGCCTCACCAAGGCAGAGTAGAGGGGGAGGATGACCTCCCTCGACCTGCTGGCCACACTCTTCTTGATGCACCCCAGAACGCCATTGGCCTTCTTGGCCACAGGGGCACATTGCTGGCTCATGGTCATCCTGTTGTCCACCAGGACTCCCAGGTCTCTTTCCACAGAGCTGCTCTCCAGCAGGTCAGTCCCCAACCTGTACCGGTGCATGGGGTTATTCCTCCCCAGGTGCAGCACCCTACACTTGCCCTTGTTGAATTTCATGAGGTTCCTCTCTGCCCAACTCTCCAGCCTGTCCAGGTCTCTCTGTATGGCGGCACAGCCTTCTGCTGTGTCAGCCACCCCTCCCAGCTTTGTGTCATCAGCAAACTTGCTGAGGGTGCACTCCATCCCCTCATCCAGGTCATTGATGAACACATTGAAGAGGAGTGGACCCAGTACTGACCCCTGGGGAACACCACTTGTCCCTGACCTCCAACTAGACTCTGTGTCCCTAATCACGACCCTCTGAGCTCTGTCTTTCAACCAGTTATCTATTCATCCCACTGTCCATTCATCTAACCCATGCTTCCTAAGCTTCCCTATGAGGATGCTGTGGGAGACCGTGTCGAATGCCTTGCTTAAGTCAAGGTAAACCACACCTGCCACCCTCCCCTCATCTGTCCATCCAGTCATTCCATCATAGAAGGCTATCAAACTAGTCAGACATGATATCCCCTTGGTGAATCCATGTTGAGTGCTTCTGATAGCTTTATTTTCCTCCATGTGCCTTGAGGTGACGCCCAGAATGAGCTGTTCCATCATCTTTCCAGGGATGGGGGTGAGGCTGACCGGCCTGTAGTTTGTGTAGCGTAGTTTGACCTCTGACTATAGATGAAAGTTGATTACTTCTGCTGTAAATTGTGACCATTTTTTTTATTGTTTAGACTGTATTTCTTGTTTATATTAATTAGATACCTTACAGATCTAAGAAGACAGAGTATAAGCTGTGCAGTGTCTTGGCTCGGGAGGAGGTTGGATGTTTTTCCCAGCTCTCTTCTCCCTTGGTTATCTTCAATTTTGGAAAACTGCAAAGCTGAATAAACCTATTTGCCCTCCTGAATGCAGAAAGAATGGATGCTATGATCTGCAAGTATCTTCTCCCAGGTTGTTTTGGTGTAAGACTGGTGGATTGCCAGACAGGATCTGACAGCACACCAAGTGTTCCTTACTCTGGAAGACATTTGTGAGGAGCTGAGAAGACAGCTTTAAATTTTGCTATAGATGAGTGGCTTTAAAAGTGAAGATTTTTAAGTGAAGATTTCTCAGAATATAACCTGCACTTTATAAGCGGAGGTTCCTTAGCATAATTGACTGTTACTGGTCAAATTTGTAGTGGTAGAGTTGGCTATAGGTAAGACTTCTCATGTTATTCCAAACTGCTGTCTGAAGTTTATTTAGAAGCAGAGAATCTGCAGGATGCAAATTCTCAAGTTTAACTGATATTGTCACATTAAAAAAATAATATAAATGCAGGACTTTAATAGGTTTTGGGGTTGTTCTGTAGTCTGTTATGATATTATCCAGCTCTTAAGTATTGGAGCCGGTTACTGGGAGGTGTCATTTTCATTGTACCTCAAAGCTCACTTAATAGTTTTGTTTCTGGAAGCATTAAGAAGTCAAGGAAAGTTGACCAGAAAGCTGAAGGAGTGGATTGTTGAGAATTACATGCCAGAATACAGTTATCTAGCCAAGAATAAAGTACTCAGGGGTGATAACAGATTCAGGTGCAGGACTCCAGACTCTAGCTTTGAGGAATACCATGATGTATTTTTTCAGAGTAAATATTTCATGTCAGTAGCTGATGAATACTGTTTGTAGTGCTTGCATTAAACTTTGTGTTGAGCTTCTTCCAAACCTATTTTTCCTTTCTTCTAATGTCCTTATTCACAAATTAATGCTTTTGAAGAAGGAAGATGCTTTCTTAGCTTGTGTGATATGACATTGTGTTAAGCGTCTGTAATCTAAGATGATACTGCCTGCACGCTCTTTCTTAGTGCTAAGCATTTGGACATCTTGGCAGTGTATAGCAATTGTAAAGGTCCATACTGTAGTTTCTTCCAGTTAATCCAGGAACTCTAGAGAAACTGCTAGGACTCTGAGGAACATCTCAGAAATGAGAAACTACACAGGAAATACTTTTAATGGTCTAATGACCTATAATCAAGACAAAGCAGACCATAGGGGTAAAGAAGATTAAAGAAGTTGTGTGTAAGTAATAGGGTTGTGAATCCTTTTGTGTTCTTCCTGCAAAAATTGTAAGGCATCTTCTAATTGTATGTAAGAAAATTGGCTGTACCATAGGCTCTAAGTTGCTGTATGTGGGTCTTTTATCTGTAATGAAAGATGTCTACAAATCTGAAAAAAGCTTCAAAACTCTACCTGTAAAATATATTTTATGTGGACAGTGTTTCAGGTGCAGTGTCCTACCTCATTCTTCCTGAAAAATTAATGTAGATTTATAAACTTTGGGAAGGTCAGAAGTGCTGGATTGCTTCGGAGTTTCATTGCTCTGCTGAGAGGTGTATCAGTGAAGTAGCTGCCAGCTCTAGTACACATAGAAGAGTCTGGAAGGAAAGTAGTTAACCCATACTGCTTCCTGTAGGAGCTGGTGTGTTGTGACAGTTGATAAGAGTGCTCAGAAAACCTGTTAACAGTTGGCTTAAAGTTGTACCATGGATGTGGATATTGTGTTCTGCTGAATGGGCTGAAGGTTTCTCTTCATCCCTGTTCCCCAGTGACACCACCTTGGAGACTACCAAGGTAAATGGGTAGAGTTTCATGCTCATATCCAACCTCAGTTATGGGTATCTGTAGACTAGAAGGCTGTGCTATTTTCATGGTAAAACTGGTTGCATGTTTGACATGCATTCCCAAATCAAACTTGAGAATCCAACACAGTGTGCAGTGAGGCTGTCTTAAAAAATATTTGTGCTTAAAGAAGATACTGACTATAGAATATGCAAATATGAGGGTGAGTGTTTTTGCTAAGCCTCTGAGAACTTGAAATAGCTCAACAGTTTAGTGGGCGAAAACTAACTTTCTGTGTAGGATTCAAGTGGAGTCCAGTGGGAAACAGAACAGAGCTTGTAAGTTAGTCTGAAAATGCAAAGAAAAACCTTGTGGTTTTCAGTGTTACGAATGCGCTAGGTCTATACTTCCAAGATGCAGAAATTTAGGTAAAACAGTGAAAATATCTCTGGAGTTTCCAGCTTCATTATCTAGGTTATATTATAGCACTTCTTTTTTTCTAATAGGCAGATCATTTAAGAATGTATTTCAATGAAGATCTATGAGATTTGTTAGTACAGTTGATTTTTCCCCTTATCCTTGAAATACTGTTTCATGCCTTTTCTAACTGCAGCATGGCATCTGAGCGTATAATAAGGAGTAGTGAGACCTAATGTGTTTTGATATTCCCTCTCCTTGTTTCTTAAATTATGAAGTGAGATATGTTTTTTTATGTTTTGATAAAGTGCTGTACTACTAGGCAGCTGCTTTATTCTTGTAGTTTACCAAATAAATAAAAATGTCTCTATAAACTGCTGTTATTTTCATTTAGAAAAAGTCTTCTGTTGAAGCTCAATTTCCAAATTTTTAGAATTCTGTGAAATAAGATTTTTTTTTGAGCTGTCATTCAGATGTTACATTAGGTTCCTATACTAAGTATTCCTCTGCAACTGTAAGTTTCAGACTGTTTCCATCTGGCTGTTGATCCTTTGTGCAAATGCAGTTTTCCAAATATTTTTTGATGTTTATTTCTGAATGTCTTCTTCTAGAGTAAGGCTGAATGACTGTCTCCTATTCAGAGAAGGATGAGGGGCTGCAGAAGGATTCTGTCTGAAGCAAGGTGATGGCAATTGTGGTACCTGTCTGACTCTTGTGGTATAAGTCAGATTGCTTGGCAGTTTGCTTCACTAAAATTTAACAGGTGGATTTGAGAGATCCAAGTTTTGGCAGGATAGAACAAAAATCTAATTTTTTGGCCTTTATTCTGCCTTTAATGTTTCTACCTGCAACAAAACAGTTACATGGAAACCACAGTGATTTTTTTTTTGTTGTTCAGCATTATTGTTTCCCCCTCCAATTGAAAGCAGGTGGTCTAAATACTGACCTTGATACATCTTTCAGTTTCTATACAGATAAAAATAGAGATTGTTTTTTCTCTTTGAAATTGTAGGTGGCTGCTTCCAGTTCTAGGAAGAAAATGAACTCTCCCTTCCTGTCCTTAAATTTCTTAATATGATTGGGATTTTATGGCAAAATAATAGTGAAGCTGATGAACTTAAATTTAATGTTTTCTACAGCAAATTGATGCCTTGCTGTCTGGTTTGACACGCTTAACCATTTTTTTCATACTTATCCCAAGCGATGCTTTCCTTAAAAATCCAATTGTGTAGTGTTTTTCCTGAGAATTAGGTTTACTTTGAGGACAGGTTTGAACAGAAATTCTTTTTTAAAGCATTTTTTCTTAAATTAAAAAAGTCTTGGTGAAGAGATTGAGCTAAGCATGGTAAAAGACTTAAGTACTGAAGATTCATGAACTGTGATTTGTAAATCAGTGATGGCTTTTAGTGTTTAGTGATTGAAAACTATTTAGGAAAATGATCTGACTCATTATTTTCAAATAATCAGGGTAGTTAGTAAATTATTCTGAAAAGTAAGTTGGATATATGTGTGAAGGGTGGATAGGACTGTCAGGGAAGTGTTCAGAAGGCAATATTCTGGTAATCTTTGGTTCTTTATGCATATGTGGTATGAGAGGAGAAGAAAAAACAAACTACAAGTAATAAAGCTAAATGAAAGCCTTACTAACGAGAGGAACAAAGATAAAGGTAGGCATTTGATATGAATGGCAAATGGCTGGGTTGCCAGTCCAGGGAACATCCGAGCAATTAGTGAAGAAGTATGTGCCATGGAGAATCGGAAAGAAGAGCAGAGAGGAATGGAAGAAACTCAAAGCCTGACCGAAGTAGGCATGAAACCTCTTTTGCTTTAGGTTACTGCATTTCCCACAGTACTTTTCTGGTATGGCTTTCACATCATAAGCAATTGTAGTTTCCTGGCATGTTACTGGCCTGAGAAGCTGTTCTCTATAACAAAGAGTGGGAGTAAAAGTGGTTGCCAAGGCAGTCTGTTTATGTTCAGACTAAGAAAAATGCCTGAGAAAGCCCAGGGTAGAACATTACTACTACTTAAATGAATATACTGCAGTTTTTTAACCTCCTGTTAATTTTTAAAAATAAATTTACATTATCATTCTGTCTTGTATTCAGAGAAATTCCTAGACCTCTTGTGGTGTTAATGAAAGATGAATTCCTTTTATGACATTGTGGTGCCTTCAAAATGGTGATTGTGGAGATATGCTCTAAATTTGGAAGTAGTGTTGTGATCCTCTCTGTAAACTTAACTGGGTGATAGTGAGGAATCTAGGTATGGCTGCTTTTCTGTGTATCAGACATTGCTGCTCTCTTTAACAAAGAGGAGAACTTCTTCTTTCCCTCCCTCTCCCAGCTGCTTTCTAGATGTATTTTCCTGACATGAAAAGTCTGTTTCCAGACCACCTTGTGTGAGTCTTTACTTTAAGTCTCAGCTATCCTGAGACATGCTGTAATCACAAGGCATTACCATGAGAGCTGGAACACTTGCTGCATGAAAACTTTGTCTTTGATTTCTAGCTCTGTGGTTGCTCTGCCACTGCTGCCTGCTTCCTGCATTGCTGCCTGTGCTAAATCGTACCTCTTCTGTGTGCTGCAGGGGAGAAAAGCTTTCCATGTTCACCTGTTTGGGGAAGGTTTAAGTATAAAGGGTCAGGAGTGAGTATGATAGTGCAAAAGGAAGTAAAGCTGAGTGTGTATTCCAGACACGAGAGCTATGCATAGCGTATACCTAAATAGAGTATTTAATTTCTGCTAAGCTTTTTGCAAAGGTAAGAATTTACAAGGAAAACTGATGAATTTTACCTCTGCCAGCGGTGTTGAATATTGATGTTTTTCTCTTACCTGCCTGAAACAGTGGCTCATAGAAAACAGGACTCAAGACTATTGAGTCGTCAAACACTTCAACTTCTCTGCTTAGTTGAGGCATACTATTCAGTTCTCTTGAATGCCTAATGGGCCATTTTTCTTGTTCTCCTTGTTTGTTTTTCCCTTTTCTTGGTCGCTCTTAAATAACACAAAGGTTTATTTTCTGAGAAGACCACCTCTTAATTCTTTAGGGCTCAACAGAGAAGTACCAGTTCTTCTGTTCACTTTATTTTTAAGATTTTCTTAGTGTTTCTTCATGTTTCTTACACAAATGAGTTTTATAGGTGTGTTATGTTTTTCCCCTTGGCCTAATTCTCTTTCACTTGGGGTTTGCCTGAGCTGCATACTCCTGTTGTCTCTTTAGTTCTGAAATAAACTCAGGAACCTGGTCCTGTCCTATTAAATGAGAAACTTTGCTAGTGATTTTAATAGATACAGGATTTAGTCCAATGCTGTTACTGTTATTTTCTTGCCCTGGCGCTGTTTACAGCTGCCTCAGTTTAAGTATTTTTCTGTTAATAGAATTCACGTGCTCTTTGCCATTTTCCAGATTAACAGAGTTGTTAAATAAGATCATGTGTGGTGCCGGTTCCCTATGCAGCCACATTACAAACTTCCTGCACTTTGATAAATGTGTTGCAATTTGTTTAATTTTAATGTGTTTATAGTACTTTAGCAGGCTTTCATATTGTGATGGTTTTGACGGTCAAATCAAATTATACTAATGATAAGAGACATGTGACACAGAATATCAAGTATTAGATCAGAAATCCAAATATACTTGATCAAAAATCCTTGCAGTATACACTATTTCTAGTTCTAGTTTAAAAGTCTTAAATATGTCTGGCAAAACCTTTCACTGTGAATCAGTTCTCATGACTGGCTAAGAATTCTGCTGGTTTCTAAATGTTTAGATATGTTAAATGTAATAGCCTGTTCAGAGAAGATACTTGACATTTTTTTGTTGAAAATATAGAAGTCTGGTACTCTGAGTGAAAACATCTTTGTGCTGTAGGAGGCCAGGACTTAAAACTGTAACCTAATTTTCTCTGTCTGAATTTAAGGAACAATTAGTGAAGACTCTGAGCAGTATATGAAGCCTATAAAACACTGTTTAGATTGTCAGTAACTATTTAATACACTTTTTTTTTTTGCTAATAGATCTGAAGAAAGTGGAAATGATGTCTAGATAGTAAATTCAGCATTTTCAGCAGCCTCTAGAGCGGTTTCTGGTTTATGTACATGGTGTCCCAGCAGTATATTACAGAGATGAAAGAATCTGCAGATTTGTATGTAAAATGTTTACAAAGAAAGTGATTGCTCTTTTTATTGTCTAGAGAGAATATATGTTTAATATTGACAAGAAGTGTGTATCCTTGTACAGAACCTATTTTGGCCTATTTCACGTGAGAATAAATGAGCAATATTTAAGCCTCCTCTTACAGAAGTATTTGTATAGTATCTCCTTTTTCAGTGATTTGGTACTTGGGCAAATGAACTTTACAATGATTTTTGGACAGTGAAGAAGTTTATATTGATGGTTTTTTGTTTGGTTGGAATTTTTTTGGAAAAAGGCAATATTTAAAAATTGCATGCAGAGGGTTTACTAGTTGGCTGTTACATGATCCATCTGAAGTTCTAAGAAAACAACTTCCCTCTTTCAGCCAGTTTTGGCTAAGGTAATAGTAAAACCACCAGTGTTTCTGGGATCTATTTTAAAAAAATTAAAATGTTCACTTAGTGTTTTTATTTGCACTGATGGTGGCAAAGTTGCTCTTGGACTTGCTGTATAAATGTCATTGGTGTCATGGGATGCCATCTGCTGGGCAGTATGATTGTTACATATGAGATACATAGAACCTGCCTGTGAGAGCAGTAAATCCTAAAGTAAGGCTATTTAGGAATTTTTTCATTAAGATGTTAAAGAACTAAAAATACTTTGTTAACATTTCAGTACGTTTCTTGAAGGAGTAAAAACAACCCTACCTGTTACATTTAGATATTATGGCCTTCCTCTCAAAGTTGGACCTTTAGAAGAGATGTTGGGTGACTTTTTCAGTATTCAGTGAATTTTTGATGGTGTTTTGGGGAAATATAAGTGGTTGTAATGGTCGTTTTGTTCTTTGGCTGATTTTAGTACTACGTTATTAAAGTAATTTGTGTAATCAAATAGAAATGGGTGGACTGACTTATATAGGTTACAAATTCAAGTTAGGAAGCAGTGAAATGAAGCTAACTAGCACAACTTTATTTTATCTCTTACACGTAGGCCTTAAGATAATAAGTCTAATTACCTGGCCAGATACTAGTTTGTGTGTGACACTCCTCCCCGACTGTCTCGGTGCACAGGATGGACTTCTCTGAGGATGATGCAGGTATTCTGTTGCACATCTGAAACAAAGATATGAAGCAGTCAGCTGCGTGAGGTTCTTGTTGTGGTGTCAGAATTGGAAGGCATGGTGAATCAATGAATCGAGGAATTTCAGAGAGAAAAGGACAGTTTTGTGGGAAAGGCAGGTGACTGTTGCTGTGGGGAACCATCTTTCTCTCTACTCCGCATGATTCCTGCATAGTGTTGGGCGTGTTTTGCAGTGCTTACTAATCACTTGTTCCCAATAACTTAGGTGACGGAAACCATGCTATGTATAACTTCTACAGCTTGGGATGTGGAAGCAAAAATGGAAGAACTCCTTTTGGTAGCAAGCAGACTGATGCTCATGTGTTAGGACCAAGGCTGGAACTTGCTGGGCCAGGCAGACTGCCTGATTCTTTAAGACCAGCTCTAGACAAGTACCAGACACTGCAAGTGGGCTTCATGAAACTTGGTGACGACAGGGAGATGACAAGGTTGGGGAGGTCTGTTTCTACTCTGGCCTCTGAAGAGGAAGGAGTGCTGTTCAGAAAATAAGTCTTTTTGCCCTTCTGGTCTAATGTAGGCCTGATACCCTCCCTGCTTTCTTTCCAATTCCAAGTCAATGTCATCTCTGCCTGCAGCTTCCTTTTGCAGACATGCTAGTCTGGTTGCTGTGTCTTCCAGTCTGCTATAGGAAGGTATTGTGTGTTCAGCCCTGTTGCACACAGGATGTGTGAGAGGATGGAACATTTTTAGTTATTTCAAGGGAATGGTGTGTGAATTTTCTGTTCAGCACGTGGAGCTACAAGGCTGATGGAGTATGCTCTGTGTTGTAGGTCTCCTTGATGTTTGTTTTCACAATCTGCTTTAGTAAACACATGAGAAAAAATAAACAGAAGTCAGAGTTCTATGGTTTGGCTGAATTTCTGGTGAAACTTTCACAGAAACAACACAAGTTTCTGTTTCCAGAAATTAACCTCTCAAATTAGGCAGTAGTCTGCATGAATAGATGAGGCTATTAAAGTAAGAAACCATTGGCATTTCTTTTTTTAATGTTATAAAATGGCATATATTTTCCTGTATTTAGTCTTAGGGGTAACACAGGGTAATGGAAACTGTTAGTTGCTGAGGGGAGCTGCTCCAGAGCCGGCCTGATGCACAGCACATCGGCAGAGCTCAGCACACAGGGATTTTCCTGAGGTAGGGAAACATCAAGGCAGCAGAGAGACCTGACAGGAGCTGACAGCTCTTGTGGGAGATGCTGACGAGGCCTGGGCATTGCCAGAGCAATTGTGGCCACCCCCTGCCTATACAAAGGAGCCTGGGGAGTACAAGCCACCAGGAGCGTGGCCAACAGAGCAGGCAAACAGAGCATGGGGTGGCATGGCAGTTTGTGTGGGAGGCTACTCAGGGATGGCACCTCTTCAAAGAAGGGGCATTCCACTATCTGAGTGGGAGACTTGAAGTACACTTAACTCAGCAAACAGGCACTATTCTGTGACCATCTGCACAGGTGAAGGGCAGTCATCCTACCTGACCCTCAAAGCAAAATGGTGAGCACTCGTCTGAGAGTGAAAACTGCAGGTCTGGCTTGGGGATCTGCACCATCTACCCCAGCTCCACCCAGATGGAGCTGCTGAAGGCAGAGGCTGCAGTGCAGACTCTGCAGGAGGTGCCTTGACCTTTCTCCCAGGGCCGGGACAGGCAGCAGACATGCATTGAAAAGGTGTGCCCAGTGAAGGAACTCCTGCTGCAGGAGGTGGTGAGAAAGCTGCATAACATCAGGGAGGCTGAGAAGGAGTTAGATGGCTGGTTCCAAGCCCAGTCCACAGTGGACCCACAGCCAAATAACCAAAACCTCCTGCCCCAGCAGACATAGAAGTGAGGGGGGCCAATGATGCAAAAGAATGAAAGCTTGAAAAGCAAGGACCAGCAGGAGAAAGAGGCTTCCCCTGAAGCCTGAGGTGCCCTTGCAGAACTGCTTCACTGCTCTGCAGATGGAAGAGGAAAGACTAGTCACGCCAGCAGAGACACTGGAGCTGAGTAAGGCAGCCCAGGAAAAAGCAATGGGTGATAGTAGTAAGTGACTCTCTTCTGAAAGATATATAGGCACCCATTTGCCAGCCTGACACACTGTCTAGGGAGGAGTGCTGCTTACCGGTGGTTTGTATCAGGGATGTCACTGAGAGACTACCAAGCCTTGTACGGTCCTCTGACTATTATCCGCTGCTGCTGTTTAATGTGAGCTTCAGTGATACTGCCAGGACCTATCTGAGGAGTATCAAGAAAGATTACCAAGCAAAGGAATCTGGAGCGCGGGTATTTTTTTCATCAGTCCTCCTGGTCAAAGGGAAGGGGGTTGATAGAGCCAATTGAATTTGGCAAATCTACAAATGGCTACAGGACTGGTGCTGTAGCCAGGGATTTGGCTTCTTAGACCATGGGACTTGCTTTGAGAAACAAGGTCTGCTGGGGCCTGATGGGGTCCACTTGTCAGAGAAGAGGAAGAGCATCTTTGGTCATAGGCTTGCCAAGCTTGTGAAGAGGGCTTTAAACTAATGCTGCTGGCAGAGGGGAACCTCAGTGCATCCCACTCCTACCACTGTCATGACAATGCAATTCCAGACCGTAAGTCAGCTTTATCAGGCGCTGAACCTGAATGTCTCTATGCAAATGCTGGTGAGATCTTACCAGCACAGATTAGAGGGAACACACCTATTATTATTATTATTATACAAAATCACCTTCCTCGACCTCCACACTTCTTTTGTTGCAGCCCAGGATACTCCAGCTTTGGAGCCCCCAGCATAAGGAGGAGACGGACCTGTTGTAGTCCAGAGGAGAGCCATGAAGATGCTCAAAGGGCTGGAGCACGTCTCCTATGAAGACAGGCTGAGAGTTGGGGTTGTTCAGCCTGGAGAAGCGAAAGGGAGACCTTATAGCAGCCTTTCAGTTCCTAAAGGGGGCCTACAGGAGGGAAGGGGAGGGGCTCTTTATGAGTGAGTGTAGTGATAGGACAAGGGGTAATGGTTTTAAACTGAAAAAGGGTACATCTAGATTAGATACTAGGAAGAAATTCTTTACCTGTGAGGGTGATGAGACACTGTAACAGGTTGCCCAGAGAAGTTGTGGATGCCCCTTCCCTGGAAGTGTTCAAGGCCAGGCTGGATGAGGCTTTGAGGAACCTGGTCTAGTGGGAGGTGTCCCTGCCCGTGGCAGGGAGGGGGTTGGAACTAGATGATCTTTCAGGTCCCTTCCAACCCAAACCATTCTATGATTTTATGATTAGAAACAACTGAACCAGTTAAATAGAATGTCTTGTTTTAAGGCCTTGTGTTGCCATGTGGCATGAAGACTACAGGTGAGATAGCTGATGTCAAGAAAATTTATCTTAAAAAGAAAACAAAAAACCAAAAAAAACCCCACCACAAAACCCAAACCAGCTCACTGAAAGCACATCTTACACTGAAATGCGTGAGATATATATTAAAAGTAGTTACTTGTGATCTTCTGAATTCAAAAATAAAATGCAGTGCACAGGTTGCAAACTCTTGCACCACGAAAGAGGCAGCACAACTTCTTAATTTTCACTTGCATGCTTAAGTTGGGGTTTTTGAAAGGTAATTTTGAAAGATAGAAATGTAAAAGTTTGTCCTGTCCCCTTGAAATTCAGTGGTACTTTTACATGTAATTCTGTCAGTCTTTGAGAAGGGTGAACTCCTTTAGTACGTTAGGTAAGGTAGGAAGAAATGCTTAAGTAACTGGCATTTTCTTTCTGAAGAAGACATCAATGACAGTCTAATTTTGTGTTTGTTTGATGTTAAAGAAATTCAGTGATCCTTGCTCTGACCACTGATGAATTAAAAATAGTACCTGAATTACAGGCCGGAAGGCTGGTTTTTGGAGGACATTTTGCTGCTGACAGGAATGTTAAATAGTGAAACTACTACTCATGAATCTAATGTCTTCTGTGAATCTAATGTGTTGCTAAAACAAAGGAGTCTAATTCTCAGGGATAGCACAAGGATTAAATACTTCCTTCAGGAGCTAAATGTTGCTGTCTTCACTGGCTGAATACTTCAGATGCAGGCTTCATATGTGTTTTAAATGTTCTCTAGTGATTAGTGGATGGCACTTTCTCTGAAATCTCTAAAAATTAAATGCTATATCCAAAGTATTGATAAAGTTTAGCAGGTCACGTTGTTTGTGGCAGGAACATATTCCAGTGTCTCTATATAGTTTAGCATTTGTATGTTCTTCATATGAAAAAAACCCAGCTGCTGGATTTTCCAGAGTTTCTCGGGTCACTTATCTGGGACAGGTTGCTGAGCTTTTAATGTTATTGTTCTGATTGCCTATAGTATCTGAAAGGGCCAAGTGTGGAAGAAACCTTTTGGTCTGTTACAAATGGGTGTCTATCCAAGGTGGTGATGGCTTGGGACATTTAGGATGCTTTAATTGATGTTGTACTGTAGCTTTGCTTGTGATTGTAGAAACAAATTAATCCTCGTGTAGTATTTGAACCACATATCTGCCCAGCGTTACTCTCTCCATTGTGAATCAGATTATGTGCTCTTTGTTGTGCCTTTTAAACCCAGGCAAAGTTGCTTTCATTTTAGTTAATTCTGAGCAAGACCAATTCTATGTCATAAGAGCAAATTATGTTTGGCTATTGGTATCAAAGTATGAAAGGTGTTGGGGAGAGGAGTTGTTTTGGCTTTGTGGTTTTTTTTAATGACACCATTATTCATCGTGCTAAATACAAAATGCCTGTGTGATAATATCTTCCCTGAGGTCATTGGCTTGGATTAGGTGAAGATGTGGAATGCCTTGAGATAAAAGTAGTAAGAATTTTGTATTGAAGGGGTAAAACATGTTATATTAATGGGACTGCTAGGTATCTCATGATTCATTTCACTTGAAATGTGGAGCTGGAGAGACTGAGACTGTTCATATTGAAAGGGAATACTGCTGAAGAAACTTTCAGAACTTGGAAGTTTGATAATTGAAGGTAAAGTGAACGAAAACTCCTTAGGCTTTTAGCACAATGCTACCCTCTAGTGGAACAGTGTTGCATTAAAAAAACCAACACTTGTCAGTGAGCAGCAATGTTTTAATTAGACATGATATATGTTGTGCAGTATGTGTGTGTACTTGTATAACAGTAACAAAGTACAAGAAAATTTGAGGAAGCTACCTTTATCATCTATGATAATGAAAATGTAATCTGTAACTAAAATGGATATTTCTGACTGATAATTTCTTTGCAAAGAGTGAATCAGGAGTTCTCATAGAATAGCAGTTCATTCAGGGTTAATAGGATTTCATTCAAGGATTCTTTCAAAAGTCAGTAGCATTTTGTGCAAGTCAGAAATGTACGCTGACTATCTAAATCCTTGTCGTGCATTGCTGAGGCTCTTTTGGTTGTTTGCTTTTGTTCCCTGTTTCGAAGTGACCCCCTCCAGACCATGTTTGCTTCTCAAAACCTGTGATTAATATGGATGCATCCAGTTTAATCTAACATTCCTGAATCTGTAACTTACCTACTGTATTTGCAAGTGTAAGGTAAATGCTGTGCTGACTGGAATAGGCATCTAGTGAAAGACATGCTGTGCTGCCTGCAATGTGTTACCTTTGAGCGTTCAGGGTTTGTGTAGCGAAAAGTGAACTTTTTGAATTCCAGTTGATGTAAAGAGGAAAGTAGAGGAAAATAAAAAATAAAATCAAAGCTTTGATAAGAAAATAAGTGTTTACTGTAACAAAAAAAATAGGGTGTAAGGAGATTATTTGCCTGGGTATTTCAGTTTCCAGATCCCAAGTTGGATAGATGGGTGAGGTTTTGGCAGCCAAGTAACAGGCTTGAAGAGGAATGGGAAAAGCTGTAATGGACTTGACTTTGGTGACACTGTTGTAAAAATGGAAGAATAAATTATGTAACATCTGGAAAAGAGATCCTACTGGATTCAGGGTGTGGTCTGGGGATTTAAGCATGATGGGTTTAGCTCCTAAACTGAGGCTTTTAATTTAATTATCACTTTTGTGGTTTTTATTCTCTGCTACACAAAAGGATATAAAAGTACATCCCCTGCTGTGAGCCTGTTTCTCAAAATGGAGCATAAGTGTGGCAAAATATTAACCTTGAAAGATTTAGAAAGCATGCTGTCTCTGTAACTTTGTTAACCTCTTGGTCTGACTTC
The DNA here is from genome assembly GCA_008658365.1 of Alca torda. Lineage (NCBI taxonomy): Eukaryota > Metazoa > Chordata > Aves > Charadriiformes > Alcidae > Alca > Alca torda. The sequence goes on along the minus strand of CM018101.1, from coordinate 52,520,383 downwards.
AGCAGCCATAGGGATGGGTTATGCTAATGTTAGTTTTTCCGTTCAGTACAGTTCCTGATAATTGGTCATGAGAAGAAAAATTCATCTGTTGTTTGAAGACCTTGTACATTTCCACTGGAGTTTATATCACAAAGTTTATATCACAAAGTTTATGGGGGTTACAGTTTGGAATAACATGGAGAAGTATTGGCATGAAGAAAATGTGTAAATGAAAACTCCTTAAAAACATGTTTGTGTCTGAGTAGGAACAATCTAGATGTTAGAGAGAACATGTGATAGGAGGAGTTTGTTGCAAAGAGGCTTACATTTGCATTAAATCAACTGTTCTGAGCTTAAAGGAAAAAAGTGGGGAAAATACGACTTACTGGAGAACCATGGCTTAATACTTCATCTGAAAAGCAGTTAGTGTGTGACATAGCAGACTTAGTTTAACCTGGAGTCTTATTTCAGTGTGATATCTAACTTGCTGATCAGCTGTTTTGTAGGAAGTTTAGTAGGCAGCAAAAAGACTTTCAGTGCTGCCAATAAGTGTCATGTGTATAGTGTGCATTGTTGGGGAGATACGGATACTGCATAGGTAAAATCATATGGAAAAATTGCATGGGAATAAAGCAAACAACCCAACTGAAGCAATGAAATTAATTCTGCAGAGTTAACAAGCAGGTGTTCTCAGAAGTTGGGTCGCTCTCAGTGTAACAGTCTTTGGTTTGGACAGATTCTTCAGAGTTTATGGATGAAATCTCAGAGAAAAGTGTGTCAAGTGAGAGAGATTTTTTTTTTATTTCAAGAAAAGCAAACTTTGAAGATGGTAACACAGCCATCCTCAAAATGTAGCTTTTTGAAGCTGTTAACAAAGATTCTTGAAATACTTCCTTCTAATACACTGCTCCATGTAGATTGATGCTTTCAAGGTAGATACTGAGTGAGGCAACTGAAGAAATAGGTTCAGTATTCATATAAGCATGGTGCTTAGACATTAGAAATGATTAGATAATGCCTTAAGCTATCCCCGTAGGTAAAGTGACTAAAGGAAAAAATGGTAAAATTTTGTCCACTGTTCATCTAAATGTGATGATGCAATTGTTTGAACAGGTAGCAGGGATTTAAAAGAAATTACTTATTGTTGCATTCCTGTATGACATGTGATAAAGCTTCTGTTCAGATGCTACAGAGTAGAGTAGCACAACAAAAAGATGCAAAACCCACCAGTCTTCTCTCAGTTAGGCTTCAAAAAAATAGGGAGGTGGCTAGTGTGACTATTTTGGTCTGACAGTTTTATTTCTCTCAAGTTGTCTGTGGCTGTGCCAAGCTATGAAGAATACATCTTGGCTGGTGCTGAAAGAGGATGTTGGTCAAAATCCTGCCTTAATTATATACACCAGCTTCCTCCATGGAGGCCCCTAAGTTGCTGCTGCAATTGAAGGAAGTTTATGTTAGACTTGATGTATTACAGGATGATGACACTTAAGTAACCAAGAGATAATTGAAACAACACAGGGAGAAATTAAAACCTTTGGAAGCTATAAAGACTTCTTCTGATACATGCAGTGTGACTACCTTTCAGTGCAGAGATTTAGCTTGAGAATGAAATAGGATGGAGAGAACTGATGCAGTCTGACTCCAAAACACAGCTTAACTCTTTTCTGTTGTTCAAAATGGAAAAAGGTCCTAATTTCTACCCCACGTATAATGTCAGGGATGGTTATGATGTTCTTCAGAATTAAAGTGCTAGTAAGTGTGAAAGAAAAGGCTGAAAAGCTAGTAGAGTCTTGTCAGTGGTTGGTTTGCTTATTGTTGTTTTTTCCTCTTGATCAGCCACTGTATACCGTTCAGCTTTTATGAGTGTTGGGCCCAAGATTCCTAACTGAACAGTCAAAATACCAGTCATTGCTACTAGGTGAAGGTGCAACGGAAGAGATTTTATAACTTAACATAATATTATTCCAGCTGCTCGAGTCTGGCCTTATTGTATTTCAAGAATTTAAGATTCTAATTTTGGGACAGCAGCATCTTTTAAAGACATATACATTTAAAAATTGAGTCAGCTGCACGTCAGAGGTGACTGGCTCCTTTTAGTTGTTCAGAGGCAATAACAAATTTGCCTCTTATTAAAAGTGCATTTGTTGCTGTTTTAAAGCAATTTTATTTGTTTACAGGTGTCAGCTGTGATGCATGTTTAAAAGGAAATTTTCGAGGTCGCCGATACAAGTGTTTAATTTGCTACGATTACGATCTGTGTGCAACTTGTTATGAAAGTGGTGCAACAACGACAAGGCATACAACTGACCACCCAATGCAGTGCATACTAACAAGAGTAGATTTTGGTAAGTGATAATTTCAAACTCTAGTACTTTGCTACTATGTTGTGTCAACAAACATAATATGGATTTTCGTATTTCTACTTACTCACTTCCCATGTTAGCACACTGAAAATAAAAGCAAGTTCTCATCTTCTAAAAACAGGCATTTTTTCTTTGATTTTTAGCATACAACAACTGATTTAATCGGTGCATATATATTTTTAATCTTTTATTTTGGTCTGATAAAGCAGGTAATAAATATACTTAGTAACAATGACTACTCCTAATTAACTTTGAATTCAGAAGATATGCACTGTAGCACTTAAGTAAAGCATTCTCCCCCCAGTATGCTTTAAGTGCTACAGTGTACAAGCAGAAAAATCCTGGGAGATTTTGCAGGAATGTTACTCGCTTGTGGCTTATGTGGAACTCTAGGTACAGTAGGGATAGTGATGGACTGTACTGCATATAAAAGACTAGTGGCAAGGACTAGCATACAGTGTTCTTAGAACTGCTTTGAAGATCTAAGAATAATTATTTCTGACTGTAAGGCCATGTCAATATTTAAAATAAATAATTGTTCTTGTCTCCTATCCTGCTGTTGTTTCTATTGCATCTTACTTGTAACAGGTTGTAATTCACGAGATACTTCTGTGACAAATCACTGGTCTAAAATCCAGCTCATGCTGGACATGTATTTCATTTTTTACATTAAGCCCACAGGGCTAGCATTTTAATACAGGTTTTTTTAGTGATTCCAGCTGTATTGTTCTTTATGTTTTGAATTCTTTTAAGAAATCATTATGATTTCTTAAAAGCTGAAGTCTTATGGATTTTAAATTGCTTCTTTATCTTTTTGATTAAAACAGAAGTAAAATCTACTTCTTCAATGCATTAAAAATTAGAGAATAGCTATATATAGAAACATGCAGTTGGTTTCTCAAAATGGCCTTTGAATGAAGATGTCCTTCACTTTCTTTTAATTTTCAGGCCTCTGCTTGCCTTAAGACTGCCTGGTCATGACTTCAAAAATCCAGGCCCTGTGAATCCAGGGTTTGGAAGGAAATAATTTAGTGCGTTATCAAAAATGCACGCCACCATTCTAGCTTGCATATATTTCTTCTTGGACTTCTTTTTTTTTTTTTGGTCTCACTAATGAGGTAAAATTCTCTGTGTATGGTATATTAATTCAGGATTCTGGTCACTGAGAGGCACAGTTCAAACTAAGCCCTTTAGCAACAGTTATCCTTGGATGTTAACACATGGGCTAACAGGACAGCATTGCCGTGAACACTAAAAGCTCGTCGTAGTGGTAAGAGAACTGAAACGTGCTTGCTCTGAAGCCTTAAGCTAACAGTAGATGTCAAAGCATTCAGTGACTGCACTGAGGAAACTTGTTCTAAACACTACTTTCTTTAAAAAAAATCTATTATCAGAACCTAAGAATATCTAGGAAATGCATTTTATTTCTTGCAACTTGGCTATGTCTCTTTTGGAAGTCTTTGATATGCGTATCTTTTGGTTTAATACATTTTATTTGTGTATGTTGTGGGGGTGGAGAGGGGTTACTTTTTACTCTTTAAGTCTGCATGAAGAATACAGGCGGTGAGGTGAAAGAAAGTTCATAGTGAAGTATTGAGATGGGTAATAGGATTCCAAGGGCTACCTCAGCTTTCCTTGGTGTTTACGGTATTGTGGCTTTTTTAAATAAGAAGAATAAGAAAACAAGCTCTAGGAATTTCATATGGCTTGATATCTGAGCATTGCTCCCACAGAACCACTGTTGGTAAAAAAAAAAAAAAAACCAAAAAACAAAAACGCTGCAGCTCAGCTCTGCAGCAAGGTTTCTGGTTTAATTAACACTGTAGAACAAGAACAGGGAAAGAATATATCACCACCAGATTGTGAGCTGCAGCAAAGATTGATGGCTCCCAAGTAATCCTGGCGTTGTAAGCTTATACACTGGAGAATGAATTAGGGATTATTTATAAATAAACATATTCCTTAGGGCTCAGCAAGGTCTGTGACATCATTTTTAAAATGTTTTCATTTTGCAGTTCCCTGTAGAACGTAAGACATAAAGGAGAGTGCCTTTACAGTATTGTACAGATGCTTAGAGAAACCAAGGTTAACTCTTCAAAGGGCCTTGTGTAACCAAGGAGATTGTGTGACTTTGAGGAACATCAAAAAAACCAGGAGCTAAGGTATTTTTAATTAGAAAATCAATAATGAATGGTAGGACTAGTCTAGAATGACCTGTTTCAAAGTCATCAGGATAGCTCTACTAGTCAAAAATCACTAAGGAAGCAGATATTAATGGGTTAAAGGAAAATGATCTCGAGGGGTAGATTAGCAAGATAAAACTAAATGACATAAAAGTAGTGAAGACTTCAGTCACTTCCTAGTGACATTAGAAGCCAAATGAAAGGAGAATATCTTCTAATGTGTGACAACACAAGTAGGGAGTTTTCCTAAGGGAAACTTCAGTAGAAACACAGAATGGAATGCTGTTGTTATAGGTAGGTGTGTGAATTATAGTTTAAGTGGACATTGACAAACTTCAGTACTGTTGTCTGTAATCAGGTTTGATGCAAAGGTATGGAAACTGTTTTTAATAGGAGTAAACAGTTTTTGCTGATGGTGAGGAGGGAAGTGGACAGCTGGTAGAATAGGAGTGTTTTACCAAGAAGGAAGTAGAGTGGAGGATCCTTCCATTGCCAAGCTGACATAAGCACTTCAGAGGCAGTCAGTGTCACTTTTCTGATTTTAAAAGTGTGTGTGTGTATCAATGAGTCATTTGCTCAAGGTCCATCTGCAGCTGATGAAAAGGACCTGTACCTGTAGTTGCCATCACCATTCTGGCCATATCTATATGCAGATAGCTGCAGAGCTCACTTAAGTACTCCGTGCTGAAAGCTGTGACCAAGTTCAGGTTTGTGGTGACAGCTAATCACATGGGTGATCCTATGTGACTGGGATTGTTTCAGCATAGAAAAGGTTAACGTACTGTTTACCTCCATGAAAATTCTGATCAGTTTTTAGGGTTCCTAGGTACTGTAGTAATGTTGCAGAGTGTATTGTAAGAAGATGGACTTCTTCAGGTGCTCTGAAGGAGCTTTTGTTGTCATCTTGATACGTTTTGATTTATTCTCCCCCTACTCCGTCTTCCCGCCTTGAGACTCTGAGTAGTACAGGAGCCCGTATGAGAACACTGAAAACAAATAAAAATCCCTGGTGATTTGTGGCTACACATGTGTTCACGGGTTGGCACGTTTACCTTTCAGGGGTCAGTGTATGACCTAGTATTAATTTTGAAGCAAGGTGGGATCCATAACAATGGCAGTGCTATTGCTATTCAATCTCCACGAGACACTAGAAAAAATGCTTAAACATACACACCAAGAGTGATATAGTACTGTAACGGGGACAGAGCTTAAAATAAAATATGAAGTCTCATGTAATGACAAGCAGCCTTGAAAGCACAAATCCAATTAGCTTATTGCTGGAGAGGCAAAGAGTAGAATTGCAATAGGCCTGTGTAAAGAACAGGTATGTGCTTACCAGGCAGTCATTGTACTTTTGTGCTTTTTGTAGGACAATTTGTCAGGACAATGGAGAAGTTCAGAGCAAACTTGCCAGTTTTCTTTATCCTGAAAAAGAATCCTAAGCTGTTAGGATGTGTCGTGGTTTGGGCTGGATTGGCCAATGACAAGATGACAGATGCTCTGCCCCACCTCTCCCTCCAAGGAGAGGAAGAAGAGAGATAAAGAGTTATCAGTTTAGAAAAAAACTAAACTGCTATAATGATATATTAATAATAAAATAAAAAAGAAATAATGAAATAAATACAATATAAATAAATATATATAAGACCAGATTAAGTTCCGAGGAGAAGATGTCACTGGCAGGCACTGGGGAAGTTCCAGACTGGAGTCGGTGACAAATGGGAACTGATACACACTGGTGGAGATCAAAGGTAGATGAGACCCTCTAACTGTGTTGGTGGGCAACAAACGTGTGTGGCCACGCAACACACACCCCCATACCCAGGTCCTTTCCATTTTATTTCAATATCTGTCGTGAATTGGAGAGACCAAGACTGGACCCTGTGTTGCTGGTGTTGCCTAACAAGTGCCAAGTAACCTGTGATAGTCACATCCTTTGATTTGATGGCTGTTCTCGTACTGATTTAGCCCAGGTGTTCATTTGCCTTCAGTACCAGGGGCACACTGCTTGCTCATGTTTGGCTTGCTGTCCGCTGGGATCCCCTGGGTCCTTTTCAGCAGAGCTGCTGTTTTGGCACTGCTCAGTATTGGCAGACGGGCTGCAAATCCTCTCTCGGCTTCATTAGCATTGGTGCTCGTTCTTGGCTTCAGCATGTGCTTCTTATTGTTGGGGAGTGGCAAGACCAGGGCTGCTCCACAAGGAGTAACAAACCAGGAGCTGAGGGTGACCACAGCATGGGCAGGAGCAGTGTCCTCGCTGACAGGGTGGCCGGGGCAGGGTTGGTAACAGGAGCAGGTCCTGTTGACAGTCCCAGACAAAGCAAGTATAACAAGTCAGCTCAGGGGTCCACGCAGGAAATGCATCTAAGGCTGGAGGATGGCTGGGTGCAGCTGCAGCATAGTTTGTAGCCAGATGGTCAGACCTTAGATGTAGCCCAAGGGCAGAGGGTGTGTTGTGGAGGCCTGCTTTGAGGCTGGTCAAGGCAGCTAAGGCCTCTTGGCCAGCTCAGGGCCCTGATACCTGCTAAGGAAACAAAACACCCAGCTGCTGATGGATGAATAACTGAATACCTGCAAGTAATCATTGTCAGCCCCAACAGTGTCTCTTGCACAGAAACAGTTAGCCCAGCGCTATCTGGCTATGAAGTTGAATACTGAGATTGGCAGCTGATGAAACTCCATGAAGAAAAATGGAGGATGTGCTGTTTCTTCTTGCTAGTCATAACTGTACTGGAAACTTGCTGAAGGATTGAAATAGTGGTGCTCTGTCTGGAAGGAATGAGCAGCTGGTTCCAGATTCAACCAAGCTGGCATTTTACTCTAGCGAACATGGCTCTTGCACTGCCTTTGTAGTGAAAGGGAAGAGTTCCAAGTAAGGCGAGTAGAGATCCCACCCATTGAGTGTAGATCCCTCCAGTTTGTAAAGCAGGACAACATTGGTGATTGACAGAGTATTAGAGTCTAGGTGAGTATTTCAGCTATATTGTTGTGTATCTCTTTCATAGGATCAATCATAAGATACTTTTGGTTGGAAGGTATCTCTGGAGGTCTCTAGTCCAACCTTCTGCTCCAAGCTGTGAGGTCAGACCAGGTTAGCAAGGTCTTTGCCCACTTAGTTTGTGAAAACCTCCAGGAATGGAGATGGCACAGGGGCTGTTTGGGTATCCTGTTCCACTGCCTGTCTACATGGGGCAAAACATTTTTCCTTATGTCCTTTTGTCCTCCTCTACTGTAGCACTGTGAAAAACCTGGCTACATGTCCTTGATCCTATCTCTGTTTGTATAGGGGCAGCTGTTAGGTGACCCAGAGCTGTCTCCTCGAGGCTGAACCAGTGCTGGCCCTGCAGCCTCTGCAGTGTGAGTGCTCCAGCCCTGACACCTTAATGGCCTTCTGTTGAACTCAACTTCAATTTGATGTCTCTCCTGTACTAGGGGGCCCCAAACAAGATGCAGTGCCTGGATGGGGCCCCAAACAAGATGCAGTGCCTGGATGGGGCCCCAAACAAGATGCAGTGCCTGGATGAGGCTGATGGGTGCTGAGCTGAGGGGATCCCCCTTACTCATACTGCTCTAGGTACATGGCTGGCCCCTGCTCTGCTTGCTGCCCCCCCTGCATCCAGTACCATCTCCTCAGAGCTGCTCTATGGCCCTGCTGGCATCACGGCCCGGGTCTGTCTGCTTCGTGTAGGGCTGGGCTGAATTTTGTAAGATTCCTGTTAGCCCATTCTCTTATGCAAATGTTTATAAATAGAGGGTAGGTAAGCATTATTTAAGTTCATAGCAGTGTATCTAACAGGTTTTAGAATGTCTTTTGTTCAGAAAATCTGCAGCAAAACAGAACAGTGGTTTTAGGGCTAATACTGTTTTGAATAGTATGGCTGCTTGATCAGTGATACAGGAATATATATGCTTTGTAAAATGTGGTGTGTTGCCACCATTTAGTTTCTTCAAACATTGAAAAAAATTCAAACAAATACACTACAACTTGTATAATACCAACATTTTTATCTATAAGTATATATCAAATTAAAATTACATTACTTGTGAAGAAAAGGGAAACTAAAATTCCTGACTGCTGTGTGCCTTTGTAAAGAAATATGTTTTAACAGAAAGCAAGGACAAGCTGTTACAAAATGTGGTTCTGGATCATCTTTGAAAGATTGATTTTTATCTAAGGAATCCTGCTACTGTCTCATTACTAACCTCCTGCCAAGTTTAAGAATGTGTTAGTTAAATGTTAAGTGCCAGCAGTCTGTAGCTATAGATGGATAATAAAACAAAAATGCTTATATTTTTGGTTGAGTTTTCACATTAAATCCAGCTTGATTTTTTTGTTTGGGTTTTTTTTTTCATTCAAGAAAAGTTATAATGTCTAAACACTGTTGAGGTTGAAATCTAACTTCGTAAACTATTGAGTCCTCCTCAGACAGCGTTCTGATCCTTTTACTCCCTTATATTCTTCCTCTAATTGATAAGCAATGTGGGTAATGAATCCTCTCCTAGAGGGATGTGATTTAGTCTGCTTTTCCTTTTTACTAAGCAAGCTTGTCTTCCTAGTGACTTTAAAAGAGTGCTTTAGAGGTCCAGAGGAGTTTGAAGAATTATGGACTTATGCTTTTGTGTAGGAAGGTGTTTGGAAGGAACCAAAATACCTTACATGAAAGGCTTCTTTTTGGCCAGAAGGGCTAATTCTTTGGTCATGGGCCAGTTGCATTGTAACAATTGTACAACTGTAAGAGAAAACAGTAATACAATTGTAGGTTGCCTCACTTCTGCAGCCGTGGAGGCATGGCCTTTTCACTTTTTCCTGTACTCCCTTTAATTGTTAGGGTCTTCCTTAGTAAATGAGCCTTTGATAGTCAATAACATGGCCGTGTTTATAATTTTTAGGATTTTTTGATGTACTTACAAAACAAAACAGGTGGAGAAATGTCCAGTCAGCAGCTTCAACACTAAAATTAGACACACAGATTCATGATACCACTTTTTTACCAACCTCTTTTCTTTTAAACCATAACATAAATAAAAAAAAACAACCCTTAACTGGGCACCTGTATTTCAGATTAGAAAAGGAATAGATTTTGATTGTAAGGTATGGAGACAGATTAAATTTGAGGAGGAAAAAAGAAAGTATAAACTTCCAAAGGAAAAATATTTGGATTTACTGGTGACTGGTGTCATGTCTGACAGGTGCATGTGTTAATTTTTTTTTTTTCAGATGAAGGTATATTTATTTGGCATGTGCATAGATGCTTGATGTGTATTATGAGAAAGATGGGTAAGGAGGTATGAGTGGGAGAACATGCAGGAATACATATAATCAGGAGGCTGGAAAGAACTCAGATTTTTTTTTTTTTACTAATAAATGGCTTGTTTCATACTCTATAAAAGCAAGGACTAGAAACACGGGATCTGACAGTGCTCATCAAACTGCTTGATGGTGGGGTGGTATGAGGAACAGAAAAGGCCTTTACTACCTAACAACAACTAAAAACACCAGTGTGCTATCAACACTATTTCTCATCCCAAATCCAAAACATAGCACTACATTAACTGTTAGCAAGAAAGTTACCTCCATCCCATCTGAAACCATGACAATATTCAAGTCAAAAGATAGTTGTGCATGCAAGTATATGTAATTGGTTTGTCCTGTAGGATGATGTTGCTTAACACCTGTACATAGGGAATGTCAGAGTTCTGAATGCTAATGGTGTTATCCTATCTCAGACCCAGTTTTTCTGGTGACGTGCCAGAGTAATTGTAGTACCAATTTGCTCATATAGAATAAACACAAGCTTACTGTGAGTGATGAATAAGAACTAAAGATAGTTTTAAAAGCTTTGACATGGGAGAATTTGCTGCTGTTCCTGTTTTTGAGTATTCAGAACACGCTCTAAAGCTGATGGATACTTAGAAACCAAACAACCAGATTTAAGAGTTTCTAAGAAGCTTTTTTCCAATCTGGTGGGATTGTTGTCTTCAGTTGGATATGGTATATTTAGGCATTGGCCAGAGACCTCTCCCACAAATGCGGGATGGTAGACCTTCCTCTTCATAGTTTCACTGATTCTTCCTATGGATCAAGTGGGGATCAAGTAAGGACAGATCTTTTGAATTAAGACATACCACATGCCTTGTTGTTAGGGAAGCTGGAGAGGAACGTTTTACAAGGGCATGCAGTGACAGGATGATTCCAGCTTGAAACTGGAATACTGTAGTTTTAGATCAGATATCAGGAAGAAATTTTTCACTATGAGGGTGGTGAGACACTGGAACAGGTTGCCCAGGGAAGCTGTGGATGCCCCATCCCTGGAAGTGTTCAAGGCCAGGCTGGATGGGGCTTTGAGCAACCTGGTCTAGTGGGAAGTGTCCCTGCCCAGGGTAGGGGGGTTGGAACTAGATGATCTTTCAGGTCCCTTCCAACCCGAACCATTCTATGATGCCAGCTGAATGCCTGACAACCTGTCAAGGAAATGCCCATCTTCCGTGTGTTGAGTGACTCGATGCATTCAGAACTGACTCCTGATACATGTTGTGCAAGGGCCTTTGGGATTTCCTTCTAGTAATGATTCCAGGCATCTGTGTCAGTACTATATAAACGACTTTCAGGTTGGGGGGTGGGGGTGCTAATCTTTTGGGCATGTCTTCCAACTTAAATTCATGCTGACTTCCAGTCTGTATGGGTCTCTGTTTCAGTCATATCTGGTATGCAATTCCATTCTCTAATGAAAAGTTACTTCTGTGCCTTATTGTATAAAACATTTAATGGAACCTCAAATGCTGCTTTGGAGAACCAAGACTTAATTGGCTGGGAGCTTTTTAGTTTGGATAGTTGGACACATTTTCCTCATGTGTATGTGAATAAATGAATCTGGATTCAGGATGGTACTCAAGCTTAGTGTGATAGTTAATTTGAAGAACCAGTTAAAAACTCTGTGTATCAGGTAGTGTTTCTTCTTTGGCAAGGCTCTCTGTCTCCTTGGGTGTTTCTTATCATGCCTGTTAAAAGGGTATCTTGCTCTCATCTTCCAGCACTTAAATTCTCTGGAAGCAGTTTCCAAATAAAGGGAACAGAGTCTTACTGAACAAAAACTTTATTCTGCAGTGTATTCAATCTGATTCTGTATGTTTAACTCTGCATATTAGCATGTTGCTAAGAAGTTCATTTCCTGTATTGGTCTTCAAGAGTTAGCCCTCAAAACCTAGTTATATGTAAAATACTACATGTTAATATAGTGGATTATAGATATATGTATCTTTTTTAGCTTAAGCATCATCTTTTGTAAGGCTGCAGAAACAAAAACGTTGTTCTGGTCTTTCTGTTGACATCCTAAAGAGGTCAGTAGTAGAGGATGTCATGAACCTTAGGAAGCTGCGACTTAAGCCATCAGGACATATTCTGAACACATTAAATAGATACTGCCTTGTGGTGCAGACCATGAGTTCTAGTATATGTTCAGACTTGTCCCATTTTTAATTTATAGCAGAATATTCATAATTCTGTGAAAATATTTTTCAGTTACTTATTGATGAGTCCTAGAAAAAATATCAGTGAAAAGATTTTTAAATTACTTGCTAGAGAAAAATCCCACTTTTTATCTTGATGTGAATGTAAAGTTTATTCTTGTTTTCCGTAGAATACGGAATACCTGCAGAGGATGAGAGAAACTAGCATTCTTTTCTTGCATGGTTTGACAAACTTTCATGTGAAGTTTGGGGAAGCCTCTGTGTTGGTAACTTAAAAGTGCCTGCTTTTCATCAGTAGTGCAAAAGTGCTTAAATTCAACACACCTAAAAGTTGCAACCAGTATGTAACAGATAATCAGATTCCTTTTTCACTATCAATCTTTTACATTATATATTTGAGATATTTCTAAAACTATGGTTCAGCTATGGCATAAATATTGACGTATGGAATTGCAGAGGACTTCTAAATTTTAACTTAAGTTTTTGAGGTACTGTTGAGAGTTCAGCTTTTGAAAACTCACCATGTGACTGAAAATATCATAGGTGATCTGGTACAAGGGGTGAGAAGGGTGGTAGAAGAGTGAAGGTTTGGCAATAGCAGCAGCAGCATGATAGGATTCTTTGCTCCTACTGAATATTAGAAAATTGTTATGTTTGCTAATGAAAATGAAATGTAGTCTGTTTGGTTTTCGTAATCAATAATCAAACACTTTTTGAATATCAGCCTATGGCCTTTATACAGCATTAAAATAGCCATTTCAATTTAATACCAGATGAATTTTGTAGTGATTACATTGAAGTACACTTATAAACAGAGGTTTACATGAACAAAAATAATACTACTGCTTTGAAGTAACCTTTTTAAATGCTTTCTGTTCCAGATTTGTACTATGGTGGAGAAGCTTTCTCTGTAGAGCAGCCACAGTCTTTCACTTGTCCTTATTGTGGGAAAATGGGTTATACGGAAACATCTCTTCAAGAACATGTTACTTCTGAGCATGCAGAAACATCAACAGAAGTGGTAAGAAGCTTCAGAATTTATGGTGGAAATACGTTAAAAAGTATCTCTTCTGGAAAATTGGTATCTTCTGTTCTCTTTTTTTTTCCTTGAAGCATGAGTTCATTTGAATGCTTTGTAAGAAGACATACCCACATTTGATCATGATACCAAATTCTACGTTTCATGGGTATCATAACATAATGAGCTTGCTTTCTTTTATGGTTGGTGGGTTTTTCTGATGTAAAGGCTGACATGTCTAGGAGTTCATTATCCTATAAGACAAAATTTAGAATCATCTCTGGCTTTTTCTGTGTAGCCATGTCTCCCTTTTTACAGCCAGTATGTAATTGTCCTGGAAGGTTGTAGCTGTGCCAGTCTTTTGTAACCGTAAGAGAGAGGAAGACACGCGGTTTGGTGTATTTTTCAAATAGCTTTTGTAATCAACCTGGTATATTTGTGCAGTGGAAGTTGTCATTCTTTTGAAAATACTGCTGTTAAAACAGGGGTGTTTTCCCCTGTCCCTAACCATTAGGACACTTGACATGGTTAAAAACACACTTCTTAAACAAATGTCAACAGAAGTACTTTAGTCTGAGGTGTTAGCTCCTGCTATCCTGATTGTCTTTGGGAGTAGGAGAGACTAGGTTAGCAGAATGACATCCAGGGTGCACTTGTCTGGTTAATGCTGTATCATAGATTCCTAGAAAAATGTGAATGGTTGAAGTGGGCTACTCATCACTAATGTGCTGTGAAGAAATTACTTAAATAGGTTCTCTATTCTAATCTAGTTTTCTCAACTACCAAGGAATTCTGTGGAAGAAGACAAACCTTTCTTTTCCAAGCCTAAGGATCTTGTGCGAAGGAGTGATAGGGGACGTGGTTTGTCCACCTTTTTGAGATTCAAAGGTGTTCTGATATTTCTTAAAAATGTATGAAGCAAAGCAGTTTACTTCACAATCAGTTGCACTGAAGGATCATAATTTAACTTGGTGACACACCGCAATTTTTGTCATCTCCTTGAGTTTTTCTTTAACTTTGCAACTTTCAAACATAGCATCAACCATTGAAAAATCCATATTTGGATTACTGTCTTTGGCGGCTTAGTATTGCAATTCTTGTTTGCACCACTTGATGTCAGTGATACGTTCCTGACACAGGATGCTAAGATTCTAACTTCTTAAAATTTCATACATCCTTGTTTGCAGCTGTGACTCCTAGAACTCATACATAAAGCATAAGTTTGTGATTCTAGACACTTGCAACTGTACTGATGACTGAAAGAGTTGTATGTGTACTCCTTTCTGCGAGTCAGTCTGCAACTTTATTATATCTTTGTTCCAAACAATGGTAATCCTTGTAATTGTAATCCTTGATTATGACTGCATATGTTTGTGCTAAGGTTTGTATCTAGCTTTTTTGATAGATATTTAGTGTGCATGCACATAAAACTACTTGGGTACTGCACTCTTACTGTAAATAGTGAAATGCTACAAGATTACTAAAGAGTGAAATATGGATTCTAAATGTTTGTGGTCTTAGAATTTCAAGCAATTATTTCTGTTTAGATACAGAGCTTGTAGCATCTCTGTCTATCCAAAGATGTGTGCTATTTTAGATACTTACTTTTAGATATTTAAGGAAACTTTACAGGTTAGAATCCCTTGTATTTTACATCCCTCTCCCTCTCCACCCCCATTTTTCAAAGAATAAGTCAAAAAATCTTTGGTCCATTAAACTTTGCCATTTTTGTGTTCAGAGTGGTGCAAATAAGCTTACTTTCTGCTGATTTTTCTTAGGTATTTGGCATTGGTATGTACAGCAATGTTAGGTACTTGTAGGCAGTAATCGCAGACTGACTGAGGTTGGAAGGGACCTGTGGAAGTCGTCTTGTCCAACCCCCTGTTCAAGCAGGGCCACCTACAGCTGTTTGTCCAGGACCATGTCCAGGCAGCTTTTGGATTCTTGGAATCCAAAAGATTAGATTACTGTCATGCAGTGTTGTCCCTCCAGGAGATAATGGGGTGCTGAAATACCCCATGAGGGTACTTCAAGTCCTGCAAATGTGAGGCATCTCCTATATGTCTGTAGAGGGCCTGATCCATAGATGGCCTGTAATAGACACCCACTATAATGTCACTTTTGCCTAAACCCAACTCTGAATCCCAACACGTAAGCTCTCCATTGGCTCTTCTTCCATCCCCAACAGAGCTTCGTGCACTCTAGCTGCTCTCTCACATAAAGGTCAAGCTCCTATTCATCTTCTAAAGAGCCCCCTTCCTCTCCTTTCTAAAGAGCACATATCCCACCATTGCAACACTGCAGTCACGGGAGCCATGCCACCATGTCTTTGTGATCCCAGAAAGACTGTGGCCCTGCAACTGCACTCAGATCTCTAACCCATGCTGTGCGCATTAGTGTACAGGCACTCTGGAGAGGCACCGTGGCATGTTGAGGTCTTGGAGAGAAACTCCAGGAGGAGAGTTTGATGATAATACCTTGAAGGTGATTGTTTTAATTCTGGTTACTTTAATTGAAAATTAGACTGGTGTCTATAGGAGTAGTCATAAGTTTTGTGATTGATTAAGTCTCTAAGGTTACACACTAAAAAGAATAAATCATTTGATTCTGGTGACTACTAAAACCTCAGTAACTACCAGTATTGCTTCACCAGCAAATGTCCAAGGCTAATGGTAAGTGTTACAGGGCGAGCGCAGAAGAATCTGACTGTCAGTACGATGATTGTTATTGTTGGTGTTGAGTTTCAGGTCAGTTGACTGTTCCACATAAAACACAGCATTCAACTAGAAGCCTGCTAGCATCATTAATACAAAGATTTTGGGAAACTTCATGAAATGTCATTTTTGAATCTCACTTCAGAACAGAGACACAAACTTCCTACTATTACATTGCACCGCAACAACTTTCTCACGTTTAGCAAGGCCCCTTGTACGTGAACTGTAAGGACTAAATTGCTGATAAAATTGAGGTGAGCTTTTCTTGCAGAAATGAAATAGACATTCTGAAACAGTCTGAATGGTTCCTGTTTCATTCTCAAAGATTACAGTGTCTCTTGTTGAGGTTACAGAAATACTCTCACTTGTATCTTACCTTATATGTAAATTGGGAGGTAGTGGTAATATAAGCAGGCTTTGGGAAACTGGCAGGTATTCTATGAGCATGATTGATACAGGACTTTGCAGTCATCCTTTAGACATCATTCAGAGTACCATGATGATTTTTTAATACAAATGATCATAATTTCAGGAGAAACTTCTGACAATGTTTTCCTTGCATCTGTACCATTTGTTCCTGCGTGTTCTATTAACAATGATTTTTTTAGCTGTGTCATGCTTCATCAGTGATGCTGCAGTCTTTGTTAAGATTTTGCCAGAGCTTATGCTCAATTAAATCAGTCAGAAACTTTTTGGAAGTCTAGTTCATGTTTAGAATTAGGGTTAGGATATTTGGATTCCTTCCTTCTCAGTGTTCCTTGTAATTTTTTCTTAACTGATGTTTTTCTGAGGACTTTGTCTCTTCAGGCAAATAAGTGCAGTTCATAGTGGCTTTTGTCCTGCTAGCAAAATAACTTTCTTTTGCTTTGCTGCTTTCAAAAGTGTCGTCATGTTGGGGTTCTATTTCCTCAGGGTAGCTCAAATGAAAAGAGATTGTTTTCAAGGTACTGTCTCCTGTTGGTATGAAACACATTGTTGAAGATAAGCAGCTTATAAATAAATGTATGGACTTTAGAACCATCTGTCCAATAGACATCCATTCCTGTGTCCCTACAGGGTAGCTGTATGATATGTTGGCATAGCCAGGTATTTATTATCTTAAGTTGTAATAAGATGTTTTTCCTCTGTAGTGTGTCTGCTTGTATGGCTTCTGTAGTGACTTCTCTCCTCTGGTAAGAGGTGTTCTGTGAAGAGAAATGCTGAACGTTGAAAATAGAGGGGAAGGAGTTGTTGCAAAATGCTTTAAAAATACCTGGGTTTCTGCTCAGAGCTGACTACTAAAATTGAAGTGGCATTAAAGATGTAGCAGCTGCTATCAAAAGCAGATGAGATTTTACAGTAAACTTATTTCAAGACCTTGTCCTTACCTCCATAAGCATAAGATAGATGTATGTGCTGTTATATAGGTGTTCTGGGCATGAACACAGTCTTTTGAGATCTACTGTCAACAACTTCAGTATATGCTTGAAGAGTACTGGGAACCTAGGCTTTCTGTTGCAGCCACGGTTGCTCCATAAAGACAAGACTGTTTGTGAGAGACAGAGATAAATTTGTAGACAGTTGCATTTAACTGTCAAAGTGCTATTAATTTGAGCACTTTGAGCACTTACCATTTGTGGGAAGAATTTTGTGGAACGGGTTTTTTTTTTTTGTCTGCCATCTGTAAAACTTGAAAATCAGTCTGCAAAACTACTGTGAGGAAAAATGGAAGGTGCTTTTCAAGCTGTTGGTGGAAACATTCAGAAAACAAGTCATAATTATGGCAATTGTAATGGCACTGTTTGTCTACTTAGTTAATGTTGTTTTGGTTTAAAAAAAAAAAAAAACAACAAAACAAAGACAGATGTTAGTGCCTTCTCATTGGTAGATAAGGGGAGAGCAACCGACGTCATCTCCCTGGACTTATGCAAAGTGTTTGACACTGTCCTGCATGACATCCTTGTCTCTAAATGGGAAAGGCATGGATTTGGTAGATGGACCACTTGGTGGGTAAGGAACTGGCTAGATGGCTGCACTCAAAGGGTTGTGGTCAGTGGCTCAATGTCCAAGTAGAAACCAGTCATGAGTGATGTTCCTCAGGGGTCAGTACTGGGATCAGTGCTGTTTAACAAATCTGTTTGCAATGTGGACAGTGTGATTGAGTGCACCCTCAGCAAGTTTGCTGATGACGCCAAGCTGTGTGTCACGGTCGACATGCTGGAGGGAAGGGATGCCATCCAGAGGGACCTGGACAGGCTTGTGAGGTGGGCCTGTGTGAACCTCATGAAGTTCAACCAGGCCAAGTGCAAGGTCCTGCATCTGGGCCATGGCAGTCCCAGACATGAACATAGACTGGGCGGAGAATGGCCCAGAGGAGAAGGACTGGGGGGTGCTGGGTGATGAGAAGCTCAGCATGAGCCAGCAATGTGCATTTGCAGCTCAAAAAGCCAACAGCATCCTGGGCTGCATCAAAAGAAGTGTGGCCAGCAGGCCGAGGGAGGTGATTCTGCCCCTCTGCTCTGGTGAGTCCCCATCTGGAGTACTGCATCCAGCTCTGGAGTCCTCAGTGCAATAAGGACATGGACCTGTTGCAGGGAGTGCAGTGGAGGGCCATGAAGATGATCAGAGGGCTGGATCACCTGTGCTAAGAGGACAGGCTGAGAGAGCTGGGGTTGTTCAGCCTGGAGAAGAGAAGGCTCCGGGGAGACCTTATAGTGGCCTTTCAGTACCTAAAGGGGGCCTGTGGAGAGATGGGGAGGGGCTCTTTATGAGTGAGTGTAATGATAGGATGAGGGGGTAATGGTTTCAAACTGAGAGTAGATTTAGATTAGATATTAGGAAGAAATTCTTTACTGTGAGGGTGGTGAGGCACTGGAACAGGTTGCCCAGGGAGGTTGTCAGTGCCCCATCCCTGTGAGTGTTCAAGGCCGGGTTGGATGAGGCTTTGAGCAACCTGGTCCAGTGGGAGGTGTTCATGTCCCTGCCTATGGCAGGTGGGTTGCAACTAGATGACCTTTAAGGTCCCTTCCAACCTGAACCATTCTATGATTCTCAAAGGACTCCTGTGTAGGGTTATGGAGATCAGCCCTTCTCTGCCACACTTGTGGTTATGCACTGCATGGATGGGTGGTCTCAGTTTGATCCTTCAGTAGATACTTAGGTGTGGTTTCCTTCTGATTCCTCCGCTGGGATGAGTATTAAGCAGGCAAATAGTAATCCTGTGTAATCAGACTCTACTGTCTGTGGCAGAATTGGCATACAAAGACTAATTTTCAAGACATTGCAAATAGAATTTGAAAACTCTAGCTCTGGTTTTCACAGCATTCTGAAAATCATAAAGTAAAAAATGTCTAAATTAATGTCTGCACTTGAATACATTTTGGTTTTTTAAAAATGTTGCTATCCAGGTGTTTGTGAATACCTAGAATGTGATTTTAAACCATAAGAATCAATGTCTAATGATTGACTCAATGATACATGTTCTGTTTTGTGTAAAATTCATAAAGTTGGGGGTTTTTATGCTTTGTCATTTCAGATTTGTCCAATATGTGCAGCATTACCTGGAGGGGATCCGAATCATGTCACGGATGACTTTGCAGCTCATCTTACACTGGAACACAGAGCTCCTAGAGATTTAATATCCTTTCCTAGTTGAGACAAAGACTAGACTGTTTCATCTAGTAGCCATGATGACTCATTTTCATTTTTATGGTCAAAGGGTCATACCTCAGGTTTTCCTGGAATTTCAGTTGCTAAAGATCTGTGTGTCAAAAATAAAAAGGTTCATTTGCTAGTTTAAAAAAGTGTAAGTACCAGATTGTGAACAGACTATAGGTACACTTGACAGAGTTCTTTTTGCTCTAACAACAAAAACATTTAAAGAACTTTGACGCCGAGAGATTTTTCTTCTTGCAGAGTGGTGTATCCTACCTGATCATTAGTCTTGATGCTGCTTTTTGTATCCGGATTCAGTGCTCTTCTGTAGTTTTTTGTGACCCAAAGATGATCATCTGAGATTTATTTGAGTTTAGCTGGGTTTTGCAACTGATTTGAAACTTGCCTAACTACTTTTAACACCATGTTTTAATTACATAATTTCAGTGTTACTGAGATTTTATAACCTAACTTGGAAAAATTTCATATTTCCTGGGAAAGAAGATGTTGTCTTTCAGTTACCTTAGCAGGTCATGCAGATTGATCTATACTTGATGGCTGAAGAGCTGCAGCTATTGGTGGTTTTTTAATCCTTGTTCTAGGAATATTTTTCTTTTTAATTCCCCCCTACCCCCCATGATTAACTGATGAAATGTATTTTGCTTTGGGCTTTTTACTTAATGACATGCAGGCTATGTAGCCTACCTACAGTAAGTAATCTCTCTGAAGTATTCCTTTGTGTCATTTAAACAAACTGACAAAAAGACTGCGGTATTACTTAGGTAGTGGCTTTTTTGTTTAAAGATTTCTAAAAAGGAAAAAAAATATATTCTAAACCCTAGCAACTAGAGTGGAAAAAAAAAAACCACAAAACCCCCAAGCCCTAGCAACTGGTATTTGTTATGCTAACAGAAGGGAAGACAGCATTTGTGGAGATGGCTCTGTTTCAGTTGTGATTGTGTTTGATTGCATTTAAGTTAAGGGTCAGGACAGACTAAATGCACAAGTTCATTACTACACAGTAATTGGATCGGTGTAAAGGAACTTGGGTGTTTATTTGCTTTGTGAAGGAGTAACTAATAATCCGAAGAACGGTAGGAAGTTAAATAAAAGCAGTTATCTGTACTTCACCTTTCCCTGCAGACAGGAGCGGGGCTCTCAGCAGTTGGGAGGAGCCAGGTGCTGAGTGCACTGGCTCTGGCCATGAGAGCTTGGTCACAGGCATCCCTGTAGGTCCTCCATGGTCAGGTGTCCCACAAGGCAGAGTTGTGCCATCCTCCCTTTCAGGTGGAATGAGATTGAGGGGAGAGCATCTTCCAGACCCTTGGATGACATGCTCTGAGATGTTGCTTGGTGAGTGGTGTAGTGACTCACTGAGCAATTTTTCTTGTATCAGTTTAGTTCTGCTCTTTCTACCAATTGTGAGTTTTTCATAACACCCTCCTAATATACTTTTTCTAACAAAACTTACATCCCCAATAGCATGGTTATTTAGTTTAAACATTCTGTAAACTCTTTCTGTAATAGCCAGAACTTCGTTCTTGCTGTGAGAAGTCTAGTAATTTCTTTCAGTCTCTAGTTCTTGATCTCCATGACATCTGAGGTTCTGCACTGTAACTGTGTTTTATCAAAAGTACACTGGACACTACTTTTATACAGTAATGAATACCATATGACTGGGAAGCACACTATTATAAAAATAGTGTGGGAGATAAGAGGATCTAAGCTAAAAGTCTATTAACAGTGAAATAAAAGATTCAAGCCTACGCTATTTCATTTTGCACTAGTAAATTATACTAGTGATTTTTAAAATAGAAGAAAGTCTTATGTGGACTGCCTTGGAGGAATGAATGTTAACAACTTTCTGACAACAATCAAATTTTTGATTGTATCTTAATTTACATGAGAAAACATATAAAAGTTATCACCTGAAATATAAGCGCCTGATATGGAGAGGTAGGGGAAAATGAAAGGCATCATTGTCATAGCCACAATTAGTGGTATTTCTTTGGCTAAAAGAGGAAGCAAAGGAGTGTGATGGAAGTGCTGAATACTCCAGGAACCTGAAATTTCTTAAGGATTGAAATGATGAGATTTCTTAGATAAAAGCATGAAGTACAAAAGTCAAAATGAATACAGTAATTATTATGTACTTTTGATAGGAATGGCAATTAACTTTTTTTATTATTTTCAATAATTAACAAAAGAATTGGAGAAGGAAAATAAAATATGTCTCTGTAATAAGCTTGGCTGAACATGCATTTCTGAGTTTTCAGATTACTGAATAGAAAACTTTGATTTAAAAAAACCTAAGAAATTAATCCTGATGTTTCTTAGACATCATAAAAAGCCAGAGAAATACAGGGAGTTTGGTGTACACAGCAAAAGTTTGGATATCTTGAATTCAGATCAGTAAGTCTGACTGGAACCATAGCTACAGTGTACCTTAGCTTTGCTTCAGAAGTTGAATCATTATTTTATGAATGAAGAATGGTATGTGCCTGAGTATTTCACCCATCAAAAGTCCTTGTCATTTAATACTCGATGCCAGACAGTTCTGTTTTCTTAACTTCTTGGTTACGATGAATCCAGTGGTGTTCGGCATGTACGTAGGATGTTCCACCCAGGCCGGGGTTTGGGAGGCCCCCGTGCACGTAGATCAAACATGCACTTTACTACCAGTTCCCCTGGTGGGCTTTCATCTTCTCAGAGTTCATATTCTCCAAGCAATAGAGAAGCCATGGATCCCATAGCTGGTAAGAGCTGTAACCATGAATTTCACCCCAGTGTCCTTCTTCCACAGAGGAAGTAAAATTCAAGAAGATAATAGTTGCCTTCTGTTGTTATGGAGCTGCGTGTATAGATGTGCTCCACAGTGCAAGTGTGATTGATGGCCGCTCACGGGTGAGCATGGTGCTTGGCTGGGTTGTCACAGGGCCTGTGCATGGAGAAGCTGAAGCTGAAACTGCTACCTGTAGCTTTTGCTTTTAATTCCAGACAGTGTAAGGCTTATTTCTGAACCTAATCTATGCACAGGTGTTATGCATTTTTACAAGTGATTGTGTCCAACTTCATTGCATACTTTAGTACATCTCATTTTAATTTGCCATATGCATAAAGGTGTTTATGGAGTAGAGTATCCATCTCAGTGAGGATGAAATTAGCTGAATTTAGGTATTAATGCACATGTAAAATATGTTCAGTTTGTATTCAGGCTGCTGTTTGAATGCCAGACTTGCTAGTATCACGAATTATTTTTTTTTAGGTGTACTTGTAAATTCTTATATAGATGTACTGTTGCAAGTATTTGCAGTCTGTTTTGGTCAAGTTTAGAAAAACTTGGGGGGGTGGGGAAGGGCGTCTCATTTTCAACACCAGAAAATAATGAAGTTGTGTCTTTAGGATTCCTAGGAATAACTTTTTTGGTGTATGTTTAGCTTTGTGAAAATAACTTTTTTTTTAGAGGAAATAAAGTAGAGAATTAAAACAATTCTGAAAACAAATGTAACTCTCCCAAAGGGGAAACCTAAACATTTTTCCGTGGTGGACTTGGACCATGCCAGCTTAAGTGTCAGGGAAACCTCAGGACTTCTGCCGTAATCTGCCTTTGCTTCAGATGCCAAGAAGGCATAATGCTTAAACTGGAGCTTCCTACCTGCCATGTTGTGACTTCTTGAGAGGGAGGTAGCCGGCCAGGCAGCTTAATGAGGCATTGCCCCTGAAAGGGGAGCTGTGTCTCCGCTGCCTTCCTGAATGATGGGCCCCTTGCCTGCCTTCTGCTGGCTCTGGTGCTCTGCTGGAGCGCTGCAACCTGATTGAACTCATTAAATTAGCTGGGAAGAAGTATCCCATCAAGAGAAGAAAGTAAGTCAAGTGAGTTCACAGGAGGGTCTGAGAAGGACTAGAGTTTGTTCCAGAAGGGAGGATGTTTGTGAAGCCTCCAGCACAAGACCTCCTCTTTCTCTTACAAGGGCAGCTAGCTAGCTCAGTTAAATGTGGAGTGGCTGCTGAGTTTTGTTTTCAGCTTTACACAGCATTCGCACCCAGCAGCATTAAATGTGGGATAAAACGTCACTCTTGTGAATCTTTTTGTGTACTTCTGGCAGAAATAAAAATTAAAGCAGCAAAAATGCTTGACCACTTCAGTTTTGATGTCAGGCAATACTTTAATGTTTTCTTAACTAAATATTTTTTTATTAAATGTTTGAAGTAACAGTATGATACTTCTCTCTTCGCTGCAGCACAGCTTCCCTCTGGGATACTGGGAAGTGGAAACCTGTGTTTTGAGGGAACATTAGTTGAGAGGGAAATAAAATCGCCAAACAAAGTGAAAATTAAGTAGTTTCTTAGTCAGTTGCTATTCTGACTTGAAGTTTCAGAGAATTGCTGTGGAAGACATAATTTGCCAGGCATTATCTATAGGTTGGCTCTCCTGTTACTTTGAAGGCATTAAACTTTGACTTCTTATTTGGAATAAATCTGCATAAATGAGTCTTAATCTTCATTACCCTGGGAGACAGCGAATGCTAGGACTT
This sequence comes from Alca torda, assembly GCA_008658365.1. Classification (NCBI taxonomy): domain Eukaryota; kingdom Metazoa; phylum Chordata; class Aves; order Charadriiformes; family Alcidae; genus Alca; species Alca torda. Next base: position 52,496,491 of record CM018101.1, on the reverse strand, counting down.
TTTTCAAGAGCTTTATGGGCTCTTTAGCATTGTTTGTTCTTCGATTTTTTTTTTTATTTATTTATTGATTGAAAAAAGGAATTGAGGCACTGGAATGCAGGGTGTGCTCATTCTGTTGTGTAATGCTCACTTAAGATCTTTCATCTTAGAAACTTTCTCTTCTCTGGCAGAGCTTTTATCTCAGCTATCAGGCGTGAGGCGTTCTGCAGGAGGACAGCTCAACTCCCCTGGCCCTTCTGCTTCTCAGTTACAGCAGCTGCAGATGCAACTGCAGTTGGAACGACAACATGCACAGGCGGCAAGACAACAACTGGAGACTGCACGCAATGCAACTAGGCGCACCAACACGATCAATGTCAACACCACTATGACACAATCTACAACAACAGCCAACACATCTAACACAGAAAACAGTCAGCAGACTATCCAGAATTCCCAGTTTCTTCTTACAAGGTAACTTGTTCTGTGTATTTGCTTGTACTTACCTTTTACCCTTCCTGTTCACCTTAGTCCTGACAGAGATGTAGAGTTCAATTAAATTTATGTGTTTGGAGTTAGGCACGTGCCCTAGTAAAGCAGTGTGTGATCAAATACATCACAGAGTTAACGGACCAATTAGTCATACAGAATACATTCATAGCAGACGTCAACAACGGTCACAGAATGTGTTATTGAATATCCAAAAGCAGCAGTTTGTAGCTGGCCCAAAGGGAATTATTCTGCTTTTGGAAAACCAGGTCCAGGAGCTGGCTGCAGAAATACGCTGTAGTGCTCTAGCGTTTGGAATAAAGGAAAGGTAACTTCACGTGTGTGCTGTACTTCTTCTGACGCACCTAGCAACATGTTTAGAGGATTAGACTTGAGTATGAGTTTCTGCAAACCTTGAAAAGGAGGCTGACTTTGAGTTTTGGCTGAATAAGTTACTTATGACACCAGGCAGGGGACTTCTGCCAGATCCCTTATCAAGTCTGTAGCCAACATGCTGTGCTTTTGTTTGTGTTTATTAACATATTTTCAAACCTGTGGTCTGTCTGCTCCTAAGAAATGGGTAAACATCAGTTGCTGCATCTCAACTTCAAGAGGAACAAAAGGAATATTTCTTAACTAAGTTGTGCTTGTTTCCTCTGCCACTTCCAACAAAAAAAGTGCATTTCCAGTGATACAGGCATATAGACTTGAGCCATAATGGAGAGGGGGAGAATCAGATGATAGTATTGTTTTATAGGAAATTAATCTTTAGTAAAAGGTGAAGGTTGAGTAGGGGTTTATATATTAATTGTTTTAGAGACTGGATTACAAAGCAAATAAGTATTCTGTAAGTTAATGGCATCCGTTATCTGGTCTAGAAATTATATTCAGATCCCAGGCTTATTTTAAAGACTTGTCTCACCCACTATGTCATTCAGTTTCTTTTTAGAAGGTTGGCTTTTGACCTGAAATAAATGTTTTCCACATCTTCCCTGACACACCCCTCCATGCATGCTCTTGTTTGTCTGTTTGGTATTGTGGGGGTATTTTAACAGCTCCTGCATCAAGAAACCTGGATTTGAGTCAATCCGATATTTATCTAGAGTGCAAAATAATGCCACGTGACATCTTTCAATCAGAAACTCATTATTATTTGAGAAACTTAATCGAAGTACCTGCAAGTGTCACAGATAGTGCCTTTCATAGTTGGATGGAGCAATTTCCTTGCCTACCAGGGCCTGCACTGTAACCTAGGAGAAGTGGTGGAATGAGTGTTGTATTGTTCTTTGGGAATCCCTAGGCTTTACACGTGCAGTAGTGTATTTTGTGGCACGTGTGAACTTAGAAGTTGACCTAGAAACAAAACAGGTGCACAGTGAGTATCCAGGAAATCACAACAGCCCTCCCCGAAAGACTCCTGAATAGCAGGAAACCTCACAAATAGGTTTGTTTTTTTTTTTTATTTTCGTTGAGCTTTAGGCTCCGCTCTGAACGCTGTTGTAGCAGCAGGGAAGGGGTGTTTGTTAAACGAATGGCTGTGCGAAAGGGCAAGCAGCGCTATCCTGAAGGAGTGGTTTTTGAGTGCCTTTCAGCAGCTGCCAGTGGTGTCATGAGTGAAAGGGGCTGTAACCAACTGCCTGTCTTCTCTTTCCTTGCTGCTGCGCAGGTTGAATGATCCGAAGATGTCGGAAGCAGAGCGTCAGTCAATGGAGAGCGAACGGGCAGACTGCAGCCTGTTTGTTCAGGAGCTTCTACTGTCCACTTTGATGCGGGAAGAAAGTTCCTCCTCAGATGAGGATGAACGGGGGGAGATTGCAGATTTTGGTGCTATGGGCTGTGTAGATATTATGCCTCTAGATGTTGCTTTAGAAAACCTAAATTTAAAAGAGAGTAATAAAGGAAACGAGCCTCCTCCACCTCCTCTTTGATGACATCCCACTTTGCAGACAATGTCCTCTGTGCTGTATTTGCCAATGAAAGTGGACAACAACTATCTTGGGTTTGTTTTGGTGATTGTAATTTCAGGTCTGTCACTCTTGTTACATTGTGTACATTCAAAAGAAAGAGAGAAAAGATATATATGATAATCATTTCCACTTAACTAATTTTTACTTCTAGCAGGTAAATGTAGGTTGCAGTGCAGAGCAAAAAGCTCTGTGTCCTGTACCTTGACATGCAAAAGGCTCTCCTAATACTCCACATTCAAACTGAAGAGGAAAAAAAAAAAAAAAGAAAAAATCTCTAATGAAGCTGCTGTGTGTATTTATGAATATTAATGAATAAAAAATGCTTGGATGGTTTACCTTAACTACTGCATGACGTTTTTTGCAGCGTGCATGAGTTTTAGTGACCTTGTCATTTAAAAAATTTAAATACAAGGAGTAAAACTATAAATCCCAAAGCTTTCCCATTATTCAAAGGTTACATGACAAAAAGGTTAGTGCCGACTAGTGATTTGTGGCCACGAAGTAGCTTTTGAATAATAGGTGACAGAACGACACCTTTATGTGCTGTTCCTGCACAAGATGGAAACTCTGCAGTGGGATCTATTGTTGAGACCAGGGTGTGGCATTTTGCTGTATGTGACCATGATGTCGCCCTGTTACCCGTCACCTTCGTGTGGAGTTGAACTTCATTTTATGCATCTGTAGGAGACACAACAGTAAGGCCACTGCTGGAAGCCACCGCGAGGGGCTTTTGTGTGCCCTGAAATCAAATGATGTTCACTTTTGTTTAAAGTTTTTCCTTTTTGTGGTTGTTAAAATTTTTTAATTGTTAAATATGTTTTATTCAGGTGTAGACAATTCATATATTCACTGTGTTTAAAAAAAAAAGTTAACCTGGATCATGTTGTTTTAGTTTAAAAAGCCTTTCACAGTCTCAATCATATTTTGAGTTATTTATGTGTTTGCTTCATAGTTTGCAGAGACCTGTCAGTATCAGGAGAGCTTGAGGATTTGGATTCCCAGAATGTCAGTATATTACTATTGAATTCTTAATGCTAACTTTAGCACCTTCTATTTATTGTTTCTTTTGGTTATTTTTGCTGGTGTAAGAAAAGTTGAAAAAGCCTTTTAGTTGAATCGTGCCACCTACATGCCTATACTGTTAACCCTCCTGGTTTAGGGAAAAAGAGTATGGTGTTCTTGTGCATAGAAAGTTATAATAGTCTCAAGACAAGAACAGAAGGGGTATGCTTGACTTTGATTTTCTTTCCCCCTTTTTTTCTTTTTTTTTTTGGTGGGTTTTTTTGAATGTAAAGTTAGATTATAAAAACAAAAGTGCACACAGCTTCTGATGAAAACTTAAACTAGGCTTATATGATAATGGTGTCTTTCCAGATACTTCTCACCTCACCCCTTCTCTCTTTCTCTGTATCCTTCCATCTCTGCAGCATTGCTAGTGTTTTAGAGTAAATTTACAGACTTGAACACCAGAGGGTGTTCTCAGCAGAACTGTGACGTGTATGCTAATCCAAAATAACAGCAGCAAAAGAAGCAACCCCATAGACTGAAGTTAAAGTTCCATTCCTTTTTCTTTTTTTTTTTTTAAATCCTCAAATCCTGATTGTTTCCACATAGAGCAGTACCAGTTTTGTTTTATTTCAGTCTCTGCAACAGAAAATGTTTCAAGGGATACTTTCCATGAGGCCTCTGGTTATCCTGAGAGTTAGACCCAATAGGGACGATTTTTTTTTTTGATTGTTGAGGATTTTCAAAAGTTTTTCAAGCTGTAGTCTTTTCAAACACATCTTCTGCACATTACAATAAGACACACGGTTCAATAAAGCATTTTCAAGACTGTTGTTTAGTTGATTTTCTTTGGTTTTGATGTATTACCCAGATAGTTTTGTTCCAGAAATTTCTGCAGCTATCTTTAATTCCAGCTGTACACAAAATCAGTTCATGTAGAAATCCCAGGTGATTTACATAATCGTGTTTTAAAACCACATGCTCTGGCAGGTGCTGAAGTGTGTAATCCTTGACTCCTCACAGGTAGGTCAATTCAAGTTTCTGTGGAACAAGATGCATTTAAAATAGGCTTTTCTCAGTGTGGTGGTATTTAGGATCGGTGCATGGCTGGTCTCCGGAGGACGTGTGCATTGCATGACTTCCAAACTCCACTCCACCTCCTTTGAAGAGGATGCAAACCAGAATTATCCATGTTTATTTAGAGGCTGAATATATACTGACTGGGATTTAAAGCTATTCTTGGGCATCACGTTAACTCTTACAAATCTTCAGTTGTTCGGGCTTTTTTAGGTTTAGAAGTTATACCAAATGATGACTAGGAAGAGGTTTATTGCAAAATTCTTGAAATGCACTGAAACCTGTGTCACCTACTGCTGTTGGTCTGTAAACTCTTGGTGTGGCTGGCAGGAACCCTCACAGGGGTTTTGATGCTGACAATACACTCCCTTGATGTGGGGGTTGACAGTTGGGCTGGGGGTGTCCCTGGGCTGCCTGTGAGGTGCAGGTGCCTCTGAGCTGTTTGGTTGGGTTTTTTCTGTTTGCCCCCCCCCCCCCCCTTTTTTTTTTTCCTGTTTGGCTCAATCTTGAAGAAAGGCACTTACTTTCCATGGTGTAATCAGCCATGGAATGTGGTGTGATAATCAATGAAAATGCATTTCCACTTCACCTACCTCAAGTTTCAGTTGTTGTGAGTGCCTTCCTCCATTCCCTGGAACGTTTAGGGTGTGGAGGTTGGTTGCGTTTTGGGGTTTGTTTTTGTGTTGTGGTTCTTTCCCTTCTTCTGTGCTTATTTCTGGAAGGGTTTATAAGACCTTCTCCCTGTGCAGTCATTCTCGCAGGTAGCTTGTGGGCACTGTAGTGTGGTCCAGAAACCAAACCTCTAGATGCGTGCATATTCTGCTGTAGTGAGACACTTGTCTGTTGGGAAAGAGTAAAGACAATTCTGTTACCAGCCAGAAGTCCCTGGAGGCAGAGTTGCTCCGCTGCCTCCTGGGGCTCTTGGACAACCTGAAACAGGGAAGTCGTTGGGTGCATGTGGTATGTGAAGACTTTCCCAGTTACGTCACAATCTTCCATTCCTCTTCCCTGACATAACTCACCCTCACTCCCCTCTGTTGTCCTGCGCTAAGGCATAAGTGCCATTGCCCTCCTTGGCCCTGTGCCATGCTGCTGCCTCCTCCTTGCAGAGCACAAGCGGATACAAAGGCCCTGGGCTCCGCTTTGTTGCACGAAGGATCTGAAGGTGGGCCTACGTGCACATTTATTTGCAGAAGTTGATGTGCATGTGACATTCCAAGTTATTTGTGGGCAAAAAGAAACGGAAAAGGGAACTGTGGAGCTTCTGCATGTCCTTTTAACACAGCAGTGGCTGCTGCCTCCTGCAAAGACATGTAACACAACAGAAGAATGAACACACTTGGAACACCTTGGTAAAAGCAGGGCCCCTGAAGCTCTGGAGGTGTTGGAGAGGTACCGGTGGAAGAGAACCTGCAATGCTGCATCCGCCCTCTTGGGCCACCAGCTGTGGAGGGGCAGGGTGAGGGGTGGTTTGGGGCATCAGGAAGGGGGTAAATGGTGTAGGGCCGTGTGGGAACTGATGAGGAGTTGGACAGGGAAGGGACGGGGGAGGCAGGAACAAGGGATGCTGATGTGGGTCCCAGCGCACTGCAGGGTGGGGGGCGCTGGGAAGGGAAAAAAGTACAGGAAAAAGACGGGGCAGTGCGGGAACGCCAGGAGAGCAGAGGGGCTGAGGGTCAGAGGCAGGAGATGCTGGAGCGATGACCCAGGTGAAGAGGAGGGGCTGGCGTGGGACTCGGCGGGGGTCGGGCAGGAGACGAGCGTGACCCACTGTCGTGAGGCGCTGGCAGCCCCCTGCCTCCACCCTGCACTGCCTGTGGCCCCGGAGAGAGCTGGCCACGGCTTCTGGGGGTCTCCTGCCCTCCCCGGCCAGCAAAACCCCCCACCCCAGCCACCGCGGGGCTCGTTACTGCCACAGCGATGCAGGGGCAGGGGAGTCTCCCGATTTTGGTCTCCTTACAGGGGCTGCAGCAGCGTCTTCGCGCATCCTGCTCAGCCCCACGGTCGAGCACGGCGCTCCTGGGTACAGCACCTCTCGCTGGCAGTTGCTGCCTCCTTCACAAGTAAACGTTCACCCGTGTCTGACACCGCCGCCTTTTCCCACCCCAGGTGGCAAAGCTGCTTATCAGTGCAGGATGGAAGGACAATAGTTTCTGTCCCTCTATCAGCACTGCAGTCCCTCCCCCCCTCCCCGTCCCTCCCCCCAGCCCCCACTCCTATAGCTAAATTTCCATCGGCAAGAGAACAATCGTGTTACTTCAGCTGTGGCCCTTTGAGGGGCAAACCATGTCAGGCAATCCTTGCTGTGATGGGGCAGCCAGATGAGAAGAGTTCCAGCAAAAGAAGTCAGGAGTTTTGTGGTTTCTGTGCACCCCTGCTGCTGCCCACCTGCCATTCACCCCCTTCGCGCAGCCCCAGGAAATGCGTTTCCAAGACGCCATTTGTATATCTAAGAATCACACAGAACGGGTGTGGGTTTGCTTTGCGAAAAGGCCCATTTTTTCCCCCAGCTGTTCTGTAGTGACTGATTGTAAGTGCATTTAAAGGCAAGGATTGTGTTATCCATGTTATTCCCACTCCACTGAAGTCCCTGTCAATCACCGATCAGCTGCCAAAGGCCCCACCAACTCCCATCATCTCATGCAGCAGAACAGCGTTTCAGGCTCAAAACAGTGACTTCAACATGAACTGTGCATTGGCCTCAGTTTATAACCAAGTAAAGGAAAAACAAGCATTTACATTTTATATAAGCGTTTATTTACAACTTGTTTAACAACTGTACACTCTTCTGTCATCTTGGAAGCATTAGTGTATTTGGGAAAAAATATTAAACCTTTTGATTCCAATGATCATTACTGAGTATTTTTTTTGTCTATATACAGATATGTATATTAATACTGCTACCATGGCAACCTGGTAGTTACACAATTTGTAGATGAACTGAAATGGGAAATTAATGTTTTGACACTCTAGGAATCCATTCTTTTACAGAAAATATATCACTGGCAACTTCACAAACAGTTACTTTGATAATTGGTCAACAATTCAGGACTGTCAAACAAGCTGCTATTAAGAAAGTAAAAGAGTATTCTATGCAGCACAAATGAAGTTAGTATATCAGAGACATGCTGGAGATCCCCTCTGAGTTGTGAGCTCGCAATCACTTCATGACAGAGATGCTAGGCTAATTAAAGTACCCCGCTCACTTGCTGAAAGTTACTGGCTCCACCTGACATCTCTCTGTTGCACTAGTGAACTCAAACAATTTTTGTCAAGCTAAACACACTTACATACAAATGTCTTCAGGCTCAAGAACAACAGACACAAAAGTCTCTAATTTGCACAGACCACTCGGAGAAATGAGGTGCTGCTCGGCTTCACCCCGGGACGCCGGCACAGGCAGGTGCACAACAAGGCAGCCATCCCCCCCTGCCCGGCAGAGCCCCCATTCCGGGGATCCCGCGCCCGGCCTGGCCTGGGGCAGCGTGTGGCTCCCAGCCAGAGCAGCACTTGCAAACGAGAAACAACCCATGCCTTTAAGACCCAACAAAAACTTTTTCTAATAACACTTGCCCTGACACATAACAAGGGATCAATGGCTAAAACCTGGAAAGACAACAAAACCGTTAGATTTCTCCTGGACTCAGTCTGATGGAAGTGCTGCTGCCTCTGCTGCAGGAATACCTGGCTTGTCACCACCAAAGCCCAGGTCCTGCCTGCAGGTCACATCAGACTTCACTGTCCCAGGTCCTCGTGGACCAGGAAAGACATATCCCCCTCCAGGAGTCTCCCGGACTGCTGTCAGCCAGAGCACCTGGCAGCCATAGGCTCCCCCGTCTGGTACAGTATCCAGAAGGGAACACGCCACACGCTTCTCACTGGGATCTTAATGCTTATCCTCCCCTCTCCTGCACAGTCTGCTTGGAGACCATTCCTACCTGCCCTGCCCTTTCCCGGCTGGCACAGACTGCCCCCCCCCAGCTCTCCAGAAACAGAGGTGGGGACATGATCTGTCTTTTCTCCAAGTCATCCTGCACAACGCCACTGACACAGTGGGCATCGGGAGACTTGGACCGAACACAAGCGGCTGTCCCAGTGCACGGGGGGCAGCTCTGCCCAGAGCCCACCCAGTGGGCCAGGGACAAGGCACGCACTGCCTTTGGTGGCCAGAAGTGACTGCAGAGATGAGCGGACACAACATTTCTCCAGCACAGGGGTGCTCACGTGGGGAACAGGGCTGGTGGCTATGCCAGTGCCCGAACAAGCAAAACCATTCTTGGAGCAAGCAGAGTACATATGTATGTGCTTATTTTTTTGCATTTTATATTATTTACTTTATATTTTTAAGATCCTAGTGAGCAAGAACGGCGCTTCTCTAGAACTGGACTCAAACCAAACCACTTGCGGTAGTCATCGTTCAGACTCTCTTCAGATTTTCTGGAAAGTCCTATGACTTAAAAGCCCCTTTCCCTGTTTGTTACACACTAACTCCTATACAATAAACCCCTTAACTTACAACACTACAGCACTCCCTCGTCTTCTGAATCTTGCCAGTACTGGATGTCCAATACAAAACAAAGATACAGTAGTACAAATGTGCAGATTATTTAAGAATATTAAATAAGCAGCTTTTTAAATTAATATAGGCAGTACAAAGCATCTTGAGTTACACTGTCTACATATGGCAAATCTTATAGCTAAACTTCATAATACAAAGAAACAGCCAAGCTAGTGCAATTGGAAATTAAATAGCTAAGACTGCGATAAGAAGAAAAAAAGAAAAAAAAATAGTACAGGTGAAAGATAAACGACCCAAATTATAAACTGGCAAGGACAGGCTGCATAATACTGAAAGTGTAGACGGCTTTCATACTTATCTCCATTCACATTCTTTCCTCAGATTGTTTTAACAATTGTACACAGATTGAAAAAAAATGTTTCTGAAAGAAACCAACAACACAGCTAAAATGTAGAGAGAAAAATACAACAGCCACAAACTACTGTGTATATACATAGTAAGGAAGCAGGCAGCGTCTGTGAACAAAATACCACCCGGTAGTTTGCCTGGCTCGGAGATTATCAGATAAACCTTGCCTGGTTTTCTAAGGAAGATGGGATGGCCAAGCAGCAATTCGTTAGTCATTTCTCCCGGCAAAACACCTCCTTCGCTTTACGTTAATTATTTAAAGATTCAAAGTGGATCCTTTAAGGGTGCAGGTGCTTTGAAATTTTAACAGTAACCAAAAGGCGTTTTTAGGAACTCATTAAGACTAGACTTTTATAGTTCAGTATAAGAAAATGTTGCAGGAAGTCTGTGTGTTAATACTGTTAAACAGAATTAAATAAAGTGGACAGGCAGAAGTAAAATGGAGAGCTGACAGTGCTCTGTCCGTTCGCAGAGCGCCTCCTGTTGAGTTCTGAATACTGGATTTCCTCTCTTCTAGCCTCATAGGAGACTTTTTGTGAAGAGAAAGAGTAAATGGAAGCGGGAAATGGGAAAGCCACTCCCCAAGATGGTAAGCTTCTCTGCAAGTAGATCTCCCTTTGAAATCAGATGGCCATGAGTCTTAAGTGTAGAACTGGTTAAGTTTTGGTTATGCGGTCTGGACAGAAAAGCAAGTCATGCACTGAACAGTCCCTGTTATAATAATGCTGCAGGTCATGCAACCACATCACTGCAAATAAAAGAATAAAAAAGAAAGTTAAAAAGCAGATAACATATTACTGTTAAAAAAACCAGAGAACAGCACAGGTATTTTTCAGAGCAGTTTAGTAAGGCCGTCTCTACTTAAGAGTTGTGCAAATTCATGGGGAAAACATCTTTGCCACAGCAACTCTTCAAATTAACAGGAAGGTTACACACCAGTAATTAGAAAAAGCAACAAAACAGACTTCAACAATATCTAAATTTAGACATAATTCAGACAATTTTAAACACTTCTGAGTAAAGTCCTTCAGGGCACCATTCTCAACTTACACAGCCATGGAAACTAAGTTTACACAGTGATGAAAAAGTCTCAGGCATTCCTGCTGTCTGTGAGTACAACAGTTAAAAAAAATAAAGCAAAATAAAGTGAAAGGTGCCTGTCCTGCATGTGGTTATATACTGAAAGACAATCCGGGTCACAATGACTCTGTCTGAGCCTTTGAGCTCTGAGCACCACCCAAGACTTTAAGCGTTTACGTTTCATCAAAGCTCATCCTGTGTGTGAGGCTACACCAGCATCACTGCCACGCTACACTGGCAAGTTCTACTCATTGCATGCAAATGCAGGTTTGAATCACAAGAAAATTACATGTATTCTTGTTAAAATAAGCTGAGTAGGAGCCACTGAGCAGCCGAAAGAGCACATCACAATGCTGTGGGAGTGAATCTAAGTTTGGCAGAGAATTGGAGAGGCTGGCGTATTTCTCCATCCTTGCTGATGCACCCTCTTTCTTGGCCACCACAACCAGAGAGGTGGAATGCTTTACTAATAACACAGGTACGGTGCTTTCAGCTTCCCCAGGTAACACAAGTATCCCCACACAGCATGGCACAGCGCTAACTGCTCGTTCTCATTTTCGCACTGCACCCGCTGTGATGTTACAAAGAGGAAAAACAGCTTCACCAGGCTAAAATCAAAGCATGCAAACAGTTTCTCTCCCCATTTTCTTCTCCATAGTATTGCACTCGTCAAAAATTATGCTAAGAACAGTTCCTGTCACAGGAAAATCCAGGTTAAACAGATAAGGAAGAATATTTGTAACTAAATTCACGGACTTAATGCAAAATTCTGTCTTTCTGCTATTAGTCCTACAGCTTGCGTATCCCTCTTTTTTTCCTTCTCATTCACCAACCCAGAATAATAACCATAGTTGAAAAACAAATAGAAACATATGGACATAAATCAAATAGAATAAAAATTTTAAAAAATTAACACATTCAAAGCTGACTTCAAGAGTGTAGTCTGAGTAATCACTGTCTGCTATGCTTGCTTGGCACTGCTTGGGTGCATAAAGTTACAGAGTTCAGGATTAATAATACGAAGATTACTGTAGTTAGTCTATAAAAAAATTAAAAGTTCAAGCTACGTAAGCATGTACCTATTCTATTGTGCATAAATGAATATAGTCTATTCCTTTAATCTTACCTGCCTATTAGTTCAGAGGACTTATTGGCACTTCAAGTGTCCTGTTGCACATAAACAGAAATGACACTGTAGATTTCTCTTTGAGTAAACAGTACTTTTGAGAGGTCTTGTAAACTCAGGACAGCATATTCTCTTTCAAGGAGGTAACAAATTAATCTGACAGTGCTCTTTGCTGTCTAGAAATTCTAATCTTCTTCTAAAAAGAAAATAGTCTGTCAATTTCTTTCTCTTGGAGAACTCCTCAAAATTAATCAATATATTTTAAAGCTACCTGTTGAGGCAGCAACACTTCAGAAGACAACAGAGGTGTGAAATGTGAGAGCAAATTCACCCAGCATCACCTCACATTGCTTCTGCAGCATCTGCAGAAAGAGACAGTTTACATAGCAGATGATGTATCTATAGAGGAGTAACTTTCTCTTGCTTCCTTCCCTTGCCAGTCCAAAATACTCCATCTGTAGAGCGCAGGTTCGTTGCCAGCCTGGGGGATTATTTCTTAGTGAGGCATTTCCCTTCAACATTCAGTGCCTCGTCTCATTAGCTCTACTTCATTACAAGTGGTTTATCCATCCCTTAAAATCTTCCTTAACTTCTTGCTGTCCTCTTCTGTTTTTTCAACACAGATGTGACTGGGACAACTCCAGCACACTGAAGCCACAGAAAGGATGGCAGCTTTTTCACTAACCTAGCCAGCTCTGGAGGTAAACACCAAGACAAGAACTTTTAATTCAGAGCACTGCTCACACAAGTCAAATCTGATTCAAAAAAACCAACAAACCCAGCCACACGTCCCCTCTGAGCAACTACTTTTTCCTGTTCAGTCTATGTTTGGTCCTAGGATGGTCCATGCTTTCTCTAGCCAACAATCTATTGCTGGTAAGCAGTGCTTTGTAAGGCAATCACCACAGCTACCACAGCAATGCAGACCACTCACTTTTATGTCTAACACTAGACTCTCTTCCCCAGTATTTCTGCCAAGCAAGCTTCTGCTTTGAAGTATCTGCCTCCAGATTTCTCTTCCTGCAGATTTCGTAACTTCATAACTTGCTGGCTTCTACTGCTGAAGTTTGTTTTTCTTTCTGCATCTATTCCTTCTATGTCTTTCTCCACAGTATTTCCTTTAGATTTTTTTTAAAGGAGCCTTTCAACATAGCATATTCCAGAGTTGTATTAAGACCACTTTGCATTTTTATAACTTACAATCCGAGAATACAAAGCAGACTATAAATTATAAGAATTGTGGCCTTACAACGACATGCTTATAACTATTCTAAGATGTTACGGATACTGCTTAATTAAAGCTTTAAAATCTCTCTTGAAACCAAACCACTGATAACCTCCAGGAAATAGGTTTACCCTCCTGCTTACTAATCTTTGGTGACTGAGAACTATAATCTCTGCTTTACAAAATTTTAAATTACATAAACAATGTTATATTCAAATCCAAATAAAAAATCCAATGGTCTTGCTACAATTCTTTTATAACTCCATAAGATTTACACCATTTGGGATTTTCTCTTAAAACTCTGCTCATTTTCATGATCATGTTAACAACATGAGCATGCTAACAAGCTAACAACTGACCTGTATGTTGATTTTCTCTTCTCTTAAAGTTAGGGATAACCATTAGGGATTCAAGTTCCATTTGCAGAAGAAGCTATCCTATGCCTGCAGAAATACTTGCTTTTGCAGTATTTAAGATTTTTGCCATGCTACAGCAGATAACAGCTCTTCAAAGTGCTGACAAATGGCCACTTTTGTAATGATTAAAATAACCATGTTGCTCTTTCTGAAATGTGATATTCTAACTTCATCTGATAGTAAAGGTTCTCTCTAATGTGAAGCAATGAATAAAATTACTAGCAGACAGGAAAGGCTTCCCAACTACTTTCCCTCCACTAACATTGCTTTTCATACTGTACGGGTCAATCTCTGAGATCCAAAGCAACATGACAGCAGCAAGAAATTTTCATCTCACAAATGAAACCTGCTTTCAGCCTGGAAACAACACACAGTGCAACGGAGACTGAAGGATATGCAGTTTTCCAAATGCCTTTACACACACAGCAAACAGCAGCAGAGGAAATTCGTGATTTGCCGCCATGGCCAACTAATGCAGAGATCTACTTCAGGACAGTCCCCTGTTACCTTGGCAAGGCCTAAAAGGGAAGGTTAGAATCTGGGCCATAGTAAAGTTAACAGCAAACCCATCCCCTAGCAACTAATAGATGACTTCAATTACAGCAGTTATCATGAGCTCCTACTGATGCACTGACTACAATCTGACATCAGAACAATTTGTCTAGGAAGCTGTCTTGGCTATACTGGCAGGTGTTTCTTCAAGGTGATTTGCCAAGTTTTCTAGAGCTCCTCAATCAACATTAATTCATTACCTAATTCAACGAGCCAATACATTTAAAAAATGAACGTTGTGCCCAATATTTCAATGAATCCACAAAAGTAAAGTCAAAGAAAAACAGAGGACAAGCCTAGATACGTCCTCAACATCTCCAAATGGTGCAATGAAGCTGGCAGCAGAGTCAAAATCTCTAGGGATTCACTGTACCAGATGCAAGAAGTCTGAGGTTGCTGTGGCTGACAATGACAGCTTCTGCCTTCACACAGGTAAAGCCTCTAATACTTAATCAACTGCAATTAAAAGTTAATTAATAAAAAAAACCCACAACAACCCAGCTCCAAAAGCTCAGGTTCTGTTTAATTTTTTTTTTTAAATTAACATCAAGAAACCATAATGGTCAAAGATATACTGCTCTGCAGGTTTTTGTACTTAACAGTTGCTTGCATCTGCCTCCTCCACCTTCAAACTGAAGAAATCACCCCTGATTTTTACTTATAGCATGCAGAGTCACTGACAAGCTTCTGCTCCTTTTCTGGACTTCCAAGAGGGAAGAAAGATCACAGGAGCAAGGCAATACAATCAGTCATGCCAGGACATTCTCTTAATTCCTTCGAAGTGACAAACTGGAGATACAGCGAGAATCCTACATAGAATCTGAGATCTGTCGCAAACCAATAATACGATTTAGCTTGTGGAGATGTTCTGAGCCCATGTGAGATTCACTACTTGCCCGTACACCAACCTCTGAGATAATGCAAGACTTCACTTCATTCTCCCCATGCAAGGCACACAGCTGAAACACAGTGCTCTTGCCAATACAGAAGGGAGCTGGGCTGCGCAAATCTGGGAGGGGACATGTGTCTGGGCTGTGTGCAGTCTGTAAGTTCCAAAGCCTCTTTCACTGAACTTCTGGCTTAGCCGATCTTTAAATTTAAAGAGTTGTAATGATTCACCTCTTCCTTTTAACAGAATGCTAAATGTATCATACTGCCAGCATCAGCTAATACAGTAGTTATAAGGAAGGGCTTCTGAAAAGGTTTCTCTATAAGTGCTTGATTTCCTGAGATCACATTTCAGCCATAATCCAGCTATTGAACTACTCTGTAGGCAACACCCCTGAAGTACGACTACTTGGCTTAGAGAAAAAAACACCACTTGGAAGTATTTCCTGACAGAGTAACCTCTTTTAGCTATTTATTTGCACAATATTGGTGAAGAAAATGCCTGCAAAATTTGCTAAACTTGGTTTGGAGATACTAAAGTTTATCAATACAATATTACTGCCAAACACAGAGTCCACATCCTACCTAAAACAGATGTGCAAAACCCCATAGAAGTCATTATTGCATAGCTGACTTTGAGTGCAAAAACACCTCCCTCATCAATCCTTGCAAAAAGTCAAAATGTTGGGCAAGAATAGAAATCTCTAGTAAAACAATTAAAATTCAGGTACTGTTTTGCTTCATAAGAAAAAGAAAAATCAGGCACATTCAGGACAATCTTCCTCCAGATAACTAACTGGAAGAAAATCAAGTAGTGAAATGAACATATTTTCCAGTTAACAAATCTACAGAAAATGTCAACACATCAAGACAATTAAACCCACTAAAAATCATCCAAGAAGCTAAGTGGATAGTCTCATATACTCCAGAACTGAGGAAAAGCAAAAGCTACTTCCACGTGTCAAAATACCAAGAACTGTAAAATTGCCAAATCTTCTTAAATTTTCTTGACAGCTTACACATACCGCTTACTGTTTAAGATCATCATAAAGCAGTAATAGAAATATTCACTGATAATTCTTTCAGACACAATGAATATAAAATTGCCAGTGCTCTTTACACAAATAGAAAGCCACAGAAAACTTGCAGAAGTGTTACTGCTATCTCAAGAGACATCAGAACAGGACAAGGTTACCATTTGCTTATTTCCAGAGATAATGAAAAGCATCTTGTAGCCATTATATATTTACTTCTTTTCACAATATATAAAGCTGTATCGTCTAGTAATTTATTTCCCTTTGCACTGTGGGTGGAGCACACAACCTTTAAATTAGATTACTTCAGTTTTCACAGCATGTGGAAAATACATGTTATGATCCAAGTGGTTATGTACTGCTATCAAGAAAATGGGGAACTTGAATATTCTTTTCTGCAGTGTCTGATCAGAGACACTAACAACTTAACTCTCCATGCAAGTATACAAACGGGAGTGCACACACATCCTTTAAAACCAGCTTCCTTAAAACCAGCTTCAGCTCTGAACAATGAAAATATTCATCCATTTAACTGTTATCTTTTATTGGTATTAATTAAAATCTCTCAGAAAGATTATTTTGGGTAGATCCTTGGCTCAGTGCTCAAGAATGTGCTCTGATGAACTCTTCAGCTGTTTTATCACTGCCCTGAAGAACCTCTTCTCTTTAACCTCAATATGTAGGGGTTTTTTGTAATGTATAAGGACAGGATATAGCATTAGTTTAATAATTATCACTACATTTTTGACATAAATATTTTTTGTTGCCCCAGAAAAAGTGTTCCTAAAAGCTTCTTAGAAGTATCTAAGGTACTTATAGAATTCTGTTTTACAGCATTTTTTGCTTATGTTCTTTTATTACTAAAGATATGACAAATAGGTAGAATTCATTGGTAGCTCATCCATACATGTGCTTATTCCCTGAAGTTACACTCTGAGCCTCTTCTTTTTCTTAATATCACACTACCTCCGAAGCTATATAATAAGCAAGGAAAATAATGAAGCTGAACCCTTTCAATAAGGAAGCTGTTCTTGTAAGACCGAAGGTTTAATGACCTGTATTCATCCACACCCTAAGTATTGATGTATGCAGCAAATAATAGAAGCAAAAGAACAAGGAATTCAATTCCTGATGATTACCATTAGAAGACAGAACAAATGATGTACTGGAACTGGATAGCAACAGAGTATATTTCTGCAAGATTGCAGTGTATTTTTAGTTTTTTATATTCAACACAAATTCTGGGAAATACCAGAATTGCTACGAGTTTGAGAATTCTCAAAAGACAAAATGCTTGTTCAATCTTGCCTAACAATTACTATGAGCAACAGTAAAGGACAGATTCAGTATTAGTCTTGCTTTGCTCTTTGATGATATATAATGATGCTATATATTCTTGAAGGGAGCTATAGAAAACACTTCAGTGTCTTAAGGGAAAATGAAAAACTGACCAGAGCCACAAAGCAGAACATAAAAGTGAACAACCACCCAGAAGTGAAAAAAGCCACAAGAGATAGATAGGGAAGTAAAAGCTAAAAATGAAGCTTCTAATCAGCATTTGTTCATCTCCTGAGCACCAGGGGCATTTGCCTGTCATCAAAACTTTGGAGACAAAATTGTAAAACAAATGTTAAAATAACAAAAGCGAGCAGTTTTATTCTAATGTGCAGATTGTGTTCAAGATATTTTAGACCTGTACGTAATTAATAGCAACAGAAAATGAAATTATTATACAAAATTAAGAGATAAAACTTCCCACTAAAGTCCTGGTACTCGTTGCTTTCACAAATAGGCTCTGGCAGTTTGGTAACAGGCAGAGCCAGCCAGATTAAAATAAAAATGGAGCTTTGGGTATTCTTAGATTCTTTCTCCGGGTGACATAAAATGCTGTAATCACAAAAAACCCCCATCAAATTCCCTAAGAGAAGAGATCTTACTTGCTCCTGTTCACACATGGCATGCAGTAAAGAGTTCTTCAAATGACTAGAATGGATTGCACAATAAAATCAGTAAAATGACCACACAAAGTGTGGTCATCTTGCTAGATAACACAAATGACTTCTTGTCTCTTTAGTATTCTGTATCTCAGTAAGAGACAGCAAAATAAGTACCACCTCACTGAGCTACAGAAATTGTCCTAAACTTCCTTTACATTGTTATCTCTCTGCACACAAGAAGATATTTTCACTGCCTTATCTACCCTTGCAAGCACAGCTCAGACATGTCATATATTGAATTACATGTGATACATAAAGAGAATTTTTAGAAAAATCAGTTTTTTCCAAATGTGAGGAATAAAAGACAAACCTATATGCAGTTAATAGACTTCAGCATCTATTTTCATATTACTGGCGGTGGGGAGGGAAGGGAAACAGAACTGATAAATTTTTTCAGACACATACTGAATGCATTTCTTAGCCCAGATTAAAAGAGATGACGTACTTGAGGATAAAACAGTACCTAAAAGAGTCATTCACCTGTTCCTTACCCTTTAATCTAGGTGTGCTAGTTTTAATTACCTTTTGCTCATTCCACCCAAATTGCGAATTAACATAGACCTTCAGATGATTAATAAATGCTAGTACATCTTTTCTCTAGAGGGATTTATGGAAAAATGTCTTCACTTGGGAGGGCATTAAAATAAGGTAAAAGAATAAATTTATAAACCAGACTGCATGTGCATTAGGGACTAAACACTCTCTAAATGAAAAATGTTTAAAACTGAAACAACACAAGATGCATGTATATGAAACTGTCAACCAATACTCAGGTCCTCTTTGTCCATCAATTCTTTGACAAAAATGATAGGGAGAGCATAGAATTAGGCAGAGAAAAAGCAGAACTTTGTAGGAACAGAACCTAAATTAATAGCAGGGGCCATCATCCACCCCACTGATCAGCATGAAGGTGCTACAAGGAGTGATGTACAATTAACCAGCTACACGCTAAAAAGGCAGTATAACAAATCACAGCCAGTTTCCAACAACGTTGGCAACAAACTCACCTGAAGGCACTGGTACCATTAGTAAGGCAACCGATACAATTATACCCTGAATCAATATATTAAAAGCAAGTCTTTTAGCAGGGGATGACAACTGGAATACATTAACATCAATAATATTAACTGGGGCCTTGATCCGTTATGTACTGTTCATCCATAATTATAAAATTTTAAAACAAATGTCCTTTTTAAATGGATGATACGGTAGCATATTAGAGCATTCTAAGTATTTCTCGGTATTTTTATAATACATATAAAGCATAACTTGATCAAGAAGAGTGGAAAAAACTACTTGAAAATATTCGGCTTTGTAAGCAAAAGAGTAACACCAGTAAATAAAGAAAAATCTGGAAAAAAAGGCATCCTGCTTCCTTATTAAATGCCAAGAATAAGAGCAAACTTTACATGTAGATTAAAAAAAAAAAAAAAAAATCCTTTTTGCCATTGGTAAGTTTTTTAGTAGCAAATATATTTCACAAGAATATTATATACTAATTTTGCATTTCTGTAATGAGTTTTCAGCATTTTCTTGAAGCAACATGTTAGCAGATGAAATAGAAAGCCTAATTCCCTTTGAACAAAGACAGTCTTAATAAAGCGTAACAACCCTGATAGGCACAAAGTATCAACTGTGACAGGAAATTTACATTGTTACACAGCCCATATGAGGCTTTTCGTAAGAGACCAGGCTTCAAACAAGTAAGACTGTTATTATACAGCACTCCTCTAGATGTTTTCAAAACTTAGGCACATTCAAAAAAATGCAGAGAGAGAGAGAGAGAGAGAGAGAGAAACAGAGAGAGAGAGAGAGGGAGATGGATTCCAAAAAAATATAAGCAAAGGGCATTACAGAACAATAATAAAACCCTTTCCTGAACTGTAAAATAATAGCGGTAACAAGGGAGAAAGAGAAAGGATGCTGGTTGATTTTCCTTGAATATTGTCACTCGAAACAGGCCTGGATCACAGGGCAGTTTTCTTTCTAAGGGCAAGGCATCTCTACCTTGCTGTTGCTGGCTGGACATGACCGGGGTAAGATCTCCTTGTGCTCGTGGCTTGCCTTTGTCTAGCCAGGAAGGACTGTCCTGAGCCTGTACTAGCGAGTCTATCTTCTGCTGCTTTTTTATGCAGAGTCATCCCCTACGGACAAAGAGAAACTTCTCAGTAAATACCAACACATAACACTGAACAACTTTACTTATTTAAGTTCTGTTTATTATCTCCTTCTTCACCAACATCGACTAAGCTATTTTGGATTTCAGACACCAAGCATCGTATTTTCAAGGATAAAGCTAAGATATTTTCCTAATTTTTTGTGTGTTCTTTTTTTTTCTTCCCTCCCCCACTAATTGTCCAGGTTTGGAATAACTGTTAATAAGCAGGTCCCCCAGTGTCCCAGATCTGAACATATGCTTCTCCACATAAACACATGGTAACTGGATGAGTCTTTTCAAAAGTGCTTCCCCTCCCTGCCCTGGCCCCCTTCAGCATGTTGAGCTAGAAGACTTCTTTTCTTCTGAAAATAATTAAAGTATTGTCATCTCTGAAAATACCACCTCATATGGCAGAGCATATCTTGAGAGAAAGTATGTTTTCAGCAGGAGTCAATGCAAGGGAATGAGGAAAGCTGTGATGGGTTGTGTAGTTGTGTGTTAAAGCAGAGGCTCATGAGAGAAAAAGACAAAGCTATTAATGCTCATCTTGGTGTTCATCACAGGCTATTGAACCACAGCTCTTAGCTCAGGCTTGTCTTGTGCTTGTCAGTAGGACTAATGCTACAAAGTTGGTCAGGACACCAGTCACTTGACAATGCCTTCAATATTTAAAGGATTCAAACACTCTGCTGAAGTATCATTTTTGGCTTACTATTCATGGACATAACAAGAACACAAAACAGCAAGAAGGAAATTCTTTCAAGGAGTTTGAACTGTATGACGAAGCAGAATGAAACATGAATGTTACATGTCAGGGATTCTTTCTGTCTGAAGAGCAGTTTAAATTCAGCCCCACTCTGCCAAAGAGAAGGCTTGAACACATTTGACGAAGGTAAAAAATCTCCCAGCATATGGGCCCAGCAAAAGCTGTATGGCTGCACAGATCAATTCCTTATGGTTTGAGTAGTTTAAGTGAGGGTCTTGCCCCTGTGCTCATCCTTTGCATGGGGCTAAACTTGAACCAAGTTAAAGGGGTTATTTCTCAGAGCACCTACTGCAGCAAGTAAGCTGTATTGCTTTTCTTGTGCCCCTTTATTAGTAACAACTGGAAGACCGGAGAGTGGAGAATCAAAGAAGAAAGTAAACTTGACCGCTGTAAGTCAGTGTAACTGAAGGGTTATAATTACATAATAGTAATTTGAAGTATCCTTCCCTCTAGAAAGTGACATTTCTGGTTTTAAAACTTGAAAATAACAAACACATTCTTTTTCCTTTACTCAAAGGTTGTCATAGGAACATACTCTTATATAGTGATAGCTTAAAACTATTAAAAAGCATTTGTTTCTGTGTCTGTGTGCTGGAAAATGCTTTTCGAACAAAAACCCCTGTAAATTAATGAATACTGATATAAACAACCAGAAAAAACTAATATTAATAGTTTCTTTCCCTTTTTTTTTTTAATAAAAAGTTTGGTAGATTCTTACCATATTGTACCAGGCACTAACAATAAATTTCTCCTCCATTTCTCTTTGACTTTTTGTTTTCTCATATTCTTTCTACAAAACAAACATCAAAAAAGCATCCATTTACAGCAAAATATAATAAAAGTATTAGTCTACACCTAAAAAACAATGAGGAAATATGCATCTACCAGGAAACATGAGGATTACTACCTCCAATGAATGAAACATTCTGTCCCGTTCCTGCAACTGATTTTTCAGAGCCTGAATCTCAGGAGCTGCACCCTGGTTCTGCTTAGGATCTAAGGTGCGGATGACCTGTAAGAGAAAAGCAGATTGTTTTTAATTAAATCCTGAAGAAGCAATCTAATTGAAGGGAAAGTCATGAAGGAATTACAACATTTTAAATCAGATTAAGAAATAAAAAAGTGACTTAAAACATGTCAGTGGTAAGAAATGACACTCCGAAATGTGAAACAGAGGTATGTGCAGTTTTAAGAGGCTGACTCCTGTAAAATAATCTTGACAGCCAGCATGACAGAGGCTCTGCCTCTGAACATCTGCCATGATATGTTAGAGCATCTGAACCAGGCTCTCTTTTACAGGACTTCGAAACAAAACTACTGATAGGAAAAAGCGACACCTAAGAGGTTCAGTATCCCAGACTCACATATGTGGTTCTACCCCCAGCTGCACTCCCCTGGGAGTCCCCTGAGGAAGGACCACTTTGGTCCTTATGGAAAGATGCCATGATTCACTGGCCTGGGGTACCAGATGCTATAATTTCTAGATAGCTCTGTTAAGCCAAGAAGTATTCTGTGGCACATGCACGATCATTATGCCACTAATAAAACGACAGGACACCTGGTTACGTTTGTATGTGGCATCCATCATGGGTAGCATGAGTGCTAGCAAACATAGAGCTAAACCAAGAACAAATCCAGCAAAATGTCTAGATTCCTAAGCCTTTAATAGAAATTAGCTTAAAATTAACAATCTCTGGACACACAGAAAGAGACTTTGCACCTTTTGTCTTTTTACCCATTTCCAGATGGGTAGAATCATGTCCAGATGCTGAAATAAAATAGATGCTTTTAATTCTAGTAAGTCATTTTTACTGAATGGTACTCATGAAGGAAGATTCATAAAAGTGTATACTGTGTTTCTAATAAAATACACATTAGACTTGCATACAGCTTCTACAGTGGAAGGCAATAATGAATGCACTTGTCTTTACAAAAAAAAAAAAAAAACCACCAAAAACCAAAACTGAAAGTTGGTAAGAAGATCACAGAAAGCTATCCTAACTAAATAATTAATGCTACTGTTGTATAAAACACCCTATAGTAACAGAGTACATAAAAATAAACAAAGCTTATTGAAAAGGGAAATTGTGACTCTGTCTTCACTGGAATACGCTGAGACACAGTCAGCAACGTAAGATGTAAAACAAAAAATAGTAAATTATTTGATTAGATTTCCTGAAGACTTTTGAAACATCTCACAAGAAGTCATTGAGAAAACCACAAAGAAGTAAAGCAGGGAAGCATAAAGTTCTGCCAAATTACGAACCTACTTACAGATTCCAATTTAATGATACACAGCCATAGCAAAAATCTTGATACTACCATAATCAGATGAACAAAGACACCAGTATGCTTTTAAGAAACTTAAACAAAATATTAAGGTATAGTAAGAGAAGAAATGGGACTATGACTGAGACCACAATACTGCCATTTCAAAGCTGTAGTATGTCTGCATCCTCAACATCATACTTAAATATTAGCCAGCTTCTCAGCAGAAGCCTTTATTAAACAATAAAAGCAAAGAGAATGCTGAACATCATCAGGGAAATGTAAGAGCTCTCAAAGGTGCCTCAGTTAAAAAGATCACTTTATTTGGAAAAAGCATCACTAAAAGAGTCCATATGTAAACAGTTTCTAAATCAGTTAGCTAAACCACAACATGAACAGAAATCAGGGGCAAAAGATGGACAAAGAGAGCAAAATCAAATTTAAATTGTTAAAGATGGCTCTGGCACATGTGTAATTACCCCTGCTTGTCAGTTCTGAGGCCCTTGGAAAGAATAAGCCATTTATGTGAGCAATTAGGACCTGATGAAATCTGAAGCAGCTAAAATATATGTTTATAAAAAAGCGTATCAAATCATCTGCTCTAGGTAAGACAGGCATTACTGACTGAGCACCACAAGAAGCCTACACCATCCAGAAACACACATAAACAGATCCAGCCACCTGTGAAGGAAAAAACTCCAAATTTCCCTCTCTGCCAAAGTGATAAAACCAGTTTGTTAGTCCAGCTGTGCGTGTATTTGGTATTACTAAGCTATATTTGTGTGTACAAAGACGAAGAACTCTTCATGACAACTGTGCCAGAAGACCCCAAAAGTCCCAGCACAAATTCCAATTAAAGAGTACTTCTGCTCACAGAGCTTCCTTCCCTTGAGTTGGTTTAAATGTGTGGTTCTCCAATTCTAAAATGCAGCACAGCTATTCCAGTTATTTCTACACCACAAGTCCTAGAATGGACACCACTTTAGCTGATCTATAGATTTGTCACTCAGAGACAGAAGTCTGGAAGAATTTCCACAAAGAGGTTACCACAGTATTAGAAAGGGTTTAACACCCTCCTCTTGTCATCAGCTGACACGAATGCGCGCTTAGCAAGGTTTGGGTAACTTAAAAATCCGTAGCAGTGGGTTTATATTTGTACAGATGCACCAGAAGGGCAGCAAAAGAGGACAGTCATGAACACAAAACCAGGGTAAAATCTTCTGCATAATTAATGAGTACTAGGTACTGTAATGGTAAGAAGATACAAAGAACTCACTGCATCTACCTTCTATTTTACTTGCTAGTGTGTGTACAGGTACCTTCTGCAGAGTTGACATTTGGTGCACTCTCAGAGAGGGATCATTAATATGGAGTACATATACTTACACTTTTGGCCTTTTCCAAATACTTCTTATATCGCTCTTCCATTTGCTTCATTTCCTCCTCCTTTTTCCGTAAAGCTTCTTGTAATTCTTCAATTTTGAGTGCTTTATGTCAGGAGATGCACACATTGGAAAATAACATAATTATGTTTATTTTCATGTTTTTCAACAAACATTTAAGGCACACCTGAATTTATTTCAGTTAAGAAAAGCTAACATAAGGAAACTGATGTAGCAGATACCAGAGTTTTAACTACTGAACAGCTCAGAAACACATTAAAAATGTGTACTCCTATATAATCTCATAAGATGGCTGTTTTGTACACAAACTTTGCTTTTTAAAAAATTATAAAAAAATAAAGAGAAATGGAATCGTAAATCAATACCATTACTGAACACACTTAGAAAATGAGTTTACTAATGACTTACAGATTCCATATCATCTTGGTATTGTAACTCAGATAAAGATGAGTTTTCCAATTTTATGCAAGAGGAATAATTCTTAATAGGCACAACTCTTGCTTAAATCAGCTAAACTGTAACACTGGACACAATTTCTTGAACTTGTGACATGAATATACTCAATTTAATTTTTTCCCTGCGTTTTCTTAAGTAGCAAGGCAGACCAGTGGGACAATTTCATTGTACAGCCTTTTCCTGTGTTCATATAGGAATATGTCAAGACTCTATTGCTTATACACGTTCTACACATCTTCTCAGATCTCAGAAACAAAAAAATCAATTGCATCTTCCTGGATCAAATAGTATACACTGTTGACATCTGGATCTCAGATGTCAGATAATTGGCAACCCTCAGTCCATCTGTTTTGCAGCCATATTTTGAAATGTTCTTTCACGTTTTTCCTACAGTTTTCTCTTTAAGCACTCGGAATACACTAAGCTGTTAAACAGGACCAAGTAAGATTTTCATTGATGAGTAAGAGAACCAATAGCCAATCATCTCCAAGGTTGCAAGAATCCATTTTTCAAAATGTGCCATGATTCCTGTACTGTGCCCAAGCATTTGGCCATACCCAGGATAGTTAAAAGAATCTGAAAAAATAATTCACACACATTTCCTGAGCATGGAAAGAAAGGAAGAAGGTACAACTATTTTTATTTTAC
This sequence comes from Alca torda, assembly GCA_008658365.1. NCBI lineage: Eukaryota > Metazoa > Chordata > Aves > Charadriiformes > Alcidae > Alca > Alca torda. The sequence goes on along the minus strand of CM018101.1, from coordinate 52,471,030 downwards.
TGAGACAAAAGTTCAGACCTAGATTTTTAAAAAGCAATTTGTATTTTAGTAAACTAACTACAGAAGCCTCAATATGTCCTAATGTTTAAAAGCTAGCGAATCAGAAGACTGCTATTACACTCGCACTGAGGCTTGTCAGGTACGACAGGGTTATGTTTTTATTAGCTACTCATGAAGTTCCTGGAAGTCATTTCCAAGTGTTCTAACATTCCCTAAGACATGGAATTTATAACATATTCTGCAGTTTTAGCTCAACACAAATGAAAACTCTTTTTGGGTACAGAATGTATGTAATGAATACTGAACTGAAATTTTTATCTTCCTTGATCTCTTTATGAATAAAATTGCTTTGGCACAAACAGAAAAGCTGCCATTGGTTGCAGTCTTTTGCCTTCTTCTATAATAAGTAGGTTTGGAAAAAAACAATCTACCTCCTTCAATACTTCTCAGGAAAAAGTAGCATTAATATGCCATAAACAACTGGATGCTGGGTTCTGGATACCATCTAAGCAATATGACACACATCCTACATTCTCTTCAACAAGCGTCCGAAAATTTTCTCAAATTACAACACAGTTTTGGAAACACACCAAAGGAATATATATTGGGAGTAAAAAGAACCTGGTGATGGCAGCAAGGACCTCCTAAATTAGGGTCTTAGGAAACATGGCAGTTCTGAACAACTGAGGTTCAATGACAGGTATGACAGTGACTCGGTATTTCTACGGCCATCGTGATTTCTCACTATGTGGTCTCTAAAATGTGATCCCCTGCATTTCAAGTGCTAGAAGCATCTTTTTGGTCACCACAGCTTCCAAAGAAATTAACAACATACCTATCACTGCCATTTCAAATGTACATTTTGTTTACCTTGCACTGCCTATAGGTATTATAATTTAAGACCTTCCATGTCAAATACTTTACAAAGAAAAGAAATGGACTGCACAGGTAACTCACAACTGTTATTGCATCTTGGTTCCAAATCCTCAATAATAGCTCGTTTCTTCTGTAGCTCATTGTTAGCCTCATGGAGCTTCTCACTGTTACAAACCATAAAAGAACATATTGTTTTCCCAAGATTACTACTGCGCTTAAATGAACATGAAGAGATACAAAAAATTCTCAGTGATATATTTCTGAGAGCACGATTGTTTTTTGCTGTGGGGCATGAGGACAAATAACAATGTCACTGTGGAAATATTTGTTAAGTAAGCTGAAAAACATTACGGTGTGTGGACAATTGTAACAACAAACAGCTTCATTCTCAGTAATTATAAACTTAATTTAGAACTTATAGTTAATTGTACAACGTCTGCCTAAAATGAATACTTGCAGTAGAGATTATATTGAGGAAGAATGGCCAAGCCCAAAGGCAACAGAAGCAAAAAGCAAAACAGCTCTTTGCATTTTAGGGAAGTAAAAGACATGCAGAAATAGCAAAACAAAATGATAACAGGTCCTAAAATGTTACCTTTTATACCACAATGTATACTAAAAAGTAAACATGTTAATTTTGTTTACATTAACATGCTTTCCTCAGACCAAAATTACTTACTCCTCCTAAGTAAAGATTTGCACAATGTTAAGCAAAGTTTTCTACCACTACAGAATGATGGTTCCTTCATTACTCTTACTGCTTTCACAAAGGTTTTCTATGAGATGAAAATAGTATCTGAACAGCATACTCCCAAACATTGCTGCGTTATCTAATTTCTCTTAGTTGTATATTTCTCAGATGCGTGACTAATGACTGTCTGCCTTCCTTATCAAATGGAAAACACATAATTTCAAATGGCAAACAAAATAGGCAAAAAAAAAAATACTTACAGATGTTCTTCAAGTTTCTTTTTCAGAAGAATTGACTAAAATAGAAAGTTAAATGTTTTATTTTAATATATTGCAGAGCTTTAACATAATTGCAAAATTATTTAAAATCATATAATTTTGGCATTCTAACCAAAATCCAACTTTTTACTTCACTCAGTTTTAGACCACAACTGTAAAGCCACCCGCTGTAGTAGCAATCCTTCTCTGCACAGCTGTGAGACCTTCCTGAAATTAGAGCGCTTTATAACTTCAAAAGTATTTTCCCAGGAACTAGATCAATAAAAGCAAGATCCATAAGCAACAAAATTCTATGGCAGTTGTTTTAATTTCTTCAGTACTTTTGTAATTAGACTTAATAAATTAATCTGAAACGGAAAATACAGCAAAATTTGCTAGAAGAGCTGTCCTACCAATATTGCAATGCAATTTGCATGAAGATGTGTAGCAAATTAGTCAAACTAAGTTCCTGTCCCCATAGAAACTAGAGGGAGTATAGTGTTTCTGACTGGAGTATAGCAGAAATTTTACTCTTTTTCTGTTTCTCATCTTTATTTATTACAGACACATAAAAATTATCATACAACTTACAGTGTTCCACTTCATGGTTAAATCACATTTAAATAAGCTCTTCGAATAAAAGTTTCAAAGAAGATTTTATTTTCATTTTAAGCTCACTTCATATACAGTGAGTATCTTTAAAAAATAATAAACCCAATAAATGTCTATAAACTGAAAGTAGTGTTAAGTAAATAGAAAGCCATACTCACAATAGCCTTGAGCAGAAGCCCATGCCAAGAAACAGAGATGACATTAGTATAAAGCAAAACAGCAGCCAACAGAAGAAACTATTTAGAAAGTCATGAACAGAAAAAGTTAAAGCTATGCATTTTTTCACGCATGTGCATTTTTCTCCTTTGTTCTCATCAGCAGTTTCATCCTGTAACATTTTCTAAAACATATCACTAAAACCAAAAATATAAAAATAGTAAAGAAGCACATTTGTAAATCATTGTGTTTAAACCAAAATTTAAAAGGAGAGCACCTGCTACTTTGGAAAGTAATTTTAAAACAAAAATCATACAAGTAACAAAACAGGAGAAAATATGCAGTCTATTGGGTTATAAACAAAATTAAGAGATGCATGTGTTTTTGTGGAGTGATTCTGAACCGTGTTATTGCCAACCTGATTGAATACAAGACAAATGTAGAATATTTAAATCAGAAACTGCCTTTTTGATTTGTATTTATCCAGTACCAATCACATTGAAGGTATAGCATATGACTGATGGCCCAGAACGCCATCAAAATATAAGATAAAATAATCAACAAAATTACTTCATTGCTTTTTCTCCAATGGTATTTCAATAAAGGTTTAGATACCTGGCCAAGAGAGTCAATTACCATGTGCACCCAAAAAAGCTTTTAGCTTTGTTACAGTGTAAATACTTCAAAATATTTTCTTTGATTACATTACTGGGTCATGCTTTCTCATTATTTCAAAGTTGGATTTCCTTGTCACACTATAAGAAAGGGGGCAAACAGGTAAAAACAAGCTAGCATGACTCTACTGACTTAAGAGTCAGAAATTTGTAGCAGCTACAAATCCACAGGTTTTGATCATTTGGCTTTTTTCTTTTCCAGTGCTCCAAACAACTGCAGCAACACCATCTTTTCTGTAACAATAAATGTCTGTATGCATCTTTGTTGGGCACAAAGCATCTGAACTGGCACCATCATTTATGTCTGATCATTTAGGAGACTATTCGTTGGTTTGGACAAGAAGGAAAAAAGTTGCCAACAGTGCCCATTTTCCCAAGGTAAGAAAATAAAAATTGAACTCAGCTTTTCTTTTGCAATCCTTGTATTGCACTTGGGTTTAGCTTGGAACAGACAAAACTACTTGTCAACATTGATTCCACTGGTGTATTTTCCTACATATCATTTGCATAGTACCAGCATCGTTGTGGGAGTAAACCCTCTCCCATCTAGACAGATCATATGTTCTCACAAGCAAGAAACTAACAACAATAAACAGCACACACAATTAAAAGAAGCAGGATGACTGAGTTTACCCAGAGTAATTTAACCAAAACATGAGATTAGAAAAAGAATAAAATGTAAAATGTGCGATTTTAGCCACCCAAAGATCCTGTATATACTTGTAGTAAGGCAGATATTCAAATAAATTACTCTAAAAAAGGGCAAACATTACTTTTTTTTTGAAATCTCAGTCAGCTTCAAAGCCACGTATCCAAATCTTCTGCTCCTAATAAGTAATTACTATAATTGTTCTGTCACAGGAAGGCCAGTCTCTTAAAAAAATCCCAATTAAAAAAAAAAAGCTTTATCTAATTTGGAGCTAGTTTTACATTTAACTTAATTCAAATGCTTTATCTGTTCATTATAGAAAAACATTGCTATAACAAAACTGTAAAAATCAGAAAATGCACACTCGCATTTTGCTTTTGCCTCCCACTGCTAACAAGTTCTACTTACAAAACACCAGAAAAAAATACTTACGATGGTGTGGTTTTAGAAAATCCTCCCCAGTATTTAATTGCTATCTTTCTTTTACACCAAAAACCCTACAGAAATAAAGTCTTTTTGATGGAAACTTCTTTCATGCTTAAATAAGCCAAAGAACAGGTCTGTCCCCTTTTTGAGGACAAAGTTTGGCTTTGTTCTGCACATTAAGGCCATAGGCAGATGGCTAGGCTCTGGCCTGAGGTTAAGCTAACTTAGCAGGGTGAGGGAAACTGGCACATGACTTGAGAAAACTGCTTGATGAGACTGGTAATGACGTGAGAAGATGACAAAAGTTATAAACAGCACCATGAGCAATGGTCAGATTTCACAGACGCTATCATAGAATAATTTAGGTTGGAAGGGAGCTTTAAAGGTCACCTAGCCCAAGCCCGCTGCAATGAGCAAGAGCATCTTCAATTAGATCAGGTTGCTCAGAGCCCCGTCCAACCTGACCTTGGATGTTTCCAGGGATGGCGCATCTACCATCTCTCTGGGCAACCTGTTCCAGTGTTTTCACCAAGTGAGCAAAGTGGCTTAACTTCACAGATAACTGAACAGATAAGAGAGTTTTGGGGACCTTTAGGGAGGTGCCAAGTCAGGAGTACTTCGTAACGGTATCAGTAACAGCATATAAGGCCAAGATTGCATATTTAACAATATGAGAAACACCAGATGTGGTACGGATTTAGCAAGGCTAGGTCCAGTGGTGTAGGAATAACTAAAGGCAGGTTGCTCATACAGGAAGGGATTAGGGCAGAGAAAAGGAGGACAAGGATGACAAAAGACAGTGATAATAAGGCATGCAAATGACGTAGTCGAAGCTGTGCAGGGTACCTGTTGAGCAGCTCTACACATGACCACTGCATTCTGGGGACGATAAATCAAACCTGCTAGTCTGACCACATCAGGCATGTCTGAATTGATTCTGTAGTCTGGAAGACTGGGGCAAGGAGGCCTTTCCTTGGCTAGCAAGTCAACAGCCAGGATGGACTAATCGTGCATCCCAAAAGTATGTGTCAGTGCCCATTACAGGCCTAACGGCACTGATATTTTCCTAACATCTGCCTTCCACTGCACTTCAATACAAAATCAAAGCTGCTTCCCCATGTGGACCTCATCAAGCAGCATGTATTATTGCAATGATACTTGCCTGGGTTAGGATAGTGCTTTTACTACTTTGGGGGCAAGCTAAAATTACTTCAACTTTGAAAATAAACAAAACTGAAAAAAAACACCCCAAGCTCTCATCATACATTTCTGGACTAAATTCAAATGGGATTTTCAGTTTTCTGGGTTGAGCATGTTGACAGTATCAGCATATAAAAACACGGATTTCAGCGCATTGTTGCAGAAAAGTAGTGCGAAAACAGAGGAAACATGATGAAAATGATGCATCAATGAACTGTATGCCATGTCTCTCCTTATCCTTTTTCTCATGCTTTTTGAAATGATACCTTAAGAATAACTCAGGTGGCCCCAGCACAAATTCCATCTACTTGGGCAGCTGGGTTTAACTTTGAGGTTTGCTCTGCTGTGTGGGAGATTGGATGAGATCTTCATCTTCAGAAATTCTCGGAGCCTCAATACTTCTCTCAGTCTACCCTATCTCTTTTGTTTCTTTAAGAGTAAATGAAATCCTACACACTGAACTCAGCAAAACAGGTCACAGGATTAGTGCCTATAAATCACCACTGGCATGGTCAGACCTACAGAGAAGCCAGGAATGCAGCAACTGCATCATGGACTTGCCAGCTCTGATTTGACAAGGGCTGTACTGTGGTGGTGTGATGGTGGTGTTTTGCTGTTTAACAGAATCATCTCAGATGATGCCTACATAGGCTGCAACCAGTCCTGTAAGTGAGCTGCAGACAAGTCCTAAACTACTGTCCAAATCACAGCCTCAAAAAGGGACACAATTGAAGTTGCAGTAAATAAAGCTAAATTCAATTAGACAGGGATCATTTACAATACTCAGTATCTGTGAATATTTTTTTTTCATATTCTTGTTCACCCAGAAAAATCTGGTTTTGGCCAATAATGAAGACAACAAATAATATCTCAGAATCACATAATAGTATGGACCTATTTTAAAATGCATTCTAAGTTACTTAGGAAAATAATCTTTTTTGAACTTGACTAGGTATTTTACTTTCATATTCTGAAAATCAACAGGATAAGCTAAATTAAAGACACTCTTACATAAAAATAAGCAGCTTGGAACTTCTACTGTTTTATATAAATCAGTTAACACCACAAAAATAGAAAGCAACACATTACAACTTTTTGCCAATTAGCAACACAATACACTGAGATTGTGAGCATACACTGCGTGTACAGTACAGCAAATCACTGCTTTCAAGAAAGTTCTAGAGCTTCTTCTCTCAAATACAGGAGATGGCAAACACAATTTTTGAGTGGAAGACTGAAAGCTGTTTTCCACACTAATGCTGCCACAATTTGTATTCTTACATGAAAATTAAAGTTATCTCCAAATACAGAAAGCGAAAACACTGAATTATGTTGAGGGCCTAACTATTTGACTTTTGTTTCATTTTGGCTGCCTGGCTTCTTGCATTACGAGATACAACAATTACAGAGCTTCCACTGGCAGGAGAGGCCTTAACTTTCATTATGAAAACTAAACCAAAAATAACTTCAGAAATTTTATTAAGACATGGAGAATTAACATTTCCTTAATTCCCTGCAAAACTCTCTATTCTAATTAAATAATTTCAATACTAAGTTTACTATCAGAAGAGACACAATTAATCAAATACAACATTTTTGACACCTTCTTTACATAAGATGGTTTTCTTTTCTAGACAAATATCTTACTATGACTTACAGGCTATTTAGAGAAGCATAGTTTGGTGATAAGACCATAGGAGTAAATATGGAAACCTATCAGAAATCGTGATTTGATATTTCTTTTATATATATTTTTTTACAAAAAGGAAAAAGTTTCAAGAATGGTAAATACTTGAATGTAAGTTTGGTGTACATTTCTACTTACATCTTCAGCTTTTGAACCTTGATCCTGCAAAGATTTTTGTAGTTCTTCAACCTGGGACTGCACTTCTAGAAGCCTCTGATTTACCAATCTAGGAAAGACACAGTAATCTGTTTTTCAGAAAAAAACAAAAAACTGCAAGAGGAAGCAGCTACAAATTTCTAGTGTCCAGTGTTTTCAGGTCACCTACACAAGAGATGCAATACTGTATTTCATTCACAGAAAATTTACAACGGTAGCTAGAGCATACAGCAGTTCCAGAGATTATAGTCTGTAGTCATCCAGAACATTCTGATACTCTTCCAAGACAATATAAATGCATGTATTATGAAATCATTTCTATATACATGAAACAAGAGTTTCTAAAAGTCAGTTTTACTGTGTGAGCGCTGCCAGCTTACCGCTTTTGCACAGTCACAGATTCCTATAAACCTGTAGCTTGGAAGGGATATCCAAAGGTTGTCTAAAGCCAACCTCATCCTTAAAGCAGGTGCACTTAGAGCAGATTGCTGGGAACCACATCCAGTCCAGCTTTGGACACCTTTAATGATGGAGGTCTGACAATCTCTTTGGGCCTCTCTTCTGGAACTCAGACCCATACTCCATATAGTGTCTCTTGCCTCTTGTCCTTCCACTGTCAATTGCTGAGAAGAGTCTGCCCTGTCTTCTTGACACCTTCCCATCAGGTAGATGTAGATCTCAGTATTATCTCCTCTATGCCACCTTTTCTTTGGCCTGAACAAACACAGTTCTCAGTCTTATCCCACATATCACATGCTCTAACATCCCTCACCTTAGCAGTATTCTGCTGTAGTCCTGTACATCCATGTCTGTCTTGTACCAGGGAATCCAAAATTATATGCTATGTCCAAATGTGATCTCGTAAGTACTGATGAGAGGTGTAGGATAGTTTTCCCAGACTGACTGCCTGCACCCTGGTGAGGACAGCCCAGGTCATAAGGTCCTCAGCTGACATATCCTCCTTTGCTGTCCACTGGAACCCAGGACTTCTGCAGCAGAGCTGCTCCCAAGCCCACTGGTCCCAGACAGCATTGCCAGGTTCCTCTCAGCCAGGGAGAGGGCTCCCATCAGCTCATTTCTCTGGACTGCTGAGCTCCTCTGAAAAACAGCTCTCCATTTCAGCATATCAATCATTCCTCCCAATGTGGTATCACCCTCAAACTTGCTGAGAATATAGTCCCTCCCATCAGTCAAATTGTTAATAAAGGTGATGAACAGCATCAGTCCTGCCAGTTGGATTTTGTAGCACTGATGATAACGCTTTATGCCCAGCTGTCCAACCAATTTTCCACTCACTTTACTGTCTACTTACTCAGTGTATATCTAACAATTCTGAACATAAAGCTACTATGGGAGACTGTGCCAAAGGCTCTCGTAACGGTAAGGTAAGTACCAGCCACTGTTTCACCCTTCTTCACATAGGCAGTCATCTAGTTGTCAAGACAATCGGATTAGTTAGGTATGAGTTGGCCTGAATAAATTCATGTTGGCCTTTCCCAATAACTTTCTTGTCCCTCATGTGGCTGGAAACAGATTCCAGATGGACTTGATTTTTGAAACTCATAGAAAATGAGCTGTGGCCAACCAGTCTCTGTAGTTCTATGGACTCTCTTTCTTGTCCTTCTTGAAGGTGAGTGCAGTATTTACCTTTTCCCAGGCTTCAGAAACCTTCCCCAGTCAAAGGAAGGGTTGGGGAAGACTAGATAGAGAGCAGATTCAAAGTTTAGACAGAGAGCAGCCTCACAACAGTATCAGCCAACTACCTTAGCATGCTTAGATGCACACTGTATGGTCCCATGGACGACTGTATGCTGATTGGCTTAATCTAGAAGGGTCAGCTGGAGCAGGTTGCCCAGCAACATGTCCTGTTGGGTTTTAAATATCTTCAAGGATGGAGGCAACCTCTCTGGGCAATCTATTCCAGTGTTCAACAATGCTCCCAGTAAAAAGAAGCATGTTCTTACACTGAGATGAAATTTAATGAATTTAACGTGTTTTAATTCCTGCCCGCTGCCTCTTGACCTGTTACTGGGCATCACTGGGCCTTCTCTTTTCCAAGCTACATAGTCTCTATCCCTCAGATTCTCCTTTATGAAAGATGCTGCAGTCCTGTAATCACAACCTTGTGGCATTTCACTGGACTGACTCCAGTAAGTTCATGTTTTTCTTGTACTGGGGAGGCCAGTATTGAACATAGTACAATCAAAAGCATACGGCATTGTTAGAAAAGCCAACTGAAACAGAGGACAAAACTTCTTACCTGTTTTCTGTCTCCAATTCATTCTTCCGTAAGTTTGCATCATCAAGAAGGCTCTGCAACAAGGCGATCTTTTCATTGTCAGAACCTTCTTGGTTCAACTTTAACATCTTGTTCTCATGCTGAAGGCGAATAAGTTTCTCCCTAAAAACATAAAATATAATTTTGTAGAAAAAAGTATGCCAATCTCTATAAAAAAGAAAAGAGTTTGCCACAGGAGGTGTAAATATAATGTAAAGATCATCTTTGCCTATTTAAGGAAGACAGCTGAAACAACAATCATATCTTCAAACCCCCACATACAAACCCGATTAAAGGAGTTGTAATTGTAGAAAGCATAACACTGCCTGAATGCCCCTATGAAATCTCAGAGTACAACTGGACAGATTTATAGGTAGAATGTGGAGAACGTAAAGCTTGGTGCCAAGTCTTAAGGGAGGTTGTATTTTCAGCTGTCACGGAACTACTACATGAACCTGGGCAAGTCACTTCTATCCTATTGGTCTGTTTTCAGAGAATCATAGGATCATTTAGGTTGGGAAAGACCCTTAAGATCATTGAGTCCAACCATTAACCTAACACTACCAAGTCCACCACTAAACCATGGCGCAACATGCCATGTCTACACATCTCTTAAATACCTCTAGATGACCCACCCTGACAAAGACCTAACAAAAGCCTGCAAAAATCTCTTTCCCCTTCTCCCCCGCCCCCCAACAGCTCTTGTTCCTAACAAAGACCGTACAAAAGCCCATGAAAACTTTCCACCACCACTTTTGTCACGCCTACAGGGTGGTGGTGAACACATATGCATTTTGTTCACTTTTCAGTCACAAGGTGAGCAAGTTGTGGCTCTCAGCCACTAAGAGGTGGCCACGACCACGTACGATCACAGATCAGATTCACTTAGGGTAAAAATGGAGCCTGCTGGAAGGCAAAATTTGAGTTGCCCTCCTGGGAAGCAGCGGGTCTGCACTCGAGGACTCTCCCCATGGGCTGGGACGCCACCTATGGTTCATCTCCTGTACAGGCTGAGAGACCTCACCTTATAGGTGAGTGAGTGTGCATATTTTTGTATCATCATGGTTTTAAACTAGAGCAGGACAGGTTTAGGTTAGACATTAGGAAGAAGTTCCTTTACAATGAGGGTGGTGAGACACTGGAACAGGTTGCCCAGAGAGGGGGTGGAGGCCCCGCCCCTGGAGACATTCAAGGCCAGGCTGGATGAGGCTCTGAGCAATCTGATCGAGTTGAAGATGTCCCTGCTGACTGCAGTGGGGTTGGACTAGATGACCTTTAAAGGTCCCCTCCAACCCAACACATTCTATGATTCTATGATCATTTCTAAAGCTTAAGAATTCTTGAGTCGGTCATAAGCATTAATTCCTCGTACATTCTGAATCTTTGTTTTACTAATGTTGTTGGAGCATTAAATGATTTTGATAATAACTGATTTCCAGTTGATTCTCTGCTAAACAATTTTTGGTTAGAATAAAGTTTCTTTTGAGTCTATCACCTGTCTAAATTTGATTTTGTGACAAATGGTGACAGATGACAGCTCAACCACTTCCCTGGGCAGCCTGTTCCAGTGCTTGATAACCCTTTTGGTGAAGAAATTTTTCTTGATATCCAATCTAAACCTCCTCTGATGCAACTTGAGGCCATTTCTTCTCATCCTACCACTTGCTACTTGTGAAAAGAGATCAACACCAACCTTGCTACAACCTCCTTTCAGGTAGTTGTAGAGAGCAATAAGGTCTCCCCTCAGCCTACTTTTCTCTAGACTAAACAACCCCAGTTTCCTCAGCTGCTCCGCATAAAACTTGTGCTCTAGACCCTTCACCAGCTTTGTTGATCTTCTTTAGACACGCTCCAGCACATCAAGGTCTTTCTCGTACTGAGGGACCCAAAACTGAACACAGTATTTGAGGTGCAGCCTTACCAGTGCCAAATACAGGGGAACGATCAATTCCCTAGTCCTGCTGGCCACACAAGCCAGGATAATATTGGCCTTCTTATGTATGGTGTCTACCTTGACTTCAGCAAGGCTTTGTGACACGGTTCCCACAGCATCCTCATAGGGAAGCTCAGGAAGCATGGGTTAGATGAATGGACAGTGGGGTGGATAGAAAACCGGTTGAAAGACAGAGCTCAGAGGGTCGTGATTAGGGACACAGAGTCTAGTTGGAGGTCAGTGACGACTGGTGTTCCACAGGGGTCAGTACTGGGTCCAATCCTCTTCAATGTGTTCATCCATGACCTGGATGAGGGGATGGAGTGCACCCTCAGCAAGTTTGCTGATGACACAAAGCTGGGAGGGGTGGCTGACACACCAGAAGGCTGTGCCGCCATACAGAGAGACCTGGACAGGCTGGAGAGTTGGGCAGAGAGAAACCTCATGAAATTCAACAAGGGCAAGTGTAGGGTGCTGCACCTGGGGAGGAATAACCCCATGCACCAGTACAGGTTGGGGCTGACCTGCTGGAGGGCAGCTCTGTGGAAAGAGACCTGGGAGTCCTGGTGGACAACAGGATGACCATGAGCCAGCAATGTGCCCTTGTGGCCAAGGCGGACAATGCATCCCGGGGTGCATCAAGAAGAGTGTGGCAAGCGGGTCGAGGGAGGTCATCCTCCCCCTCTACTCTGCCTTGGTGAGGACGCAGCTGGAGTACTGTGTCCGGTGCTGGGCTCCCCGGTTCAAGAAGGACAGGGAACTGCTAGAGAGGGTACAGCTACGAAGCTGGAGAGGCTACAAAGATGATTAGGGGATTGGAACACCTCTCTTACGAAGAAAGGCTGAAGGATTTGGGTCTCTTCAGTCTGGAAAAAGGACGACTGAAGGGGGAGCTTATCAACACTTATAAATACTTAAAGGGTGGGTGTCAGAAGGATGGGGCCAGGCTCTTTTCAGTGGTGCCCAGCAACAGGACAAGAAGTAACAGGCACAAACTTGAACATAGGAAGGTCCACCTAAACGTGAGGAGGAACTTCTTTACTTTGAGGGTGACAGAGCACTGGAACAGGCTGCCCAGAGAGGTGGTGGAATCTCTGTCTCTGGAGACATTCAAAATGCACCTGGACGCGTTCCTGTGCAACCTGCTCTAGGTGACCCTGCTCTGGCAGGGGGGTTGGACTAGATGATCTCCAGAGGTCCCTTCCAACCCTACCATTCTGTGATTCTGTATCACTTTATTTTGTATATTCTTTTACCATTATTCTTATTAGTAGTAGTAGTAGTAGTAGTATTTTCCTCTTCTGTTACTGTTCTATTAAACTGTCTTAGTGTCAACCCACAAGTTTTTTTCCCCTCCTTTTCTCCCTCTTCTCCCAACCCTACTTGGATGGGGGCGTGGGGGTGGGGTGGTGAGTGGCTCATATTTGGTCAGCTATTGAGGAACATCCCAAGTCCTTTTCCACCAGACAGGTTGCAAGCCACACTTCTCAAAGCCTGCAGCATTGCATGGGGTTGTTGTGACCCAAGTGCAGGACCCGGCACTTGGCCTTGTACCTCATACAACTGGCCTCAGCCTATCGATCCAGCCTGTCCAGTTCCTTCTGTAGATCCTTTCTACCCTCAAGCAGATCAACACTGCCACCCAACTTGGTGTCATCTGCAAACTTCCTGAGCGTGCATTCGATCCCCTTGTCCAGGTCATTGATAAAGATATTAAACAGAACTGGCCCCAATACTGAGACCTGGGGAATGCCGCTTGTGACCAGCCACCAACTGGATCTAACTCCATTCACCACATTTCTCCGGGCCCAGTCATCCAGACAAGTTTTTTACACAGAGAAGAATATGCCCATCCAAGCTCTGACCAGCCAGTTTCTCCAGGAGAATGCTATGGGAAACGGTGTCAAAGGCTTTACTAAAATCCAGGTAAATGACATCCACAGCCTTTCCCTAATTCACTAAGCAGGTCACCTTCTCATAGAAGGAAATCAGGTTAGTCAAGCAGGACTTGCTTTCCATAAACCCATCCTGACTGGATAAGGAACTGGCTGGACAGCTGCACTCAAAGAGTTGTGGTCAACGGTTTGATGTCCAAGTGGAAACTAGTGACGAGTGGCATTCTGCAGGGGTTAGTACTGGGACAGGTGCTGTTTAACATCTTTGTCAACAACATGGACAGTGACTCTTCATGAAGGATTGTAGCAATAGGATGAGAGGTAACAGTTTTAAACTGAAAGAGGGGAGATTTAGATTAGATATTAGGAAGAAATTCTTTACTCTGAGGATGGCGAGGGACTGGAACAGGTTGCCCAGAGAAGCTGTGGATGCCCCATCCCTGGAAGTGTTCAAGGCCAGGTTGGATGGGGCTTTGAGCAACCTGGTCTAGTGGGAGGTGTCCCTGCCTATGGCAGGGGAGTTGCAACATGATGATCTTTAAGGTACCTTCCTTCCAACCTAAACCATTCTATGACTCTACGATTCTATGACAAATGATAGAAAGGGGCTTGGTGAGCACTTCCACCAGCTCCCTCAGTACGCTTGGGTAGATCTCATCTGGCCCCATAGACTTGCGTGTGTCTAAGTGGTGTAGCAGGTTGCTAACCTGATATAAGTCCAAGCCCCCTTTCACTCTGGGGGCTTCATTCTGCTCCCCATCTCTGCCTTTGAGCTCAGTGGGCTGGGTACCCTGACAACAATTGGTCTTACTATTGAAGATTGAGGCAAAGAAGGCATTAAGTACCTCAGCCTTTTCATCATCCTTTGTCATTATGTTTCCCCCCGCATCCACTAAAGGATGGAGGCTCTTCTTAGCCCTCCTTTTGTTTTAAGTGTATTTATAGGAACATTTTTAATTGTCTTTTACTGCAGTAGCCAAATTAACTTCTAGTTGGGCTTTAGCCCTTCTAATTTTCTCCCGGCATAACCTCATGACATCCTTAAGAGTCCTCCTGAGTTGCGTGCCTCTTCTTCCAAAGGTCATAACTCTCTTTTTCTTTTTTTCCTGAGTTCCAGACAAAGCTCTCCATTTAACCAGCCAGCCTTCTTCCCCACCTGCTCATCTTTCCGCACATACAGACAGCCTGCTCCTGAGCATTTAAGATTTTCTTCTTGAAGAATGTCCAGCCTCTGTGGACTCCTTTGCCCTTCAGGACTGCCTCCCAAGGGACTCTATCAAACAGGCCCCTAAACAGGCCAAAGTCTGCCCTCTGAAAGTCCAAGATAGCAGTTTTGCTAACTCACCTCCATATTTCTCTGAGAATTGAAAACTCTATCATCTTATGATAGCTGTGCCCAAGATGGCCTCCAACCATCACATCACCCAACATTCCTTCTCTGTTGCAAACAACAGGTCCAGCAGGTCCCCTCTCCTAGTTGGCTCACTCACCAACTGTGCCAGAGTTGTATTTCCAGCAGACATCTGGTAAGTTGAGTTCCCCATGAGTCCCACATGAGAACAAAAGCTAGTGATCATGAGACTTCTTCCAGCTGTTTATAGAATATTTCATCTGCCTTTTCATCTTGGCTGGGTGGTCTATAGCAGACTCCCACCACACTGCCTTGCTGGTCTTTCACCTGATTCTTACCCATGAACACTCGACCCTTTCATCATTACTGTCAAGCTCTAGACAGTCAAAATACTCCCTAACATACATGGCTACCCCACTGCCCCTCCTTCCTGGCCTATCCCTTCTGGAGAGTTTATAGCCGTCCATTGCAGCATTCCAGTTGTGTAAGCCATCCCGCCATGTTTCTGTGATTGCAACTATATCATAGTTTTCCTGCACAATGGTTTCCAACTCCTGTTTGTTGCCCATGCTGCATGCATTGGTGTAGATGCACTTCAGTTGAGCTATTGATTCTGCCATGTTTTTTGGGGGGAGAAGCTCTAATCCCTATGTGACTGTTCTCAGGTGTTTCCATGGTTTCTAGTGCATCAACAACCTTTGTGTCTTTGCTGCCACATGCATCTCCGTCCTGTCACTCCACTGAGATGGCAAAGGTGCTGCATGCATTAGTGCAGGGACATTTCAAATGTGCTCATTGTGGACCAGGCTGAAGGGCTTTGCTAGCACACCGACCCTCAAACATTAGCGTGCCACCCCCAGGCTCATCTCTAGTAAGCCTGTTTTTTTCCCCTTTCCCCTTCAAATCTAGTTTAAAGCTCTTTCAAGGAGCCCTGCTAACTCCTCATGTCACTCAACTTGTTGATTTCCTCAGGTGCAACTTACATGCCACAGACAACCTGCCTCACAAAACTCTCCCATTTAGTCTGCAGGTCTTCTCTAGGAGATGGAGAAAGGTGCTTGAAATGCAGACCCATGCTCTGTTACCACGGAAGGAACAAGACAGCAATAGTAGCTACTCCTATGGGTGGGCTGCCTTGTGCAGTCTTCCCCCTTCATCAGCAGAAGCAGCAGCCCAGACCTCCAGATCAGGAAGTTCCAGTCCTACAGCACCCACTGATACTGTTCACCTCTAACAGGTAGGTGTGGAGGCCAAGTTTAGCATCTACAGTCTGCATAGATGTATACTTGCATAAAATCCAGAATTCATCTTCATGAGCCAAAGATGAAGAGTCAGTGATACCACAGACTATGCTTGAATATTTATGGCATTTAGGGTCCTGTCCTCTCTCACACAATCACATGGAAGGATTATGCAGTAACTCCATACTTCACTAACACTGCCTCAAAATGTTTTTCTTCTCTTTTTTTTTGTTTCTGAACAAAATGAAAAAGAATTGCTCTTGTAGTAAGGTGAAGCAACACAGCTGGAAGGAAACCAATTTTTTTCTATTATTAGCTTTCTAGAAAGATATTATTTTACTACTGAACAGTATGTTTTGACCCATATTGAGCTTTCCAAATGTTAAAATACTGTATCAGTACTGGTAGAGATAAAAGAAAAGATATCCTGAAGAGCTAACAGCTTTCTGAGATGTGATTGTCTTAAAACTTTTAACATACTGGCAAGGCTAAACGCAGGTTACAATATCTAAAGATACAACTGTTTTCTGCTCTGCCACTGCTGTTCTTCCTTTTAATAGACTGTAAACATTTGCCATGATACAAAATGGAATTTTTTACAATTATATACACAATAACTTATATAATATATATTTATAGATATATTATAATGTAATTACTCTTTCTTTCACAACTTTAGTCATTTCTTCCTTGTACAAAATCACATTCTTGTAACAAATATTTTTCTCTGCTAATCATATATAAGCTGCAGTTATAGGAACCCTCTGCAGGAAAATAAGAGACACAGTGTGAAGATAAAGGTTTTTTTTGTTCTCCTTTTTTTTGTGTAGCACAGTACAAACTCAAGAGAGGTCAGCTGACTTTTGTCAACAATAACAGCTCCTGCTGTGCAGAAAACCGAAAGAAGAGAAAAGACCCCAAACATTAGTTGTAGAAACTTTTTAACACTGAAAACTAACTAATCATGTATGGGTACATTGTAAAGGTTAGCAAAACAAAGCACACATTTTGCTTACTTTATTTCAGGAGTAACAATTTCTGCTGCTAAACTGTCTGAAGGCTCTTGTCTTCCCAGAGGCATCAATCCTGGGTTAGGAAAAGCAAAAAATTTAGCAAGCAGACCAGTAACTTCTTTAAAAGACCAGAAGTAAACATTGTTCTGGAAGTTTACAGTTTTAGAGTTATGCTAGAAAACTGTCAGCATAGTCAGGCTACAGTAAGACAGAAAAGCACGATTCCATTAGGAGAATAATCATTATTTCTGTCTTTATCCATTCTGATGAAGTGATTTTGTGGTGTATTTTCTGCTCATTAGCTTATCTAAGAACTACAAAGCTGTGCAACATCACACATAGAAGTAAATTGCAACTCATGAAACATACACACATGAGAAAACTTAGTATCTCCCTAAATAAATTATGTAACTACACAGAAATCTGAAATACATTCTAAAAATATCACACTGGGCAGGAGACTGAAATTTCTGATTGAGTGAAATAACATTTGAAGTTTTCAAATGCTTACAAAGTTATGAATAGTTGAAGCAGTTTTTCACTGCTGATCTTAGAGGAACTCAAATTTATTCTGTGCTAAATAAAAGCCCATTCAATACTCTCCAGAGAAGTCCTGTAAACTTTAGAAAAGATGCCTTTAACCTCCTGCACTTTACCTGTTGTGGTGAGTTGACCCTCCTGAGCTTGTACACATCTGAGCTCTTCAATAGTTTCTTTCAAAGAATCCCTTTCTGTTCTTAATCTCTGAATAATTGGAAAGAGAATGAATATCAGTCTTGGCACTAAAAATCCATCTTTAACAGTACACAAGTCATAAAAGACACAGCCTTCAACGCTTCAAAAAGAATTTAATGCAACTCTAGAGTTAATTTTCAAATTAAGGCATCTCACTCTGTTTCATAACAAAATAAACATAAATATTATATATTCCACATGAACAGTGTTTTTTTTTGAGAAGGGTTGCTGTTCTGCATTACACTTATGGGAGTAAAAATATCAGGATATAAACTTACAAAAATTAAGATATCAGTGAAACAAAGTTCTTGTACCAGGTAGTAAACAGCATCCACTGGGGCTACCCTCTCAGCCATCCTCCTTTTCCCCCTCATTGTGGCTGATTCCAAGGGAAAGGGAAGTGAATTAAGAGACTGTAGACTTCTCCCTCACCAAGAAACCACGGTTTATCCAGGAGTGAAATAAAAAGGAGACGAGTGCACAGTCAACATAACAAACTGCATTAACTTCACTTTGTCTTTCAACAGTGAAAGTGCGAGCAGCATTTCCATATTCCCTTCCCTCCTGTGTGTCAACTGGTCTTGCCATTCACCAGCATCTTAGCTACGGAAGAAAACTAGTTGCTTGAGGCCCAATCCAAACAGAACTGAAGAAGAGGACTGGACCACCTTGGGATCTAGATGATGGGCTCTTCAGTAGCATCAGGCAAATACTCTCCCAATTTGGTACAAGCCCCTTTTGGCAAAAAATAAGAACCTACAGATAGCATCAAGCTTTTGTCCAGAAGGTTGCCAAGGTTCAAAAACGTAAGGAGGAAATGGCAACTATATAAAGATCCAAGTTATAGTTTGCTCCAAAATCAGACATGTCCAGTATTACTAAAAGATCCAGGACAGACCTTGGCTCTGTGTAGGTATGGAATTATGTTAGCTGACAGCTCCTTGCATTTCATCCTATTAGCAGTTTGATTCAGATATATTTTATATTTCAGCCCAAATGGATCCAGGACATGGAACCACTTTGGCAAAGAACATTTTGGTGAAGTGTGACAGAGGCTTCTGCTGTATTTCTGAATGCTGCAAAGTGAAATCTGGTGCAACTGTCAGAACAATCTGAATAAAGCATACATTCTGTTAGCACTGAAAGTAATTTCAAAAACCCCACAGGTGAAAACACTGGGTTTACCACAAATACTACGAAGAACAGCCACACAGAGGAGTGCTCAAACTCAGCTGCTGAAAGCAAGGATTTTGAAGTCTGCTATCATCAGTCAGAAAACACCAAGTTGATTAACCAAGTGCCAGAACATTTTAATGAATAGAAAAAGCTCTAGGGCTTCATTTGTACACTGCAGACAAAACCAACTCATCACATTACCTTAGTTCTTACCGTACAACACACCACAGAAGTAAAATTCCAAGCTATGTAGCTGAAGGTATCAAACAGACTACCACACTTTGCCAGAACACAAAGACAAGGACAAAATCAATTTCAGTAACTGTTTCCAAAATATAACTGACAAGATACCACTATGTAGCTTGTGACCTGTGGTGGGCAACCTTACTGGTACATATGTGACAATGGGAAACGGAAAGACTACGTAACACAGGCAGTGAATCACTAATTCAAATGTTGAGAGACTCCAGCTGTAATCTGCTTCTCACAGGTGCATATCCATTCAAAAGAAGGTATTGAAAAACAACATGTGCCCCCAAAAATGCCATTTGCCAGGGAGTAAAATAGAAAACTATATGAAAATGGCCTGCAATTCAGATCCTTTGTGCAAGATGAAATGGTCCACCAAGCAATGTGTAAGCCACAGACACAATCTTACCATTGGTCAAACATAACAAAACTGGAAAAAAAAAACCCTTTAAATAAAGAGCAGGAAAGAAAGTCAAAGCACAGTACAATCTGAACCGAAAGGCAGATGGAAGTGTCCACTATAGTTTAAAAATTTAATAAGATATGGAAATTGAAGACCTATGAACAGAAAATAGCTGAAAACTTTCATTTCAAATGCTATTCAAGTGCAGAGGCTGGAAATTTTGGAAAGGAAACATGACTACTGAGGGAAAAGCCTACAGAGATTCTGACGGATGGATAGATGGACTCATACTTAAAAGAAGCCTAAGAAATTGCTAACTTCAAGTGCTGGCCTTGGTTTGAGATAGCTTGAAGCACCTGCATATACATTCCTATGAAACAAGTCAAAATAATCTGGTGAGAAACAATAGTGAGCAATAGAAGTCTGAAGGATCAGTTTTGGCAAGAGAGGACAGAGCAATTAATCACAGAATCACTGCAGAATTGCAGATCAGCTGCAAATGACAGCAAGGAAGGGAACAGAATAGTATCCATCCTGTGTGTTCCATGTTGGCGGTACAAGACAGATAAACAAGAAGCTGCCATAAAGGCAAGACTGCCACAAAGGACATGTCCCTCTACACGACTGCTAAGCTTCTTGCTGCAGTATTCATGACTCCAGAAAGAGAAGCATGCTGATGGTACCTCAAAGAATGCTTTAGAAAAAATGCAACAGGAGTATAGTTCTAGGATGATACTGCAGAACGCCTACTTTAGATAGTTTTTCAGAATACATTACAATTACCCTGGGTGATTGTTAACCTTCTCATGGTAAATGGTCAAGAAACAACTTCAGATCCCAAATATGAAGGCTCTTCCTCTTAAAAATAGGTTGCATATGTTTTTGTACAGTCACTTTATTCCATGCTGTACAGTTCTTAGGTTTAGAAAGGATCTTGTATACAAACGTCAGAAAATTTTAAGTGAAAAAAGACTTCCTAATTAAAAAGGTTGCTGTAAATGGTTAACTATAATTACCATATTTCTGTGTTGTAAAGGACAAAAAGTTGCTATCGCTACTACCAAAAAAATAACACCTTGGCACTTACATCTTTTTCTTTTTGAAGGCTGTCTACTTTTTCTTTCAGTCGTTTGCATTCATAATCTAATTTATCAGCTTTCTTGGATTCTTCAGATAACCTGTTTTGTAGTTCAACTGCCTGTGAGAACAAGAACCAATAATTTGTCTGCAAATATTAAAACAAAATACACAAGACAAAGTAGCCAATTACCATGCACCATGAGTCATGTGGTAAACAAGTGAAATAGTTACCTATAGGATATACTAAAAACTGCTTTCATCAGTTGTTCTATGTTTTAGCAAAACCAACAGCAGTCAAATATTAGGTCTCAGCACAAGCAAAAGAAGCAAAAACTGTGAAGTATTTTCAGTACATCTGAAAACAAGAATTTAAGCCCAAGCACAGTTTACAGGAAAAAGCTATATAGTTCTGTGGATCAAAGAGGTTAGGAAAAGTAAAAAACCTCCTGCATTCTGAGAAGCCTAGGAAAAAGAAAAAAAACTCTGAAGAAATCAAATTATCTACGCTTTTGTTAACTCCATTTCACAAGCTTCATTTGGAATTTGACCACCAGTTTATGCAGTCAAGTAACATTTCTTAACCTGGGATTTTCCTAACGGTTTTTAACACACTAATATAAAGATTCAGCCACAGGCTCATAAACAGTTTTCTGTATTTCAGAAGCAAACATTGCTAATAAAGTTGCATGTATACTTTCCACTACAGATCAGTAAAGAGCTTTTAAAATTAAATGAGCAGAAATCTGAAAGCTGAGCAGAAACGATCAGTGAACGGGAGGCAAATCAGTGAAGTCTTGCCTTTTCAAAACTCTCAGCCTTTACTAGCAAAGGCTCATTCCCAGAACATTAGTAAAGCTCATAATGTAGAGAGCATGGAAGCAAGTAAGCTGAATAAAGACTGACCTGCAAACACAAAAGCTGAATGAAGACTCAGCTAAAGACATACAGCTTCTTCAGAAGCAATTCATAAGAAGGCTTTTTCATGGCTTTTAGATTACAGAGAAAGTGATTAAGTTAAACTGTGAAGCAAAGCAGTAGCCATACCTACATTAAGAGTGTCTAATGGTTCTAATTACCTTTTATTTTCAATGTATATAGCTATAGGAAAATAACTACCAGACCTAAAATTCTGCATGGTCTTAAGTCTTAGAAAAGGACTTTGTTGCTGTTGTTCTTAAATAAAATGATGCAAAAAAAGCATAGGCCTGACATTTCTGAGATTATCAGATTAAAAAAAATATATCAAAACATTAGATATGAAAATATTTCATTTCTCAGGTGTGACATCTATCACTGGGGCTATCAGACTAACTGCAGGTAAAAAAAAATGCAGGCCTTCAACTGTGATTTGTGCCACCGCTTGCAAAATAGGTGTATTTTCACCTCGAATGGAAACAAATGCATTAATGTTTGTAATCACTCATGCTATGGTAATGGTATGTAGAAAAACACAGGAGGATATAAATTGTCTTGAATCATGACTTGGGAGTGTATAGAAAGATATACAGTTACATGGTAATGCAGAAGATTAAAAAAAATGAACTGCCATCACATCTACTGAGCATTATTTGATGTGTGGAATGAGTAAAGCAGGAATCTCGCAGCAAAGAAAAGCAAGACATACTGTTAAAACTATATCAGAATGCACATGCACAAAGGGGCTGAATTAAAGCTACAAAAAATAATCCTGGAATCTTCACATTTCAATTCTTCATGTTACAATAAAAAGTTTCTTAGAAAATGCTTGTGCTTGCTTTCAGAAAAGTTAGCAAAACCTCTTAAATAAATGCCATTACATTTCCCAGCACAACACACCACCACTAACCTCATCTCACAGAAACCGCTGGGTGGGGTGAAAATGCAATTTCCTTGCAGATCACTATAGGAATTTGAATGAAGCAGAGCTCATCTGCAGAGCTTCTAAGCCAAAGAAATAACTCCTCTGACAGTGTCATCATGAGTAGGATTGGATCCTTCACACACCAGACACGACACATTCCACTACAGGGGCATGCTAGTGCTCAGCAGTGACATAACATCAGAATCCTTATACCTGGCTTAATTCTTACGGCACAATTTAGTATTCCCAGAAATTAATTTTGTGACAGCTCATGATTTGCAAGAGGTCTCAAGAGGAGCTCTGCCTTACAGACACTAAAGGCAAACACACTGTGTGTTCATTTTGAGGCACTGTATTTAGGTGAAGAAAATTACATCTGTCACAGAGGTTTATTCCAGTCTCAGCCAGCGAAACAGTTTTGTACCAATCAACAGCTCCTCAGACATGAAATTCCACCCATAAAACACGGGGAAAGATGAAGAAAAGGAGTCCTTTCGCAGAACAAATGATGGGACTGCCCTTTTCAAAATTCTTATTGTTGGTGAAATTATTGGTGATCAGATGCAGATGTCAAGGTTACACAACTATATCACACGCTCAGCTGTTTAATGGAGTGAAATACTTGTTGCCAGTAAACATGATACTACTCATGTATGAAAGGCCATGGCTCTCTACATTTTATTTTTCCCTTTGATTGTCTGTTATTTCAACATTCTTCTTGTCCAAATTATTTGTTTTCTGGTGGAATCACTTGGACTGTATTTACAATCAGCCCATAGAGGCTGAAGCTAGTTCTTTTAATAACTAAGATGGCCAGGTATAGGGAAAAAGCTATCAAGACTTAGGGACACACATTGCTCCTGGGCTTGCAAAGTTGTTAGTGGTCATTTATATATTATTATTCTGCTGTAAACTGACATATAGGGACCTCTGTGCCATGACCATTCGAGCTTATGAGAAGGCAGAAATACAGAGCACGCACTGCTACTTTAACAAACCACGCTCTGCCTGGCCCTGTAATAAGAATCCCAGAATGATGTCATGTCAATGTAGCATAGAAGCAGAGAGAAGATTAAGCCCATCTTCCACCTTTACAGAAATAGAATTACATGGCAGTTTGATAAGCAGGTGGCCTTTCACTCCAGAGAGTGTGCTGGTCACACATTTTGTACTCTGCTGGGTTCACGTACACAACAAGGAGACATGTAACCTTCTCTTCATAACTGGACAAACTAGAACCTTAAGAAAAAGAGGTTACTTAACCACAGGAATAACTTACCTCAGCTGTGGTGCATTCCTCACTGCTGGAAATTTCTAAGTGAAAAGTGGATACTTTTTCTGAAGGAAGAGGCTCTAATCCAAGCCCCACTACTGAATACAAATTAGGAATAATTTGAAAAAAAAAACCTTAACATCTGTTGATTTTTTAGAAGTAAGAAATACTGCTTATTGGCAAACTAGTAGAAACTTGAAATAATGATAAGAATTGCAGGAAATAAGGACAAACGTAGTCCCTACAAAACATGGAAGTCTTCTAAACACAAGGAGCTGTTTGTTCATAATTTCTTTTTTACTTAGAGGCATTAACCATGTTGTGAAGATAAAGTGTTGAACAATACAGAGAACTGTTGCATTGATGATGTCTGTTCTCACCTGTCTCTTGTATGTTTCCAGTTGACTGCGTGCTGCGTTGGCCTTCCTTAGTTCTTCTTCCAGGCTCACAGTATTCTGCATGTACATTGTATTCTTTTCTTCTAAGAGTTTCACTTGCCGTCGCAAATCACCCAAGTCTTCCAATTTCTTTTTGTATGACTCTACCTGGCTTTCTAACTTGGCTACTTTATCAGAAGAATGCCTGGAGGGACAGATTTATATCAAATTTGAACTCTGAAAACTAAGAAAATGAAATGTCCTGAAGCTTTCTCAGTATTTTGCCTTAATGTGGAAGACATTCTGAGACATCATGGGGAGACCAAGAAAGCAATCATATCCTCCTATTACTAATGTTTTCACTTTTAAATTGTCTTCTTCCCTCCCATAATTATTTGTCAACTCAAACCGCTGCTGCTGAAGGTACTTTTAGACACTATCACTCTTCCAAATACAGCCTTCTTATCTGCTTCCAATCTTAAAATAATAGTTAAAGCACCTTCACTCCCACCCATTTCCTTTCAATTCTAAATCAATCCTCAGTCCCGCATTTTACAAGGGTAAAGAATAAAATTTTTTGCCCTTCAATTTGTTTCAATGATAGCCAGGAATAAAATCATAAAGATCTATCTCCTGGGCAGCATATATTTGGTGACACCAAGTACTGTAACAGCTTTGGAACCAGATTCCTTCTTGTCTTGGTTTCAGCTGGGATAGCATTAATTTTCTTCCTAGTGACTACTGTGTTTTGGGTTTAGTATGAGAATAATCTTGATAACACATATTTTAGTTGTTGCTAAGTAATGTTTACATTAGTCAAGGATTTCTTTAGCTTCCATAGAAGCTGAGAGGGAGCATATACAGGACAAGCTGGCCAAAGGAATATGCCATACCATAAGTGTCATGGTCTGTATATAAATGGAAGTTGGTCAGAGGGCAGGAATGTGTGATTGCTGCTCAGGACGGGCTGAGCAACCCATCATCAGGTGGTGAGAGTGACTTGTGTTGACTCTGAGGGAGCTGGCAGAAGTCATTGCTGGGCCGCTCTCCATCATCTTTGAAAGGTCCTGGAGAAAAGGCGAAGTGCCTGAGGACTGGAGGAAAGCCAATGTCACTCCAGTCTTTAAAAAGGGCAAGAAGGAGGACCCAGGAAACTACAGGCCAGTCAGCTTCACCTCCATCCCTGGAAAGGTGATGGAACAGATTATGCTGGATGTCATATCTAAGCACATGGAAGAAAAGAAGGTTATCGGGAGTGGTCAGCATGGATTCACCAAGGGGAAATCATGCTTGACCAATATGATAGCCTTCTATGATGGAATGACTGGATGGACAGATGAGGGGAGGGCAGTGGATGTGGTCTACCTTGACTTATGCAAGGCTTTCAACATGGTCTCCCACAGCATCCTCATAGGGAAGCTCAGGAAGCATGGGTTAGATGAATGGACAGTGGGGTGGATAGAAAACTGGTTGAAAGACAGAGCTCAGAGGGTCGTGATTAGGGACACAGAGTCTAGTTGGAGGTCAGGGACAAGTGGTGTTCCACAGGGGTCAGTACTGGGTCCACTCCTCTTCAATATATTCATCAATGACCTGGATGACGGGATAATGTGCACCCTCAGCAAGTTTGCTGATGACACAAAGCTGGGAGGGGTGGCTGACACACCAGAAGGCTGTGCCGCCATACAGAGAGACCTGGACAGGCTGGAGAGTTGGGCAGAGAAGAACCTCATGAAATTCAACAAGGGCAAGTGTAGGGTGCTGCACCTGGGGAGGAATAACCCCATGCACCAGTACAGGTTGGGGCTGACCTGCTGGAGGGCAGCTCTGTGGAAAGAGACCTGGGAGTCCTGGTGGACAACAGGATGACCATGAGCCAGCAATGTGCCCTTGTGGCCAAGGCGGACAATGCATCCCAGGGTGCATCAAGAAGAGTGTGGCAAGCGGGTCGAGGGAGGTCATCCTCCCCCTCTACTCTGCCTTGGTGAGGACGCAGCTGGAGTACTGTGTCCGGTGCTGGGCTCCCCGGTTCAAGAAGGACAGGGAACTGCTAGAGAGGGTACAGCTACGAAGCTGGAGAGGCTACAAAGATGATTAGGGGATTGGAACACCTCTCTTACGAAGAAAGGCTGAAGGATTTGGGTCTCTTCAGTCTGGAAAAAGGACGACTGAAGGGGGAGCTTATCAACACTTATAAATACTTAAAGGGTGGGTGTCAGAAGGATGGGGCCAGGCTCTTTTCAGTGGTGCCCAGCAACAGGACAAGAAGTAACAGGCACAAACTTGAACATAGGAAGGTCCACCTAAACATGAGGAGGAACTTCTTTACTTTGAGGGTGGCAGAGCACTGGAACAGGCTGCCCAGAGAGGTGGTGGAGTCTCTGTCTCTGGAGACATTCGAAACCCGCCTGGACGCGTTCCTGTGCAACCTGCTCTAGG
This sequence comes from Alca torda, assembly GCA_008658365.1. Taxonomy (NCBI): domain Eukaryota; kingdom Metazoa; phylum Chordata; class Aves; order Charadriiformes; family Alcidae; genus Alca; species Alca torda. The sequence continues at coordinate 52,444,363 of CM018101.1, read as the reverse complement.
TGACCCTGCTCTGGCAGGGGGGTTGGACTAGATGATCTCCAGAGGTCCCTTCCAGCCCTACCATTCTGTGATTCTGTATCACTTTATTTTGTATATTCTTTTACCATTATTATTATTAGTAGTAGTAGTAGTAGTATTTTCCTCTTCTGTTACTGTTCTATTAAACTGTCTTAGTCTCAACCCACAAGTTTTTTTCCCCTCCTTTTCTCCCTCTTCTCCCAACCCTACTTGGATGCCTGGGGGTGGGGTGGTGAGGGGCATGGGAATGAGGAAGCAGCTGCATGGTCCTAATTGCTGGCTGGGGTTAAACCATGACACTCCAAAAAAAAAGAAAGAAGAAAAAAGAAACACAAGGCTCCGTTCAAAACATTTCAGAGTTTTTTCAGTCTGCCTGGGTTCACTCTGCCCAGACAGCAATAGCCTTAACCCCCAATCAACAACACCCCCACTACTATTACTGTCCCCAGTTTCATTTTAGAACCAACTGATTTACAGACTCTATTTCCTATGAAATCTGGAGAATCCTCCATTGAACTGATGGTCAATTTATGGGACACTGTGGCAAGGCAAATCTCCTTAATCCCGAATGAAGTACAGAGCTTCTCTCTAGGGCAAGGGATTACTCTTTGAACCCATGCTGCCCACATAGATAGTTTATGGAACTGTGCAGCCTGATTGCTAATTCCTTATATTAATGACAGAGAAGGTAAAGATAGATAGCCTTGGTAGAAAGCTGCTGGTGAATTAGAAAAGGCAGCATGAAAATAACCCTTGCTAGACTTGCTAGGAGGAGTGATACAGGTGAGTAGTGTATAACTGTTCTGAATAACCCATTGGCAGCAAGATGCTGGTACTGAAGGATTATGTTCCATAGTAAAAGGGGCTTCCCTACCCTATAAAGCCCTAGTATCATCAAGTCATGAAAACTTTGGGTACTAAAATCCAGTGGTAAAGAGAGCTGTAATGGATGTTTTCATATTAGTATTCTATGATGAACCAAAAGTACCACCCAAAGTCCAAATAATGCAAACTCAAGACAGGAAAGGGTCTAGTTCCCTGATGAGAACAGATACCCAAGTCATGATGAAGGTGAGTGGAGAATACTCAAGAGTCCAGTGAGCGACTTGTTATAAGATGGTGCAGGATTGCTAAGTTTACAAATAGTTATTGATTAGGTATGTAATAAATAATTAATTTACTTAAGCACAATTGTGTGGTGGTCTGTGTACTTAACTAGAGGATCTGAAAGAACCTTAGCATCGAGGAAGTTTTTATATTTAATATCAAAATTATTTAAAAAAAGCTAATGAAGACTAAGTACACAAATTATATGGATTAAAAGTTAATAGTTAAAAAATTACTAATGGAACAGAGTTTACCTGAGTACATCTATCTCATCCTTCAAAGACTGAGCCTCCTCTGCCAAGGTAGTAAGCTCTTCTGTTTGTTGTCTCAATTCAGCAATTTCTTTTTCTAGTTCTTCACAGCGTATTCGATAGTCATCTTTGGCAGCTTCTAATCTGCAGAAATGAAGTCAAACAGAAGATAATTTTGCAGCTTCAGCCACGGTTACCTTTCCTCATCACCATCCTCTCTAAAAAAACATGAAACAACCTTCTGGTTCAGTGAAGGACAACAGCAGCCCAATATGCTTATTCAAAAACGTAGGAGCAGATTTACTTTTTTGATGGTCCCAATTTGGTATGAGTCTTTCTATTTGGAAGATAACAAGGTTAACGTATGTTCTCAGAAAGACAAATCCTGAGGTTTTTCTGTCATAGTAATTTTGCACAGTGGAAGCTCAAGCAGAAATTTCCACCTTTTTTCTTGTTGGGGGATACAGGGTTTGAGCATGATGTTTTTATCCTAAGATGCTGTTCAGTTGTTCAACTCCTATACACCTTCAGTAACATTGACCTGGTTGTCAGATGTTCTAAATGCTGTAGAGCTCTCACCACGGTGGCTTTATTTATTTACTTATAAAGAACCTGTGCCCACTCAGTACCTCTGAAAAACCAAGTCATACATCTAGTTACCTAGTTAGCAAGTAAAGACCTCAAGAAGACAAAAGTTTCTGGAGTGAACTACTTACATACAGTATACACAGGCAAAGCTGCATTAACCTGGCAGTGAACAAAGGGAATAACTAAGAGAAACTTTGTCAAAGCATTTTGAAGGAATGGAATAGGATACAACCTGGAACATGAGGTCCTATTATCATTTTTGATCTGAAATTAAAATAAAAACAATCCAGAAAAGGACGTATGGGCCTGGGGGAAAAAAAAAAAAAAAACAAACAGAAAAAAAAAAGGTATTCTATCCATTATTTCAAGGAGCCCAAAAACTATCTACAAGAATGGGGATAGTCAGTAGGCCATCTAAACCATATGCAACAAAGATTTGGATTGTGATAGACCAGAACTGTCAAAGGACATAAAGAGGCAAGACTAGGAGAAAAACTGTTGTACCACACTGCACATCAGTTAGGCTGTACATATGTCCTGTTTGGTCAGTTAGAGCTGGAGAAGGAACACACACAAATTGCCATTAGAAACCACATGCTATGAAGGCAGAGGAAGGAAGTAAAGGAGGTTGGGAGATGAGTGTCACATGTGAAAAGGTTTTAGAAAGACTAGAAAGACCTTCAGAACCTGCAACAAGAGTCAACAGCCAGTGCTGATATTTTGCATATGGGCAGAAAACCTGTTCAAACAGCAACTGATAACAGGCTCAGGTAGGAATCATTCCAGAGCACAGAGATGAACAAGGAGAGACAAAAGGGGACATAAGAGAGACATCACTACATTATTTCTTTACATGGTTGATGTATAGAAAAAAGAAAACCTGGCACTAGCTGCTGTGAAACACTGAATATTTTTCAAGAAACTGAAGGGAGAGGGTGTGTCTGAACACACAGGGAAGAGGCTTAGAAAAAGGAAGTGGAAAAATGGCAAAACAGGTGAAAAAACAAAGTTACATGGCAGATGACATAACAATTAGGAAAGGACAACCATAAAAGGACAGAAAGAGAAGAAAAGCTGGTAAAGAAATACCATAGTTTCACTCATAAAGGACAGGAAAAGTACAACAACAAGAATGAAAATATGATGAAGTGCACCAGCTTTCTTCAGCAGACTAGGTTTACAAAGCCCGAAAGCAACAATCAAAAGAACCAGAAAGGATATTTAAAGAGGAACTGTATTTCCATGTGTTGAGGAAATGCAAATGAAGAACAGAATTCACTTAAGGATGATCTCCATGTTTCAAATACGAAACAATTCAGTTTCAAACTCAGAGAAGGATACACTTTGCTGTATAATAACACTACCTGTAGTACTGCCCATAGCAAACTTTCAGCTAGGAATTCCTACACCTTAAAAATACATACCAGATTAATTTACATAGAGGAAAGCATGCTACTTTTCATTCTCACTGATTTTGAAAAACATGGGTGAAATGATTGCACACAAACAATTCAAAATAACTTCACAGTGTAGAAAATGACACGTATACAGCACTTCAGTATTAAGAAATCATGTATTTTTTTATGCTGGAGCTTGTAAAGAGGTAGATCTTAACACGTACATTACTGTAAAAACTTCACTAATGTGGTTATACCATCCATTATACTAATTCATAATTGGCAGCAGGACCAGAAGTATGTAAGTCATGTTGACAGCTACAAACAATCTAACTAAGTGTAGCTTTTCTACCTGAATGTTTCCTCTTGGAGTTGTTCTAGTTGTGTCTGCAGTTGCAAGTGCCTACGACCTGCAGGGCTGTTGGGATCTTCAATAGAATCAGACTGATTTAAACGTTCCATCAAAATCTGGTTCTCAGCAAGCAAGCTGCTCTTCTCCTCCTGGAGGGCTGCAACCTGTTGTAATAAAAGCGTAAACTGGAATAATTGAGCTATCCAGCTACAGAGAGCAATTTTATTTTCGTGTGCATAATAAAGTACTGATACAACCCACAAATGGAAACAGACAGGCTTCAATAATCACATTTCACAAGAATATACTGTAACATTAATAGGTTATTCAATTGCTATATGATGTAACCAACATACTGCACCATTAGGGGCAGATTTACCACACAGAAAATGTAACTGTTCTCGCACAAGCATCTAAAGAAGTTGTCTTAGTTATCACCGAAGATAACTTCATTATAATAAAGTCTGCATACTCTCCCAACAAATAAAACTAGCCCTCCACAGTAAAGCTGTTAAAACTGATTTCCAGAAGAAACAATGCCTATCAGCCACACAGAATATCCAAGTCTGGATACCCAAGGGATGGCTGTGCCCTTCCAATTTTTTTTTTTTTTTTTTTTACTTCAGCGGCCAATTGCAGGTAGACCTGAAACAGGAACACAGACCCAAAGATGATTCAGTTTCTGCCAATGTTGTGAAAACAGGCAATAATGCAAAGAACCCAAAGTGCTGCAACTCAAACTACAGCTGAAGCACGGGTTCATGTATTACTAAATAGAAGAGAATTAACATGCAGGAGGAGGAAGGGAAGAGAGGGAATGTGAACATCTCAACAGAAGGAAATGCTTCAGTAAGAGTCTGAATAATCAAATACCCCAAAATGAACCATGACACACAAATCATCTTCATTAATTGTAACAGTTACAGAACTGCTTGGCAAAAGTCTGAATTATACTCCAAAGTAGGGTTGCAAAGGCAACACCTCCTGGGGCTCCCACTTAGCACTCTTCACGTCTTCTGGATAAAGTACGCATGATTAACAGTAAGGCTTAGCTGACAGACTACAGTAACTTTTAGTTATTTTACAGTAACTTTAAGTAACTTTAACTTTCTTTTTTAAGAAAGCAAAAGAATTACTGTGAAATTTTCATCTCCCTTTTAAAAATTATGTTTCCACACTATACTTATTGTTTTCATCTGCCTAAAAATTAACACATCTCTTTCTCACTTCAAAATTAATATGCACAATATAGCAAACCTACCTGCATATCTAACTCATGACATCTCTGGGCGATTTCTTCTTTTGTTGCTAGTGCTTCATTTAATTCTTCTGTAGTTTTCTTCAGCTACCATAAACAACAAATATTTACAGTTTCATCACTCTGTGAAGCATCTAAAAATATTCTGAACTACATGACTGTAAAATTATTTTTACATTTAGGTAATACATTAAATTTTTGGAAAACTGAGGCAATCCCGCTCTTATAAAGAAATAATGAAGCAGATATGATTACTGTTCAGTTTGTGTGACAGTAAAAAGTAAATATATCTAAAAGTAATATTTGGTCTTACAAAAATACATCAGAATTATCCCATCTATTCAATGAATTCAATCAAAAAATCCTGAAGAACTTGGGTCTGAAGAACTCATCAACTCTGTACATCGAAAAAACTGTCAAGGCCACTTTTCTTTACAGATGCAAAGAGTGCATAATTTCACTTTTCAATCTACTGTTAAAATACAGAAAGGACTGGAAGGTGGAATACAGGGAATGGATAATTAGGATAAAATCTCTCTAGTCACTGTAAGCTATTCTTATTGCACAACAGGAATACACCTAACTTGGTAAGGGCATGAAAAAGGGCACTGAATCTTGTAAGCAGCAAGAAATACTCAGATATTTCCCTTCCAAGGCTCTATGTTCAATGACACTTATCTTGCAAGTTTGCATATAAATGCAGTTAAGGTAACATAAAAAACATAGCTACAAGAAAATTGGCCTGCTAAAACAGGTGCGTGTATATTATGTATATAGAGACATAGATATGTATTATTATTATATACGATGAATTTTAAATGGGCCTTCACAAGACAGGCATCATTGTATCTAATTTTTTCAAGTTTATTTCTCAAGGGCCTGTAGACATACAAAATTTAATTCCATCTGCCAGAGTTTACATACTTCTGCAGAGAAAGCATGATGGAGTAACACAGGGAACACCACTGTACTATACTTCTTCTCAATGAGAAAAAAAACTGATGAAGTAAGACAGTGTTAGCATGAGGTTAAGCTAGTAAAAAAACCAATTGGCTTTGCATATTCTTTATGTATATCAGACAGAGAAGGATTCTTTTTGAAAACTTCTCTTACATATTGTATCAGTTCCCAGGACTGCTTTGAGGATTTTTGAGCCACATGTATGGGCTTTTTTTAAAACCAATTTTGAAAATAGAAACTGGCAAAAAAAGTTTTATTTAAATATTGCACATTTTTCCATCCTTCTTTCTCAATACCCAAAGATTTGCAGCAGTCTGCAGTTTTGCATACATACAGCTAGACTTGTTTTCCAAATTTAGTTTTTCTCTCATTAAATTCACAAAATGGGTAAACTCAATTTGTAAAGCAAAGGACTTGAAATACTGAAATTTAGTTTTCCGCTCCTTATTTGAATTTCCCACAAAACCATTTCAATATTAAAGAAAAAAATGACAGATTTCTTAATAAAGCAAAATGACTGGCCACTGAGGTGCTATGATTGAAGGAAAAGAAACGTCTTGTCTTAGATACCTGCCGATCAAGGTCAACGTAAGCATCATTTCCAACAGAGACTGGAGACTCTTTACTCATCAACTGCAATTAGATTACACTGGATTAGAAAAAGCAAGGATTTATTCTTATATTAAAAGCTAAGCTTCAGTGAAATACCAAGCCGACTTTAAATTTTTGGGAGCTTCAATCTAACTTCATTCAGAAGTTTTTAACTTCGTTTTTATATATGACATATTCAGAAACAAGTACAGAAAGAAATCTTCAGAATTCATGATGTTTAAAGCACTATAAAAGAAATCTTACATAATATCTTTTTTTTTCTCTGAAAATACACATTCTTTATTTATGATGAAACCTACAGTACACTCTGCTAAGCATTTTGCTGAAGTCGCACTGGAATGATAGCAGCTATCAACACACCACGCAACACCTGCCTTTAATTGTTCTCTGCCAGTGGTTTTCATTTTCTGATCACATGGAAGTTCACGTCAATTTATTTATTTAACTAAACCTGGGGAGCTATCTATCTCAGTTAATTATGAAAAACAAAGATGATCAAAATTCCTGCTCTGGAGTTGTCTGTAATTTGCAAATTTAAAAAGAAAGTCTATAGATAGTACTCCTGAAATGAGTATTACAATTCCTTGTATACTAACCTATTTTATTGCAGGAAAGGCTGGTAGCAGTTTTAGTCTAGCAAACATTACTTTTAGCCATGACTTTTTTTTTTTAAAAAAAAAAAAAAAAAAAGCAAGCCCTCTAAATTGACTGATGTTCTTACTGAAAGATAAAAAGCTGACAAGAAGGTAAGTTTTCTTTCAGTAACCCACTGATCAGCTACACAGCTAGTTAAAAGTTAAATCAAATGTAACAGAAGCTGTAGCCCAAAGACCTCCTCCCACCCACCTCCGCGAAACATATTAAGGTACAGTTATTATTGAAAGTTTTAAGAGACAAAAATGACCAGTCTTCCAAATGAGAAATATATTGTAACTAACTCAAAAGGCAGCCTTACAGAACCGCACTGATGGTTTCTGTTATCCTGTCCAAACACAAAACATTTTATAATTCTCCAATGGCATGATTCATGGAAGTTATAATCAAAAAGGCTCTATCCTAACCAAAATCAGGACAAGATTTCTTCCCTAAGGCCTCCTGTCCAGACTGGTTACTCTCTCCAGAGACAGAGCTTCCTTTATTCCCTTCAGAAATCAGTGCTTTTGCATTACTTTTCATTGGCAAAGTTCCTGAGATACACAGCACAGAGCTTTCATTTCTTCTCCATCCTTGCTGTTTATACCACTGTGTACAAGAGAAAATCTCTGTTTGACATTTACATCATTCAAATATTTATACACTTCATTTCTCTCCCTTTACCCATCTCCTTAACTGGGATTTAGCCACGTACTCCATGCCTAAATTCATCTAGTTGTCCTCAACAGTCCTCCCAGACTTTGATGATATGTGTTGCTAACTGCTGAATTCTTTCCATTTTGTCTACAACTTTACAATGACAAACTACTCTGAAATGAAGCATTCCATGAAGCTCAGATTCTCTGTAACAGTCCCTAGCCTTGGAGCTGTCCCCTGGAAAACGAAGTGGCACTACAAATTTGTATTTAATTTAGGGCCACATTTTCTAAATTGATTATCATTTTGCCATCCAAAACAAGAATTTCCAGTCCCTCTCTGCTCTGTAGTGTTTATACATACTTCAATTACTCCATTTCCCTAGTTCATGTTTAAATGCTTTTCCAGATGATTAACAGGGCTATCCATACTAACCAAATACTGAAATCTTTGCCCTATTCTATATCCCACAGCACTGTTCACAAACACACTTCAACTAAGTTCCACCCGTTAAGCCAGTACCTTCCAAGTGGCAGGCCCCGAACTGCATGCAGCCTACAAGGGTGTACAACAATATGTCCCTGACAGCCACCACCCCTTTCTGTCCATAGCTCAACTTCCTCCTCAGAAACCCAGCTTAATAGGCCTGCCCAAGACTTTACTGTAGGAGGAACAGAAGAGGCCACACAACCCACTAGAGGCCACTGTGGTATTGCTGCTTTCTGTGAATTAGTGTAAAGGAGTCAGGCTGAGGCCAATAATATAATCCCTTTATTCTTCAGTAGCTTTTGCCATCTCTCCCAAAACTTCCTATCCTTGAAAACCCTTATCAGAAATGTCCAGAAAAGAGGACACTAGCTGGGAAAGGATTAGGCAGTGGAGATACATGCTGTCGATGTAGCATGAATGTTACACAGAATTTGTGAATTTAACTCCATGGAGTGCATCACGAATGTCAGGGGAAGTATGCATGAGGCACTGAGGGCAACAGCCACAGACACATGTGCAGATGACTGACTCAATGCAACAAAAAGCATTTTTCAGTCTTACAGCCTGTGATATGGTTGGGATGCTAAAGTAGGAATCTAAGGGATTGTGCTGAGTGCAGCAGCACAACCAGATAAGGAACAGGAACAAGATTGCCAGATTACTCACATATTTTGCATATTTAGAATGAAGACTTGAAGTAGCACAAGCATTTGTTCAAGTAATCAAAACACCATTTAAATTCAAAAGAGCTTATTTTGTGGTGAAGAGGTCAGTCTGGATTTTAAATGGTACAATAACTTGGACAACATGACAATTTTTATAATTCTTTGTCTAGTTTTATGAGAAGCAGTTGTTATTCGCTGTTAATCCTTTACATCTACACATTTTCATGCTCATAGCTTTGGTATGATGTCTTACAAAATACTTGTAGATCTGCTAATTTTATATTATTAAAACCTTCACTTTTTAACTGCTTTGCTTGTGAAATGTGAACAAGTTGTGTTGTCATGGATACATAAAGTTTAGGGAAGGGGTAAAACTATCACAAAATCTGCAGGCATGAATAACCTGAATTATGAGTGCTTTTTTTCCCCTACACATGATTTGCATGATTTTGCAAATGCAGCTGCACCACTTAGTTGATGATGTTAAAAGCTCAAAACATTTGCTTTATCTGAAGTGTGTCCTCTAAAGTTGCTAGTAACAAGCTCATTTAAGTGCCCATGAAATGATGTCAAAATCCAGCTTCTGTATTCCGAAGGCTGTGGTTTGTTTTTTTTCTAAAACATCTTTTTGTTTGTTTGCTTTTTAAGAATCAAGGCTACGTATTACACAGTTCTTTAATGCAGCTGGACCTTCTTCTTCCTCCAGACCCACAGAAAAATTTTTCTGTCATTTCCTAGCTATTCAAAAGCCACTTTTACTTCAGACAGAATGAACTTTTAAATAGTCAGGATAAAATACAGGGGGAGAAAAAAAAAAACACAAAACCAAATAACTTCTACTTTGTGGAAGTAACACAGTTGGTATTAATCCAGGCAGGAATTACCTTTTGCTATGGACCCCAGGCGAGCTTTAACATTACCTCTAGTACTTTGCTGTTAAGAGCCTAGTCTGACTCTCAGAGAGACCTGCACTGATACCTGCTAAGGTATCGAGTTTAGAGATGTTCTAAACAGCAAAGGCAAACAATTTCTTCAGCTCACAACTCATCAATAATGAACTTGTCTGCTCAAAGAAAAGACTTGGAAAATGACAGCACAATTTCCAAAGAATGTCAAGGAAAGGAAAGGAAAGAGAAATACATAATGGCCAAAGCAATTTCTGTAAGGAAAGACTTTTGGTCTTTAAAAAAACCCCTGCAAATTATGAAATTAAAATTATACATAGTAATATATTAATTGCAAGTAATAATAAATTATAATAATATAAAGAGAATATAGGAATTTATATTACAAAATATACAATATATAATTTATAATTAAATGTAATATTTTTTGCAATTTTTTGATAGTTATATCATTCTTGCTCTTCCTCTATCTTGTGCACAGTTTGCATTTAGAAATCCACATATGCACATTAGAATCTAAGCGGTGGCAACACACCAGATCGATTTGACTGCACTGAAAAAATAACAGAAAAGCATTGTTCAGTTTATAAAACCTTTATGGAGCAAGAGGCATATTTCATTTTAAACATTTAAATAAGTGAAAAAAGGAAATGCTGAAGAGGCACAAGTTACTAAAAAACCTTAAATAATAAAATAAAATTTAAAACATAAAATGCTCCTTCCGTTTAAAAATCAGCTTCTTCATGCAAAAAAGTGAGAACAGGGCAGAGGCTTGTTTCTACTGTGCCTCATGAAATATTTTATGAGTAAGATCATTTATGAAAACGAAAGAAGTATATGTGCTTTGCTGAAGCAGAAAAATGGATTATATAATACATCAGCAAAGCTTAGAGAGGTCTTTTTACACACCTAATTTTGAAGAAAGAGTACCTGCATGTCAAATGCTTTGAAATGTTTGGATTAGGTGACATAGCAACTTTTCAAATATGCATATATAGCTATTTTCCTAGACACTTTATTTTGGTGTCTCCTACACACTGCTTAGCCCAAGTCATTTGGATTCTGAGATCTACTCTCAGTTCAAGAAATAGAAATCCAGTGAAGTTTCACCAGACACAGACTGCAGGTGCACCTCTGAAGAGACACTCTCGATCCAAACTCTTGTTAGAATCATAGAATATACCAAGTTGGAAAGGATCTATAAGGATCATTGAGTCCAACTCGCTGCTCCTCACAGGATTACCTAAAACTAAACCGTATGACTAAGAGCACTGTCCACATGCTCCTTGAACTTGACAAGCTTGTTGCCGTGACCACTTCCCTTTTCCAGTGACTGACCACCCTCTCAGTGAAGAACCTTTTACTAATGTCCAATCTGAACGTCCCCTGACACAGCTTCACACTGTTTCCTTGCATCCTGTCGCTGGTCACCAGAGAGAGATCAGCACCTCCTCCTCCACTGCCCACCTTGAGGAAGCTGTAGGCTGCAATGAGGCCACCACTCAGCCTTCTTTTCACCAAGATGAACAAGATGTCTCCTCCAGACACAGTCTAATAGTCTAGTGTCCTTAAACTGAGGTGACTAAAACTGCAGAGTACTTGAGATAGGGCTGCACCAGTACAGTATAGAGTGGGACAACCACCTCCCTCAACGGGCTAGCTATGCTATGCTTGATGCACCCCAGGACACAGTTGGCCCTTCTGGCTGCCAGGACTCATATTCAACCCACCGTCAATCCAAAACATCAGATGTCTTACCACAGGGCTGCTTTCCAGCCTCTCGTCCCCCTATTTGTACATATAAGCAGGATTACCCCATCCCAGGTGGAGAATCCAGCACTTGCTCTTCTTAAATTTCAAATGGTTGATGACTGCCCACATCTTTAGTCTATCCAGATCTCCCTGTAACACCACTCTACCCTCAAGGGAGTCCACAGCTTCTCCTAGTTTAGTATCATTGGGAAAATTCCTTAATGTACATTTGATTCCTGTGTCCAGATAATTTATAAAACCATTAAAGAGCACTGGCCCTAAAATTGACCGCTGGGGAGCCTCACTGGTGACTGGCTGCCAGCCTGATATAATCCCATTTACTGTAACTCTTTGAGCCTGACCCATCAGTAAATTGCTCACCCAGAGTATTATGGACTTATCTAAATGTAGGGTGGACATTTTATCCAGAAGGATACTGTGAGAGACAGTATCAAAAAGCTTTCCTAAAAATCAAAAAAACCCCATATCATCTGGCTTCCCTTGGTCAACCAGATGGGTGACCTTGTCATAAAAGGAAATTAAGTTGGTTAAGCAAGATTTTCCCCTTGTGAACCTGTGCTGGCTATGACCAATGACTGCTCTGTCTCTTGAGTGTTTTTCAGTAACTCCCAGAATAATCTTCTCCATGATTTTGCCAGGCACTAAAGTGAGACAGGACTGTAATTACCAGGGCCTTCCTTCTTTCCCTTCTTGAAAACCAGGACAACCTTTGCTAGCTTTCAGTTGCCTGGGACCTCTCCAGGCTCCAACGACCATTAAAAAATAACGGAGAGAGGTCCTGCTCTCAAAGTGTCTCAAAGTTTTTGAGACACTTTCTGATCTCTTTGTTAAGCACCTGAGATCCTTCTCTTGTGGTTCTCAATGCCTTGGATTTCTAAGCTACTTGGAAGGCAGCATTAAAACCACTCAAAACTGCATCAGTACCTGAATAGTACGCTTTTTGATTCACTGAGTTTCAAAAATCTGTTCCAGAAGAACAGACCCTCATCCTGTGATTTCTCCCCATTTTTGCTCCACATCCCTAAGAAAAGGCACAAACACTAAAAAAGTTCAGTGCCTGCTCATCAAATCCCCCAAATTGCAGTCTGCTTCAGATCTGGCTATTTCACCAAATGAAGGAGATTTTTACAAAAATCACACAGGAGATTTTCAACAGGAGGAGGGAGGATAAGAGAAGGTTTACTACTTTAAGACAGTGCAGAATAAAGTGATGCTGAAAGTTGTGTTTAATAATAGAGGACATTAGAAAAATCCACCATAACATTGTATTGCAGTTAAAAAGAATGCAAAAGTAAAATATCAAAAAACTCAGACAAACTGATGCTTGGCAGCACTGACTGGAAGGTGATTTAGCATAAGGATTCTTTCAACGGTCACTTCAAAAGACCTCTCTGTAATGTTACAGATAGCATTCCACATACAGACAACAGTATGTCCAACAGCATGGATACAGCATTAGTCAAACTGATAATTGCAGATGGGGTACCTGTAGGCTCACTTGACATCTCTTTCTCTATTCAGACATTATAGAAAAGTGTAATCACTCTATAGCTCAATGTGGAATTTAGTTTCTCTTGTTCAGTTCAGAAGAAACAGGATTACCAGCTATTTCCTGCTCTCCTTAGTGGCCTGCCCTGCAGTAAACCTCCATCTATAAAGACTGATAGGCACTTTGGGCTCCTAAGAAGTCACGGGAGGGCTTCATGGCTACAGTGGTCACTAAAATTGTGGTTTAATTTTCACTGTGGTTTTAATTTACTACTGAACAGCACTTTTACAAAATACACTGCAGTATACTTACTAACTTGTAACAATGTATTAGCGCAAATATCTTCGTTAGCCTACTCGTAACACTACAGCTGACAAAAGAATACGCAGCTATCCATTTCTCTTTCTTTTCTCTTGTCCAGTAAAAAAAAAATAAATAAAATTAACAGTTCACGGAGTTTTGCAATTTAAAAGTACAAATTTTGAAGAAATTCTACTGTATTTGGTTGTTCATATAAAAGCAGTCTAGTGCACTTCAGGAGCTACAGGGTGGGAAAGGTAAAGGAAAGGGAATCCAGTATCAAAAATATCTAGAAGTTTCAATCTTCTAGATTTAAAGAAAAGTGGGACATTCAACCAGAGTTCCTTGACATAAAGCAAGCTTTACTGATTCATTTTTCTAAGGAAAGATAAACTATTCTTCAATGTAAAATGGCAAAATCTATGACCCTTATTTTCTTTACTTCCAACTAATTTTTTCTGAAGTGGGAAAATGCATACTTATGTAAAATACTGAAAGGCTGAACTTTTACACACTGTAGGCATCCCAGCATACCTCCTGAATGGCTGTCATGACAACATGTTGAACCGATTCTTCCATCATCATTATGGTCTGGATGTACTCTGAAAATAAGAGCATTCTGCAATGTTACTGTTGAAACTGAAGTCACACAGAACATGAGGTCATAAGCTGCATCCTCCCTACAAAAGACTAGGTGCCACAGATGACACTGAAATGCATAACCACCAGTCAAGTCCCTCCCCAGCAAACTCAACGCTTTACCAGAAATCTGTTCAGACATAAATACTGTCTCATTGGAACTCTGCAACAACGAAAAGAAGTACATGACTGTCATTAATTTTTTTTCCTTCCGGCATCTGACACTTTTGAAATAACTGCTTCTACTCCTTTTCTCACCTTGTTTCTAAACTATTCAGGCTATAGAAATACACAATCCGTGCATAAGTTGTCCTTTTCCGTAAGTTTAACAGTAATGTCTTGTCTTCCTACAGCATGCTCCTCTCAAGGCATTTTCATATCCATTCTTGGTTTCTGCTCTTATTTCTGTGCTATATCACAAATAAGTCCCCTCCACTTTTTCATTCTTCACCTATGTGTACATGTGTACATGTGAGCAACAGATAACTTGTCAGACAACACAGTAGTTAGAAGGACAAAATATGACATTTAGAGCAAGCCAAGAAGTTTGTGATTTGCCTAGTATCATATGTTTTCCAGTCAGATATGATCACCTTTACATGTGACCTGGATTCTTTTAATGATTTGCCCAAGAGGAAGATGCTGGGAATTAGTCGCTTTGAAGTGATTAATTAGGTCACCCTAAGTATCATGCAAAGTACATAAAACTAGACTGTTCCAATATTTCAAACATGTACATTTTTAATGTCCAGACTGAAAGAGTAAGAGAAATATAGGAATAAGATACAATTCCCCCTTGAGGATGCCAAATAGTCACCAAAGGAAGGAAAATAATTTTACATGAAACAGAGAGGACAGGAGGCCTAATAAAACAGTTATTTATGTACTCATGGGAGATAATTACCTCTATTTTAATTAATACAGTAGCCAGACTGTCTCCTGGTTAAGGGAAGAATAAAAGTAGTTTCAGAAGGAGAAATTAAAGTGATTTAGACACCTGAGAAAACTGGAAAGGGGAAACTAGCTGTTAAAGCTAAGACACACCATGCAAGAGGAAGACAAAAGGTCTGAAATCCTGCTGCCATTTTGTCAGAAAGGAAAGCAAAAAGAATCAAAATCAGGAAGCGACAGATATTTCACACGATTTTAATGCAAATACAGTAAACATACCTTTATTTACCTACATGTGTATTTTATAAATACATTGCTATGCTTCCTGTTTTAAGTGTTAAGAATAAATGTTTGTAGTTGCTTTCTTACCTTAACCTGTCTTAAAATAAGTGTAATTTAAGGTAATTGGGTAACAATAAGACACCGTGCACCCAAGCCAAGTTTAGAGCATGAGATTTGGAACACTTCAACAAGCGTCTCCATTGCTCATCACATCCTCTGTGGCATCTGCAGGATAAATGAATGGGTCCCTATCTTACCTGTGCAGGTCAGATAGACAGTTGGTCCCATGCAACTCAAGAGAGGCAGAAGTCTCCTTCAGTAACTGCTAAAGTGGGATTCAATTGCCTAACAGATGCCTCAAGTGAAGTTTTGGATGCTCTTGGTCTTCAGCTGCTGCCCAGAAGGGCATGGTTGCCAACCCCACGAAAAGTCTCAGAAACTGCAGTGTTCCAAATCACATCAGACACATCTTCAGATCAACCCCCAGTCATACTGATGGCTCTTGGCCATGTAGGGAGATGCTGACTGGAATGCATTCCTAAAATCGAGTCTCAAAGAATAGTGCAACAATCACATTTTTTGATTCTTAACTATCCCAACATAGGTCATAAATGGTTAAAGGATGGGCCCAAGAATTTTTCTTTCTAGAGTGCCTTTTCAGCTCAGCAAACAAAAATTGAAAATATGTATGTTGGAAGCAAAACCAGTTCCACAGTTTGAGGCTCCAAAACTAGCGAAGCTTATAACAAAACAATAGTTATTATGACAAAATAATGTCATCATTGAAAAAAAAAATAAACGAACATTCATTTCTGACAGCAACAGAGAAATACAATTTTTCACCTAAGTTGTTACACAGCAAGCCAGGGTTTCATTCACTGCCTGGGAGAAAACATGTTTTCAAAATTTAGTACCTTGCTTCTGTTCACAATTCACAGCGCACCCCAAAATAAGCTGAAGCATTCTCCCAAGCTCCGCAGCATCAGCATGCTCTCCAATCAGGTTAACATCAGGAAGGGTGAAGTCATTAATCTGTTGCCCCAGAATCTGCATAAAGACCCAGTACATACATATCTGTGTCACTGCACATATATATACACACACATTTCAAAATACAAAGACGATTCAGAATCAACAAGAGCAATTCACTCATACTTTAACATAGTTGTCAATCCACCTTTAAAGCAAACCAAATTGCCTAACACACAAATATTAAAACACAATGCTTGGCACAACTAATATTTGGGAGAAGACAAATCTGACCATCTCATCTAATAGGCAACTATTAGTTTCAAACTTAGCAAGGTTTTTTTCTTCAGATAAGAAAGGTAACAAAGCCAGGCTCCCTTGGTGATCAAAAATATACAGATAAAGAAATTTTTTCTAAAGCATTCCATTAAAAAAACCTAACACCTAAAACCACCTTATGTAGCATAAAATATTACACAAAAATCTCACATTTTTTACCACTAGAAAGCCAGAAATTGAAATATTTCACTTATACATGTGTCTAGCACTGATGGATGACAAATATAAGACAGTAAAAAAACTCCATCACTCAGCCTCACATTTCTAGAAAATTTAAGGATATTTAGCAAGTCTCAGAGCTACGAAAGCTAGTTCCATGGAAGAGAATTTGAGGTAGTAGCACAATACATAATTAAACAGCCCACATGCAGAAAGAAAAAAAAAAACCAAACCAAAAACCCCATGTGACTTACAATTAATGTAACTTGATTTATAATTAAGAAGGATTTACATTAATGATTGTCAGTAGAAGGAATTAAACAATTCTGCTAAATTGTTCACAAAGAGCTTTCAGGGGGCTGAGAATATGAATATGAAATATGGAATTAAACAGATCTCTGACATATTAATTGCAGATTAAAAGAAATTGTCAGTTCTTAAGCAGGGTGCAATAAAGAAACAATGACTATGGAAGGAATCAGTCATTTGTTTGCTGGATGCTCTTTTTTTGTGTTAATACTCAATAAAAAACAGAAAATCAGGTAAAGGTATTTATGAAAAATATTTAACTGATGTGTATGATGAATCTGTGGAAATCAAGCCATTCGAAAGTTTTCCAAGGTTGGGCTTTGTGGAATAGTTGTCATTGAGTTTGTTCTTGTTTTGTATGGTGGTTTTTGTATTGTGGCATTATTTTTTTCTTAAACAGCTTGCTCAAAGAACTAGCACCAACACTACTAAAAATCTCTATACTTTAAAGGATCCAGATTCATTCCTATTGGAAAAGACTTCCTTTAGGTCATTCTAGAGAGAAAATAAGATTTGAGAAAATAAGATGTGAACGCCTCAAGCATAATGGGAAATACTGCCATTGTATGTAGACTACGATAATACAGTAAAACACAATATTCTTTGAATTATACAGATCTCATATGTGTCTACATATTGATCTGTAGTACCCGAATTTCTTTCAAATGCAATGCCAGCTTTAGGTTAATAATACTACAACGGCTTCATAGGTACTGATAATATAATTGCTCTTGAGGAAAGCTAAAGGGAAGAGGCATATCAGCAGGCACTATGAAGAAGCCAAGGACGAAAAGGGGTAAATAGAGGATTTTGAAATACACAAGACACAATTTTAATTCACCCCCAACAAAAAAACCTCAAAGAAATATGAAAATGAAGGACAGACTCCGCAATAAATAGCTTGAGAAGAAAAATTTTCCCCCCTTTTTAAAAAGATAAATATAAAAAACCTTTACAAAAAAAAGGAAGTTTCAGTTCCAGAGCAGCAGAGTTCTGCAGCAAGATTCCTGGGCATAACAAAGCATGCAAACTATAAACAGGTAACTTTGCCTTCTTGTTCTTCCATACTATAGCTATCAAAGACAGCAATGTAGGATAGCTATTAAAAGATTGTTCTCCTGAATGTGATACAAATTTTTTAATTTTTGAAGATGAACAAAATTAGCTTATATACTTTTCAAAGGCTTTTAGCTACATCAGGCAAAATCCATATACATTCACATCTGTGTTTTTGTAGGTAACTGCTAGAAGAGAGAACTGGGTTGAGGAAAACATAACCAGGATTCAATTCAGATCATCTCCATTATCACCACAAGCAATGCCTCAGAAAAAAAAAAAAAAAACAAACCAAGAAAAATCCAGTCAAATTTATAAGTGCACATTACCTCTGCAGAACTTAATCAGATTGAAACAGCTCAAAACTTGCTTAGTAGTAGAGTTTTCATACCAGAAACTTAATCATCATACATTCCAGCTATCTGAAAAGAAGCTGGCATCACTTTGTCATAGTGATACTAATTTTCTATAACAAAAAGCTTACTTGTTTTTTTCTAGAATTGTCAGTTATGACAGCTGCTTAGCCATCGATTTTCAAAATTTATTTCAACATGGATACCTGACCATTTACTGAATATGAGCTTATGAGTCTGACTTTTGCTTTCTGAAAATCTGTTCATTTTTAAAGACTTAAGTTTATTAACAAATATCTTCCTCTCTGAAGTATTTATATATCTTCTGCTCCAAAGAGCTAAAAATGCTCTTTATACTCCCTCCTCAAGAGAAAAAAATAGGAAAGAGGCAGTTTTCAGCTGGAGCAGAGGAGGAAAAAAAATAATAAAAAAAATCAAACACAGGTACTGTTAAAGTCCATCATAAGGGCATAGTCAGCAAAGACATACTGTTTGTATGACAGAATTTGCACATCAGACTCCTCTGGAAGCTCTGTGTATTCAATAAAGCAGGTGAGAAGTTTTAGAGAAGGCTAACAGCTGAGAATAGGCCATGAAACACTCTGTATACTGTCCTGGTTTGGGGCGAAGCAAGCCATCTTTCTGTTCAGTGAGAGGCTCTTTCTCACGCTTATTGCTGTGACTGACTGACTGCTGACTCAGGTGTCTACCCTGTGGAGGGGTCACACCTGCGGACAGGGCAGGTGACCCAAACTGACCAATCGGGTGTTCCATCCCATCTGCCATCTCAGTATAAAAGCTGAGGGACCAAAGGGGTCAGGTTGGCTCCTCTCCAGTGGGCTCTTCTTCAATGGACTATTTCTTCAATGGACCTCTTTCTTCAATGATTGACGTCTGAGGAGGACCCCATCAGCTCTTCTACCTTTGATCCTCACCAGTGTGTTCCAGTTCCCATTTGTCACCGACTCCAGTCTGGAACTTCCGCAGTGCCTGCCAGTGACATCTTCCTAGGAACTTTATCCTGTCTTGTATATATTTATTTATGTTGTATCTATTTCATTATTTCCTTTTTATTATTAACATTTCATTAAAGTAGTTTAGTTTTTTCTAAACTCGTAACTCTCTTTATCTCTCTTCTTCTTCTCCTCAGAGCGAGAGGTGGGGGAGAGTGTCTGTCATCTTGTCATTGGCCAACCCGGCTAAAACCACGATATATAGCAAATACTTTGCAATAAAAATTCAGAACTTAATCAGTAGACTATAATGTACTTTAAACAGGATAACTAACATATTTAGCAAAAAAAAGAATGTAGATATAGATTACTTAAAACGGTTCTTACCTCATGGTTGTAATCCAATATTCCTTTTAAAATTTTCTTCAGGTTGCTTACCTATTTGACAAGAAGAAGGAAATAGAATAAATGCAGGGAATAAATTAGAGAAATTATTAGAAAGTAGGCAATCACAGAAGAATTACACAAAAGAATCATACAATTATATCTATTTGCACAATTGGACCTTCTGTTTGAGCAGTTAAATCTAGAATCATGAAAGTTATGCAATTGTCCCTTATGATCAGACTTCCAAACCTTCATTAATTGACAGAATCCATTTAAATTTATGAAAACCATCACATTGTCTTAGACAGGCTTCAGATCAAAGTATAAAGCATGAATTGCTTTTGGAGTACTTCTTGATTTTAGGATTATTTTTTGTATCCACAAGTTGAAACATTCTTTTCCTCCTTTCTCCTCTTAAAGTATCCGAGTGATCTACTTTCTGCAGAGATAAACCCCTTCTTCCAAACCAAAACCAGCTACTGCTCAATATCCTTGTCTATTCCCAACCTATGTAAGTTTAACTTATTAACTCTCTCATTAATTATTCCTCTTAGTTCTCTAATTTTTGTTCATCCCCCCATCCCAGCTCTTTACAACTGAATGTCTGTCTGTAGTATCAAGCCAAAAGTCATATTTCTCAGTGACGCCTGCACCGCCATACTAAGACAGCTTCTGTTCCTTGCATAACCAATAACTTAGTTAAGTGTCTCCTGCTGTATAGAATCTATGCCACACTTCTCTACCAGTGAGAATACTGCTCCTTTTCCAGCAAAAATCCAAAATCCACTTACATCAAGTCTCTGAGATAAAGAGTGCATTTAAAAATTATAAAAATGCTCAATGGATCTCATAGGTGATATTTAGGGAAAAAAAAAAAAAAACCAAAACAACTTTGCTGGGAGTAACTACTACAGATTACCACCAATTAATGTCCAAGTATTTAAGCAAGGAATTCAGATAATAATAGCAGTGCACCATTTCCTGTGACAGAGGAGTAGCTGAAGGTACTGGGGTTGATTGGCCTGGAGAAAATGAGGCTCAGGGGAGACCTTATCGCTCTCTACACCTACCTGAGAGGTCAGTCTCTTTTCCCAAGTAACAAGTGATAGAACAAGAGAAAATGGCCTCAAGTTGCACCAGGGGATGTGTAGACTGGATATTAGGAAAAATTTCTTCCCCAAAAGGGTTGTCAAGCACTGGTAGAGACTGCCCAGGGAAGTGGAGGAGTCACTGCCCCTGGAGGTATTTAAAAGACTTGTAGATGGGGTGCTTAGTGGTGGACTTGGCAGTCTTAGGTCTATAGTTGGACTCAATGATCTTAAGGGTCTTTTCCAACCTAAATGATTTTATGCTTTTATGAAGTCTATAAACAGGTTCTGCATAGACTGAACATGACTGAATTAAGATTCACAAAAGGCTGTTACCGACAACAGTAGACATGGCAGCTATGGCAAACTGTGGACATATAATGAAGGGAGAGGGAAAATTCCAAAATCCCAGCTGTCTTTAAAGCCTACAGTAACTTCTATATTCTTGATTACATTCCAAAAATACCCAGCTAGGAGATTCTGTCCACTGACAGAAGTCATCTATCTTCCAAAAGATCTGAGGAAACACTACAGGAAACAGTTAGGAAACATGATACTGAAATCCAGGGACAAATTTAACACTTCACCACAGTCAATGGACAAAATGAGGTGATGAAAGCAAATCCAGTTTCTTTTCTAAGAGAAACTCAAGAAGGGAGCAGACTACACACACACTAAAAGATCTAGCCATAAAATCCAAAGTGATAATGGTCTGATTACCGTATTCCTATTAATCTACTCCCTTTTGGAAACAAGTAGCAAAAGCTGACCACATTAATATATAAGTACATCCTGATTGTTTTCATAATCACTGAACTTTAAGTCATATAAGAAACAAAAATTCACTTCGGACTTGAAAAGTGACACATTGAATAGTCTGACAACCTAGAATTAGAACTGGAGATGCTACATGAGAGCAAGTATATAATGACATCTACTCTCCCTCTCATAACAGCATAATAATTAGCTTACTCTCAGGTTTACACCTTCTAATCCCAAACACATACTATTCCTGTAATATAACACATCATGTTTCTGTAAGAAATACCACTATCTTCTAGGTGTCTGCCCAAAAGCAATCACCACCACCTCTCAAAGGCTATGCACAGTCATAACCAAAGCCTGCAACAGATTTAAGAATTTAAAGGAATGTAAATAATTTGAGGTCAAATCACCACAAAAAATACTGCATTGATTGGAATACAATTTTCAAACTTGATTCATTAAAATCTTCCAGCTTGTAATTTACCTGAGTCTGCTGCAGAAAGTGCCATAGAAACACAAAGGCCATGTTGCAGAATTTAAGTCCAGTTTAACGATGAAAACATTGTGAGGAACCTTGAACTTGAACATAATCCCAAAAAATGAGAAACAAAATTGAAAGTACCCACCTACAAAATACTTATTTTCCCCTTTCCTTGTAAGCATTGTTTGAATTAAAGTCCCTTAAACACAAAAAGTTACCTTCCTCCATATAACTTTCATAGAGCTTAGAGTTGAGATGCTGGAACAAAATCAGTATTGATCAAAATCCGCCATCAAAACTAACATGCAGCGCAGCATCTTTGGAAAAAGAAAACACCAAACAAACTGAAAAAAAAATCCTGTCTTTGTGGTCCTATTTTATTCCACTGTTAATCAGCAATAGCAGGATAACTTGCTTTCAAGAGTTCACTGTACCATCTTTGTATCTGGTATGTAATCAGGCCATTATAAAGCTAAAGCAGCTTCTTTATAGACTGGCTTAAACTTAATGATCTCCAGTATTACTCAGAGGGCTCTTGAATTTTTTTTTTTTTTTTTAACTCATCAGCAGTGAATACACTTAGATGATTCTACTGCCACTGGCAAAGAATCATCATGGGGAAACTACCACAAATGTTTTCTATTTTGAGATTCAACTCAGGAGCTCCAGTAACATTTGTCAGGTCATAGCATAAATTCTTAAAATGAAGACGTCAAACAGAGATGAATGAAAATGACCAACAGCTCAAGAACATGTTAAAGACAACCAGTTACATCAGAACTCTAAATCACAGCAGGTGATGGTTGTTCAGATTTTTTTTTTCTCTTTTTCTTAAGCACATGGACAAAAGCTCACTATAACTCATTAACAAAGACCATTAAATCATGCAATTACAGAACACAACAGACAGAATTTCCAATATCAATCATGACTACAAAGTACTGTAATATCCTTTGGAGATCAGGCCACAATCACATGGCACACTTATTTGCTTGCATCAGCAACCTGACTTCCTCTTTTTCCATACAAGGCACATACACTACCCTCTCAATCCCTTCCACATCTATTCCCTGCACCCATACCTCTGTTGGAAAAATACCGTCATAATCTTTTACTGAGGAAAAAAAAAATAATAGTGGCAACTATGCTTTATTCCACTTTAAAAGTTGTTGCAGCTCACAATAGAAGGATTATTATTTCTAGATAAACCTCTATTCATTTTCAATCTCTTTTCCACCTGTCATTTCCTGTTTTATTTCCCCAATCTCCTATTACCAAGGAGAGGATATCCGCTTTGAATTAATGCATCCACAAAGGCAAGCTACATGTTTTAATTCGTTTTCTGAACACCTAAATTTCACTAATATCCACAGCAGAGATGTGTGGATGTTCCTTATATCAAATGATCATTACCCTCTCAGTTTACAGCCATCTTGGCAGTAGTATACTACAACATAGTTAGCACACACTGTTCAGTATGAGACTGAGCCTTTTTACGTAGCATTAACCTGACAAACTGACTGGAATGAAAGCAGAGATGATGTGTCCTGGGTTACTGAAGGCAACACATGATCTGGCAACACTGTACAACTTCATGTTTGTGGGG
Organism: Alca torda; assembly: GCA_008658365.1. Taxonomy (NCBI): domain Eukaryota; kingdom Metazoa; phylum Chordata; class Aves; order Charadriiformes; family Alcidae; genus Alca; species Alca torda. The sequence goes on along the minus strand of CM018101.1, from coordinate 52,420,632 downwards.
CTTTTCTCCAATTTTTTTTTTTCCTCATCTGTCATATGAAATCTCTATTTTTATTTAATTACAATTTACTTACTGGTTCCAAACTGAGGGTCTGTAAGGGTAGTCCACCTAGATTTCTCTCTTTATGAACATACTTGAGCAACAAAAGAAAGCTTGATGAAGCGGACAGTAGAAATGCCTGTAAGCTTGTGACTGCTGGCAAAAAGAGCCAGTCCCCAATTTTGCATTTATCCTTATATCACATGTATGACTGAAATCTTGTTTGTGCTGAAGACTCTGTGTAAATTGACTTATGCTTGTACATCTCAGGTCCGGAAGTGTCTGAGTGGGAACCCCAGTGTTCTGAAATGCTGTTCAACAGTATCTTTCCTGGTTAACTATTTACTAACCTATTTCCCTTAACACGAGTTACAATTAAGAACCTCATAACTTCTGGAAGTGTTGCTAGGGCACACTTGGAATTGGTGAGAGAATTCTTAATCACTCAACTTCAGATATTAAGGTACATTCATTAAGGTACGTATTCTTCCTGCACTTAAAAGGAAAGCGGGGGAGGGGAAGGAAAGGAGGGGAGAGAGTGTGCATGAATTGCACCCACCACATACATTAAGTTTCTGCTCGAAACTCCATTCTGCAGGAGCCTGTCTCTTCGCTGTTTATAAATGAAGCCTAGAGAGAGATGATACCACTAGCTTTGGGGGTTATCCCCCTCCAACCTGTCTTCTGCAAAAAGAAATCCCAAAAAGAACAGATACAGACACTTCCTTGAGTTAAATAAGAAGGAAAAAAAATAAAATGTGCCTCTGAACACAGAGAGCATTCACACATTAAACTTATATTTGGAGACGTTGTTGACTTAGGAATTAAGAGTATATCGAAATAGAATTAAATATATCAGTTGCTAATTATCTTTTTGACAGAAATGAATGATGGCTTACAATACGCCTATAATCTCTGCTTCTTGCTTGCAGAAAAACATTCACATGACAGGCTTCCACTCTTATCAGAAAAAAAACTCTAAAAGGCAGCTGATGAATAAGTGATCCCTTCTCTTACAAAGGAACAAGAAAGTAGCAGAAAGATGATATTGTACAATGAAAACTAGCTTCCATTACTCCACCAGTCAAGTCAACTTGTACTGTAGAAGAATTCAGAGCAAACCCGCAAACTCAACTGTACTACTGCTGGGAGTCAAAATTAATTTTCAAAAATCAGGTTTGTTTACTTAGATTACAGCACTTTCATTGGTTATTCCATTTTGCAATATTGTATCAAACACAAGACATTCAAACTGTACTAGCTGCAGAAAGTCTAGTGACTCCTATTGTTTGAACGAACTATTCAGTAATGGAACAAACACAGCTTGCTACTATAAACATCGATAAAATTGTACTTTAAACTTATGCTGTAGTCTGAATGTCAAAGTGAAAAGTCCAGAAGAAAAAGTCAGAAATCAAGCTGAACAATCTATTTCCTTCTTTTCCCAAGCTAGGTGCAACCATACTGAATAGAATGGAATAGGGGAGGGGGGGGAGGGGGTGGGAAAGGTGTCAGTTTTGTCCCATCAACAGTCAACAAGTTATTCTGTAATTGCCAAAATTGACATGTGTGTATCAAATAATTAACTGTTTAAATTTCTGTTCTGTTACTGGTATTCCCGTATGACTTAACATTGAACTGTTCTTTTTTCTTGAATAGGGAGTTTCATTACCACAAAATCTTGGCAACAGAATTCTTTTCTATACTGTTTCCCAGTTTCAATAAAGGCCATTTTATCTTCAAAATGCCTTTGTCTTCACTAGTGTGTTCACAGTTTAAACTTTGACTATATTAAAGTGTTCAGTTGTACATCAGGAAAGAGATGCGTCTTTGCTTTTTTTTTTTTTTAACCACAAAATAAAATAGCAGTTAGCGCAGCAGTGAGAAGGGGTTTTTGTAGCCCAAGGGAAAACAAAGTGCTATGTACACTGATGTATGCTATGCCCCAGAAATTTTAACCCCAAAGAAATAACAACATGTTTCTCTACTAAACACAGCAGACGAAGATCATGTCAGCTGTAATACACAGAATGCTTGCTGAATGCTTTCTACTTTGCAAGTCCCCTAAGTTCTAACACTTCCCTTTTTCTATCCTGTGCATTGCTCAGTTTCTCAAGTCAGACAGCCTGCCCTGAAACCAAGAATATAACAACATGCCTGTGAATTTATACATTTGTTTTAAACTGGTACATCAAGAGGAAAATATTTTTAGTAAGACTACATTCTTGCAGTTACCATAAAGTGAACTGCTGAACAAAAGAAATAATGAAAGTCGAGCCACATATTCTTATTTCCCAGACAGGACAGCATCCAATTAAAAGTTAACAATTGCATGATTGAGTATCTCTTTCAACAGCGGTTAGGAGGGCTGTATCAAGCCTATGCTAACCTCTACCACACCCTCCTCACCACTGTTCCACAAGGTTGAACTACCTGCACGTTACATTTTGGTTTGTGTTTTGTTTTGTTTGTTTGTTTTTTAACTTATTTCCCCTATTAGACTGGCTCCTTTATGTGGTTCATAATACCAAGAGCTTGTACAAGTGTTGACTATTACACCATACGATATTGGAGGCAAAGAGCAACCATGTTTAGCAACAAGAATATAACTCAGCTCATTATCATGACTTATGAGGTAGTGAGATAACCCAATTATTTCTCACGGTGCTTTTTAAAATATGAAGGGAAATCTGTATCATCAAGTCATGCAGAAGCATGTTGCCTACATTTTAAAATCTAGTGACAAACAAATAGAAGTGCACAGATTGAAAGTGTTTCTACAAGCCAGACTATAAATGATGGATTGACTGATAGCCATTTGAACAACTAGATTACTAATAGTGGTTACTCACATATAAAGAAGAACTGTTGGCAAAGTATAGGATTGCTTTCCTGGTTACAAAGTAAGAGTTAAAATAACTCATTTGTGCCTTTTAGTATTCTTTATGAAAAAGGAAGTGGTATATAAAAAATTTATACAAAAAGCTAGAGTACACGTATCTCAAACAAAGATGTAATCAGTCATTAGTTCTTATTTACATAGATATATGAAAAACAAGAAGGAATGACACCAGTAAGAAATTGAAATTAGACCTGACGTTTTTCCAACCTCAATCACATAAGGAAGTTACTAGATTGCTCAGCTTTTGTTTTTTTTATTCACACCTGCTGAGCCCTGGTATCTGCCAAATTTGTGGCAGACAAAAAAAATATTATTCTTAAAGCTCCATATAAGAGTTACAGAAGCTGCTGCTCTACTTTTCAGCTGAAATGCTATTATAACAAATAGTTCTCAATTTTTTGTTCTCCAAATTTACCAGGCAAGACTTCAATATTCCTTAGAAAAAAGCCATAGAAATATTTGAGAAAAATAAAACCTTGTATCCAGCTGTCCAGCTGCAATTCCATATGCTTCTTTGAAAAGTTAAAAGTAACTGCTCTACAAGTAGCAGAGCTAACAAAGCCTGTTTAGGGATCATGTATTTTATTCACCAGCCTGTCAATATATCCTCAACAATCTGCCCACATTTTTGCTGGCAGCCCTGGAAGACCAGCAAAAGCAGCCCAGACTTGCATGCGGCTGGCCAGGCAGCAGAGACCATGCTGGGAGGTCTGCTGTCCAAGTCAAAATATAAACAGCAGCAGTATACTCCATGCTTGTCTCAGACGGCACTTATCTGTGTGTCCCTTCCATTCAGCCAGTGATGTTGATGAGCCTGTAAGTACTAGAGCGTTTCAGAGCTGTAGCTCATCCCCAGCTGCTCAGAAGGGTTTTGGTCACCAGAACAAAATGGTTTTATCGGAAACATGAACTAACAGACAAACCATCACTATTTTGTTTCCCCAAGTAGTCAGGCAGGAAATGGCAATTTAGGTACATATATCACTCTCTGAAGGAAACTGGTCAGAAACTACACTAACATCTGTATGTGAAACTATGTTCTTCAGGTTTTATAAACCAAAAGGATCCTCAGCTGTAGCACCGTAAATTCTGTTGCCTTACGGTTTTCAGAGAAAGTACTAGAATACAAGTAATACAAGTGACCCAGCAATTAGACTGTGGTTAAAAAACATGCTGAGTACAAACAACACAGAAAAAACACAACTTCCTTGCCTAAAGCTCAGTAGTTGTGCAAAGCTGATAAAAGTAAAAGGAAACAACACTTTGTCATTTTTATTTAAAATAAACTGCTTATTATTCTGCCATTTTTATGCAGCTGCTTCTCAGAGCTCTTCTTTAACGTTACTTTCACACTTTGCATTTAAAAAAAAATCTTTCATTCAACATTTGAAAATCAAAGATAATTGATGCATAAAACTTACTTTAATATTTTCTTTTTAAATTATTGAAATCTATTTACAAATTCAAAATGCCTTTTCTTCACTAAACAGTGCAGGACTATAACAACAGAAAAAAATAAGTATAATTAAAATGGTCTAAAATTCAAAATGCTGTACTATAAAGCAAGGTCTTAATCTAGAAGCATGCTAATATTTAGATACAATATTGTATTAGTATCTGAAATACAGATTCGCAGACAAGCAAAGTAAGTCAAATACCTTTAGCCTCCAATTATCCCCAACTTCTGTTTTGATCCTGTTCAGCCAATTTTCATCAAAGTAAGCTGGATCTCTGAAACAGAAAAAATGTACTCATTAAAAATGTTACAGAAACTGTGAGGATGCCTTAGTGATTAAGCCCCTACCTCAGGCTGAGGTTATTTAAATGACTACCTATGTATCTGACACATGGTCTGCATATAGTAGTTCAGAATCCTGTTACTACTCACTTTTCTAAGGTCTAACACTGTTGACAGCACAGCTTCATTTCTGTGCCATGAGTAACTAATACTTTTGAGGAAGCTGCTGTACTTGGAACGCATTTTGACAGCTTTCCCTCTGTACGTTCTTCTTCCAATTTATCAGCTGGCACTGGAACGGTATTTGCTTGCATTACTTGAAAGTGTTACAAAAATTACTACTTTTCCACATATAGATCCCTACTGCTACATGCTGCTTACAACTACTCATCTTCTAAACAGGAAGCTCAAGACTCGACAATACATATGTTGTCTTTACACAGTGAGAAAAGTTAAAAAGTATCACTGAAGTTAAGTATTTACTACTGGGAACACACTTTACTATTATTTCATCTACTAAACACTATCAGTTTTTGCAAATCTCTTTTCATGGTAACCCTAAGCAAATCTTTTTATGAACATCTTTGCTTAAAAGTTTTTCTACCTTCTGCACTTTTGATGAGGCAATCAAGATAAAGAACAGAAGAACACTTAGTGCTTGTAAAGTATACTTTTATTTCTATAAACTTCTTCCCTCTCTTCCTTTTTCTCACAAGCACGTTCTGTAAGTTGCTTCAGGACAACTCCCAAGACTCTCTTGCCCCCAGGTTCCAAGATCATCTAAAAGGCTAACGTTTCCTACTGTTCACTTAAGTAAAGTTTTCCTTATATCATACAGAATTTTGAAAATGCTATGGTCAGAACTAAGGAGATCGAATGCACTACAAATAACTGGTTTAAAAGGAGTAGGTCAACACAATATAAGGAAAGGCTCATATTTCATCCAACATATAAAGCTAATATAGTCAGTGGGGAAAAAATGACCTTTTTTTTTTTTTTGTAAGCATAAGGCTCTTAAGAGTCAGTGTGGCTGGCCAGATTAGAGTTTCACATGAAGTATTCTAATTTCTGGACTTTTGACACTGAGTACTATTAGATTTACTGCTATATCCTCTAGGGATAGAAGGGTTCTGGACTGAGCTCTTTTTAAGGCCAAGATGCCATGAGATCTTTTGGCAAAAGCTCAAGAAAACTACAAATGTGTCTGGAGATTCAAATGACATTTATATCATTTGCTGTATATATATTATATATTGCTGTAAATCAGCAATTACTTCACTACTTATATTAGGGCACAGACTTCGTAGCCACATTTTGTACCCGATGCACAGTATCTCCTGTACTCCATCTTCCCCATAATGTCTTCTTCACAATGCATCAAGATTTGCAAGCAACCCATGATACAATACACAGCAATGGAGAGAGATCACGAATTGCAATGTTTCTGTACTGACACATTCCAATTGCTATTTTTACACAATCTGTTACAGACTCTGGTGAAGATTACGGCATATTTCTCTTCCTCTGACATGGCATCCGCAAACATATAGCTGGAAGAACAGCTTTAATTACTAGTTATGTTGATGACTCCAAATTACTCCCATTCAATAACAGTGCACAGATGACAGAATCTTAAAACTGTGAAACAGAAAAAGCAATGTCTTATCCAGAGTTTCATCTGGTTTTGAAATAGATGTTTTCAAATAGCTTTCAAATGGCCTCTCTGCCCTCAGAAGACAGGTAAACCTAAGAATGAAATTGATTTGAGTACATACAGGATCTACTAGAGATGAAGAAGGGTCACATTCAGCTTTTACAAATGGCCCTCCTTGCAAAAAGTTTTAAATCGCCTAACTTCCACTTAATCACAACAAACAAGGTGTGGCATTCAAAAAATACCCTGGTATCTTTCAGATGGGTCTTCTGGGAATTGCCAACAGACAAGTGAGCCTTGCTTACAACAGACACACAACTACAAAGTGTTTATGCAGCTGAGTGAGAAAGCAGGTAAGCCTTATTACCTGTGCTTCACCAGCACAAAAGACCAACGGGACTTTCTTAAGGACTGTATCTTATAATTTTGAGGACTGCACTTGCTCACTAACATCTCCAGCTGTTTCAAGGCTGCAATGCCATGAATATACGAATTCTTGACTTACCATCTTCATTGCAAATAATGACTCCAAGAAGCAACATGGGTAAGTATAGACAACGGCCCACAAGCAGAATTATATTGGGACTTACTGGATGCCTAATATTGCATACCGATTTTCAACAATAAGGCCATCTGCTGAGGAAGAGTAATAAGATCCCAAGGTCAGCTCCAACTCATTCCACTCTGGAAGCTGTACTTCTACTGCAACTAAGCAGCTTATCTCAGCTACTACTGCAATAAAAGTAACACATGGACCAGCAACTGGTCTTCACTGTCTTGATGGAAGTCTTGGGCTACCTACATCTTTATATATGTCATCAAACATATATAAGGAAGGTCCCTGAAAATTAAATCTAAACTCAAGTGTGGTAGTCCTCTCCCACAAATCCCATTTGTTTTTTCTTTTGAAGTATACAAAACTCATGGAAGCACTCTGGGGTCCAGCAGCTGATAAGGAATGCACTCTAAATCATCCACACATAACAGTGCTCGGAATAGTACCAGCAATTCTGTTTAGAGCACCTCCACACAGATTACACAATAATTAGCAGCATATTGCAAAAACACTTTGCCAGCAATACAACAATCAGAAAAGCAATAGCCTGGGTATCAACACTAAACAAATCTATGATCTGTGATCATCCTTTCCTCATCCATAAATCACCTCAGAATCATTCCTAGTTTGCCATTATAATTTTATTTCTGTCCTCAAAAGTATGACTGAGGTTCAGAATTAATACCAACAGCAATACTTTTTCTATATGAGAAACTAATGAAAACAAAATCTGAAACAAAAAAAAATTCCATCAGAATTTCTACAAATACTTTTTAAAAGGAGCTTCCAGACACCAGGTCATGGACAGCCCTTGCTGCAAACAAGGCTCCCTCTGCTGAATTGCTGTGGTTTGGGCCAGACTGGACACTGAGATGAATGACAGATGTCCTCAAACCAGGACACGAATCTTTAGAAATCATGATTCAATCATATTCAGAGTTCTTTAACTCCCTTAGTCCATGTCATTAAGAAAGATGCTGTCATTTCTTACAGTGTTTGAGAAAGTATCACCTAAGCAAATATGAAAATGTGTGGTTGAGAACTGAGTGGCTGTGATTACAAAACCTACCAGCTCATCTTGAAGAGTTACTGCACTAAACAAGGACAGCAGAAAACTGCCTGGAGCATCATTACCATGAGACGATTTGTTTGAAGTAGGCATTTTGAATTCAGTAAGTTCCTGAGCCTAGATCCAAACTTGGACAATCTCTTCCAGTGTACAACTTTCAGATTCATAAAGTTATTTGTTTATCAGTTGATTGCTGCCTAGTATCTGAATACTAATGCAGATAACTGTGACTATTCTTCAGGGTACAAGATACTGATACTGTTGTTAATGCTGTATCACTTCATGTGATGTTGTTTTCAGGAGTGCTCATTTATACCATCTCCATCTTATTTTGTATGCAAATTTTCCTTTATTTAAGCAATCATCTCTCCACATCATAGATGCCAAGAGACAGAAATATTCTTCTGAAGAAAACCAACCCACAGAGCATGTAGTATAACTCATGACTATTACTCATTTTAACAGTGGTACAGTAAGCTGCATAAAGAAATGTCTGTTTACAAAAACTTCCCTCCCCCAGTGACATACAAAAGGATGGCTTTTGTGTTCTGCATGTGTCAAAACATACACAGCATACTGCAATGTATAATGAATAATTCATTAAGTAGGGCACAATGCACAGATGACAAATTAAAATATATACCATTTCTTACATTTACCAAGGTCAGTATGACAGACAAAGAAAGAATTAAAACAAGAGGGTCACCTGGTACTAAACAGTCTCCAGAGTGGGATGAAAGGAAAATTCAAAACTGTAGTATAAAACAGGGAATCATGCTGTTCTAGGGATACGAATGGACAGTGAAACCATGAGTAACATTAGGGAAGGCTACACAAAAACATGAAGAAAAAGAGGATGCATTTCAAAAATAAGCTATGGCACTTCTATCTGCTCTAAACAGCGTAACTTACATGATTTTAGGCAGACAGTATACTCATAGATAGTTCAAGTGTTTTCTTTTGCTTCCAATCTTTACTCTTGGAGTACAGCACTTGTAAAATAATAATCAACACTGATTTTGTATAGGCATCTTATTTTACTGTATTTCATACCAATTCTAGTCAGAGAGACCAGGAACCTTCACATCTGAACACAAATGAACAAAAAAAGGTAAGCTAAAACACAGGCTGAATTTCTTCCCCTGAGATAATATAGTTGGCATTGGAGAATTCCATTCAATGGTACTTTAATCTGAAATTCAAAGATAAAGGTTTCATGAGAAAAAGAAAGAAAGGGATTTACCAGCACCTGTTTATTAACGACTAAATATAGAAGCAAAATGTTCATGCTTGGTTACGTAGTACACGTTTCTGCCATTTTATATTACACACTACATCAGTGAAAAGCTTCTGAAGGTGTCAGTAATTCCCTCTGTACCCTTTCCTTCTCACAGCCTCTTCCAGCAGCTTTATTACAGAAAATTCTGCTACATGAGTTGTTACTTCTGATGAATGGCCCTTACTTACAAATGGGCTGCTACCTTGAGTGCAAAAAATATAAAGAACAATGCACAAAAAATTGAGAGCAACGGGAGGAGCTGCTGGCCCCTTTTGAACACTTGACACAAGGCACAGCTGGTTTTTATCAGCTGATGAATATTCTTCCTTTTTTTCTTTTACTAACAACAAATCCTACAGTTGTGTTGTGCAAATTTTCTGTATATCTAAACCAACTAATTACCTGAACTAGGGATCTCTTTGAAACTGTTCCTCACTATAAACTACCGTCTCAATTTCTTCTTGTTCCCACTATCTCCTCCCCTCCTCCAATGGACTCTTCCTATGAAGGTGGAGGTTAAAAAAAATAGAAAGAATACAGACTTCAGACTTTTAAACTTGTAAGTTTTCAAGAAGCAATGCTATCCTTACTCTCCTATAAATATATATCCAGATCACTGGATCACCCCAACATCTTTCAATTTTCATCAGTGCTGTACCTCACAATTTGAGTCCTTCACTGCCTGCATTTTCTTCATTCATAGTAAACTCTCTTTTTTCTTTTTTAAATTCTCACTGGATATATTAACCTGCTCTTTCAGCTTTTTTTAAACATTAGCTAATTTACTACAGTAGAAGTCCTAATGCACCCAAAAGTTGTCAGAATTCTCCCCTTGCACCTTTATGTAATTAACCTGTTAAGCACTATTAACCTCAAAGAACACACATTGATGAAGAACCCTAAACAGGAGGCAGCTACACTGAAAGACACTCAAATTTCAAGGAACACGCATTACAGAAATAGTAGATTACCCTTCTCAATGGAATAAGAGGTTCAAAGGGTTATGAGTAGCAGCACAAAGTCCAGCTGGAGGCCAGTCCAGCAGCAGCATACCCAAGGGGTCAACACCATTAAATGCCTTTGATAGTGACCTAGGTAATGAAACAGAGTGCACCTTTTCAGATAATACAAAACTGGAAGGAGTGTTGCCATTTGGAAGGACCTTGACAGGCCGGAGAAATGGGTTGATAGGAACCTTATGCATTTCAGCAGAATTAAGTGCAAACCTCTCATGCACCAGTATATTCTGGGGGCCAACTGGTTGGAAAGCAGCTTTGCAGAGAAGAAGCTTGGTAGAAACCAAGCTGAACATATTCCAGCAATGTGTCCTTGCCAGCAAAGGCGGCCAGCCACATCCTGGGCTGCACTGGGAAGAGCACTGCCAACAGGCAAAGGGAGGTACTACTCAGCTCTGGTGATAGCACTCTGAAGTGCTGTGCCCTAGGCTTCCCAGTATGAGATACCTGCACATACAAGGAAGTTCAGCAAAGGGCAATTAAGATGATTAACAGATTGGAGCATCTGTCATACAAGGTGAGACTGAGCAAGCTGTGTCTGTTTAACGTCAATAAGAGAAGGCTCAGTGGGATCTTATCAATCCTGTGTATAAATACCTGGTGGCTCCTTCTTTATACCCTCACATAATCTTCTCACTGATGTCCAGTGAACAGACAAGAGGCAATGGGCACAAATTGAAAGACAAGTAATTCCATCTGAAGACAAAGAAAAAAATGCCCCCTACTTTTTTTTTTAAGTTTTTGTTTGTTTTGTTTTTTAAAACTGCGAGAGCAATTGAATACACTCAAAATCTGATTGGACTCAATCCTAGGGCAACTTGCTCTAGAAGACTCTGTTTTGAGCAAGTGAGTTAGATTAAACATTCCAGAGGTGCCTCCAACCTCAACTATTCTACAATTCTTTGATGTAAACCAGAATGACTCTAACAGAAAGCTGTTCATTTCTATTCCGTACCTGCTCAGTCTTCATTTTCAACAAGTTTAACAGAAAACATTTTATTCTGCATTTATGCTCAAGACTCAAGGTGTTAAAAGGAATAAAGCAAATCTTTTTTTTAAAAAAAAAGGTCCGTAGGAATTAGCATGCTCTGTTAGGGCTGCTGAGTTTGGTAAGTGCTGCTTAAGCTCCTAATGAACAAAAAAAATCCCTTGCACTTCCATAACAAAAGGTAATTCTGCATATAGCTACATTTCAGATGTGTATCTGTAGTCCCCAGAAACATACTAGATTACACTGAGATGGTGAACTAACACATTGTATGTTATTTAATCTTAAAGGTCAAAATAACAAAAACATCTAATGTAACAGCTATTATTCCTTCACTTTCAAGAACATAGTAACCTTGCAAACAACTAAAGGGACAGTTCCAATTTATCACAGAAGTTTTAATGCATAAAATGACAGTATATATAACATTACTGATATACTGACTGTAGTTTCAAACAATGGTCAGGGCCAATACCTTACCTTGCACTGGTTCCAACTTTTTTAAAAAGTTTAAATTTGTAAGCTTAGGTTTAATCCAATTTACAATCCAATAAGCTCATACTTGAATAATTACCTCCATAAAACAAGACTTTTGGGTTGGGGTTTTTTTGCATTTAAGATAGTTATCTGAAAACTATAGAGAAAAAACTGTATTATTCATGTTCCAGATTAAAGTACTGTCTAAGCATAGGAAAAGCTACATCCGTATGGAATACCAACCAAGTTTGAACTAAAACATGCTTGAACACAGAAAAATGTATTGATAATAAATTCGTGTGTATTTAATTCATTAGATAAAAAACTTCTTACATTTTTTGAAGAACCTGGGCCATGACAACCCCACTTGTTAAATCTTCCACGGTTTGGCATGGTGCCTCAACATTAAATGTCTGGATCTGTGGGAGCAAGGAAAAGGTTACATTATTTTACTTCAAGGTCAACAGATGTGCAGAAGTAAAAGAAATGCTACCAAATAACAAATAGAACAGAGTAAACCCTACAAATTTAGAGTACATAGTAGGAATTAAGAAGCTTTAGATTCAAGAGCAATCAAGGAAACGAACTACTGACAGGGCTCATCACCTTTGTTTTGTAAACATGTAAACTTTGCTACAAGTAACAGCGGTATATTCTCCAAAAGGCAAATTTTCCACAGCATTTTCTAATTTGGAAAGTCACAGGGCCTTCTGTTCTACCATTCAAATACTTCTGGAGTGCTTCCTTAGAATGCAAGAGCTCTCAATGCCAGGTTTAAGAAATCGGGAAAAGAGGACAAGAGACTGATATGGCTGAGTCAGGGCAAGAAAGAGATGCACAGGCAGTGGAAGCAAGGACAGGTAAGAGTATAGGGACGCTGCCCAGTTGTGTAGGGATGGGGACAGGAACGCCAAGGCACAGCTGGAGCTGAAATTGGCAAGGGACGCAAAGAATAATAATAAGGGCTTCTACAGGTGTGTCAGTCAGAAAAGGAAGGTCAAAGAAAACGTACACCCCACCCCCCCGCCCTCCCCTCATAAGCAAGGCTGGCAAGCTGGTAACAACAGACAAGGAGAAAGCTGAGGTACTCAATGACTTTTTTGCCTCAGTCTTCACTGGCAACCTCTCTCCCCGCACCTCTAGAGTGGACGGACCACAGGGCAGGGAGTGGGGGCAGAGTCTCCTGCAGAGAAGGATTTGGGGGTACTGGTGGAGGAAAACCTGGACATGAGCTGACAGTGTGAGCTTGCAGCCCAGAAGGCCAACAGTATCCTGGGCTGCATCAAAAGAAGTGTGGCTGGCAGGTTGAGGGAGGCGATTCTACGCCTCTGCTCTGCTTTGGTGAGACCCCACCAGGAGTACTGCATCCAGCTCTGGAGTCCTCAGCATAGGAAAGTCATGGACCTGTTTGAGCGAGTCCAGAGCGGCACCACAAAGATGATCACAGGGCTGGAGCACCTCCCCTCTCCTCTCCTGAGGACAGGCTGAGGGAGTTGGGGTTGTTCAGCCTGGAGAAGAGAAGGTTCCGGGAGGACTTTCTTGTGGCCTTTCAATACTTGAAAGATGGAGACAGACTTTTTATCAGGGCCTGTAGCAGTAGGACATGGGCTGATGGCTTTAAACTAAAAGAGGGAAGGTTTAGGCTAGATATTAGAAGAAATTTTTTACACTGAGGCTGGTGAAACACTGGAACAGGTTGCCCAGAGAAGTGCTAGATGTCCCATCACTGGAAACATCCAAGGTCAGGATGGACAGAGCCCTGAGCAATCTGATCTAGCTGAAGATATCCCTGCTCATTGTAGGGGGCTTGGACTAGATGACGTTTAAAGGTTCCCTCCAATGAAAACTACTCTGTGATTCTATGATTCTGTATTCAAATACACTCTCTCAATTAACATAGGTAAGAAACTCAGCTTTTAGAAGTTTAGAAGAATCACACAAAACTATCATGGGCTCCCCAATGAAGATTAGACATAGAGGGACATACATACCCCAAATTTAACTTTTCCCTACTATCAGATGGAAGACAAGAGCACAATGCTGCTAAACCCTAAAGAGTCTACGCACTACTAGTGTTCTGAATTATTTCAGGGTGTTTTATTAAGACAGTGACAGGCAGTGAGGTCTGTATAATGACAAGACTCTGGTCTTCAGACGGAAGCTAAGATTCAAAAATGGTGCTATTCTGAAGGGGAATGGCAAGTACCATAGGACTGAGCTGTCTGATGACCGAATTACTTATGACTAAAGATGATTTAGTCTTGCAAAGATGATTAGTTTGCAACAAATTCACCTCCACAGACTGCACACTGAACACACTTACTGAGACCAACCTACGGTTAACTTTCTGAGGATGCTAGGTAATATTCTAGATTACGCAGGAGCAAGAATAATCTCTTAACAAAAAACCACTCATCAATACACATAATTTCCATATAGCTTCTATTCGTCAGCTCAATTTTCATGCATATAGCGTACAGGCTATCTGAAACCCTCCCCTTACCATACCAGCAAATGTACAAAGACACAAGGCAAAGCCTTTTCTGCCTCCCTCCCTTGGTGTGGAAAAGAGCCTTTCTGTTTGAGCACAATCTTTTCAACTGGTCTAAGTTATTTGATCATTTTCTTTAAATGAACATTATTTTTAAAGGATGCGGATGAGTTTTGTGAAAATACTTTTGATGATATATCATTTGAAGCCTCATGCTCCCTGCTATTATCCTCCTCTTAAGGGGAAGCCTGTGCTTATTTGTAGGAAGCACTACTCTTATGCACGAGCAATAAAAAAGCCTTCAAGACAGCTTGCAGCCTCAGGCTACATAAATATTAGATATATCAACCACTTTTTTCTGAACGTAATGTACAACCATTCATGCTTTAGTGGCATTTGAAACACTAATGCTCGTCCAAGCCATTTCCCAATAAATGCCCTCTAGATATATATCTTACAATAAAAGACAATTCGTGTCACAGTAGGAAATTTTGCAGGTCCTTTTTTGAGGAGAAGGGTCTCAAAAAATCAAGAGCACAATATCCAGATTCTCATATTACCTTTGCAATGTCACGTAAGCACTCTAGCAGCACTATTTAACATTAATTTGGAGAACAAGGACCTAGATGAATGTTCCTTTCTTTTACTCTAGGGAAAAAAAAAAAAAAAAAAAAACCAAACTGGCACTCCATTAGGAAAAAAAACAGCAATGGTGTCCATGAACAGCCAAAAAAAATGAGCTCTCAGAGCACGTTTGCTAAGCATGTTCAATAGTGACCGACGAAGAGTCATGAATGACGTCCACTTTCCAAGAGTACAAGAACAAATTACTGTGTAGCATATGAAACAGACAGAAGTGACTTCTACACTTCAGATTCAGTAGATTTTCCTATAGCTTGGACTGAGTAACCCAGAAAACACAGCTCGTCACTTCTTCTCTGGAGAATCAAAGAAGCCATCATAGATTGCTGAGACACTAGGTAAAAATCAGTGGCTGGGTGGGAAAAAAACCCCACACATGAAAAATACCACATAACAGGATAACATCAAATCGCTATTTCGCCAGAAAACTGAATTTACCTACACTCCCTGAATTGCGGCAATATTGTTGAAGGAATACAGAGACAATTCTGAGCCTGAATCTACAAACTCAGCAACACATTAAACAGGAAATAATACTTGCTAGCAGAAAAAGCTGCCATGATATCATGGATGCTTATGCTTGAAGAAGTTCAAGATGCTATATGGAAAAAATTCTCAACCATAGACAATGAAAATTTCTTCTTTATGATTTTGCATATTATAATTTAAATAATGAAAATTTAAATCACTTTGCTGCACAATAGCCAAATCAAAAAATCACTTAAGAACCACTACCATTAAAATGAAGTTAAATGGTCAATTAAGCAATACCAACATTAAGGACGTCCTCAAACAGACTGCAAAGTAATCAGAGTTTTTAAAGTTCATTCTGTGTCTTCATATATGAAACATCCCCCTGACTAAATAAAAGCACACGTAGGAGGTATCACTATATTGATAGAAGAAGAAAGGTTACTATTTCCACGACACAGACAAACAAGATGCATACTCTCTGCTGTTTTGCAACTGTGCTATTTTATCATCATGCTTCCTCAACACTTTTTTTTACAGCAGAAGTCAAAACTGTCATTAAGGCTCAGGTAACCAGTTTGAACTCTTTTTTCCCTACAGTCACACATGCGAGATTGCCATTGAGGACAATAATGCTTTTCATAGGTATAGAATCATAGAATGTGTTGGGTTGGAAGTTACCTTTAAAGGTCACCTAGTTCAATCCCATGTAGTTAGATGACAAAGAACAGAAAGAAATGCTTAAACTAATTATATGACTTGTTTCTTCACATACATTTAAATCTTGTAGAAAGCGTCTTTGCACAGGAAAAGAAACCTGTGATGATGATAACTGAAATGATATTTCAGTTAAGGTGTCAAACTTATGCTACAAAACATTTATTCAGCTCTTAAAACAAAGGAACTATATCCTTTTCATATCCTTCAGAGATATAAAAGTAACAAATTTTCTTACAAAAAAACTTACATAAAACAGTTTTACAAATTTATGTCAAAGTTAAACTCTTGTATCATTCTCAGATAGTTCTACAAAATGCTAAACCACACTAAGAAACAGTAGAGTTCATTTTCCAGAAGGGAGAAGAATGAGAAGAATATGGCATTGCAGAAGCAGAGTCCAGCTGTGGAGACAAAGAAGCAAATATTTGTGTGTGTGTGTGCCTATAAACAGCCATTCATTAACAGCTGTTAAAATACTGCCCTTCCTGAGCACTATGATGTGTTTCCTCCTGGAAGACTTCTCTCTCATCCTGCTGGAACCGCTCCCACGTCTTGAGTGTTTGCAATACTGCTCCCATCGTTAGTTCCCCAACGTTGTAAATTAAATCCCGTTCCCTGTTATGATTCTATTTTTCCAGTCCTTGTACCACTGTAAGGAGCCTTCAAATCATGCCTGAGGGACAGGATGCTATCCAGAGGGAACTGGACAGGCTCAAGAAGTGGGCCCATGTGAACTTCCATGATGTTCAACAAGGCCAAGTGCAAGGTCCTACACCTGGATCAAGGCAACCCTCGGTATCAGTACAGCCTGGGGAATGAAGGGATTGAGAGCAGCCCTGCAGAGGACTTGGGGGTACTGGTGGAGGAAAACCTGGACATGAGCTGACAGTGTGAGCTTGCAGCCCAGAAGGCCAACCGTATCCTGGGCTGCGTCGAAAGAAGTGTGGCTGGCAGGTTGAGGGAGGCGATTCTACGCCTCTGCTCTGCTCTGGTGAGACCCCACCAGGAGTACTGCATCCAGCTCTGGAGTCCTCAGCATAGGAAAGTCACGGACCTGTTGGAGTGGGTCCAGAGCGGGGCCACAAAGATGATCAGAGGGCTGGAGCACCTCTCCTCTCCTCTCCTGAGAACAGGCTGAGGGAGTTGGGGTTGTTCAGCCTGGAGAAGTGAAAGCTCCAGGGAGACCTTGTTGTGGCCTTTCAGTACTTAAAGGGGACCTACAGGAAAGATGGAGACAGACTTTTTAGCAGGGCCTGTAGCAATAGGACATGGGCTGATGGCTTTAAACTAAAAGAGGGAAGATTCAGACTAGATATTAGAAGAAATTTTTTACGCTGAGGCTGGTGGAACACTGGAACAGGTTGCCCAGAGAAGTGCTAGATGTCCCATCACTGGAAACATCCAAGGTCAGGATGGACAGAGCTCTGAGCAATCTGATCTAGCTGAAGATACCCCTGCTCATTGTAGGGGGCTTGGACTAGATGACGTTTAAAGGTCCCTTCCAACCCAAACTATTCTATGATTCTACCAGACAAGAGTCTGGAGAAAAAAAAGGAAAAAAACACCAACCACTTGGCTCAATTACTAGCCCTAGCAGACTTTAACACCTTCCATCAACTTTCATGTAATGAGAGAAACAGGTTCTTTTACTTCATTTTATTAAATATTAATCCAGATGTCTGATTTATACGTCCATGAACACAAGGTGTCAATTTTTACACAAATTTGAAATAAGGAGTAGCAGATGACTGTTTCAATGCAAATGAGGCTTATCACTGGGGACCAAATAATTCCTGCAGGAAGTCAGAACCTTACAAAATCCAAGTTACAGTTTCGGATTACATATATGACTAGTGATGATTTGTTAGCTACTAGGGACAGGATGCAGAAATGTATTTCATGAAAAATATTCTTGATATGAAGATCAGAGAACGGGACAAACACTCAGTTCTCAAAGACAGTAGCTGAAGACCAGGATAAAAGTTGTGAGTGGGAACCTAGCATGCAATGAAGCTGGAGGAAAAATAAAAAAATTAGGAGAAAAACACAACCAAAACAAACAAAAAAATACACACAAAAAAATTTCCACCAACCCCTTTCACCCCCAAAGACAAAGAAGCCCTCCAGCACCTTTTCCTTCTCAACACTAAGATTTATTGAAAGACCTGATCTTTGCATAGTGATTATACATATAGTTTGGCTTTTAATGCTGGTGCAGTTGCAGAATAGACCTTTTATGTATTCTTTTTTAATAATACCTGAAATCTTTATTAGAGGTTCTCAGCAGACAAAATACTGTGTGACTGGTTACCTTATACGCCAACACAACAAAAGGTAACACCCAGTTGCAATTAGTTATTTATCAGAGCAAAATATTCCTCAACCTATAAATGATCCTTTAGAATTATTTACCCATTATTTCCCTACATTTTTGGAACTGACTGTGCAAGCTTACAACTGCCATGTAGAGCCTATAACAATACCGTATTGCCACAGAAGAAAGAGATCACACAGCTAAGACAGGGAGAAGTGACTAGGAGTAAGAACAAGAAAGGAACCAGCCTCACTGGATTGGATGCAAATCTACTCAAGCCATTAGCAAGAACATCTGAAAGGGCACACTGGCAGAGAAGATTAAGGAGGAATGGATACTTTTGTCTCCATGCATTCATCCAGTATTACCTACAAGATCTGCAGGAATCCCACTAAAACAAATTTCACTTGGCTTCAGTGCCTGGAGGAAACCAGACCATTAACTTTTTTCAGGACTGTGGGCTAATTGTGTGATACAGAAAGGTGTTCTTCCTCAGACGCCAAATTCTTGTATTGAGCCAGACCTGTCATACTGAGAATTGGATTCCTATCCTATAACCAGATCCTGTGCTTCTGGACAACTTTAAGGTTTCTTGACTCATTTTTCTCCTCCCAGTTGGTAGGACTGCAATTTTCTGGTTGGATAGTCATGCCATAACCTATTTTTTCATGCTTTCCAAGACAGCAGCAGACTGTATGAAACAAACAAAGGAGATCCACATCCTCCAACAAGCAACAGTTTTATTCCAGGATTTGCATTTCTGGTTGTTTTCACTGATTTTTAGGTTGTCAGACTTTCCTTATTAAAATCTCTAGAGTTACTTTGCAATCCAGTCACAGCGTTAGGCACTCAATTAGCCAAACAATGAACATTACTGGCCAGGGTGGGAATTCTTTCAAGGAGAAGGAGTTCAATGTTATTTTTTTCATTTGCTTCTCATTTTATATATACTGTGTTCAAGACCAAATACCTGAACAGGTCAAAGCCATGACAGATCTCAATCAAAATTTAAGTTTTCCAAAGATTAAATATTTCACACTGCAGAAAGTAGAAGAGCTACCGTGACTAAAGCTTACTAACTAAAGGACTGTGAGATGAGAGCGCCATGACAGCATAAACCAGCTATTACTGCACTATCTTGGCACTGCCACTAAATTGCTGCTAAATAAATTGTTCAAGTATGACACATTATTAAGATACAATGAACAGAGTCTCAAGTCTGAATGGTGTTCCGTTTAACCATTTCAGAAACATTCATGAGAATACAAGCCAATCTACCGACTCCTGGGGTGAAAATTAATATATTCCTGTTTTGAGCTGAAAGCCAGATGAGCCAGTTGATGAAAAAGAATACTACACATCATTTGTGATGAAGATAAAATTAAAATATATGTAATCTAACACAGCACCATAAACAAACAGTTCTTTCCAAGCTTTCATCTACTTAATCATGTTTTATTTAAAAGTACTATTTACCATTGATGCTGTCTCTTCTTTTCTCAAAATACAAGCTATTAGTAAGTGCAAAACTGCCAAACATTACCTCAATACACCCACATTTATAGGATACATACATTCACACTCCAAGCACCAGTGAACTTTAGAAACCCAAAAAAGTGCCTTTTAAAACTAGAAACATCTTCTTGTGGAAGAAAACACAAATGGCAGAGTTTACAGGAGGTGAACCACCAGCTTCCTCTGCTGATTAGAGTGCAAAAATTTCTACCTGTACTGCCCAGAGCTGACAAAATAACATAATGAAAGTGGTATCACATTAAACATAGGAAGTGTAGGACATCGTCTGTCTTCAGCACTCTGTGACTCACCGAACCCTAAGGGATAATGCAACCCATAAAAATGGATGCATGAGCTTTCACCAAAGGAGGATAATAGAACTGTTCTCTAAAAGTAGGTGTTAAATAGAAATCGCAGAACAGTGTTCAATGAACAAGAGAGTCAAATTCTTTTTGGAATCATAGAATAGCTTGGGTTGGAAAGGACCTTTAAAGGTCATCTAGTCCAATCCACCTGCAATGAGCAGGGATAACTTCAACTAGATCAGATGGCTCAGAGCCACATCTAACTTGACCTTGGATGTTTCCAAGGATGGGAAATCTACCACCTCTCTGGGCAATCTGTTCCAGTGTTTCACCAGCCTCAGTGTAAAAAATTTCTTCTAATATCTAGTCTGAATCTTCCCTCTTTTAGTTTAAAGCCATCAGCCCATGTCTTATTGCTACAGGCCCTGCTAAAAGTCTGTCTCCATCTTTCCTGTAGGTCCCCTTTAAGTATTGAAAGGCCACAACAAGGTCTCCCTGGAGCTTTCACTTCTCCAGGCTGAACAACCCCAACTCCCTCAGCCTGTCCTCAGGAGAGGAGAGGAGAGGTGCTCCAGCCCTCTGATCATCTTTGTGGCCCCGCTCTGGACCCACTCCAACAGGTCCATGACTTTCCTATGCTAAGGACTCCAGAGCTGGATGCAGTACTCCTGGTGGGGTCTCACCAGAGCAGAGCAGAGGCGTAGAATCGCCTCCCTCAACCTGCCAGCCACACTTCTTTCGATGCAGCCCAGGATACGGTTGGCCTTCTGGGCTGCAAGCTCACACTGTCAGCTCATGTCCAGGTTTTCTTCCACCAGTACCCCCAGGTCCTTCTCTGCAGGGCTGCTCTCAATCCCTTCATTCCCCAGGCTGTACTGATACCGAGGGTTGCCTTGATCCAGGTGTAGAACCTTGCATTTGGCCTTGTTGAACATCATGGAAGTTCACATGGGCCCACTTCTTGAGCCTGTCCAGTTCCCTCTGGATGGCATCCCCTCCCTCAGGTATGTCAACTGCAACACTCAGCTTGCTGTTGTCCGCAAAGTTGCTGAGGATGCACTCAATCCCGTTGTCTATGTCATTGATGAAGATATTTAACAGTACTGTTCCCAGTACAGACTCCTGAGGGACACCACTTGTCACCAGTCTCTGGACATTGAGCCGTTGACCACTACCCTCTGGATGTGACCATCCAACCAGTTCCTCCTTCACCGAACAGTCCACCCATCAAGTCCATACCTCTCCAGTTTAGAGAGAAGGATGTTGGTAGAGACTATGTCAAAGGCGCTACAGAAGTCCAGATAGATGAAATCCGTAGCTCTTCCCTTGTCCACTGATGTAGTCACTCCATCACAGAAGGCCACTAAATAGGTCAGGCAGGACTTGCCCCTGGTGAAGCCATGTGGGCTGTCTTGAATCATCTCCTTGTCCTCCATGTGCCTTTGCATAGCTTCTAGGAGGCTCTGTTCCATGACTTTTGTAGGCACAGAGGTGAGGCTGACAGGTTGGTAGTTCACAGGGTCCTCCTTTCTACCCTTTTTAAAAACAGCTGCAATGTTTCCCTTTTTCCCCTCACCAGAGCCCTCACCTGACTGTCATGACTTTTCAAATATCATGGAGAGTGGCTTGGCAACTACATCAGCAAATTTCCTCAGGACTCTGGGATGCATCTCGTCAGGTCTCATATATTTCTGCATGTTCAGATTCCTCAGATGGTCACAAACCTTGATCTTCTCTTACAGTGGGAGGGACTTTTCTCCCCCAGTCCCTGCCTTGTGGTCCATCCACTCTAGAGGTGTGGAGAGAGAGGTTGCCAGTGAAGACTGAGGCAAAAAAGTCATTGAATACCTCAGCTTTCTCCTTGTCTGTTGTTACCAGCTTGCCAGCCTTGCTTATGAGGGGAGGGCGGGGGGGTGGGGTGTACGTTTTCTTTGACCTTCCTTTTCTGGCTGACACACCTGTAGAAGCCCTTATTATTATTCTTTGCGTCCCTTGCCAATTTCAGCTCCAGCTGTGCCTTGGCGTTCCTGTCCCCATCCCTACACAACTGGGCAGCGTCCCTATACTCTTACCTGTCCTTGCTTCCACTGCCTGTGCATCTCTTTCTTGCCCTGACTAGCAGGTCTTGACTCAGCCATATCAGTCTCTTGTCCTCTTTTCCCGATTTCTTAAACCTGGTTATCTCATCAAAATGTGAAAAATTTAATTGAGACTGCCCTGCTCACTGACATCTGCTAGAAATTAAGCTGCAAGACCAGCTATTCTTTCTGATAAGTATTTAAGCAACTAACATTCTTATAGAATACAGTTTCTACCTATATCAGCATCAATTAACAACAAGACAAATTTATGTTCGGACCTTAGCCTATTAAACCTGCCTACTTCTACCAGTAATATTCTATAACATACAGGATGTACAGGTTTTATACGTATGTCTGTGTGTACACATATATATATATATGTACGCATATATACCCATATATAGCCATATGCTCTAGGATAACTACTAATAGGTAAAGTATTGGTTTGTATGTGTAAGTATTATATACAAACCTGCACACATTTGTTTGTGTATATATACATAAATATTTTTATGCACTTGTATACAAAGATATAGATACATGCACAGCATATATGCATCATACGTATAGGATATGTATGCAATATAAATTGCTGCTATTTTAGGAAATTTTTATAGAGAACAAGCTCATTTCTAGTTGCAGAAAAAAAAGAAGCTAACTCTAATAATATGCCTGGATGAGCTCTACTTATTCTTTGACTTTGAGATGGCTCTTTCAATTGCTTTTTAGTTTTCTATTGTAAAATTGTTGAGTCTTTACATCAGTTGATCCTAAAGGGAAAGACTAGCAATGAGGTGTGAGCCAGTCTGTTCCCTATCACAGGTAGCTGTTAGGAAGCTCCACTTCAGGTAAAATAAGAGGGAAGCTTTATTCTGTGATATGATTTGTGATTTATATCTTTCAGGTTGGTTAATATATGTTGACTTGCACATCCCTGAAATGTCTGCTAAATCTTGCATTTCCACTACTGATGGTATTTGGAAGTATTTGAAACTTTCCATCTTCCCATGTTGCATTTTGGATTATATAGTATGCTGCTTTAATCTTTGAAATTGACTTTCGACTGCAAGTTAGAAAAATCTAGTAGAGAATATCTATCAAACTGAAAGCAGTAACAAAATTTTTCTGTAACATTTCTTTTACCTACAGAAATTCAAATTCATTCAGGTATATAACACATACTTTTTGTCCCAAAGCCTTTAAGTATTCTGTCCCAGCCCTTCAGCACTGCATAAAAAGTATTGCTTATTAGATGCTTAATGTGATGCCTCCATTATTCTCGAGAGAAACAGAAGTTAAATAGTTGCCCAAACAACAGGTGAAAACTAAGTCCAGAAATTTGGATATTACATACTTCTGTGGTACAATCCACACATTTTCGTATAAACCATAGATTCATAGAATGGTTAGAGTTAGAAGGGACCTTAAAGATCATTTAGTTCTGACCCCCAGCCATGGGGGCATTCATTTTATCCTGAATTAAGATTGCTGGGCTACTAGAAACCTGGGCCCAAACTGATCCATACTAAGATAAAGGACAGGCAGCAAGGCATAGCTTCTGTTTGATGGCATAAGGCAAAACAAAGTCCATTAACTTATTGGCTAGTAGTTAGCCAGAAAAACTTTGCATATTAGTAGTCCAAATTTATAATATTACTGAAACAAAAAAAAAAGGTGAACATAGATGACAGCCTTTCCCTTGCAAAATACAGAAAAAGAAGAATAACTATTTAAAGCCCACAATTCCACCCTCTTGCAGCTATAATTTAGATGAAAAGTACTGTCTCCATTGACAGGTAGAATAAAGAACTCTCCCTCAAAGGCACAGAAGATGAATCCAAAAGCACTAAGTTCTACTGAAATATCTATACAAACTTTCTCATCAGTGTGGAAACAGTCTTTCACAGGATCACAAGAATATGAAAGACTTGGCAGCTAAAGGACAGGATTCAGAGAGAGCTGGCAGTAAGTTTTCATCAGCCTAGGAAATTTCAGGCTTAGCAGATTCCAGAACTGGTAACACAGATGTATAGCACATCACTAAATTTAGCACATCTTGCAGTTCAAGTCTTCTCCATTTCCAGGATTTCAGCAAACATTTTCTTGAACTTCATGGAGAATATGCAGGTATGCAGAACAAGATTTTTTCAGAGGCTGACCAAATTCCATGATTCCTTAAGAAAGGCAGGAGCCATCATGGAATAGGCTGACATCTTTTGGCATTGTCCATAAAATAAAATCAGGTAAACCATGTCAGAGTGATCAAGTCCTGCTGTTTGTTTGGTTTTTTTTTCTAACCACCAAAGGGGCAGTAGAATTGATAAAACCACCATAATCTCTGTTGCAGTTAAACACAAACTTGTTTCTACTTATTCCAATCCTGAGGTAAAACTAAGGATACCTTGCTGCCATGGCAAACAAGTTCACTCAAAGGTTTATCTTATGTAATTCAGCAGTGCAGGAAAGGCTATAACCTATTTAATACTCTGAAACTCTGCAATGAATAAAGCACGGATGGTCATTTCCCAGATCTAATGCCCCCAAAACATACATCACATGGGGTGTAAATACCCACTTGTTTACCTTAAGTACCTAAACTTAGCTACCCTGAGAGATATAGCTCCAAACAGTGAAGAGGACTTCCACAGAGGACACAAAGCAACACTTCCAGTGCAGCGTACACTTGCAAAGAAGACTGCAGCTAAATGGCATGAAAGAGCCCTATGAATTCTAGGGCTGAAGCACATTATCATCACATTTACAATGCATCTTCTTGTGCAATACTTGCTCCACTACATGCACCACTCCAAAAACATTTCCTGTGTGTCCCCTTTGAAAAGCTGCCATCCCTTTGTGGCCTCAGCTAGTCCACTGAAACACAACTCCAGCTTTGTACCCATTCAGAAGCTTTTGCCTGCCCCATGCAGGAGTCGAGTGCTGGCTGGACTCCCCCTGCCTTTAACCTTAGCCAGCTTTTCCCTCCACCAAAACCTTCCTCCTCCTTTCCTTGCTGTCACTCATCCATTGTCCCAGATGAGAAGTACTAAGTAACTCATAGGAACGACTAAGTCATGTATGGCAAAGTAAGGCAGCCAGGAAAACAGCACACGCATACTCTGCAGGGCAGGAAACCACTACCAGTACGTTGGGGAGGGAGTTAATCCCTTTCCTATGTGGCAGGACTGGCCAGGCTGTCGGCAACAAAAGCCACAAGGACACTACTACCCTCTTCCCCTCACTTCCATCCACGCATTCCTGCCTTAACCTTGTCCTAGTGTTAGTTGGAGTGTGGCCAATAACCTTGTTGGGTTTTTTTAAAATTAATGACTAGGACTTGCAAATTAAATTGATTAAGCAACCATGGACTTAGGCTCTGGAGGCAAACTGAAGTTAGTTAAGTCTTTCTAAACTATCACAGTACTCAGGAGCCCTCAGCTCAGCCAAGAAAGCAGACAGCAGCAAGTGCAATTGAGTCTTGGGCGCCTCTTCTTCTCCTTCACCGGCTCCACAACTTGAAAGACTGCAATTGCTCTACAGAAGTCAAACATAATGCAGTAAAGACACTTGATGGTCCAGGAAGAATGGAATGTCAGAATATTATCTTCCAGTTCAAGAGCCTCAAAATGGTCTCATAATAAGAAAGACAAAGATAAATTGTGAATTTTGCACAACTGACTTCATCTCTTTGAAATAACCGTTCAAGTATTTAAAAAAATTCTCTCCTCACCTCCCACCTTGAAATTAACAAGCTAACAGAAAAGTTGTTTCCCTTATACTGTTTAAGGTTCACAGTTCTCAGCAGTAAAATCCATTTCTTCTCGAAGCACCATCTCACAATCCCCCTCAAAAAATGAGGGGGCTGAACTGGGAGCCAAAATTGAGCACACACTCAATCACATCTAAATGTTTTTTCTTCAGAGAACTAGCAATTGTTATAAACATACCACTGCTATAGAGCAACTCTTCAGAAAGGAGTAAATTGAAAAAAGGCAGAATTTGGGAAATGCTCAGAATATCACTGTCTTAGACAACTACCCCTAAAAAGGGTGGACCAACAAGGTTCTACCATCTTAGTGTAAAGTCATCAAAAATAAAGAAGATTGCTCAACCTACTAGTCTGTGAGAGCAGATACAGGGGCTGTGATGTGCTAGATACCTCAACCCATGCTCCACAACTGCTGGCAAGCTTAGTGTTTTTTCCCCCCTCTGCCTGCACAGCAACATATTCAAACAAAACTATCTTCTTGACCTCCTGTTATCACCAGCACAATCAACCACTTCTGAAATCTGATGTTTTCTTCAAGAGGTAAGAGATGCTGATGCGATGATATCAGAAGAAAATGAAACCCTACAACTTTGTGGTCAATGATCAAGGATTGAAAGAAGAAAGAGTCTGAACAGGCTTAGCAAGTCTCCTACAATCTCTGCCTCTAACAAGAAACCAGAAGAGTACTTAAAATTACAGATACACAAGGATCAAGAACCACATAGTCTAAAGAGTAAGTAAGAAAAAACACAGCTTTCCTAGTAAATTCCAGCAGATTTGATCCTCTCTGTAAAGGGTACCTACAAAGCATTTACAGGCAGCCTTCTTGAGGAATCAAAATTTGTTTCAGCTCTTGCTCACATGATCTCTATGTTTCAAACTAACACAGGCAAACCCTTCCAGTTGGGGACAGACCACCACACAGAAGATGGAGATACACTGTACAGAGAAAATTTTTCAGCCAAAAAGGAGCAAGGTCAAAGGACTGATACCACATAAATGGTCAGACTGCTTTTGAAGCGGAGGGTGCCAAAACTGGGGCCTTGTACAGTGTTTACAAAATCCCCATTTATCATAAAAGTTATAACGTGTCTTCCAGAGGAACTATATTTGGCCTTGAGGGTTGGAAGAGGAAGCAAGCAGGCAAGATGCAGCTTGGTAGAGACGGCACACTGCAAAATAAGAGATATTTATCATAATGAAGGAAAGAAAGTTCATGACATCTCCACAGCAATCTGCTACTTATAAACAGAGAGCAGTGACCTCTTTGAGGAATGCTGCTGTTTACATGCCAGTGCTAAGCAATCTTTTCAGTATTACATCTTAGTTCTATGTTAAAAAGGAAATTTCTCAGATTACGTAGCTAAAGCCTGTAGACACCACACTGACTTCAAATATAGACATATTAAAGTGTAACTGCCACATGCACGTTTGACAGCTCTCCATGTTTTAAGAAATGACTCAGTGATGTATCTGAGTTAAAAGCACTCCTGACAGTACACACAAAGTGAAAAAAAAAAATTAAAAATCTGTGTGTTCATATGTGGACAAGGCATAAGTTTTAAACAAAAAAGATGGTGTGAAGCTGTATCAGATATGCTGAAACAATTTTAGTATCATTGCAGGTTTACCTCACAGCCACATTTTTCTAAACTGCTTTGGCTGGCTGCAATGCAGCTTGGATAACTACACCACAATGCCCAGAATAGTCTGAGAAGAGGCTTCTGGGAGATTTTTGGTAGAGTAATAATCCTGCAATTACAGTAGGCTGCAAACACTGCTAACGTATAAATATTGAGATGTCAGTAGTTGGGCTCCAGTCCTTCTCTCAGTTTCACTCGAGTTGCTGCTACCCTGGCTGCCTCAAAATAACATCATGGTCACTTGCTAAAATCACAGGAAGCAAAAGCTCTCCCACCTGTTTAACATCCTGAAAAAAAAATTGTTCAGGAACCCATTTGACGATGCTGTCAAAGAGGTAAAAAACCTGAAAATTACACCCCAAGCTAAAGCATAACACAAAAAAATGGGGGTGTTGGTGAAATATTACAGAATAAAACAAAACATATTCACAGGTAAGCAGTTTGTTCCAGCTTCAAGATACCAGAATAGGAATCACAGGCATGCAAAGTAAAAGGCTTGAGGGATATCCTCATTCATTATAATCATGAGTTGGCAGAGGGAGGAGCAGTTTCATCTCACCCTACATCCATTTGAGCAAACATTCGGTTTAGGTTGAACAGGTTCTCATACTTGTGCAAAGCCTTATCTACTCTACTTAGAACACAGACAAACCAGTTCAAGTACTTCTGTATGAATGTGAAGCAAGCAATCCGGGAGGTTAAACCAGTTCTTAAAAACAGGCAGCATCTCTGGCATAATGGAAAAGACCAGCCATGCCAGGTATGCATAAACTGCAATTAAGAGAGCTCTATTCTCCCATCTAAATGAACGGTTTCCCAGGCATCATTATGGGACTTGAGGGAAAGCCAGGCAAAAAAACCATCTTGTTTATACAGCCAGTTTCACTCATGACTAAAAAGCTTCATTGCCTCTTTTGCAAGTTTCATGTACCCTGGAATAAACTGAAACCACATTTCTTCATTTTTTTTTTTTACTGAGTCTGCTTCAAAGCCACGTTCATACAAAAATACTGAAATTGTAAAAATAACCCATAACTTCACACATTCATCTAAGAAACGTGCTGACTAATTCTAATGCTGTTTAAGAAGGACTTACAAATATTTTTGTTAACTAAAAAAGATGCAGCTAGTTTCTTTATTAGCTCTATATCTGAGGGGGTGCAAAAGTTAGAAATATAAAGGGATCTGCATGGACGATTACTACAGAGATGACAAGACTCCATTGGATAGATACAGTTTCAGGACTGAAGATTATAAATACTAACTACTGCTCAAACATGACCATATGACTGAGTAATAATGTCTACAAATGGTCAACACCACAAGACTTTTCCTGTTGCTGCATTTTCTCTCTCTAAGCTTTCCATTTTTATGTCTGCTTTTCCAGGATAGCTTTTGTGCCAAGGTAATTTTTTTTCAATGGTTTAGCTTTTCTAGGAAAGTGCAGATCATTTTCAAGGGTAACAATAATGATTGCCATTCAACAAATCAATTACCTCAACTACCAACCTCAAACATGGCAAGGAAAAACAAACAAATAAATCACTAGTTCCTTCCACTTTTTTTTTTTTGTTTAATGTGAGAAAATCAGTGGAGATTTTCACTAACACTGAACAGTCTTCATATAGATACACTTGTCCTCTTCATCTCCACAAATAAGAACCGGTGACTCTTCTTTTATTTTTCTATCAAGACTACTCGAACTTCCACCACATGTGAATATGTGCGGAAGTTGATAAAACAATCCTTTCAAATACATACAAACCACTGGTTTGTACTATATTTGGCTGTATAAAGCATTCTTTTGGGGAACAGGGAAGTAGCCACTGTCTTCTGACTCTGCATTTTGTGATTTCCCTTGCTAGCTAGCAAAACCTTAACCTTATGAAGTTTTAAAAGCAACTTTATGGAAATTTTAACACTTCAAAGTCAATTTTGAACAGAATATTTAAGTAACAGAATGCTGGAATACTTTTAGTTTTGAAATCTTCTCAGACTTCACGCAAACTTCTGCACAGATGCTGTACTTCAGCAAAATAGTGTCAAGTCATTAATGATTTTGTCCAATCTGCAATTGGATAATGGGCAGGATCAACTGTTCAAATCACTCCTAACAGGCTAATACCAAACAAGAGAAAATTCTGTCTCTTTCATTCTGCAGCACCTTGCAAGTTTTGAGTACAGTAGTCTCACCTGCTCATCTGGAAAGAGCTAGTCTGTTGGTTATGTGGAAATCTGGGGAGTTAGGAACACATTGGGACTGCGACCACTTGCTAGGTAAGCTTTCAAGCTTATGCTTCTCCAATTGGCAGAACTGCTTTACTGCCAGGGAGCACAAGAGGAGCATATCTAAAACAGCTAAAATGAAAACACATGGAAACTAGCAGCATATAGCAACAGATCTTCCTCCATCACCCCCTCAGTAAACCCTCCTCCTTCTCCTAGGACTGAGCCTCTCATTCAGCCTTTCTTTGCCAGGATTCATACACATTGACTCCCCCATGAATTCTATCAGTACGAGGACATTCATTCCCACCACCTGAAAATGGGAAGCCAAAAGCAGGACAAGTGGCCAACCGCAACAAAGATGCAAAGATTGGCAAGAATGTGATGTAAAGAGAAACTGGGTTACATATTCCAGACCTGTATGAAGCACTGGGGGGTCACTATTCCCCAAAACATCTGCCTTCTGTACTTTCCTGCTCACCTCTAACAGTCACTGAATTTCCCTTGCTAATCCCCTTTTGACTTTCACAGAGAAACCTAACCTGTCATTCCCCAGTAACTTACTCATCACCGCCACAGCTTTAGCCAGCTCTAGCCTTGCACAGATTAAACATCTAAAAGAGAAAATCTCTTTTTCTATTCAACAATCAGTTGTGTTCCTGAGTTTCATATAGTGGGTATTTCCTTGGCAATTTTGCTTATGGAGGGGGGGAGGGAAAAAAATCGAGCCCCAAACACAAAATCTAGTGATTCCAAACACCTAATGAAGAAATCAGCTGCTAAAAAAATACAAATTTCACAGCTGTGTTACAGTCACCGCTCAAATTATGGAGTAGCTGCAAATCCAGGTTCAATATCCACTACATTCTGGCTGCTCTGTGAATGGCGGCACAACCTGAAGATGTTTACGGACCAAGCTCCGAACACTAAAACAGGAAAAGGTAATTCTTAGGTATGATACTGTATTATCCTCGACTTCACAGGTGAATTTTGTCTCTCGAGGCTCAAGCACCACTTAAAAATATACATAAAGTAACAGACGAAAAGAAAGTTTCTGGACAGAACGCCCGCCGAGCGCAGCCTGACACACCGGAGCCACGCCAGGAAGGGCGCGGGGGAAGGATCACAACTACGGGCAACACCTCGCTCGCTGAGTCCGGGCGCACGACGCGGGGCGGGGGGCGCACCTGGGCGCGCTTCCTGCGGCAGCGCCGGCGCAGGCCCCGGCCCCCCCGCCCTGCCGGTCGCGGCGCGGTGGGGCGCCGGTTCCTTTGTTCCCCAGCCGCGGCGGAGAGCTCTCCCCGGGCAGTCCCCTGACCGCCTGCCCCACCGCGGCTAGACCAGGCGGGGCAGGTCGGCCAGGGCTCCGCCGACCCCGGCCGGGCTGGAGCCGGCCCGAAGGCCAAGGCGCGGCTCGGGTGGGGGCTGGGGAGGCGGAACAAGGCCCCCCTCTCCCGCCGGACCAGGGCCGCGGCGGTGGGGGGCGCGCAGGGCGCCGCGTCCCTGCCAGGTGGCCCAGCTGCGGGCGGGGGCCTGGCGGCCGCAGCACTCACCCAGGTGAGGAGGCTCTCCCCGAGCTCGGCCCGCTCCAGGCTCTCCACGTTGAACATGGTGGGGCGCGGCCGAAGGGGCTAACGGCCGGGCCGGGTCGGGTCGGGTCGGGTCGGATTGGGTTAGGCTGGGTTGGTACCGCCGGCGCCCCGCCCCGTCCCGTCCCGTCCCGTCCCGTCCCGGGCAGGGCCGCGGCGTCGACACGTCAGAACGCCCTGACAGGAACGGGCCGCGCGCGCCTGCGCCGTGCGGCCGCCGCGCAAGGGCGGAGGGGACGCGACGCGACGCCAAGCGACGCCGGCGGGGGGCGGGGCCGCAGCCGATGGCGAGGGTCGCGCGCGCCGGGAGCTGAGGTACCGCCGCGCGGGGCCGCGCCCCTCCCGCGCCGCTGAGGGGAAGGGGCGGGCGCGGGGGCTCTGTCCGGCCTGGCCCGGCCCGGCGGGGACTGTCCTCCCCCCGCCACGCCACGCCACGCCACGCCACAGCTGGCGGAGGGGCAGGGGCTGCCGGCTCGCGGGGGGGAGGGCCGTGAGCGGCGCCGTGGGCGTCCGCAGCGTCACTCGCGTCTCTTCCGCTCTGGCCTGGTGGTGCGTAACGCTACCGCCGGAGGTGGCCGCGAGCGGGGGCTGGCGCTGCGGTGAGGCGAGGCGCGGGCCGCTGCGGGCCGCGGAGGCCCTTGTACGCCGCTGGGCCCCTGAGGCGTGCTGGGGGCGGCGAAGCTCTCCACGGGGTCTCCCGCCTTCCCCAAGCCGTGTGTGCCCTCGGCTGTCGCCGGTGGCGGGTGGGAGCGGGGTGGGGGGGGGGTCTCTGGCAGGGCCGTGGGGGATCTGCAGCAGCACCCCGAGCCCCGGCTGTCCCTGGCTTCGGTAGCGTGGGCTTGTGAGGAAGCTGCACCAACAGACATTCTCTTGTTAGTAAGTAATACGGCTTGGCTTGTTGAAGGAGCCGCCTCTACAAGGTTTTCCTTTCCTTTTGGGAGTAGAAAATGACATTAACTTTCTCTCAGCAAAACTCTGGTGTAGTAAAAATTAACATAAAATAAAAGTTACTTACTTAGCATTAGCTGCAGGTAATTCAATTAATTTTCACTATCAAAGACAAGGTGTGTGTTTCATGCATGGACAGAGTGGCTTTGTGTCCTTACTGCCCCAGCCAGTGTAGCTCTCCATCATGCTGCAAAAGGATTGCCTGAAGAGTTCAAGAAACTCCTCAGTAGTGAGTTGAATTTTGGCCCATCCAAAGTTTGCAATGAGAATGTCGGATGTTAGAATAAGCTGTACAGTTCCCATCAGTGAGCAACTGGCCTGACTTGCGACAACATGGAGTAGCAAGCACAGTGTGCTGATAACAGTTCAGAGTCGGATAAACAACCAAGAAAGGCAGGGTTGCAGATCTAGTAACTGTCACTTTGTTCGTATTTTCTCACAGTTGTTTCATTAAAAAAGTTAGTAGCATGGACAAAATCTGAGTCTTTCTTTATGTCAACCTGTTTTGAATTAAAGTGTATTGTAAAAGCTATGAAAATTCTCAAGTTTTCCCAGTGAAGTACCTTCTCACTGATCTCATTGTGCAACCTGCTGTTTTCATTTTTAAGTTATGACTTTGATCTCTCTTCATTTAAAGGTAGCTTTCACATTTGGGAATGAGTTAAAAAGTCTTAGAAAGCTATGTAAGCTGCGCAACTATAACTTTCAGTTCCAGGTTTTAATGTGTACTTTAAGCTACATGCTTGGTACTTTTGACAAACAATGTTTTCACAGGTATATTTCAGTGTTTAAGGTTTTCTGACACATCTTCCTTGATGTACCCATTTCCCACTCTGCTTTCCCTGTTGTTATGATGCGTATTTCATTGAGGCAAATAAATACAGTAATGCTTTTTGTCTTACTGTCTATTTTAGATGTGAGGCTGTATATGGAAGCATTGCTTTCTACAATAAAGAATTCTTCGG
This sequence comes from Alca torda, assembly GCA_008658365.1. Lineage (NCBI taxonomy): Eukaryota > Metazoa > Chordata > Aves > Charadriiformes > Alcidae > Alca > Alca torda. The sequence continues at coordinate 52,387,238 of CM018101.1, read as the reverse complement.
TACTTTTCTTAGAAGAGATTTAAAGCCTTTTCATTCATAGCTGAAGTATTACCGTATTTCAGTAAATGTTATTATAATTAACTGACATAATTTCCTTTCTCTTCTTGTCTGATCAGAAAAGTCAGATATCCAAACTGAAGGCATTAGTAGGCTCTTTCTCGTGTTGCTATCTGCATATAAATGCAGTTCCACCCTCTGTTTTTTGTTAGAACTCTATACCTTTCAGTATGCTTTAGCCTTTTAAAGCAGTGGAAGACCGTGTCGGGGATTGTTTTACAAAGCTCACGGCATCACCCAGGCAAATATTCCAAATAGTAAGGCTGTATAGACCATTGAATTTGTCTTTTTTGCTTCAAGACATCAACATGGTTTCAGGCTCATGAGAAAAAATATTGGAGGCTTTTTGTTTTCCCAGTAGAATGGTGTATTAATTTGGGATTATTTTCCCTTACAGAATTGCATCTGGAGTTTGCATCTGCAGTATTTTTAACTTTCAAGGCATGATTCCACCCGCAAAAGCAAACTATCTGTTTTCCTTTTTTCTTTTTTAACTCTTTAGAGAAAAAAATGTGCCTCAGAGACTGCTGACCTCAGACCTTGCAGAGACCTACTTTGCCAGGTAAGTGCCTCAGTTGATCATTTCTTAAGGTATATTGAACAAAATTATTAGTTGCCCACTGAAATTGCCCTCCCCCCTATTTTGGCAAGACTCCTTAGGCTTTTTCCTTTCTCTTTTGCAAAGAACATGTGTGCATATAAATGTAGTCAGTGTAGTCCTGAAAGCAAAAGTGGTTTATGGTGAAGATATAACTGAATATGATATGATATGGATGAGTTTGGCTACAATTTTGCTGTACCAGCTGAGCTTATTTGTGACTCCAAAGTTGCTGCTAACTAATAATAATGCTGTATTTACAGACTGCATGAAATCCTAGTAAGATATTCCCATGTCAGTTTTAACAACCTTCTCACAGAATATGTCTTGTCAATTTGTGTGTTGCTATATTTGGGGTTTTTTTTTAATTTCCTGTAGTAAGCGTGCCCTTTGGGTGATCTGGTTTTTAAGATGTATGGAGATACTTAATACTAGAGATGTGCTTTATTCAAATAAGGCTATGCTCACAAAAATGGAAAACTAATAAATCCTGACTCCTGAAAACCACTTTTTCTGAGTACAACATCAGTAATTTTCATTATTTCTGTTTTGTAATGTTATATATGCCTACACGGCTATTTCAAACTCCAATTTAAGTGCACTAAAGTACCTGGATAAAATGTATCAGCTCAGGATTTAGCTGATTTAGGATGTAGGCTAGTAAACGCATGCTAGAGTCTTCAATGCTGTTAATACATTTACTGTTGATCATGCATGCTTAATGCCTGCTGTTGTTAATGCTTCTAGGCGCAGAATGCAGTCTAGGCGTACCTTTGAGCTCTTCGTGAAGCAGAGCAAAAATAACTGTAGGATCCAGTTTGCTGGGTCAAATCCATTCACAAAGTCCAATTCTCAACCACAGAGAGTGGCCATGACCTGCTGCTACCTTGAAGTAGGAAGTAATTGTATAAATTCTGATGAGAGAAGTCTCAATTATTGCCCGACGTTTAAGAATTTGTCTGTATTTTGGGTATTTATGTCTGGTTTTCTCTTAAACACTAAATTTATGCCTTAGATATTTCAATATAAGTTAATATGCATGCAGGGGCTGGGTTACAGAATAAATGCACTCTATTTTAGTATGTTGAAGTTCTTAAGAGTTGATTTCTATTATGTAAAACGGGTCAATCTTATTAGAAACAAATGAATTGATACAAATGAAACTTTTTTTTTCCCTTCCTTTTACCATGGAAGAAAATTTTGAGGAGTTAAAGCCTTTTTGATCTTAAAAAAATGTGACTCTCAGTATTTTACTAGTTGAACAGGAGTTTGTTTATCCTGGAAAACACACAATCTCTACAAATTAAGCAGCATTTTTAAGGTGGAGCAATGCTTCTGCAGGCAAAAGGTATTACAGGTTCTGACTTACACCCTGGCCCACCATCACTGTCTTAATTTTATAAGTTTTTCAAGCACTGAGGATAGTTGCCAGTACTGCATCAAGAAGAAAATACTCAAAATAAAATTAAGTTTAAAAAAAACCCCAAACGGCTGTTCTCATCCACTTCACTCCCAGCCCATCCCTGAAAGGACACATTGTTATCCTATGTATCTTTTCAGATGTTGAGCAAGTTGGACTGTGCTCTCAACGTCAATAAAATGTTGCTCTTGGTTACTAATTTGTATCTCACATCAGTATTGCTTGTGTGTTATCTCATTGTTTACTTCTCAGATGTGAAAGAGCCTGTTTCTTCTTTTTCACTATGCTTTTCGTAGTAGGTCCTAAAATCTCTGTGGTTTTGAGAGTATTTTATAATATAGTACTTCTCTGATAAAATTGGAAAAGTTCAAATACTTCAGAAAGGTATGGGGATATTCTGACTTTGGATAGTTGGCAACAAGTGTATGTGGTGACTGGGACGAGGGAAGTGATCGTCCACCTGTACTCAACACTGGTGAGGCCCCACCCCAAATACTGTGTCCAGTTTTGGGCCCCTCGCTACAAAAAAGACATTGAGGTGCTGGAGCGGGTCCAGGGAAGGGCAATGAAGCTGGTGAGGGGTCTGGAGAATAAGTCTTATGAGCAGTGGCTCAGGGATCTGGGGTTGTCTAGCCTAGAGAAAAGGAGGCTGAGGGGAGACCTTATTGCTCTATACAACTACCTGAAAGGAGGTTGTAGCCAGGTGGGGGCTGGTCCATTCTCCCAAGTAACAGGTGATAGGACAAGAGGAAATGGCCTCAAGTTGTACCAGGGGAGGTTTAGACTGGATATTAGGAAACATTTTTACACTGAAAGGGTTATTAAGCATTGGAACAGGCTGCCCAGGGAAGTGGTTGAGGCACCATCCCTGAAGTATTTAAAAGATGGGTAGACATAGTGCTTAAAGGTATGGTTTAGTGATGGTTTTTGTCAGTTAGATTGGTGGTTGGACTAGATGATCTGAAAGGTCCCTTCTAACCTAGGCAATTCTATGTTTCTATAATTCTATGATTGCAAATGCTGAATTGTTTTTCATTTCTTCATGAATCGTGGCATGGGGTATTGTTCTGTGTTGTATGTTGAACACTGAAAGTCTTCATAATACTTTTCAAATCTGAAAAATGAAGAAATAATGCATCCACAGTAGTGTATGTCCACATGCCCTCACATTTCAATGTGATTTGTATGAATTTCCAAGAATAAAAGACACTGTAATTGCAGTGTTGCTCGGTGTGGTTCTCCTTTTTTTGCATAAACCTGCATGAATTGTTCACACTTAACCATAGAGGAGAAATGTAACTTTTAAGGCCTGCAGATTCTTATTTGAAATGTAAGTAAATTAGTGTTGCTTCCTATCAGTGATCACTCTCAGAAAAACTGATAATAAACAAGATGATTTTGTGTTCAGATAGTTAGTCTGTGATGGTTTTTACAAACAATAAATTCCCTTCCTTTGTATTTCCAGGCATTTTGTGGTCAATTCAGTCTAAGGTTGTTTACATTCTGTAGCTGTCAAGACTCCTAATGCAGATAAACCCGATTCCCGTCTAAATACTGTCCTGTAAAGTCCAGATGTAACTTAGCCTAAGTGGAACAGAGGAGTAACTCCTTGTCATTTTTTCCCCATCACTGGGCAGTCACATTGTTTTATTTCGTGCAGATGCCAGAAGTTTGAACATGAAATGAAACTGGAAATTAAATGTTGGGCTCTTTAGTTGTTGCTTTTAACGTAGGAAAAAGGCCCGACATTTTTGTCAGATTTTTAAACTTTGCAACTGATACTTTTAACATTCTGGAGTTGATTGTATAAATTAAAATTTTGATGTGAGTATTGTTAGATGTGGTTTGGTTTTCATCCCTTAATTGGAACACAGGGTGGGGTTATGCTTTCATTTAAGAAACCTATCCTTGTTACATGGCTAAAAAGAGGAAAAATCCAAAGTATAACCAAAAATCAGTTCTCAAAATTTAATCTATTTTCAATTACTGCTTTTTTTTTTTTCCAGAAGTCGTTCTATTAACTTGGTACTTTTCTCAGAGAGCTAGTGTAGACAGGAATTAATTTCTTGTATAAAAAAAGACAGGCACAGCATTAAAAAGTTCAAATCTTCTTTGTAATTGATAAAAGAAACAAATGTAGCATAAGTCTAGAGAGAAGAAAGAACAGCTTTAAAATTATTTAATGTCTGAGAAGCCTGTGGTGTAGAATGCTGGTCCAAAAAGGATTATATGATGAAAAGGTATATGAAATACTGTTATTTTTGCATAACCAGACAAATGTAAGGGATCAACATGAAAAGGTTGAATTTAATACAAACCACATCAAGTTGCTATTAAATGACATCACATTATTACCAGTTAGACTTTATCTGTGAGAAAGTCTGTTCTAGAAGTCTTCTCTGACATACACTTAGTCCTTGTCAATGATGATTGTCTCTGAAGACTGAAGGGTCTTCATTACATCAGTTAAGAATTAAGTCTTCTATAGCCTGCTTATTAATTGTACCAACTGAAAGAGCACCACTGCTAAACACATGTACTGGGAGGCAAGATTCTTTAGCAGCAGTTTTAGGACTGTTAGTTACTCTGTCATGCATTCAGACCACTGGAAATGTGTTCACTGGTTGTTGTAGTTGCACCTGAAGAAACATGAACTGCAAGCTTGCAGTTCTAGATTTTTTTTGTTTGAAAATGTTCAAAACAGACTTGAGATCAGAAAATTCCTTCCTCCTGCAGTCAGACAATTTTCAAATAGTGTATTTTAGCAGTGTTATCCTTGTAGCCATTGCTTTTTTTACATGCTAACCTAGAGGTAAGAGTAGGAGGAGATTGTTACTGTCTCTACTAAGGCTTGAATGACTATTCTGAGAAAGTATGTATTTATCTTTTGAAGTGAAACGCTTCTGTTTGTAGTTCCTAGTCTACGCAATTAGTGTCAGCCCTTCTGTGCAATGGTCTGATTCAGAAAAAGTACTAGAGGTAATGAGGGGAATATCCTCAGCACTTGTGGGCTGTCCAGAAGCAGCAAGTAAGTTAAAACATGAACAAGATGAGCCTTAAGCATCAGTATCCTGTCTTCTCTAGAATTTAGTAAGAGAAGCAGCTGGGAGAGAGACTGAGGCAGGGATTCCACTACCCCCAGTATACATCTTGGCAGTATTGATACATTAGTGAAGACAAAGTGTTTGAGGGAGTGGCATTTTATGTAGCCAGAAAGACTGTACAGGAATTTCTTTTGGACACTAAGTTTCTGTGAAAATGGTTATTGGGAAAGTCATGAGCGGTAAGTGGAGTTTTGAAGTAAATACAAGTAACTGGCATTACTTATGGGAAGGAAGAGAAGATGAGGATCTTTGTATTTCTTATTCATATTCTGCTACTAACCTTATCACCGTAGTTTGGTATTTCAAGAAGAGTGCAGGAGCAGAAATGAAGGCAAGCAGATGTAGTGAATGTTATTAATAGTAGGTCAATAAGATTTCAGAATGTTGTTGCAAGGAACATGCAGAGAGGGAGACAGAGCTCTATGGTGGATGTCTTGAACACTGTTCAGGGAAACTGAGTTAACTTCATGTGATATTGGCAATGTATGTGTTGGTTTCAGAGTGCACCAAGCAATCAGTGACACAGGAAGCCTTTCAGGTGTCAGTGTGAGAAATGTTTGCCTTCCAAAGGTGCAGTTAAGTCATCTATATGTCTCTGCCACAGTGTGTATTTCTGGAAAAAAAGGGTGTAATACTTAATGGGATGAGTCGTTATTAGCATGTTGGTCTATTCTAACGGAGCTGATGCAGGACAGTGTAGGAATCATCACATACCAGTTCCTTGCCATTTACTTCTGGTTTTGTACTGAGGGGTCAACCCAGAAAATGACAGTGTGACACAGCAAATCCCAGTGGACAGATGATGGTACTTAAGGAGAGAAAACATAGGAGCTGAAGGTACAAGCGCACTGCCTGAGACACAGTGGTGGAAAATGAGTGTTCCAGAATGATGTATTGTAAGAGAGAAGCTTCTTGAGGACTGGATATGCAAAGAAATAAAGCATATAGGTTGGGAATGTTGAGCTGAGGAGGCATCACAGCACACCTACCAGTCCAGATCCTCAGCACCAAGGAACTGCTGCTCAGAGAACTGCTCAGTTTAGCCTCATGGCTTTAACTATAGCAGTATAATTTTCTAACAAGCCACAGAGAAAAATGCTATACTTCCTTGTGTAGTCTCTTGTACCTACCTAAGACCTTTTCACGAAGATTTGGTCTTCTATTCATTAGTATATATGAAACCTGTGTCAATATTGACCTACTTTAAACATGGCTCTTGATGAGTCACTGGTGTTCCATCTTTGGGAAAAGTTACGCTTTCCAAATATTAATCGACATTTCAGTAGTTAGACTATAACACAGTTGCGTGTGGAAAGCTGTAATTAGCAAAAATTACAACTATAGTTACAGAAATAGTAGTCTCAGTTCAGATGGGAACACTGAGGATAACTTAATTTATCCTTTCACTTCATATATGCTTAATTATTTCATGTTGTTTTTAACAGTGGAAGCCCAAAAATATGACAACAATTAAAGGAATCTACCCTTTGTTTTCCATGAATTTTCTTTGCTCTTATGGTACTTACTTACCCTTTTTTACAATAATGTTAGAATATACCAGCTTCTCTTGCATTACTGCTACAGAGGGCGGCTCCCACAAAAATAAGGAGGCTTGGAAAAAGCTCCATAAGTTGTCCAAGAAAAGATCTGGAAGGTGAGAGTAGCTGTCTTATGGAAGAGATGACACTTTTATGTTAGCAGTAGACTGGCATGTTGAAATCTTGCCACAGTAGTCACTACAGGTATCCACTAAAATCCCGATGACTTGTATTCCATTTCAGTTTTGCAAGTAATTCAGGGCCAGGCAGCATCTGTTGATATTAGCTAGACAGCAAGGTTCAAATTAAAAAATTACACATGAGCTGTGAAATAGGGAGAAATACTGTTGAAAGCTTGCAAGTTTAAGGCACACACACTGGACTAGTAGGTAAAGTAAATGATACCAGTCTTACCTGACCTTATAAGCTGATGTTGAGATTTTATGTCAGCTCTATATGAAAAATACTTTAATTGTGTATGGACACAGCTTCAACATGACTTTTTTGGTCATGTACCAGAGTTAGCTTCACTCCTGCTTTCGTAATATTCACAGCTGTAGTTCATTTCACTTCTTAATTGCAACAGGAGTGATTTAGCAGTGTGTTGGATACTGTTTTATTTCGCTTGTCTCCAACTGTAGGTTAATGCTGTAGGTTAAGAAATGTTAGTGTTGGCAAGTCATTCTGATTGTTGCATGTGTGAAATTAATATAAAACAAATTAGGCTAATGAGGGAAGCCTGATAATACTCTTTTTCTTTCAAGTTTCCAACTGAAGGATGGTAATGCACAGAAAAGACAAATAAAATACAAAGTGTATCAGGTGATTTCTTTGTATCCAAAAGGGCATTTAACACCCTAAAAACAGCTAAACTCCAAATGTCCTTGTTTCTTTCTTTGCATAAGTGGTGAAAATTAGGTTTCTAAAAATTACGTTGTCTCAGCCTAGCAGCAATGATGTGTTGTGAATGAAGCTAAATGAAGCTAAAATTCTTGAAAATGCAGAGTCATTATACTTTTTTTTTAAATTAACTGTCCTTAGAATATGTCTAATTCAGCAATGACCTATTCATAGGTCAGTTATCTGGTAAAGATTCCCAGGTAACGTATATGACTGATGTTTAAAAAATATATCTTTAGATCACAGCGCAGTCATATAAGCTGCTTGCTACTGCGCAAGACAAATGTTTTGCAGTCCTCTGCAGCAGGCTCAGTGTCTGGTAAAAATGCATCTGTTCCTTCTTCTTTTACCATTTTTTCCCCCAGCAAAGACTAATCTGTTGCTTCAGGAACTTGTGCTTATGAATAGATGTGTATACATATTATTTTTTAACTATGTTTAAAATGTATGTGTGCACGTGTACATTTTTTTAATATATATATATGTATGTATATGTATATATTTCTTTTTGTATTTTAGAGCTGTGATGGCCAGTCACCAAGCAGAAGTTCAGAGTTTGAAGCTAGATAATGATTCAGTTATAGAAGGAATAAGTGACCAGGTACTGGTGGCAGTTGTGCTCAGTTTCACTTTCATTGCTGCTCTGGTATATACACTTTTAAGGTGAGAATATGTTGGCAGGAATTAATCAACATAACTGCATTTGTAAAATTCTAACTTTCTCAACAAATTTTAGCATTGGTATATAAAACAACTGTGATTTTGTGACATTAAGGAAATGATTGTTTGATCACTTACTCTGTTTAACTAATTGCTTAGCAGAGTTTCATAGTTTAATTCACAGTTAACATGAAGTGATGCATTTCTCAAAAGTGAAGTTTAACTCTTCTTTGTCTTCAGATGATCAAACCGAATAATGTTCATCATTCCTTAAGGCTGAAGATGGCTGAATTCACAGTATATATGGCTGGTGTGTCATATTTGGTTACAAAGTACAGATTTGTCAATAATGATTGGATATAATCCTCTAATGTATGTTCTAGTTGCAGTCTCCTTCCAAAAAAAAAAAAAATTGACTGATACTCGTTTATAAATGAGTATGCTGGAAAACAATGGACTTTAATACACTTTCCATAAAGCAAAATGTTAAGTTCAGAATTCAGTAACTTTAGTAATCAAAGCTTATTTTTCATTTCAGAATTTTTCCTTGCAACCTAACAAATATCTTAGCCTGTATCTTTTGGGAATATAAGTCTGAGATTCAGATTGGCTCTTTTTTTTTTTTTTAACGGATGTCTGTAGACTTCTGAACACAGAAGAGTTTTAACAACTAAAGGGAAGAGAACAACTGAGAGAACTCAGTTTTAGTGATGCATTGACATTATGGAATTTAGTGAGGAGGATCTGTCCATATGAGAAGTATTAGCAGGGTAGGAGGTATTTCAGAGCAAGCTACGAAAGAAACCAGAAGTGGGAAAACTTGATTGTACAGCAAGGCAGCACTGCTGTTCAGGACCAGGAGATAGCAAAGGAATCTAAGCAGTGTGCACTTCACCTTGTTTTTCTTTCCAAGGCTGTTTCAGTTATTCAGAGGTCTCCAAGACCTCTCTTTTCCCTCTGCCGTCTTGCGCTTTCTCTACTCCTTATATTGACATTTTTAGCATTTGTGGCTTGAATTTTTAAATGTTTAGTTTAAAAGTAAACATTTTTAAGCTTTTTAAAGGAAAATAAGTTAGAAACATGAAAAAAAGTGAGTGGAACAAGGGTCAGCAGTGCACAGGAGTAGCAGAAGTTCGATCAGGGTTGGAGTTCAGGGAGATGACGCTTTGATGATGAAGAGTTACTTGGGGAGAGTGAAAAGGGCTAGTTACTAACTACCTCTGCAGTGTAACGAGCTAAGTAAAAAGTTTGTCTGTGGATCCTGTTACATGCCCCTGATAGTTTATTTTGTGGAGGGCCAAACAAACTCGGACATGAAGCTTCCATACTTTGGAAGTCTGGAAGCTTGTTTACTTCTGCATTGTATGACTGACTACTGAAAGTCCCATCAGCATTGTCTTAGTTCTCCACTGTGCCTTCTGGTACCTTCTGAAATTATCTGTTCAGCAGCATTTTTCCTCTGCCTCCTTTGTATTGTCTCCATGAAAATCTGCAGAGTACGGTGGAAAATCTCTACAGTACAAAAAGTACACTAATTTTTATTTATTTAGCACTGAAGGGGGAAGTGGAGGAGAAAAGGAGGATTTTCATTTTCTTCTCTAGTTGTCTTAGGCAATACAGTGGTCTGGGTGTTCCTTATACTGTGTCCACTACCCCAGCCTCTTTGCCACCCATACTTCTGTATGCAATGTCTGAAATACTTAGGTTGGGTAGGAACAGGTCCTGGATATGAATACATGAAAGAAAGCTTAAGGTAATGAATAAGATTGCAGGAACTGAATAAAAAGGGAAAGCAGGCAGCAAAGAGTGTATGTTGCAGTAGATTTAAGGGGGTGGAAGTGGAATATGGAAAGAACTCTTAAGGGATAAGGTTGTTGTGCTTGTTTCCAGCAGGGAGAATTCAATGAAGCATCACATCAGGGCATGAGCTGAAGGTCTCTGTACTTTTGGTGGAGAAACTTATTAGTGATAATTAACATATATATCAAGTTGCAGATGTTTAGTTTAGTCACTATAAGATACTTTTGCAAAGCCTGTATGTCTTTGAGTTATAAATTTTGGTAAAATGCAGCCAGATTTTTTCCATCATCTTTTAAACTTGTGAGTAGGTTTTCACATTACAAGTGAGACTGCAAAAATTTAGTTTATCCAACAAATTAAAGGCAGCCTGACTCTCCAGTGTTTTGTATCAGAGATTCACTACTTGTCCCAGATGACTTACCTAACCAATGTTTATGAATCTGCAGGTTTAGATCTTTTTCTGTATTTTTCTATCTCATCATATGGTTAGGTTATATGATCAAGTCAGTATTTTCAGCAGAAGCGAGATCTTAATCCTTGGAAATTAACAATCACCATCATTGCACGGGGATACACCCACCAGTCCGTATAGGTACTGTCCCTCACTTTCCATGTGTGAGACTGAACGCTGAATGGGTAGGCAGCCTTCCTCCTCTTGGTAATGATCACTTGGTGGGACCCTTTGTGGTATGCAGTACAGTCTTTCCGTGTCATGGGACTCTTTTGCTAAAGTTACAGAGTGCTCACACTCAGAAATGGGGAAATAAAAAAGACTCCGCATCTCTTTGTTTCTGGCTTGTGATTGATAATGCCTTTAATTGCATAGCACCATACAATTTTTCAGTTTTTTTCATTTATTTTCTCACACTAATTGCATGACAGAAGTTATGAATTGGATATGTCTTCAGCTCTGCCTGTCCCCTCCTGGCAATTGTGCAGTGTTCTGCTGCCTCAGCATTTTATGCATAAATGACTCATGTTGTACATACTGTACCTCTATAGATCTACAAATACTCTTACATATTAAACATGATATATGATACCAGAGTAAAGTCATATAAATCAATGCTTCAGCAGCTAATTTACAATTAGTTGTTTCTGAAAGAATCAGAATAAACTGGCTTATAATTCACACCTTCCACTTGTGTGTGATTTGAATTGAATTTCAATATATATCAAAGTCCTGGCAAACTGAAGGTGCGAAATGCATTTAAATAGGAAAATACTTTTATATGCATAACATGTATGACAGACAACATGCAGAAAATCTGACTCATGGAGACCCAGGGTGGGCAAGAAGGGTTTTAATGTAAGCTTCCCATCGTATAACTTTCATATATATGACACCCACATTAGTGTTAAATAAATTTACTTTGTACAGATAATAATGTAATTATTAATATGAAAAATAATTAATATGAAATTAGTATGAAAAATATAGTATGAAACAGAAAAATTCGTCTGTTCTTTTTTAAAGAAAGAATGAAGGAGACAAAATGTTAAAGGTGTCAGTAATGCATTATTATGATTGCCCACATCAAATGAAGGAAAATATTGCAGAAGCTCCTAGACCCATTGAGGAAATTATGTAAATAGAACTGCAACCAGAAAATTTCCTAAGAATTCATCTAGTCCAGCCCTCAGTTCTGACAGGATCATTTTGTCTAGATCATCCCTGGAAGCAGGGCAACCTGTTATTTGATTTAACTTTTAGTCAAAGATAGATCACAATACCCTAAGGTAACCTCTTCTGATTTTGTACACTTAGTGGTGAGAAATGTTTTTCCACCATCCTTAGATGACTGTGGGAAATAATTGCTCATATTTATAGAATTAGAGCCTTATCCTGTCCCCTTTTCCCTCCATGAGTGGTCTTCTGTATGAACTGACATTTCTTAGCTCTTTCTGTAGTGTTTAAAAGGCATGGCCAGGAGTTTTCATTCTCTTCTGAACTTCCTTCAACTTCTCTATGTGTTGTTACGCATTTAGCCCAAAATGGAAGCAGAATCCAGCTGAGATCTCAACAGTGCTGAGGAGAAAGTTGTGCACATGTTGAGTGAATGCTGAGTGAAATCCACATCAATAAATAAAGCATAAAAATTCAGAGTTTTGAATATGATGCCATTGACTTGTATTTATTTTAACTCAGCACGTCTTAATGTTAGCATAATTTTTAATTCCAATTTTCTTCCTATTGTGCTTTTCAATTTCAAACTTATGATATATCCAGCCTTCTTTCTTCAGTGAGTCCCTTCCCTATGATTCCCCTTGGCATCTCTAACCTGTAGTTTTCTTGCCTGTAGTCTTTCTTTTTAAAGAGTGATTTAAAAAGAATGATTTCTTTTTATATCCAGTCTGCTGATAGTTACATAAATTCAACATTCTAAATCTAAGAGTTTGCCTACCCCTTCTTATGTAAATGTTATGTCTTAATCTTTCATGTAACAGATAAAATTGAAATAATTAGGATTTTTCAACTCTGTAACTTAGGCAGTGAGTGAAAAAAATAAGAAATTTACGAGTAGACCAACAATACAGAAACTAGCAGTGGAGACAAAAATTAAAAGTATTTCTTTATGAGGAATATAAAGCTTTCAAGCAAGTTGATTTTTTGCACATTAGTGGCTTAATTTTGTTTCAGATGAAAATATAGTTTTAACATGATTTAATGACTGATTATGGAGTCTCTGAAAAGTCTTGCTGCTGCTGTACAACTTTAAGTGTCCAGAGTAACTTTAGGATCTAGAATAAATGTCCTGTTTCCTTAATTATTTGTGTACTTCCTTTAAAATCCTTTATAGCAGGAAAGAATTATCTTTTGCCCTTTGTCCAAGTTTCTTCTTTTTTCAATCAGTTATTTTTCAGTGTTGGATCACAGTGTTCAGTTTTTCTTATTGCTTATATTTCCTTTCGCAGAAATGAACATCAGAACATACACCCAGAAAATCAAGAGCTAGTGCGAGCTCTTCGTCAGCAGCTTCAAACCGAGCAGGTGCTGTGCTAAGTGTTTGCATCATTCAACTGTCTGATTTGGGGTAGTTTTGACTTCTCTGAGGCTCTGGAAGAAGCTGGTCTTGAAAGTTATGGAAGCTTACTTACTGTACAGAGGCATCCTTGAAATTTATCAAGTAATGAGATAACGTAGGCTTTTTTTCTTTTTATGGATAAGTTAAGTAATTAAAATTAAATATTTTTCTGGTTCTTTTTTTAAACAATTTTTTGCCACAAGGTGGAGTATCTTAGATTACATTGTGTGCTTCCTGCAATGTTCCTGGGAATTTAGTGGTAAAGGAAAGGAAATCTGGAGTACAGCTTGCTGCCACAGGACAGGGGTTAGATGTTTAGGCTGATAATCTGTGTGTAGCAGAACAATGGCACAGCAAGAGCCAGGCAACAAGGATTGACAGAGAGAAACTATTTACCAAAGCCTCTAGTGACAGGACAAGGGGCAATGGTTTTAAACTGAAAGAGGTTAGGTTTAGATGGGACATAAGGAAGAAATTTTTTACAATGAGGGTGGTGAGACATTGCGCCAGGTTGCCCAGGAAAGTTGTGTATGCCCCATCCCTGGAAGTGTTCATGGGCAGGGCTTTAAACAACCTGACTTAGTGACAGACGTCCCTGCCTATGGCAGGGGAGTTTGACTATGTGACCTTTAAAGGTCCTTCCAACCCAAAACATTCTATGGTTCTATGATTGCATCCAGTTCCAACACATAAAGGAAAGGATGGAAGAGTCTAGGCCAGGTTACTGGAAATTGCTGACTCCCAGCCCCAGAATGAAAAGCCATATTTTTGGAGAGTATTGAGGACAGTGTTTCATCACAGTAGTTCTTGAAATAATAACAGATTCTTAACTGCAGTGCATATTTATGTGTAAGACAAATTTGGCAAAATGGGGAGTAAAACCATTTGATGGCAGTGACATGCACAAGCTGATGTCTGTGCCTGGGCTTGGGAACAGTAAATACTGCAACTGGTAAGCCATAGAGTTTAGTTACCTGGCTCTGGACAGAACTACTTAGGATAATGAAGGAACAGTCTAGATCTGAGTTATTATTCATGCTTCAGCATGTCTAACCTAACTTAATGTGAAGGACCAAGGAGGTTCTTTCTTTGTGGTCTTTAACTGGATTGAAGCACACGCTTACATAACAGATGAAAGGAAAATAATGGGCTTGTCCCAAGAAGAACTGGCTTAGTGAATGAGTTTTTTCATTTCAGTGTGTTTGATTTTTGGATTTAAATATATGTCTCCTTCATTTCACATAATTTTTGCATTTGACTGTTTGACTTCTAGTAAATGAACACTGGATTTATTGCTATTTTTTTAAACTCAGTAGACTTATATAAAAATAGCATCTCTGACACTTTGCATTGCTCTTCTGTTCTAGCAGGATGCTTCTGCTGGTGATAGACATCGCTTCTACACAGATATGTCCTGTCCAGTGTGTTTGCAACAGGCTACATTCCCTATAGAAACAAACTGTGGACATCTCTTCTGTGGTAAGCAAGAAAAGCCCCAAGCTGCAAAGATAAAACCAGAACAGAAATACAAAATCAGAACAGAAACACAAACGTTTGGCACTAGTACAGTCACCCTAATGCAAAGCTTTGTTTGATTTTAACTGCTTGTCTTCTAGTCTGCATTAGAAATAATTTTTATATAAAATGTTGAGAAAGTACATTTGTGAATAAACAGTTGTTTTGAGTGTGCGCTGCATTTTTTTCTATGCTATCAGGATTGAAACTGCTGTTAATTTAAAAATGTCAAGGACGGAGAGTATAATTCATTTCCTGTTAGTAAAAAACTGAATAGGCTGAAAAACACCTGGAAGTATACCATTTAAAAAACCTGGTTTAGAAAGAGTAAAAAATCCTGCTTGGTGTTATCTTTATCTCAGTGTGTTTTGGGTTTTTTCTTGAAAGTCATGAAGAATTAAGACTTAAGTTCACAATGCTTAAAGTGTTTGCCTTTTTTTTTTTTTTTTTTGAAGCCCAGCTATTCAAATTTATATATAAACACCCTATGTTGCATTTTGCTGCTTCTGCTTCAGGTTCCCAGTAGGATTTTTCACTGCATTCATCTAGTTTTATGGAGTACATAGTACATACCATGCTTAGAGATTTAAACGCAGAAATTTACAAGTTTGGAAAAGAGCTGAAGCACTCAGATTTTTGTGTATTCCTTCATCTATTGAAACTGTAGTAGTAAAGCCAGGGTTTTAGGATAAATTTGACATCTCTTGACGTTTTTGTCACTTCTGAATTTTAAACTGGTAAATTTTTTAATTATTTGCTTCTTCAGTTAATGGTTAAGAAGTTTTGTATCTTTTCAGTAAATAATACCTTAAAATTAATTATGCAGTTGAACCCTATTCAGGATTTTTCTCATTAGTAGCATTGATTTCGAACGCATAGGTTCTTGTTGTCTTCAGTGAATGCTGTATACAAAATTACACCAGAAAAGGTAGATTTAACCTAACTGCTTGTACACTTCTGTTGTTTTCCTTGGTGTGTTGTGTATTATTTCATGCAATGGATGTTTCAATTCAGAAGTTTAAATGTCTGTAAATTACCTTCGTCAGGTTCCTGCATTATTGCCTACTGGAGGTATGGCTCATGGCTTGGTGCCATCCGTTGTCCAATCTGCAGACAAACGGTAATATTTTAAATAATCATGGACCTAGTAGTTTGGTTATCTAGTATAGCTTACCCAAAAAGCACTTATATTTGAATTTCAATAGTGAGACTGACAGAAAAAGAAGTCTGAGAAGCTGAAAGAATATGGATATGCAAGATGTAGATGGTGGACATTAAGGGTTTTTGAACTTTTTGCTTTGCCAAATGGCTCAAAAAATACAGATTGTTCCTGCTACTCAAATTTTAGTGAACAGCACTGATAACAGCCATTTTTTCTGTAAAGGAGTATATGAAGACAGAAAATTCTAAGACCCAAACTATGATTCTTCCATGCTTTCTGTTTGGGATGTGATACAACTTCTTTACCAGCACTTGCATCTGCAAGACCTGGCTGTTGTGAAAGACTGCCAGCAGGCAGGATACTACTGGTTTCTGAGAAGTACCCCCTCCCTTCCTTCTCTCCCTGCCAAAAAAACCTACCCATGTCAATTTCTTATTTTGTCCCTATTTTTAGTTTGTATGTATTATTAATTTGAGCTTTGTAGAGCAAGCATTAACTTACTTCCTACGCAACTTACTTGCATTGTCAGTTTGAAATATGTCCCCGCAACTTGTTAACACTTAGGAATCTCTGAGTCTTATAGCGTATGCTTTAGCAAAAGTACATCTTTATTTTAACAGTGCACAACCTACAGAGCTACTAACTTCTGATGAATTACATAACGTTTCACGCTCTTGCCCATACATTATATCCTGCTTTGATTATGTATACCAGCAGGACAAATGACTGTAAGAACACAGAGGAAGGAAAGAAGAATAGGTACGACTAGAGGAAGAATGAGTATATTTAGAGTGTAGCCAGTGAGGAGACACACACAAAAAATAAAGGTGAAAAATATGGAGAAGGGGAAAATAAGTGTTTTTTTTTTAGTGTCTCTTTTTACTTAGATATTCTTATACCTTCCTCTGAGGTAAATCGGGTGATACTGGTTGCATGATTATGCATTCCTTCTCACCCTGTAAAGTAGGAAAAATAAGGTCTGATTTATAAATGGGGGATGGCAGTATGTACCCACGAACAACATGAATCTTACAGAATGTTTGTGGCAGGGCTCGGACTTTTAATTTAGATCTGCTCATGCTGTCATTTGCTAAATATGACTGCTGCGCAGATAAAAGATAAATATTTTGTGGCCAGGTACAGAGGCAGCTGTTGAGGACTGTAATAATTTAAAGTGCTGTGCATTTGCTGTTTCCTGTGATAATCTGCATTTTATACCTGAACATTGCTTCCAAATGCAACTCTCAAGTTCTCAGAAACTCCTATACAGAACGATAGCATAAGATATATATGAATATGACCTTACATATTTTTCTGTGTTTGCATGAAAGTTAATGCAGAACATAGCAGAATTCTCTCTGCTTACAAAAGACCTGAAGGTTAATATATATTTTTCTGTTAACTTATTCTGTATTATTATTCTTGGTCTTGATATGAATGTCCATGTTGAAAAGTATGAGTTTTGCTTCCTGTTTGCTGAAATGCAAGGCCATTCTAAAGATGTAAGAAAAGTGGCCTCACCGGTTGCTTTATTTGATTTTCACTTTAAGAAACAAAACTATATTAAATTGGTAAATTAACTTTATTCTCCAAATCATGTCGCCCTTCTGAAACATAAACCACTTAAGTATTTAGAAAACTTACTGTCGGCCTCTCTTAGAAGGGAGGGTTCTTATGCTTGTTTTTAACAATTTTTAAAAAAATAAATATCCTGTAAAGAGTTGTAAGCAATGAATTTGTTAAAACTTAGCAGCAGTGTCCATAGTTTTCATTTTATTTTGCTACTAAATATTCAACTAAAGCAAAGATTGCTCTATGTAGTTAACTGAAGATTACTGTTTTAATTTATACTTCACAATGCCTGCATTTAAAAGACAGTTGCACATGAAACAAAATCTCCCTGCTGTGCCCAGGTAACATTGTTTTTACCACTCTTTGGTGAAGATCAGCAGGGTGCAACCCAAGTATTTCAAGATGTTAATGATTACAATCGGAGATTCTCAGGACAGCCCAGATCTGTAAGTTTTGGGTAAATTTGGGTGGGAAACAGTGATTTTAGGGGAGATTAACAGCATTTTTGTGATTTTTTTCTTTCCTTCTTTTTTTTTTTTTCTGGTTTTTTTTTGCTGAATTTTCTATTCATGATGCTTAAGGACTAGGCATGTTTTCCTTAGGAAATTCGTGTTTATTTCCTTAGGAAATTCACACAGTTAGGGCAGACCCACGACCTTGAAAATATTTATTTGTAATTTGTGGAAATGTATGGAAACTTAAGTTTTTGTTGTGAGAACTGCTAATAAGTTTGAGTTCCCTATTCATATGTTAAGCTGGTTTTTAGTTATGATTTGTTAATTTGAAAGGATTAATAATTAGTCAGTAAAAATACTTAACGACTTGTTAATTTGAAAGGATTAATAATTAGTCAGTAAAAATACTTAACGAAATACATGACCTACAAAAAAGAATATTCACTTGATTGATCTCTTTACATTGACTAGAAGATTATTTTTCCCCAAGATTATGTTACAGTCTTTACTCTGCTCTCTGAGTGAAGAAAACAGGATTTTCTGATAAATAGCTAAGAGAGATGGTTGAGGTTCTGTGAACTTCAAAAATTCAGCCCTGTGAGCCTGTCTTCTATGTGCGTGTTTTGATTCGCAAGGTGAAATGTACGCACATGCATACTGGTAACTTCCCTACTTGTCTTCATCTGTTCATTGGATTTGGATATAGTAACAAAATATTAGCAAGAAAAATTTACAGTCCAATGAGACAAAAGAGGTGTGAGCTAGGATTTTTTTTTTTCATGTTCTAAACTGTGAAACAGTTACAGTTTTGGTCCAGAATAGATTGAAACTACCTTTCTCTGTGGGCTCTGTGTCTAGTCCCCAATAACCTGTCTGAGGTCATGCCAGAAGTCTGCATTAAAGCCCTAATCAGACTAGATAAATTGTCTTTGATCCAGGAAGTCTCGTCTTACTGTTTTTTGCTTTAATTCTTAGAAACTAGCAGATTCTAAAGTTGTAATGTACTAGTAGAAACTTTAGACTAAAAAAAAGACCCATTTAGCATGGGCTTGTTGCTAGAGCAAAATATTAACTTCTGGTTTCTTTCTCCATAGATTATGGAAAGAATTATGGATCTGCCCACTTTACTGCGGCATGCTTTCAGGGAGATGTTTTCCGTTGGGGGCCTCTTCTGGATGTTTCGCATCAGAATATTCCTCTGCTTGCTTGGAGCCTTGCTCTACCTGGCTTCACCTCTGGATTTTCTTCCTGAAGCCCTCTTTGGAATTCTGGGGTTCTTGGATGATTTCTTCGTCATTTTCCTTTTGCTGATATATATCTCTATCATGTATCGAGAAGTGGTAACACAGCGGCTGAATAGATGAAGTGGACGAAAATGACCCAAATGCAGAGGTGGTTGTGGAATGTTTTAAAAAGAGAACTATAACATAAGTGTGATGTAGTAAGGCGCCTGTGTACAATTTCAGTAGTTGCAATTTCATATCTGGTCATTTTACACAAATATGAAGGGTTAGTATGTGGTGATGTTTAACTGGAATCTTTAATTTGTGTATTACATGCGCTTCATAATGATGAGGTTAGTTTTGTAATGTAATAAACTACCTTCATCTGCTTTCACCTGATGAACAACTGTATGTAATCAAAGCAGAAAACACCTTTTTTGGTGCATGGTTAGTGAAAAAGGAGTTCTAATAAAGGACTTCTAATAAAAAATCCATTTGGGTAATCTAGACATGTATAAGGAAATTCAGAAATTCTTCCCAGTACAGATATCACAACTAAATTGTTTTATGTCTCCCTGTTGTGGGCTAGAGTTTTTTATAACAAAAGTAGCTTTGTGTGCCTCTGTGGAAAAAGAAACCCAAGGACCGCATTACAATTATCACCCTGCAGTTTGCTGTTGTCCACGTGCTTCACAAAAACAAGGAGAACACCTCAATATTGCTTGAACTGCACTATGTACAGTCGCATGAAATTTGTACAACTTTATTTTTATATTTGGGAATATACACACAGTATCTGATCTAGATAGAGAAACCGGTATTATGCACACCAGACTGGTCAGTGCTCTATTTTTAAACAGGAGCGTGTTTTTCGTCTTCAGGCTTATTTATTTGGTAGGTATGTATCTTGGAAGTGGGGGTTTTATGCTGCTTTGGGTCAATGCAATGTATCTGAAGGGAGAGTTTGCATTCCTTTAGTTGCATTAAAGCATTTAGCCAATGGAGATAACCCTCAAGTTTTAGATAGTGGTTGAAGAAAAGAAATCAGAACTGGATGTTTACACTGCAGAACATTCTGCAATACAGGTATTAAACAACTTAGATGTTAGAGCGTTTGATTTTCAGCTGGAGTTTTCTTTTTTGGTTGGTTGGTTGATTTGGATGTGACTAGAGGGGGTTATGAATTACCTTCAAAAAGATTTGTGATAAGGGACCACAAAAAAATCCTGGAAATACCAGGGTAATAATTATCCTTAAAGTTGATTTGTTTGGGGTTTTTTTCATGTTGAATTTGAATATAGGCTATCATAGCTACAGAAGTGATTTGTGAAAATATTTTCATTTTAAGAAATGAATGCCACTGGAAAGGTCAAGGGTACGATAGATCTATGTTCGTTTTAGCTAGAGGAACGATAATTGCCATTTTATTTTAACTTCCTGAGTACTTGAAAGACAATGATTAGACAGGTGATTCCTTGCGTGTTTACACATACGGGATGAGACTTACAGTGAAAGGGACCTCTTCACAGCTTCTGTGTTTGCCCATGCAGGCGTCTTTCCACAGCTTCTAGCACCTAGGCATGCACAGGAAGATGATAGAGCTGGCACCTGACATGTCAGTGATTGGGGCTGGAGGTTGTCCTTCAGTGTCAGTGTTTGCAATGACATTTAAAAGTAAATTCACTGTTTTGTCCCTTGAAAATTTGCTTTTGAAAATCCAAAGACGTATTTCAAATTAACTGGAAAGCTAAATTTTTCCTTGTTGCTGTTAGAGATGGGCAAGAGGAGAAACAGAAACAGGAAGCGAAACAAGGGTGGGAGGAGGAGGAGAGCAAGACAGAAAATGACCTTTTTTGGAAGCAAATGCTATTGGTTTTGGGAAACTAACTGTTCTGGAGTGTCTTAGTTGAGCTTTTCCCTTTCTGTTGGCATCGCTAATGTATGGTGATGGTTAGTGGCTACCTCAGTTAAAAGTCATTAAGGTGTTATTAAGTAAGCATAGGATATTCATAAACTGTTAGGTACATTACAAAGCAAGATAGTTTAGGATGTGAGGTAAAACAGGATTTTGCAATTTTGCTGTAAGCGTTGTTTTGGTTTTGTTTTTTTGGTTTTTTTCCCAAGAGATCCAGCTGAGAGCAAACTCCAAATAAGAATTTTTAATTGATTAAATTTAAGACACCCTTTTTTCCTGGAGTTTAATTTGTGTGTCTGCTTAGAGAAGAGCGTGAACTGCTGTTGTAGAACAACTGGAGTCTGTTCATAGAATTTGTTGATCTAGTACTTCCTCCATATGTTTATCCTGTGATTGTGTTTATACTTTTTCCCTTGACTCTCTAAATCCAGAGTGAATATGGATGTACGTGAAGCTGCTTACCAATTTGTTTTCATTGAGCTCCTGATTTCCACATGGTACTGTGAAGTTCATGCAGAAATACCCATCTAAGGGGTCTGCTCCCAAAGTCATGTACAAGCCACATCTGAGTAGCTATATAAAGTTTACCTGTGCTCTGTTTCTTCCTTCACTAAATTTCTGCTAGCCAGAAGGGTTTCCCTCAGAGGCTTCTGCTTACTTTTGAATATTGAGTAACATTGTAAGCTTAAAATCAACACATTAAATGCTTGACAGAATTAGGACCATCCTTCCTTTTCACCAGTATGTGTGCTTGCTTGTGGAGACTTTTTTTTTTCTCCCACAAGCCACTGATGAACAGTATTATGACTTGCTCAGGCCTTTTTGTGAACAGCTGTAATGCAAAGATGGATCTGTCCTGCAGCGTCTGGCTGCTGCTCCTTTACAAATATCTGAACTAGCTGTAAGTTAGCTACCTTGGGGTACTTAGCTTGAGCTTAACTTAAGCTCTAGAGCTCCCAAGAAGCTGGAAATCTATACATGAGCATGTAGTATTCCTGAACTGTGCGCTGCCAAGTTGTTCTGGCAGCAGTGTTAAAGGTAATTGCTAAAGCTGAGAACTGGCTTCAGAATGTGAAGGAAATACGTGATGCTGTGTGGAGACTGACTGCAAACATCGCTGCGGTTTTGTCCCCTGAAATGGGGCAGCCGTGTCACTAATGGGGGAAAAGAAAAAAAAGTAAAACTTTAGCAGCAAAGAGGAGATAGAGGGAAAAAGTACAGTTCTTAAAAGATTCTTGCAGCTTCATGAAAAACTGTGTGAAATATTTGATTGTTCCAGCAATATTAACAAAGGGGAAAACTAAAGTTATACTTAATAGCTCTTACAGAATAACTTGTAGCATCTTGCTGCCTAATGATCATCCTTATGACAAGTGCTGTATAGAGTGATCTGTTTCTGTGTTGTGTCCCACACCATTGATGTCTATAAGGATGAGGCAGTACGGTGTGATTTGGGGATACAGTTTTGCCATAGGTTTCATAGAACTGTAGCAGTAACCTGTGTATTACACTAGATTTTTAAGACAAAAGGATTTAAACCTACTTCTTGTTACTTTTAATGATAATAAATTGCTATTAAAGCAAGAGATTGTCTTGGTTTATTTTATTGACTTTCTGTGTAGGAGGAAACTGTTTTATTCTCCCTTTTCCCCCTTCCCTGAGATAGAGTTGGTGGTAGCTCTTCTGCAGTCTTGATCAATTCTTATCGTGGTGTCTGTGGACAGGAAGTTCAGAGATAACTCAGTGATTTTCATCTTCATTATTGCCATTACAAGGATTACAAAATTTCTAAGATCTTAGTCCCAAAAAGTATATTGTACATTAGATGTCTTTTCCCTGAGCAATCTCATTGGTACCTCCAGATCCATGAGCACTAAGTCTTCAGGATGATAAACCAGTACAGATGATTAATTAGTACCTTCACATATCAATCCTACAAGCCAACAAAAGCATAAAGCAGGTGGATGAGAATCCAATTAGTGAAGTAAATTGAAGGAAACAGCATATAGTCTGTGTAGGTTTACAGAAAGGATGAAGGTTGCGGTGGGGCAGGGAAGAGCTGGATGTGACTGGCCTATGCTGCAATCCTGTGCTTTTACCGATTCATGCTATGAAAGGCCCTTCGGCATCAGGAAGACATGATCCGTTCTATGAAGAAATGTCCAACAAGTCTTAGCTGGAAAGTCCAGGGCCAAGTTAGGCCAAGTCTTCTGGACTTGTAGGTGAACTTCGTAGCCTGCTTTGGTACACAGTTCCAATGTTTATAGAAAAACATGTAATTACATATTTGGTAAGGTGCTATTAAATCAGGTTGAAAGTTTGATGGGTACACACTTGTCCTTCGATCTGATGCCTCTGTGCTTGCTGTGGGAAGCTCAGCTAAACACTCAAGAGTTCCTCAGACAAGGCTGCCAGAGTAGATGGCTATTTTAGAAGGTCTGTTGTACGGTTGCAGTTGTAGGTAGGTTTTCTGCTTCCAAGTGCCAACCAAAGAGGAAACTGCCTTTTAGTCACCAACACTGGAAGCCACACGGGCCTGTAGGGGGCCTACATGAAAGCTGGAGAGGAGCTGTTTGCAAGGGCATGTAGCGACAGGACGAGGGGCAATGGTTTTAAACTAGAGCAGGGTAGGTTTAGGTTAGACATTAGGAGGAAGTTCTTTACAGTGAGGGTCATGAGACACTGAAACATGTTGCCCAGAGAGTTGGTGGAGGCCCCGTGCCTGGAGACATTCAAGGCTCATTCAAGACATCGAGGCTCTGAGCAACCTGGTCTAGTTGAAGATGTCCCTGCTGACTGCAGGGGGGTTGGACTAGATGACCTTTAAAGGTCCCTTCCAACCCAACACATTCTATGATTCTATGGTTTGTTCCAAGGAGACAGAGCAGTAAGTCTCATTATCTGTGTTTCTTTGAGACATAGTGTCCTAATGGGTTGCCTTCTTATCTGTTGTGGGCACTGGGATTTTGACCTGGGGAAGAAGCTGCTAAATTTCATTCCACCTATGATTCCCTGAGCTCAGGGACCTGCAGATATTTAGGGCAGAGATAGGGCTGCAGGTGCTGTTCCCATGTGGACAGCACATCATTAGGCGCTGTGGTGAGTAGAGGTGCTTTCTGTAAACCAGGGATTTTGTTCGTTCAAGGAGTGAGAATTCCATCCAAGTAATAAAATTAATAATTAATATGCAAAATGAGGCAAGCAGGAGGTTAGAGTTGAGTTTCCTGTACTACAGTTTGGATTCAGTCTCTTTGTATGCCCCTGCTCTGTATCACATCATTGCCTTTTATAAGATGTTTGTCCCTTCAGCGTCCACATCAAAGTCTATCACAGATGCATTTCGTTTGTGCCTACGTAATCTCAGATCTTGCCATGGGTACTTCTGTTGCAACTTTCATGGCAAGTGTTAGGGCTCTCTGTTCAGAATTAAAACAAAGGATATTGCGGGGTGGGGGGAAACAAAAAGGGTCCACCTAAAAAAATTCATAATTGTGTGATTTACTCTTACTGGCACTGTATGGCCCTGTATGAGGACGTCTAAATATCTTGTCTCTCCTTGTTTATGCTAATACTAGATAAAAGGCACCAGAATGATGAAAATTCTAGACAATCCATGAGGAAAGATTGGTATTTTGCCTATGGGGTAGACTGAGGAGGGCATGAGTGTTTAAATATGTTGAAAGGGGATGCTATTACCCACATAGGGTATGACTGGAGGAAGCAGCAGTGAGTCTGAATTGCAGCAAATCAGACTTAGATTAGAAGAAACTTGCTAAAGTGAATCAGGACAGGATACTGTCTGGGGCATTGGTGGAACCTCTGCTGGGAGGCTTCTGAAGGCAGGCTGGCACCTGTGAGAACTGGTTTGTGCACAGCTAGTCCTGCCTGGGGAAGGGGAAGATGAATGAAAAGGTGGCTGCTTTCAAGGCAGCTGGTGCGGGCCTTAATAGACATGGGACCAGAGAAGTCCTTGTCTAACCAAATCTGTCTTGCTGCTGGTGTTTCTGACACATGCTACCTGTATGCATCACCTGGCAGATCTGACCGGCTTACCTTTCCCCAGGAGTTTTGCTACATAGCGGTGCTTAAAATCCCGGGGGTAACAATATGGCTCCACCTTATTTCAGGACACCTTAATTATTATTTACAATAATATTCTGTTTTATTGCAAAAACTCATTGTTTGTCCCGTATTTTCCAAGAGGATTATTTCTCATGATTAACAGATGCTTAATTGGTGGGAGGGAAGGAGAGGGGAAAGGAACATAATTAATAATATTGAGTCAATTTCTCATTGCTGGCAGGTAACTGATGGGGAACCATGGGTGTATCAGGTGTTACTAATAGCTTGGCTAGAATATGTTGCACGGAAAGCTGTTCAGCTTCATGCTAGCATATGTTGTGCTTCACCGTTGAGAATCATTTTCTCCCCTCTCCCCCTTTCTACCTTCATTCTGGAAACTTACTTCTTTTACCAAGATGAGGAAGCAGCAGAACCTGAAAATAACCCCTGCCACACTTTATGAAGGGCAGTGCAAGCATTCCTGAGTAAATCATCTTTTTCAGGGAGAGATCTCCCATCATCCCATGGGAGATGTCCTTACTCTCCAAAGCGAAAGGTCACTCTTTTGTCTTTCTTGCCTTCTTCACCACCTGGGTGGCAGGGGTTGGTGTTGCCTGATGCTGTTGCCTGTGAGCCTGGGCTCTAAGGAGGTCATGGTACGCAATTTAATGCATGTTGACTCAAAATAACTATTATAATATGCCTCCTCCTTGAGCTGGTTTATCACTGTTTATGGTTTATGTTTTCATCCCATCTAGGGTCTGCAGCATGCAGCCGACCAACCTGAAGCTGCTCTAGTCTCATTTCTCTTTTCCTGGCAGGTTTATGTAGTTTTGTTCATTCCCCTCCCACTTTCTTATTGTGGTGTGTAAGGACCACAGTAAAGATCACAAAGGAAATTTTGATGAATCACTTGCTCATATACAACATCAGTTCACACCTAACCCCTAAATACTTCCAGCCAACCCTTTAACTCTCTTGCATCTCATAGGCCATGCATCAGGAAGGAAGGTAGAAAGGTATCTGGTTAAATGGTTAAATTCCTCATGTAGCAACATGAAGAAGGCAGTTTGGTACAGCCCCGTGGTTCTGCCTCCTCCCTGTGCAAGGAGCTGAGCACCCTGGGTCTGCTGCCTTTCCCCAAGAAGGATGAAGGACCTGGAGTCTGGCAACCTTTTGGCTTATGGCTTCCCTCAGCAATGCCTCCTGGTTTGATAACTGCAAGCAGGGAACGAAGACCAGAAGCAGTACAGCATCAAAGCAGATCTCTAGTTAGGCAGGGCTGTATTTGTGCCTGGGAGGCGGGAGAAGAGCTATGGCATATAGTTTCAGTCACGTCTGGAGAGACTGGTTTTCTCTGTTGCTGAGGTTATTGGGTGCAAGTCTTTTCTTGATGAAAAACAAGGCATTGCTTTGAAAGTAATCTCTGTGGAGTTACACTGTATTCATATAGAGGTATTTTGAGCCCCTGGGGTTCTTCCTCTCATGGTTTTGTTCAGAGCTCCCACAAACAAGGATTGTCTCAATATTAAAACAAAAAGAGAGAACTCTGTAATCAATTTGCAACAGCAAGAGCCCTAGGAAAAAAAACCTCATGGTTAAAACCACAAGGACTGGCAACATGGTGTCGGAAAAGTTGCTTCTCTGCAAATCCCATGAACTTCCTCTTCTGGGCTGCTAGGCAAACCCTTTCCTGGATTCAGGTCTTTGCTGTTGATTCATTTCACCTTCCTCAGAAGAAATGGGTGATTGATAGCAGTAATTTTAGACCAGCAGCGGAAGTAGCCATGGTAGCCCAGCCCCAGCAGGCCTCTTCCTGTCCTACATCTTGCTCCGTGGTGGGCTGCTGCCCACGCCGAGTGCCTTACTGACTTGCAGGGGCACTGCAGACATCACGGTGGATCTGGGGCAAAGGGACATGGGGAATAGCTGAAACATCTCCTTGTAAGCCAGGAGATCGCTGGTGTTTCATTGCCAGGAACGGGAGAAAGAAGTAGGTAGACCTTTACCCTTTGGAGGAGAGAGAGGGACAGAGTGAGCCAGGGGACCACCTGCCTGCCAGGAAACGCCTCAAAGAACAGCCCTCATTAAGGAATGCTGCCCTGCAAAGGGTGATGAGATCAGATTCTAACAGGGGCCCATGTTGATCCCATGAGGAGTATGCGACAGCCAAAAAAGCAAGGCCAGGGTGCAGCTGCAGCATGGGCAATGGGTCCCAGCATCAGTGAGCTGATGGAGGGGAGCCATAGCAAGCCAATCTCTGCCCTACTGCATCCTCAGCGGGGCAGAGCAGTGTCATTGAGCGCCAGAGAGGAAAGCCAGTCCCTGGGGCCAGTGCTGAGCTGGCCCAGCACACCTGCAAGCCAGTGGGGCTGTTAGGAGGGCGGGTCTTCTCACGCTGTGCTCCTTTATGTGGCTGCAGGGCTCTCCAGCTTTTTGGGGGGCCACCTAGCTTCTCAGGGCACCGGTCGCTGCCTTTCTTTGAGCTGCTGCAGCCAGATTGACCTGAGCCCAACAGGAATGAATTCGTTGCACAACTCTTCATAAAGGAGCATAGCGTCAGCTTGCTTGCTTCCGCCTTGCTTTGGCCAGGGGATGACCCCTGGGTAGTGTTGTATCTGGCAAAGATGATGGCAGGTAATGAGAGGCTGCATGGCCCAACTTGTCCCTGCCATTAGGGGAAGCTTCACAAATAGATCCACGATAGGTGGGCTCCTCAGAATAGTGCACCTAGCCTTGGTGTCTTGCCTGACTCCTTGTAGGCATTTGCCATAGTTTCTTTTGCAATCTGCTCTTTATGTGCATTTTCTTTAAGTATGTATGCTTTCTTGGAGGGGCTGTGTCTTACAATCTCCATTGCCATTGCTTTTACCATAAACTTGAAATTTGCTGCTACGTATAAGCTATGGGGTACTGCCGTAGAGCCAGCCACTTGTCCTTATAGCATGTGAAAAATCACAACAGGCAAACCCTAAATGGTTAAATTTTATAAAGTACCAAAATCTAGTGAAAATAAAATAATCCGAATGGGAAAGGGGAATCAACTTGGGGATTAGTCATTACTGAGTAGGATTTACAGAGGAGTAAAACTAGCGTAAAAATGTAAACTAGCTTTGCATCCACCCACCATACCATGTTTGCTTGCTTAGAAACACCAAGCAAGAACCAGCAGGCACATCATTTGATTTACTGCAGCAAAGGTCCATGGGTCAAAATAAGCTGTCAAAAGAATGACACCTCAGGCAGTAGATGTACATGCCTGAGCTGGGGAAGACCTGCTTACAAATGTAGCACCCACTGGTCCATTGGCTACTGACAGGTCCTGCAGCCTTTGCCCAGAGCTTTGTCTGCAGATCTTGGTATTGCCTGTGCACTCCTTCTCCAAGAGATATTTCTCAGGGACTGTTGTAATAAGAAATATTTTCCACCCAAAGCTATACTCTAGTCCTTCCTGTTGGCACAAGACAGATCAGATACTTGCCCATGGACAGTACTACAGCACTGATGAGGTTGTGGACAGATGTGCTGCCCCATGGAAGGCTCCTTTCCCTCTGATACAGCCCTGGCATTAAGGATGCAGGTTAAATCCTCTGTGTCCCAACAGCCTTCTCATGTTCTCATCTGGCAGCCCTCTCACACCAAGCCCCAGCCACCTCCCAACAGATGGCAGCAGCCTTGCACATTGCCAGTGCACAAAGCTTGACACTGTGCACAAGGGTGATGCTTGCATCTGGCAATTTTGGGTATGTTTTTCATCCCTGGTCATCCAAAGACCTTTTGTTTTCCAGGCAAATGTAGTCTCATGAAGAGATTTCAGTACCTTGGCTGCCCTTGCTCTGTCCTGTATCTCTTCCATGGCCTTAATAAGCACCTCTTCTTTTCTTCTGACAGCATCAGCATTGCTAAGTCAAACGAAGCTGGCAGCTTCTTACAGCCCCAGCTTTTGGAGTCACATGAGTATGGGAAAGTCCTGGTTTATTTTAACCCTCCTCCCCACCAAGCCTGATATTTCCAGAGAAAAACTTGATAGCAGGGACCCAGTGCCTACAACCTTATTTACCAAAAGAGGAACAGGAATAAACCAAATGTTGAACTCATGTTTTGCTAAGTTTTATATTTCTGAAGAATGCTAATGCTTTTGTAGGACTTGAGTCTGATCAGCTTTTGAAGGTAGGGTTTGTCAGCACTAATGCTTCTCTTCTTGCCCTCCCCCTCCTACTACTGCGCATAAGTCTATTTCTTCTCCCTTTTGTCTTTCTTGCTTCAGAGCTGCCTTTTCCTCTCCCCCTTGCATGATTGGGAGAGTTTATGCTTGCTTACTGCGATCCTCTCTACCTGCACCTGTAGTGTGACACCTCTTCACAGAAGGCAATGGAAGGATGAGGGAGGTCCTTTCACTAAAGACCTCAGCGTCGGCGCTGTAAAAGTAAATACATAGGCTCCAGAAAATTTGTGAAGTTTTAGATACATTTTCCCCCTAATTTAAAAAAAATAATTATGCCAAGCCATCTGTTGCTAATGTAAAAAAAGATGTAAATAGATGATACATAGTGTACGGAGTGTCACATGAGTGCTCCATCTGCTGTGGGGAAAGTCACCATTCCCCAGCAACAACACTGGGTGCTGAAGTGCAATCCAGGGTTTGGAGCAGCTTTAGGCTTTACAAAAGCATAACCAGCTCCAAAGGCTGCCCTGAAGCGAAAGCAACTCAAACAAGAGTGGATGGTGTAAATCTCTGCGTATCAAACCTTCCTCCCTGTTCTTCTGACAAGTAGCAATTGTGGCGCCAAGTAGCAATTGTGGCTGTCTTGGGGACAGGGTAAGTTATACCTTCATGTTCTTGTTTCAGACTCTTTGCAAACTCAGGGATCCTGCTCCCTTACTTATTTTTATAACGTTTACCTGGCAGCCAGGAAACTAGCAAGCTGTATCTCTTTGCTTAATGACAGCAGAAGGCTCCCACAATGTCAAAATAATTGGGCAGATGAAATTTGGCAGATGAAACTTAGCTTTGATGAACATGAAGTAGTGTACACGGGGCAACAGCAACCCTTGCCATGTCTGCAGACTGATAGACTCCACGTCAGCTGTTGCCACTCAGTAAGGGACCCAGGACATTCTGTGGATGGTTTGGTATGCCCATTAGTGGTCAGAAAAGGAAACAAAATATTGAGAATTACAAGGAAGGGGGGAAAAGTAATTAATTAATTCTCTGATGTGTCTGCATCATGAGCCCTTCACCTAGTTCTGGTCTCCCCATCTTAAGGTGGGCATAGCACACGTTCCAAGAAGCTGGAAGTATGGAATAGCTCTGTGCCAGGACACAGCAAATGTACTAGGACTTTTAACCTGCAAACAGAGAATGTACAGTAGCAGTCTAAAAAAACAGGACTCAAATGGGAAATCACAGAATCACAGAATGGTAGGGGTTGGAAGAGACCTTTGGAGATCATCTAGTCCAACCCCCCTGCCAAAGCAGGCTCAGCCAGAGCAGGCTGGACAGGAACACATCCAGGTGGGTTTTGAATATCTCCAGAGAAGGAGACTCCACAGCTTCTCTGGGCAGCCTGTTCCAGTGCTCTGCCACCCTCAAAATAAAGAAGTTCCTCCTCATGTTCAGATGGAACTTCCTGTGTTCCAGTTTGCACCTGTTGCCCCTTGTCCTCTTGTTGGACACCACTGAAAAGAGTCTGGCCCCATTCTCTTGACACCCACACTTTAGATATTCATGAGCATTGATGAGATCCCCTCTCAGTCTTCTCCAGGCTAAACAGACACAGATCTCTCAGCCTTTCCTCATAGAAGAGGTGCTCCATTCCCTTGATCATCTTTGTAGCCCTCCACTGGACTCTCTACAGTGGCTCCCTGTCCTTCCTGAACTGTGGAACCCAGAACTGGAGACAGGTCTCCAGATGTGGCCTGACCAGGGCAGAGTAGAGGGGGAGGATGACCTCCCTCGACCTGCTGGCCACACTCTTTTTAATGCATACCAGGACACCATTGGCCTTCTTGGCCACAAGGGCACATTGCTGCCTCATGGCCATCCTGTTGTCCACCAGGACTCCCAGGTCCCTCTCTGCAGAGCTGCTCTCCAGCAGGCCAACCCCTAACCTGTACCGGTGTATGAGGTTATTCCTCCCCAGGTGCAGGACCCTACACTTGCCCTTGTTGAATTTCATAAGGTTTCTCTCTGCCCAACTCTCCAGCCTGTCCAGGTCTCTCTGTATGGCGGCACAGCCTTCTGCTGTGTCAGCCACCCCTCCCAGCTTTGTGTCATCAGCAAACTTGCTGAGGGTGCACTCTCTCCCCGCTACTGGGGTCATTGATGAATATATTGAACAAGACTGGGCCCAGTACTGACCACTGCATACCACTGTTAGTTACGTTCCTACAACTAGACTCTGCGCCGCTGATCACAACCCTCTGAGCTCTGCCATTCAGCCAGTTCTCAATCCACCTGACTCTCCACTCATCTAACTCACACTTCCTAAGCTTCCCTATGAGGATGTTATGGGAGACTGTGTCAAAAGTCAAGGTAGACAATGTCCACTGCTCTCCCCTCATCCACCCAGCCAGTCATTCCATCATAGAAGGCTATCATATTGGTCAAGCATGATTTCCCCTTGCTGAATCCATGCTGACCACTCCCGATAACCTTCTTTTCCACCACATGCTTAGAGATGACATCCAGCATGAGCTGTTCCATCACCTTTCCAGGGATGGAGGTGAGGCTGACCGGCCTGTAGTTTCCTGGGTCCTCCTTCTTGCCCTTTTTGAAGACTGGTGTGACATTAGCTTTCCTCCAGTCCTTGGACACCTCTCCTGTTCTCCACGACCTTTCAAACATGTTGGAGAGTGGCTTCACAGTAACATCTGCCAGCTCCCTCAGCACTCGAGGGTGCATCCCATCAGGGCCCATGGATTTGTGGGTGTCAAGTTTGCCTAAATGATCTCTGACCCAGATCCTCTAGATCAAGGGAGGGTGTTCCTTACTGCAGGGTGTCTCTCTTACCTCCAGGGTCTGGACTTCCTGAGTGCTGGCCTGAGCAGTAAAGACTGAAGCAAAGAAGGCATTCAGTAACTCTGCCTTCTCTGCATCCTCCATCATCAGGGCACCTACCTCATTCAGCAGCGGGCCCACATTTTCCTTTTGCTACTGATGTACTTGAAGAAGCCCTTTTTATTGTCCTTGACATCACTTGATAGGTCCAAGCAAACCCTAACCTTCCTCGTTGCATCCCTGCATACTCTGATGACGCTCCTATACTTCTCCCAAGCGGCCGGTCCCTTTTTCCACATTCTATAAACTTCCTTCTTCCATCTGAGTTCTTTTGAGAAGCTCCTTGCTCAGCCGTGCAGGTCCCCTGCCTCCTTTGCTTGATTTCTTGCTCGTAGGGATGCACCAATCTTGAGCTTGGAGGAAGTCGTGCTTAAATATTAACCAGCTCTCTTGTGCCGCGCTACCTTCTAGGGCCTTAGCCCATGGGATTCCTCCAAGTACGTCTTTGAAGACGTCTTTGAAGTTAGCTCTCCTGAAGTCCAGGGTTGTAATTCTACTTTTTGCCCTGCTTTCTTCCATTCAGGATCCTGTACTCCACCATCTCATGGTGAGTGCAACCAAGGCTATCCTCAGCCTTCACATCCCCAACTAGTCCTTCTTTGTTTGTCAACACAAGGTCCAGCAGCACACCTCTCCTCATTGGTTCCTTCACCACCTGTGTTAAGAAGTTATCGTCAATGCTCTACAGAAACCTCCAGAACTGCATGTGCCTGGCTGTGATGTCTTTCCAGCAAATGTCAGGCTAGTTGAAGTCCCCCTTGAGAACCAGGACCTGTGATCATGAGACTGTTTCCAGCCTTCTCTAGAAGGCCTCATTTTCTTCCTCTTCCTGATCCGGTGGTCTGTAGTAAACACTGACAACAGCGTCTCCCATATTATCCTGCCCCTTAATTCCAACCCATTAGCTCTCAGCACATTCTTCATGCACCCCTAGGTGCCCCATGGGCCTTTTTTTCCTAAAAAGTATGCAGCCATCCATGACAGCATTCCAGTCATGTGAGCTATCCCACCGTGTCTCTGTATTTGCAATGAGATCATGGCCCTCTGACTGCACACAGATCTCTAGTTCTTCCTGTTTATTCCCCATGGTGTGTGCGTTGGTGTACAGGTATTTCAGAGAGGTAGTCGAACACACAGATTTCCCTGGAGGGGAGCAAGAGGATCCACCAGAGCTATTCACACCCTTGAGGTAGGTGGCCTTCTGGATCTCATCTTGGGAGTCAGCTAAGGAACGTTTGTCACTGTTCTGGTTGGCCTGCCTTATTCCCCAGTTGGCTAAGTTGGTGTGAGCATTGCCACCCTGGACCCAACCCCCCCAAGTCCTCCAGCTTAAAGCCTGCTTCACCAAGTTGGCCAGCCTGCTGCAAAGATTCCCTTGCCCCTTCTAGACAGGTGGATCCCATCCCTCTCTGACAGACCATATTCATCAAAGAATGTTCCATTGTCAAAAAGGTGCCTATCAAAAAAGCCAAAACCCTCACGACAGCACCAGCCATGTAGCCAGGAACTGATATGCATTATCTGTCCATTTCTGGCTGCTTCCTTTCCTCTAACTGGTAAAATGGAGGAAAAGATAACTCGGGCACCAATTTTTTTCACTTGCACCCCCAGGGCTTTATAGTCTTCCTTAATTCTGCCCAGGTTCCGGCTTGCAGCGTACCCACGTGAAAGCGTAACAATGGGTAGTAGTCCGTGTTCTTGAGAAGTTGTGGCACCCTCTGGGTAACATCTCAAACGTTAGCTCCCAGGAGGCAGCGTACCTCACGTGACTCCCTGTCAGGACACAGATGGGCGCCTCAGTGCCCTTTAATAGGAAGTCACACACTACTAGCATTCATCGTTGTTTTTTACCATACCTACCCTGTGCTGCTGGAATGTGGACAGGGAAACCACTCTTCACGGCTTCTTATGCCACCGAGTCTGGTGACACCCCATGGAGTTAGCAGAGAATGGGTCCTAAACTCAGCAAAAGGATGAGCTGCTTCACAAGATGCACAGTAAACTTCTGCTGCCAAAGCTGGTTACATCAGGAGTTTGTGCAGTTTCTGAAAGCTTGTGAAGAAATCTGTGGCACAAGTTCCATGAGAACTGTTAAATATGGAGGCCCTAGAGCAACACTTCCTTCCAAAAGTTTCTAAATGCTCTTCAGCAGGAGATGGAGGAAGATCTTTTATTCTGCCCTACTCTTTTCTGAAATGCCAGTCGCTGTCAGCCAGGGAGCTTGTGTCAAATGGCCCCAAGGTCTCACCAACTTTGGACCAGCGGTTTCCCAAAATCCGTTAGCACGTTTTTGGTTTGCAACAGCTTTGGGACAACAAGGGAGTGAAAAGCAACACACGTAAAAACCCTTAGCATGACCCTGCAGGAAGCACTGCTTGGCTGAGAAAACGGTCTCCTTCCCCACGGTACCAACAGCCCTTCCTCCCCCGCCTGCTCTCTGCGGTGTGGGGTGGATGCCTGTGGGGCCAGTCCTTTCCCCTGGGGGCAGAGCCCCTTCTGCCATGGCCTTCCTGCAGCCCAGAGGTGGGTAGGATGGCAATAGCACATAGAGCGGGGCAGGCTGTGGTGGCTGGACCTCACGTGGGGCTCCCCACACCATGGTCTCCTCTTACCCCCAGCAGTTGCTGCCAGGAGGAAACGTTGTCCAGTTCGGGGATGGAGGGTGAAACATTCCTCGGGGAAATGAGTGAGCGTTTCTCTTTCTTTTCAGGTGTTAGAGTGTATCTTCCTGCCCCTCTTCATTTGCAGAGGGGCCAAGAGGTTTCCCTCCAGGGGTACAGCTGTATATTAATAGCTTTTCATCCCTGAACAGGAAATTGGGGACTGACTCATTGTGGATTTTCACACTGAAAGGATGACTGGGAGAAAACTGAGGAGAAACTGTATGAAATCTTTTGGGAGAGGGGCAGTTTTTGATGCCCTTGTGCTCCCTGCCCCGCCTGTGTAGGAGATGGACCGTAAATTCCCTGATGACGGACAGAAGTTTGAGGCCTTCCATTGAAGACTTGGAAGGCCTCAAACAGTCTCAAGGAAATAAATAATGCAGGCCTGGCTTTCAAAGAACCAATAAGGCTAACACTTCTGGCACCTGAAAGTGTGGGAGAACTGTCTTGTGAAGACAAGATAGTTCTGCCACTCCTGTGGTGAGCTTGACAGTTCTCAGTTCTCGAGGCCATTGTGTCTCATGAGTGACTTTTGCTTCATTATCCATGAAATGCATATGAAAGCGTAAACCCTGCATGTGCTAATGAAGATTATAGAGATCATGCTAAACATTTATGACTATGGCACTCGTCTCTCCACCCAAATCATGCTATACGTAACCTGGGAGAAGGAAGAAACCTGAGATGAGGCTGTCCTCGGCAAGGGGAGTGGACCATGGTAATTCAGCAAACATAAGAGGGGAAAATAAGTGCCCCTAGGGGGAACAAAGAAGAAACAAAAGAAGAAGATGGTGCCTGGGAAGATTCTTCCCAAGAAGGAAGACCGTACCTGGAAAGATTTTTCCAAGAAAGAAGAAGATTATGCCTGGGAAGATTCCCTGGAAAAGATGCTGGAACCAGGACCGGTGATGTCTTTATCTCTGTCTTTTTCTCTATCTTTTCCTTTCTCTATCCCTCCGTTTCTCTTTTCTCTTAGAGTTGTTAAGTAACAGTTAGAGTTGTTAAGTAACGACCTTAAGTACAACCTCAAGTACCGCTTGCCATAAGTTGTCCTATACCTAATGTTAAGTAACACAATGCATACCTCACCATTTGCCATCATTTGTTATATACCTAACCAATTATTGTGGCCTTATTAAGACCTACACTAACCATTTTGGGAAGCTAATAAATGTTTCTATATGGAACTTGAGATTTATCTCACCTTAGTCTGCGCCATTGGGAATTTACGAGTCTGAAGTCACTTACCCCACCTCTTTACTGAGAGTGGGACGTGACAGCCTGGACCCAGGGCTTCTTCCTCCAGTGGTTCCCAGTGCTGGGGGGCACACGGACACAGTCACGTCATGACACAGACTTCTGGGGCCAAGACAACTGTTACCGCCAGGATGAAGCCCCCCTTGTGCTACCAAATCTGTCTGAGGAAATAGGATACATGCAGGTTTTGCAAACAGCAAAACCAGGTACAAAAAAAGAACATCACCCTCTCACCGCACCCGGGACATTACTGATCCTGACAGAGCCCAAGTTTTATTATTGGTCAGAAAAAGGCACCACAAAATACTATTTTCTGCCTTTTTTAATCTGATCCCTTGAACATAAAGGGGGTCTAATTCTGCGTAGCCCAGTGCTTTTTGGGAGGGAGGAGGGGGGCAAGCGGGGTAGTGGTAAATGATGTGCCCTTGCACCTTACCAGGCATCAGAATCGTTCCCAGCTGGGCGGATCATGAAACACCCAATGCCACAGACCCAGCAGGAGGCAAGGGCAGTTTTTTTGACCATGCAGTAAGCAAACAGTAGGTCTGGAGTCTCAAGATG
Source organism: Alca torda (assembly GCA_008658365.1). Taxonomy (NCBI): domain Eukaryota; kingdom Metazoa; phylum Chordata; class Aves; order Charadriiformes; family Alcidae; genus Alca; species Alca torda. The sequence goes on along the minus strand of CM018101.1, from coordinate 52,350,690 downwards.
GGGTCAGGAGCTGGAGCCAGCCGTGTTCTTCTCCACCCCAAACTTCGCAGTCGGAGCTCAGTGATGGGCAGCTCCTGCTGCAGATGCAGAGGAAGAAAGACGGCACGGGAAGCTCCTTTCCCTCCCTCTTCCTGCCTGGAAAGCTGCTTCTCAGAGGAACAAGCCAGCAGATAAGAGGCAGGTGAGCCACCTCTGAGATTATGCTCATACTTGTGCTTGGAGGGCATTTAGGCATTTAGTGTAGGCCAGCTGTGACTGGCCCACTCCTGTTTTTCACCTTTTATGGCTGCTTGGGAGGCCTCAATGGCCTTGGCTTTGCCTTTATGTCCTCTGCGTGGCTGAGAAAACAAGCAGTGCCTTGTCTCCACTGGACTTCTCCACCCTTTGCTGGCTGCCTTTCAGTTATCTGCCAAAGTGCGTTACAGGCAAATATTTGCTCGGCAGCCTCAGACGCTACCTCACTCCTGTTTGCCCAGGTTCTCACTTCAGTGCCTTGAACATTTTGCTCACTCCGCCCACACCCTGGGGTGCTCAAATAGATACCCACTCACAAGGGCATGGGCTTTGTGCGTGCTGCTCTCTTGCCCTGGCGCTGGAAAACATTGGGGAGGAAGAGGCAACACAAGGAAAGAGATGTCCGGGCTGTCAAATCCACCTGGACAGTTTGCAACAAGCGTGTCCTTGCTGTGGCGTGCGCCAGCTGTGCCCAGCGCAGCAGGAAGCAGCAGGAGGTGAAGAGAAGGGGCAGACACTGGGGCTGCTCTCCATGGACCTTTGCATAAATGCTAAGCCCCTGTGTCTCAGTTTGCTGGGGCTCTGGTCCACTGCAAGCCCAGACGAGTGGAGGCTTGGGGCTGCAGGTGCCTTGTGTGCAGAGCTGTCTCTGGGGAGGGCTGCATTTAATTATATGTGTAGTTTTACTCCACTGGGCTGTGCTCCTGTGAAGAGATGTATGCTAGCTAAAGTGGTTTGCTGTGGACCATGAGGAGTGCTGTGCCTGAAAGAGCCCGGAAGGCCACCTGGGTCTCCTCTCTCAGCAAAATTGTCCAATTAAGGCAGCTGCAGGTCCATCCTTCCCAGGACTCTCTCAGCGGAGTGCTCAGTTTGGTGGGTACCTCTTACTCCCCTCGGAAGAGCCCTGATGTAATGCTCAAGGAGCAAGAGAAAAATGAAGTTCCCTGTGCTCTTTTCCTTCTGTCCTGGTTTGAGGTAAAACAGAACCAACTTTCTGTTCAGTAGCTTTACTTCTTAGCTAGGCCTCTTTAACTCTCTGAAATTAACAGCATGTTGTGTCAAAAACGGTTTGTTTTCAGAGTGATAAGAGTAATGTTTACAATTAGTGCCAAGGAATGGTACGTAGAGAGGCTCTTGCTTATCCTTATTGTTATAACAACCAAGGGTAGCTAATTTCATTATTTGCCCCGTTGGAGGATTGGAATTGGAAAAGCGTAGAGGGGTCCCACCTGTGGGGAGGAGGGGACAGGACAGGTGACCAAAAATTGACCAACAGGGGTATTCCATCCCCTCTGCCCGATGCTCAGTATAAAAGCTGAGGGATCAAAGGATCAGCTCTCTTTCTTCAATGGCTGACATATGAGGAGGACCCTGTCTGTTCATCTGCCTTTGATCCCGATCCATGAGTTCCCTGACTCCAGCTCTGGAATCCAGTTCCCACCCGTCGCTGGGTGGCACTTCCCCAGTGCCTGCCAGTGACATCATCCTGGGAGCTTGATACAGTTTTGTATACTATTTCGTTATTTTCCTTTTTATTTTATTATTAATATTTCATTAAAGTAGTTTAGTTCCTTCTAAACTCATAAATCTCTTTATCTTTCCTCCTCCTCTCCGTGTGTGAGAGATGTGGGGAGAGCATCTGTTACCAGTCATTGGCCAATTTGCCAAAACCACAACACCTTTTTTTTTTTTTTCCTCTCTCCTGAGCTCACAGCCTCAAAAGCTCAGAAGTGCAGCCAGATCCTTCCTCTTACACAAGAGCGGGACAAAGACGCCTGAAGTGCTCCCTGTGTGCCCTGATAGCAAAGGGGACCCTGATGCACCCAGGGCAGTTTAGGCAGGACTAACACCAGTGCCCCCCCCATGATTTTAATTTGGCCGGCACTGTGGAAGAGCGGCACACCGAACGGTCAGGCTCCAGCTGTTGTAGCACCTCCTGGCCAGACAGACACACGCTGCTGCAGGGTGCCCGCTCTGTGGCTGCTGCAGTGTCATGAAGCAGTACGAAGGGTTAAATATGATGCTCCATTCCTGCCACCACCACCACGGTGCCCAGCAGTAACAGCCACAGACCCGTGCAAGAAGGAGGGACTCACCTTCCTGCAGGTTCTTGCAAAGCTGTTGTGCGTAGCGAGGTATCAGGGTGTGCGGTTTTAATAAAGGAACGCCAGCGCGCAGTCTGACATGCAGCGAATTCTTCCCTGCAAGCAATTTCTCTTTCTAGCCCGGCACACTCACTTCACGTAAAGGCAATGCAGCACAGTAGAAAGTCTCTCCTGGTTCAGGCTGTCAAAAGGAAAGTACTGATGCTAATTGTGAAAGCCAAGGGAACAGGAGCGAGGGCAGGATGCAGCTGCGCATGGGCCCCAGCTGCGTGGCACAAGGCCTGCACTCCCCTGGGCCACGCTCTGCGCATCTGTCATTTCCCGAAAATGACAATGAGTCACATTTGCCCCATGTCTCACTTAAAGAAACTGAAAGTATTAACTGGTCAGGCACTGGGAAAGGCTGCCTGAGCCATAGCTATGCGGGCACTGGAAAGCCCACGTGGCTGTTGCCCATGAGCAAGATCATCCCTTAAAATCTCCAGAACTGGTGATCAGTGGGACCCCAGCAGCTTCAGAAAGGCTCGGGGTGATCCAAGGGGGATATTGAGGGTTGAAGATGTTCAATGATTGAATGAGATGGACAGGTATTTGCACAGCTGGGTTTTGGCTTGGGTCTGTCTTATCCAGAGTGCATGCTCTCAGGCAGTCTGGAAACAGACTTCAGAACAGTCAGTAAGAAAGCATTTTGTCCACCACCCACTAAAAATAGATGCACTGTGAAAGAGAGAAATTATGGGTGAGGAGGGGGAGTTGCTAATCTCCTGAGATCAACCCAGCTGGCCAGCACCTGAAGTTAAATCTCCAACTCCCCTCAAAAGGCTACAGTGAAGAGAGAAAAAGGCTGGAATAAGTTCCCCGCCCCCGCCCCGCCCCCCAAGGTAACTCTTACTTAATATCCAACTGCAAGCGCTGGAGAGCCTTGCCCTGTGGCAAAACAGCAGAGGTAATCTGGCACCTCTGTGGTGCTTTCTTAATTACCTTCAAGTTGCCGATTTTCTAAAGCATGTTTTGGGGAATATTTGCAAGTCTCCCCATGCTGGTGTTTTACCCCAAAGTATTTACATTGGTCTCAATTTTCTGTAATTTTCTCTCTGGGATTTTCCTTCATTTTCTCCCCCATTTAAGCATGCTAAACACGAACCCCAAAGAGAAGCAAGATCCAAGATCTCCTTGGAGCCAAGGGGCAAGTCTACAAAGCCCACCCCGTTTTTAGGGCTACGTTCTCACTGTGACTTTACCTCGGTCCTGACCAACACAGGACAGCAAGGCCGTGCCGACCCTGCATGCTGGCGGCACTCACTTGTCAGGCAGTCTCTCTCCTCTACAGCTGCGATTGTTGTTCAGTTTACTAGTTCTTTGAACTGAGATTTTCCTCTTTTGTACATCGAGACATGAAAGGAGGGGAACACTCCTGCCGGTATGCGGTCTCTCTGTCCTCTCTTCAGGAGGGTGTATTCCACGAGCTGCCGAGCAGAGAAGTACCCACACACACCTGGGTGAGGAAGGCAAGGGGAGAGGGAGGGGATGCAGGGAGCTGGGGAGGCTGCCAACTGCAGCCACAGGGAGCAGATGGAGACGCAGCGTTAGGGTTAGAGAAAAGCAGTGAGTGGGAGGCACTGAAGGAGAGCTCAGGCATAGAGAAAGGATGGGAATGGGGTGGAGAGGAAGGCAAAGAGTTCCTCGTTGCAACTCTTGTATAAGCATCAGGACTTGCAGAGCATCAGGAGGTCCAGCTGTTTGCTGAGGAATAGGGTAATGCAGGGGCACAGCTATTCCACTACGGGCACAGGCCATGGGAAACCTTCTTCAGGGGTAAGATTTGCTTCAGGCCCCTCACGGAGGCAGCTGAGCAGATGCAATGGTTGCAGCTAACAACCCATTTCACGTTCCTTTCAGTTGGCTCACAGGTCAGTGCCATGGACAACTGAGTTGTTTGCTGTACTGCCTGCCAGGCACCAGAAGCAGCAAGTTCCTTATGGAAACTGCAGATAGACTGCTCTACCAGGTCCAAAGGAAAAAAACTTTCTTGATTAAAGAAAAAAGACGAAAAGCAACCAAAACCCCACAACAAGCTGAGCAAAGGATGGGCATTTAATACCAGGCTTATTTAGGTTAGGTAGTGTGGTGTTCAGGGCTGTTGTGTTGCAGGTTATGTGACTCTGTGGCTACAAGTGGACAGGAGCTGCCAGGTCCGAGCAGAGCAGGAGTCTATTTAACACAATGCTATGGCTCGGGGAGCAACTGTCTCCAAGTGTATCCACAAAGGAGTAAAAGCTGCAAGGAGATGGTCAGAAATAATGGGACCTGGCTGCCCTATTTGTCTCCTCCTGCCCCTCCTGGTCCAGGCTACTTTATTCCTGTGAGATACCCTCCAAAACTCGATCATTAGGATGCATTACCCAGGGCAGTCAAATCACAGGACATGACATGTATCCAGGGAACTGTGACTGACTTTTGCAACTTGGACTCTCAGGAATCAAGAGATTCTGAGCCCTGCTCAACGTGCAGACCACAGGCTGACAGCAGGGAACCGCCTCCATCCACCCAACCACCTCTCTGAACTGATGCACCCTTCAGTTACCGTTGTCAGCTCCCCACCGCCCCTGCAGCAGGGTCTTTCTGGGACTGACATTTAAGAACTGCAGCAAAAATGACAAAGGCATGAATTTCGGATTCGGCAGGATGGCTCAGATGATGAGACATCTGCCCAAATGTGCTGAAATCTTGTTATTTACACTTCCTGACCTCATTTACAGTTGGTGGGGGGAAACCCAGCGCAACTTGTGTGTCATATCTTGCACATTGCTATGTCACACCAGAGAAAGGGAAAACTTCAAAAAATTACTTTAATACTGCCAACTGCAGGTGAAACAGAAAGTAACCAGCCCACATCAGGACAAGTGAAAGAGGTTCACAGCTTTTTTGTGTCACCTGCTATTTGACTTCTGGCAACTAATGCAATTGCCTGAGGGGCATATGCCAGAACCAGAGTCACCCAGACTGGAGAAAAAGAAATAGTAGGCTGCAAAAGAACCATTGAGCCTTTGCCTCACTTCATCTAGAAGAGGGGAAATGCCCAGGAATAAGTGATGACTTGTTGAATTACTACCTTAGGGCACTGTTTTTGGAAGGCATACAAGGGCCGTGTCTGTTCCACTCTTGAAGGACCCCAGAGACAGAGGGGGAGGAGGAAGGGACCATCTCAGAAGCAAAAAAATGAACACAATCACACAAGTTATTCAACCAGTGCAAAGCACCCAGCTTTTACTCCACACCCTGTGGATGATATAGCACCATCAGTCTGAACTATCTCCTCCCTGAGGACTTCTGAAGGCACGGCCCTGAGACACTCAAGGCCAGAAGAACTGAAAGCTTAAAGAGAACAAGTAGATCAGTTCCTGTACCGCATATTCGAAACACTTTTCTATGGAACTAGGCTCTGAAGCTCAAATTGACATCCAAAATTAGCAACAATACCCTCAAGCATCTATCAAAGCGTTAAAGGCTCTCACCATCCGGTTGTTCTGCCTTCCCTCTGTATTTAATTTGGAAAGCTTCAACATTATTGCAGAAGAGCTGGAGTCTCTCACAGGAAGAAATCTGTATTAGAGTGGAGTGGAAATCTGCAAAGGAGTGGTCTGCCTTGCAAGTGTGAAACACAGCCTGCAGTCATGCACAACGTGGAGATTAAAAACCATTAAGTAACTCCCAGGGCACTGAAGGAGGCATGGCTCACATTTATAAATCACAGTAATCCCACCCCAAACTGATTATGCGATTATAAACCATAAATGCCAACGTACAACAGCTTGAACGACAGTGCGCTCACAGCTTCCTTTCCCCCCCCCCCCCTTTCTAACTTTTGCATGTTTCTGAAATCTCAGCATTCATACCTTATACCAGAAGAACCCCATCCCTCTACCATGGACTCAGTGTCAGATCAGGAACCCATGCACCTCTAGGGAGCAAGCCAGGGGTCCAGCCGTGCGCTGGGGTGTGAGCCGGCGTAACCAATGCCACCAGCACTGCCCCACTTCTCGGCTCTCCGCTTGCAACTTGGCATCCTTGGAGCATTCTTGGTGGGGCTTGGCACTCAGCTCTTCCCCTCGCCACTCAGTTTGGAAGGACGTATCCGGAAGGCAGGGCTGCCTTCCCAGAGCAGGGGAGCTTTCAACTGGGGCTTCAGAAGTGTTTTGAGCACGTGGCAATGTTTACTGAGTAGCCCTCCTTTGAGAGTATGTCAAGATGTCGCAATGGGTGTAAGAATGATCACAGGGAAGAAAAAGAGTTGCCTTATTCAACAGATTTGCTCCAGATGTGGCTTCAGACCAGTTTAAATGGCAAAAAGTTTTTGCCATCGCTCATTCTGCTGAAACAGAAAAGTCGCAACACGGGCAACTGGTGTCCCATCCCACAGTGCTGTTGACTCCAGTCAGTTTTTCCCTAGTAATGGCCTGAAATCTAATGTCACCGGAGCTGGACTTTCTCTTTTCCTCTTTTGCCCTTTTCAAAAGTTTACTTTTTTGAGTTGCATCTGCTTTAGCACATAAGGAAGTTATCCCAAAGAATAGCATTTTTACAAGAAGAAATTCTTCCTTCCTTGCACTTCAAAATGTTGATACAATCGAAAGCAGCAGCACATTAAGCATGAGTAAAAATATTTTTTAAAAAGCCCAGATCAACAAATTCTTCTTGGATTTTCCAACCAAATGACAACTATACCTTAAGCTGACTTTTAAATTTCTTGCTGAAATAATGAAAACACAGCCAAAAATATGAATATAAAGCAGTTTTAATTTTCCTCTAGATATTTATATCAAAGAAATACTCATGTCCAAGTACTGTACATACAATATCTTCCTTATAAACTCTTTAGTTTAAAACACATGTACAAAATTGCACATTGCAGTTTGCAAAAAATCATAAATACCTTTTTGCATGTAAACAATTCCAGCACAAGGATCAATGTTATACATTCCAAAATGTCTAAGTGTCTGTTCAGAAACAAACAAAAACAAACAAAAAATCCACTGTGATCTCCATAAAGGTCCTAGTGTTACAAATCAATCATTAACAGGTTTCTAACTGATGTACTACACAAAAGGCTACATAAATGAGCACAAGGCAAGTCGCCTTTTAGTCGATAAGTATGTAAGACAGAGGCTTGAAATACAATTCTGCTGCCATTTAAACCCATGGTATCCATCCCACAGTATTTAGTGGTAGCAGTATTGTGTTAATTTTTCTAAGATTGCCAATCGCAGTATGCCTTACTTTTAATTCTTAAACAAGTTGGCTACCACTGAACAGTAGGAACTGGAAAATTATTGTAAACACAGTTATCACCGTTGTATATTCAGTTAGTTACAGTATTCTTCTAAACACATCACTAAATTAAGAAAATGTTTTACATTTAATCAAGTGCAAGATGCCAACTAATATTGTCCACTTTGTCTCAGAAATAAGTATTTTAGATATAATACTACATAGTTTGAAAAAGTAACATAAAAAAATTACAATGGACATAATCCTCAGTTGTATATTATTAAGCCCTGTAGCTTCTGTTTGCATAAAAAAAATATCACCGCATCAGAAAAAAAGCTGTCAGAAGTGTCCTTGATAAACCTCTCCTGACCAAATCCAGCAAATGAGTAGCTACTGAATTTTGTTTCATTATTATTACCTCCGTCTGTGTGCAACATCCTTGCCAGCACACCTGTTTGAAGAGTTCCCAAAAATAATCAGGTTTAAAAAAAAGGGGAAGTATTTCTGTCTCCATACAAAGCCATTTGTTTTCCTGTTTGGTTTTTTGTTTGTTTTGTGTTGTTTTTTTTAAATCTATTCAAATACTGTAACTTTTTAAAATTCTTCCTGAAGCAGAGATTTTGAAAGGGTTTCTCAGAGGCCTCCTCTGTGCCAGCTAATTTAATAAGGCAGAATAAGAAGGTACATGTAAACCCAACTTACAAGAACCCAGGAAAGGATGTAGGCAGACAACCACCCACCGACTAGTTGCACGTAAGCTGCTGGAAGAGCAAAGCCAAATCTGAACTACTCTGTCTCCACCTTTTGTTTTGAACAGCTATCCTGAACGAGAAAGTTTCAGTGCCATGCCTGAAGGCCTGGGAAGGACCAGTTTGGATTTCAGAGCTGTAGGAAGTGGCAGTTTGCTCACACTTCTCCTTTTGGACAGAAAGAGAGCTCGGGGATGCTGGTGGCTGGGGCTGCTTCTCCTTTTCAGGAGGTCCCTTTGGTCCGTTGATCAGCGTGTGGCACAACTGTATTCCCAGTGAGGACCACTGGCCTTGTGTGATCCTAGCAGCAGCCCCAGCCCACAATATTGCAAGGCTCATGATACTGCAGGGCATGAGGCGTTTTCTGCATTGTGGAAGTTCAGCAAAAACCCGGCACCAGAAACCACCGACCGCTTTCAAAGCTGGGTCCTATTGCCCAAGAGCTCTCTCCTTTCTAGCTGATGGGTGTTAGTTGCTCCCCTCAACAGATGCAAAGACACACGGCTCAAAGAATGATGGATTTCATCTTTCCCAGTCTGCACCTACCCAGAGCTGCTCCTTTCTCAGGGGGTCTGAGTGATACCATATTAGCCATCATGAACACCACACAGCGAGGGCACACGTATGGTCTCCTAAACCTCAGAAAGATTTTTAGTCTGGGCAGAAACTGCGGGAAGAACAGGCCAGCCTTAGATGAGCCACTCCAGGAAAGAGAAATTGCCCTGGAACAATGTCCTACAACTCCACAGACTGAAAAACATGGAAAGAGGAAGAGCTACTTTGCCATTGAGACTTATTCAGCAATACAGACCCAGCCGCCTTTCCTGGTAAGACCCTGCATACGGAGCCTAAGGATTACCTTCAGACATCACAGACTAGAGGTAATCTAGGAGATTAACATGAGTTTTAAGGACCAGGAGCCTCAGGGCCTTTCACAGTACAACAGCCATGACACTGCCCTCTCTGAAGATATCTACCCTTCTCTCTTTCTGACCTTAAGAAGTAGACCCATTCCTAATTAAGAAGAGAGGGAGTGGCAAGAATCAGTGGCCAAATTTTGGCGGGTGAGAGGCCTATGCAGACTTGCTCATCATTTTCGGTTTGAAAGCCAGGAATTGCACAATATTATATTGCAACACTTATTCCCTTCCCTTTGTCCCCTACAAAGTAGCTACATGCAACTCAAGCAAAATCACTGGTGCAAGGAAGTGTTTACGCTGATGGCTCGCGTGTCAGAACTGCGCTAAGTGTCTCTGTAATTAACAAATAGTGCTTTGCAACAAAGTGAAACAATTCTCCAAGATTTGCTTGTGTTGCATCTTTTGTTCCGGGTTTGGGTTGGTTGTTTTTTTGGGATTTGTTTTGTTTTGTTTTGTTTTGTTTTGTTTGTTTTGGGGGGGGGATGGGGAAGAAGGAAAATACTAACGATGCCTGAATATCTAATCTGTTACATGCGGAGGAATGCTCAAGGGGCTCGCAAGAACTTGTTTTGCTACATGTTGAGCAACACCACATGGGAAAGCCTTGAAATTAGAGCAAATGCTTGAAGACAGGGCGTAGCTGTCTTTTGGAGCTCGTCCTTCACGGGCTGCATTTTATTAGAGAGCAGACCTTTGCATCATCAGTCAGCATTCAGACCTGGACTTTACTTGATGACATTTCAGTATGGTGGTTGCCATGGCTTTAAATAAATAAGTGTGAAATTACCAGTCATCAGGCCAAATAGGGAGGGGCACAGTTTCCAAAGAAGAGAAGTTTAGAAGACACTAAAGCAGTCGTAACAAAACAAAATAAGCTAAAAAGCATTCTGAAGATCAGTCTTAATTCTCTGCCACTTAAACATACAACAAATATTACCATTAAATACTGTATTGGAGAGAAATTTTATTTCTTCATTGGATTTGTTTTTTTTTCTTACTGTTGCTGATTCCTCCAACTATCATCTCTAACTATTACCACAGGGAAAGGAATAAAAAAGTAAACTTTTATTTGACACTTTTAGCCTGCTGGGAAAGTGGTATCATACCACAAAGATACCACAGACATACCAGCTTGTGCTGTGATTTCAGTTACAGTGTGCCCAGAAAGACTTTCAAACATTCGAAGGATTTACAGTAACATTTGAGAAACTGGCACAAAATGGTTTGGACTGGTAATGACGCTTAGCCACCATTTTAGGAATCCCTGTTCTGAAGGTGTCATCTTGCTGACTGTAAATAGAATAGGTGTCCTACTACTTATGGCCGTAGTTTATGTGACATATTATATATAACAAGATTATTTAACTCCCCAGTAGTCAGTACATTCCCACTATTTCTGTCACCATTCCATCAATATTAAAAGACAGAATGGTAAAAGCTGGAAAAAACAAGAGTTCCACCTCTAGTTCTATTCATTAAGAAGGCTGAGTTTTATAACAGTAGCTTCTACTGGTATCCTTCCCTAGCAATTACTAGGGTAAAGGAAGGAGGGTATCCTAAATATGGTCTCTGGAACAGTCCATTAATTTTATTCTATGCCACTACATTGCTCGTGTCCTACACTACAAGAAAATCTGGAGATTTATAAAAACAGAGGTGTGGGAAAATTTCTCAAGCTCAACATGTTATCCTTCAAAAGGCTCAGTGTGAACTACAAGACTATCTTTATGAGCCTTTTTTTTAAAGGCTGTTCGTTCTTAAAGGTCAATTTTCCATGTCGGGCAGGAGGGCCACACATCCCTCAGGGCGGTGGGAAGCTTTCTGGAAAGGACAAGAAAATGGTATCAAACAGTTCTGCAGAGTTCAAGCTGCTGGTTATGATTTTCAAGTGTTCAGTCCATGGTCTAAGAACAGGGTTGCAGTGAGAAGCCTGACTTTTAACAGCTTCAGCTTTCTCCGTCTATGACAGAAGTAATACCACAGTCTCGCTGATTGTAACTGAACGGTTGCAAGAGATGCTTCAAGGTACTCAGCAGAAAGGTTTTCAAATTTATTTAAACAAATTTCAAGGGAAGAGTGAAATAGGACTTAATATAGAAAAGTAACCAAACTTGCAAAACCAAAACCAAAACAAAGAAAGACTGCTACCAAAAATTTTTTTTTCTGGGACTGGATGGAGAGTCTATTATTCATCTCCAGTAACACAGCTCTCCAGACTGTGTGGACCTTATTTAGGTGGCTTACAATTCCACCCTGAACTAGTTCTTAACCAATAAGTAACAGTAGAAGTAAATCTTATCAGCAGTGTGCTAAATATCACAACCTAGCAGTGTATTAGTGCACAGTGAACTGGTCATATCTATTATCTCCATGTGTTAGCAAGGCTTCATAGTCAACCATCACTCCAAAGCATTTCTACAGAAATCATAATTCTTCCCAAAAAGCCATTTAGCCAGCACACATACTCCTTAAACTATTGCAGACCATGTTAGTTACTAGTACTAGAAATTCAGAGCAAAGCTCAATTTACAGCTAGCCACACTATGGATACAGACATTTTAGGTAACAGACAAAAAAGCAAATGGCATGTAAGTAATTATTTAGGGTGACTCCCTTGCAAACACTATTTATAATAACCTTCCCTTCACTTTGCAGCAAATTACTACATATGAACTGCAGCACTTCAGATTACATTAAGGCTAAATGTGACTTTAAAATAAATGATCTTTTCGTATTAATTTAGTATTGCAGGATTTGACAGTCCTCCAATTTGACTGGAAGTCTGAAAAATCACCTTGCTACCACCCACAAAATTGCAGCCTAGTTTTCTTCCAGGAGAACTCGACCATGACAAAGGATATGAAGATGACCCATCGTACTGCTACAGCTAAGAAAATCACAGTTCCTCCATTTGACCATGCCCTTCTCTATGCACACCAGTGTCCGTGCACAACACCTTGACATGTGTTTGTGGGTATCTGTGTGCTTCAGAAGAATTTGTTCATAAAGTTTAGATTTGCTGGCTTTTCCCGTATCAGTGGCTAGCACTGAGTGGAGAGGATATCACCCAAACCAGAACTCCAGCACAAGAACTCATGTCCCCAGCGGGCACATGACCAAGATTACAGAATCACAGAATGATAGTGGTTGGAAGGAACCTCTGGAGATCATCTACTCCAAACCCCCCGATTGAGTGCTTTTACATGAGTGACACACTTTTGTCAAGACTACTCAACAGAGAGTTGCATTTCAAAACACAGCGTTGGGGTGAAGATACAGATCCTAGACTGGTTTCCTTCCTCTCCCCACCACTGTTTCCTCAGCAGGACCCTGTGAAGGCAGCTAAAGCATGGCATCCTGACTGACCTACATGCAGCGGACTGTTGCAACATCCAAGCAGAGATCCGGCTTGTGACCGTGTTGATGCAGGAAGTAATCCTTCTGGTAGGCAATAGCTTAGGAAAAGTGCTTCCAGGCTAAAGCAAACAGGAAGGATCAATGTCTGTGGCAAGTCAACAGGATGGTGTCTCAGAAAGCCAGCCTTGTTATGAATTAGGTGTATACGTTTCTAGACTCTCTTAGCAACACACAGACAGGTTCTCCATGTGCACTCACTGTTGCAGTGTTTTTCAGAAACCTACATTTATTTTGTCACACACGACCACTTCGTGCACAAGTTGCTTCTGTCCCGCCTCTGAGTTACGACCACCCACTATGAGGAGAGAAGTTTCACAGCACAAACAGCTGCAAGCCACTTCGTAGGCAGGATGAAAAGGGAGAGATATTGGAAACACAGGACAGAAGCAACTGGGAATTAATAAGACCTCTTGTCTCCCATAACGTACTGTAACAGCCTAAGTCTCCATAAATTCAGATTTAATTCATCAACACCTTCACAGTAAAGTTTCACCATGCGCAGTAAGATTAGCAGCATTATAAGAAACTTTAGAATCTGCAGTTTGACACAGGAACATTTAATCATACTGCACCAGGTACAGTAAACCCTGACGCAGCCCCACAGCAAGTGTCTGTGGCATCAGAAAGATCAGTCAACATTTGCAGCATTATTGTGCATTGTGAAAGCTTTCTGTTCAAGGCTTTTTCTGCTGATACAGGTCTTGCCAAACTTTAAAAAAGGCGAATCCCTGACAGATTTTACTGTCCACCTCTGCTGTAAGATGCACAGTCACTGCACACAACACTGAAGCAATCAAAGGGTGTCAAAACAGCCTAGGAACTCTTGAACACTCATTCTTGGTTACAGTAAAACTGCAAACAAAATACTTGGAAAATGGAAGTGGTTTTGTACAAATCAAGTATGTACACAGATATGCCATACTCCAATTTGTCTACTTGCTAAACATAGAAACTAAGAGAATCAAGTAAGGAAAAAGCAAAATTATCCAGCAGCAATTACAGCTGCACATAAGAATAAACAAAAATATAATTCGTCTCTTTTTATTTTTTAACTTACACTCCAGAAGAAGGACACATAAAATGGATTGAAGAATTACTTATGTTACCAGTAGACTGGGAGGGGAGGGGGGGGAAGATTCTTGCATATTAATTTCAGATATAGAGAAATTTTCTCTAAAAAGCTACTGGATTCAAACAGCCAAGACTCAGGTTATGGCAGCCAAGTCACTATTTTCAGCACAACTAGTAATTCAGACATAGCATGCATCTGTACTTCAGACACCACCAAATACTATACAATAATTTGGAAAGTGTTATCTATCTATGTAACTGATTAGAAATTAGTTGCCAAATAGAACTTCCACTTTAACAGCTGCAAACTGCAGAATACCTCAAGGCTTAACTTTGAGAGATATCCCTTTGTCAAAGGTGAGACAGATGTGGTCGATCAGATACTTAAATGAACAAAAAAGGATGACTCTTCCTTCAGTAATGACATAAGCACGAACCAAGATAACAGAGAATTGTAGTAGGGCCACCCTTTGATCTTGAACAGTGCATGATAGTCAATAGCAATTTATGACCTGCAGTGAAGTGTCCAAATCCTTTGAGGTATTTACTTCTTGCAATTCTGTCAAAGGCTCATGACAAAAATGTCACCACCAGAATCACCCCTCTCAGGACTTATCACCCTCAAACACCTACACTTCTCAAAGCATGCAAAGTACTTGTGTTTTGGGAACTGCTCTCTAAGACTGACAAATGGGCTCGACGCGGAGTCACAGTGAAAGTTGCAAGAACCACTCACCAACCACCCGACCCGTCTGGACACCTTGTGATAATGCCAGATTTCACTACCCGTTCTATGCCAGGGAGTAAACCAATCAACTTTTCTAGTAGTGGCATCATTTGACTCAGTCATAGCAGAGTACTTCCCCTGCACCCACAGCAAGCAGGGGCAGATCTGACGGGAGCTCCTCCCTCTGCCCAAGGAAGGGGTGAACAAGACTTCCCTCACCACAAACACTCCTCCTCCTACTCCCCAAGACAGGAAAGATCTGATAACAACTCAAAGAAATGAAAGTCACTTATGAATCAAACTGTTGTGCTGTAGCACCTAAATAGGAAGGCACTTTACATCTAGATCAAGACCTTGGTTCAAGCGCATTCTAAATCGGCTGATGAGCAGCAATCGAGATTTGCACAGGAGCAAATCCACCAACCAAAACAGACAAAGGAAGGGACTGCATAAACTCCAGAGCAGACATTACACCTAGGGCAAAGAAACGAAAAGGGATGCTTATTTGTCATGGGTTTGCACCTGGAATGCAAAACCAGATCAGAAGGACATGAGCGTAGCCTGCAAATCCAGTCACGCAGTCAAAATCTTTGTAAGGAGTAGTGAAAAGTGTGCAGAAGTATAAAAAAATATGGTACAGTTCTGAAGGATGAACAAAAATGCTAAAAAGCACTGAGGTTCCACTGAAGATAAACTGATTTTTGGTTTTTTTTTTTCTTGTGTTTTTTTGTTATTTTGTTTTTTACAGTGACACTTACACAGCCAACTTGCCTGAAGTTACTGAGAAGGAGCTACATTGATGCAAAACATATAAACAGTCTGGAAAATTTTTACCCAGTATCTATGTTTTAGGATCTCACAGTGACCAAAGTTTCAGGCAGAAAATCAAAACCTGAAAGAAACAGACATGAAAAACGCTGCAACAAACTGAATAAAAGAGGCAGAACAAGATAAAGAAGCCGTATTTAAAGATTCAGGAACACTGGGGGGGTAAAAGTCAGAGTACTGACGTGCTTCAGAAGACAGTACCAACCAACCCTGACAGCTGCAGCAGGCAAGCACTCCTGAGTCTCTTTGTATTGGTTTAAACTGTTAGGCTATCCACTCACACCTCTGCTATAGAAGCAGCAACCTGTAGCAGAATCAATAAGGAAAAAACCACAACCACCCCACACTATTCTCAGATTTTGCTCACACCAGTGTTACATCCCATGTCTTAGCCTAAATACCAGACAAAAGAAGGTATTTATGATCTACAGAAAACATGTTTCTTTCCAACAACTCCACTATCAGAATAGTAGCCTCCGGCAGAGAGCTGGAGCCACCAGCCTCTCTAGTAGCCTCTCATCAATCATCAGGGTAACAGAGCTGGCCTGTCAGCACCTCTGCCACCTAACAGATGTCAGCTAGAACATAAAAGCAGGCTATCAAAGAAGTTACCACACGAGAGGCTGGATGCAGGACTGCTCTTGCAGAAAGTTCAAATGGGAGACAGGTAACATGTGGTGGTTTCCAGCTTTAACACTACCATGCTGAAAAGGGTGACCTCATTATAACCCTGCCAGGTTATCACCCATTATAGCCCTGCCCTTGGCTGGGAAGGGAAATTGCAGGAGTTTCCTGTATCTTATGGATCACCCACTTCTCCTTCTACATTGTTAATTTACTATGACCCAAAATAGTAAAATAAGTAAAGACCAAGTACTGCGCAGCTGCATTTATCACTGTCCTGTGTCCTACCGCAAGATCTTTACCTAGCCCTACACTCATTTGCAAATACAAGAACTGAAACAGCGGTGTCAACTCATGTAATTTTTGTGATTTTTTCCAGGATTTCTTCAAAAAACCCCATCTCACCACACATACGTAAAGCCAAGTGTCTCACATCAATGCATTTACCAGGCAGCGCTACCTCTCTCACTAGGGAAAGCATGTTAACTGTTTGTGTGGGAAAGTCTTTATGAGTTGCTCCAGACTTGCAGCATCCTTGCAGATAGGTGATGCCTGCCACATCGTAAAAAACATTTCTTTTTCACCCATAGGCAGTGCTACAGATTGCATGCTGTCCGGTTCAGAACGCCTTTCTGAAGTCTTTAAACCTGCCTTAAGATCCAAATAGTTTTTCACCTGTTCATTAGTATTTCTAACAGCAGAAGGTACTGTTACAGGCAATCATTTCAACCACCGAAAAAGGCTCTGGTGACATGATTAAACAGTTATACAATGATTAATATGGCTTCTACCTAATTTGCATATGCATTAAGAAACAAAATATCCTCAGAGCATCTCAGCTACAATAACACAATTACTATGCATTGTCATGTCATTTCACACGTGTGCCAGGAATGACTATGCACTAAAAGAAAAAGCTCAACACACTTGACTGCCACAGCTCGACTTTCTGAACAGATAGCTCTCACGTATCCCCAGTAAAAGCAAGAAAAACTGTGAGTCTATCCCATTCTTCTTGAATTTCAAAGCATCAAGCGTGGCCTTCAGAAGAAGTAAGAGATGTTTAACAGCTCCTGAGTGGGTTTAACAGGTCTGAGAAATGGCTTGTACACATAAAGATGTCTATGCCCCCTCTTGGCTCCTCATACAATCCCCCATTTTCACCAGCTGGCACAGACACGTATCCCCATGTAAGATTTGCCTCTGAGTTTTTAGCACAGTTTCAAAGAGGGGAGCGGGCCCCGCTCTGCAGCTGGATCTGCTCAGGAGAAGCCCTGTCTTCCCCCAGCCGCAGGCCCAGCCCGCGGCCCCTGCACCGAGGGGCTTCTGGTGGGGTGACTGTCACACTCCGACAGACCCTTCCCACTGCACCATGCCACAGGGCTCGACAGCGCTGCGTTAGCGGCTATGCTCAAAACACACGGGTGCAGCAGAAGCAAAGGTAGGCAGTAGTGCCAAGCAAGGGATCTAAAGCTTCCAAAAACTTATTGAGGATTATGTCTAATCAGAGGAAATAGTCCCTTTGCGATTCTCTTCTACTAGTAAAATCTTGACAAAGAAATAAATCACACCAATTCTTCCCAACCAGAAAAACGTTTCACGTTCTAGCGCTGACTCTTTCTGTCTCTAGAGTATTGCAGAAAGTTTCTTTAGAACAAAGTAGACCAAGAAGCAAGATACAGATATCTACTGAAAAATAAATCTACTTCTCCACAATATTTCTGCGATTTATTCAAACAGATTACAATGGCATTACCACCTTTATAGCTAACCCACCCCAAATCTGAGCCCTTTTCTGTATAGCACTGAATTGTTACTATACTACGCAAAGAGCAAACACTACTGGAATGTACACAGTGAAGGACAAAAAAGTAAAGCTCTTCTTGCCAGAGTAACCATTTCCACTACTAACATGTTATCTAGAAAAATAAGGTCTAGGCAACGTCCAAAAGTGTTCAAGTTTCAATAAATAACTATCAATGCCCCAGTTTTGCACTGGCACAAGAAATATAGAGCTTACAGTTTAGAAAAGTATTTTCCTATGACAGTCTGCAATGCATTTCATCCTGCTTAAGATTTACAACAAAAATCATTTCCCTCCAGGGTTCGATTTTCAAACCGAAGCCGTATTAAGTGCAAGAGCACCCACGTAGTTGTCTTAACTCTCAATGGCAAATTAAAGCTCTAGAGAAAGACAGTATTTTAAAAAAAGTTCTTTATCAATACCAAGAAAATATACATAGCCATATTATGTTTTAAATATATATATATACACGCACATCTTTTCAAAAGGGTACGATTCTGGCTTTTTTTTTTTCTTTTTAAGTTTGAAAAGCTTATCCATTGCTATACAGTTCAATAAGGTGTATTAGGAAACACACTTTTTAATATCCCCCATGAAAATAAAGTTGAATCTTTCTGTAAACAGGAATTTCCTTAATTTCCGAAATCTCTACAGACCTCAAGTACTTCACTGAAGAAAAAAAACCCACCACCAACCACCTGCCCCAAAACCACCCACAGAGACCCTCGCTGCTTAAGTGCAACATCGACAGACCTCGGGAAACGCTTAGCAACACCCGGCTCCCGCAACCGCCTTCTTCGGGCGCAAATAAATAATAATAATTAATAATAATAATAACAACAGAAGAGTGGCGGCGGGCGAGCACCTCGGCCCCGCGGTGCCTCGGAGCCGGGGCCGGCGGGCCGGGGGGGTCTCCCCTCAGCAGGCGCTGGTCTCCGGTGCGGCGGCCGCCTCGGCGGGAGCCTCCCGGGGCTGGGCGGCGGCCTGGGGGGGAGGATGCCCGGCGGCGTTGATGTGGCAGCCGGAGGAGAGGTGGCTGCGGACGCGGCCCTGCAGCTGGGTGACCTGGGCGCGGAGGAGGTTGGCGGTGGCGGCCAGCTCGGCGTTCTGCCCCTTGAGCGCCTTCACCTTCTCCTCCAGCCGGGCGATGCGCTCCAGCTTCCGCCGGCGGCACTTGGAGGCGGCGATGCGGTTCCGCAGCCGCTTGCGCTCCGCCTTCAGCCGCTCCTGGCTCTCCGCATCCAGCGGCGACAGCGACGGCGGCGTCGGCGCGCTGCTGCCGCCTTCCCCACCCGCCGACGGCGGCACCTCGGGCACCGTTTGCGGCTCCTCCAGGGACCGCGACGGCGGCAGCCGACCGCTCCCCAGACCCGCAGCCCCGAAGGCCAGGCCCGGCGGCGGGGCGGAGGCGGCGGGGTAGGCGCTGCCCGAGGGGCTCAGCGGCCCCGCGGGGTTGAAGCCGCTCAAGTTGGTGTAGACGGCCGGCGGGTCGGCGGCGGCGGGGGCTCCCGGCGGCCCCGGGCGGGCGGTGCAGCAGGGTCCCGGGGTGGAGAGCGGCGGCGCCGCCAGGAGCTGGTTTTGCTTGTGCAGGTCGGCCAGGGCCTTAACGAAACCGTCGGCGAAACCCTCCTGCTCCTGCGTCACCGGCTGCCTGTAGAGAAACGGCCCCCGCCGCCGCTGCCCCGCCGCTCCCCGCCCCGGGCGCCGCCGGGCCCGGGCTACCGGACGCCAGCCCCGCCGCCCCCCTGGATCAGCAGCTGCTCCAGGTCGGCGGCCGGCGGTAGTTTCAGCAGCGGCAGCTCCGCGGCCGAGCCCAGCGCGGCCTCCGGGCCGCCGCGGGCCGCCGCCGCCGCCCCGCCGCCGCCCGCCGGCTCCGTGGAGCCGGCGGTCGGCGGCGGGGCGGCGGCGGCGGCGGCCGGCGGCGGCGGTAGCAAGCGCAGAGCCGCCGCGCTGCCGCGGGCGCCGGCGGGCGGGCGAAGGGCGAAGGGCCCTGGCAGCGGCGCGGGGGCGGCGGCCGCCAGGTCCCGCTTCTTCCCGGCGCCCAGCAGCAGCTTCTGCCCCGCCGCCGTCGCCGCATCGGCTGCGGGTCCGCCGGCGGTACCGAAACCCGGCAGCGGCACGAAGTCGGGTAACAGCTCCAGTCCTTCCTCGGGGTAGAACGGCGCCTCCATCTTCACGGCGGATCGCCCGCTACGCCCGCCGCTCATGCTGCCGCCCTCGCCGGCCGGCGGCGGCGGCTCCGGTGCGGCGCGGCGCGGAGCGGGCCGGGCTGGGCGCCTGCTCCGCGGGGCCGGCCGCCCTCGGCTGGCAGCGGGGACTGAGGCGCCTCCCGGCGCCGCCGGCCCCACGCCACGCCCCGGGCCCGCCGACTGCCCGCCCCGCAGCCGCCCCCGCCGGTCCCCCCTGCTCCTTCCCCCGCCCGCCGGGCTTGCGCGAAAGGGCTTCCCGCCGCAGCCCCGGTGTTGCCCCGGTGGGGCGTCCGTGGGGAACCCGCGCTGCTTCCCCCCGAAAACTCGCCCCGCGGCTGCGGCGCGGAAGAGGAGGCGCCGCCGGGGCTTCGCTTGGGACGTGGGGTTTCCCCTGCGCATCACCCGGGGATGCTCCAGCCACGGCACACGTCCTGCGGGGGCAAAGCAAGCAAAGCCCACGCGTGGCGGCTGCTGTGGGCGGGTGCTCGTGCGTTGGGTCCGTGACGGACGGGCATAGGGCAGTGCAGGTATCAAGGGTTAATGCTCCCCGACAACGCCGGCTGGGAAGTCTGCCGGAGAAACGCTTGGCCGTCGGGAAACATGTCAAATTGTCAGGGCAAAAGCCACTCGCAAGAAGGAGATGGACCCGACGCAGCTTTTCTTCTGAAAAAAAAAAAAAAAAAAAAAAAAAAAAAGTTTAGAGAAAGGGCGTGAAACAGCCTAGACGTGTTTTCAATGTTATTGAAATGTGAAAGTACCATTTTTCAGTTTGGGGGTGGTATTTACTTGTTATCTTCCCTTGAGACAATTCCCCCTGCCCCTCTCCAAGTCTCCAAAATTCTTAGAGGATGAGGAAATTTCTTTCCACCCAGTCTTTTAAAAAGCTCTTCTGCTCAGGATACGATTGTGATCCTGACAGAGCTGCTGAAAACTGTCTTTTAAGTCAACTTGCTGGCTGAGAGCCTCAGCGGCTCATCTACACATTCATCAGTTCTCCCCATCCATGGTGGGATCCACCAGCATCCCCTCAGTGAAGTATCAGCCTTCGGCAATCTACTCATGCTTTCTCTGCGAATATTTCCTCCCTGCACATCAAGACCAAGTGCCTCTTCTCCTGGAGTCTAGCAACGCTGCTGACCTCTGCTGTACCCTCACCCTCCGCATGGCCACACTGTGCCTCGACTGTGCCCAAGATCGCTTCAAAACTGGGAGTGGGGGAGGAGGCAGAGACACCACTGTCAAGTCAGGAAGGACTTTGCCCCAGACGTGCCACTTCAGATCCGTAGGAGGACCAGAGTCTAAGTGCACTAATGCCTTGATGACCTTGACTCACCTACCTTGGGGCCCCCAAATACTCACCCTTCCCATGGGGCAGGAGCTCCATTTCAACTCAACTCAGGGCCTTTAGCCCCTGCCCAGTTATGTCACAGGTGTTACTCTCTCCAGTCCCATCTCCTGGGTGAACCTTTGGACCTGTGTTTCCAGTTTTGTTCCTGACACCATGTTTTGCTGCTCCTGCCTGGACTCCCTGGGTGGACCTCATAACCTGGTTCATCACCTCTCCTCCTCTGGGTGTGTCAGTGGGTCCAACCACTAGTGCCTGCTCTGCCCGCCCTGCTCAGGCACTGCAGGACTCTGCCCAGGCTGGTGAAGGCCACCGCCTTGGCTCCAGCCACTCCAGCTCATCTTCCTGTGGGGCAGCCCTGCTCTGCCGCTCCGTGAGGCTGTGGCAGAATCGCTGCCTGGAAAACTGTCCAGAAGAAAGCCATCAGGCAAAAGCCATAGAGGCATTTGCGTGGATAGGGGAGGAGTAAGCATATCTTTCTTGGTGAGGAAGGTGGTGCTACAAAGAGCTTATTTTTATTTCCTTGTCTCTTGGCTGACCTAACAGCAGAGGGGCAGGGCTAGCAGTGCTCAGCCAACACCACGTACTGAAAACAGCTAACGAGAACAACTTTGTGGAAGTATTGCTGCGACTGCCTGCCGTGCGGGCTTTGCCTGTCATATTCCTGCGTGAGGAATGGCAGTGACTGGTACCATCTCTGCAGCTGGGCAAAGAGGGCTGTCTGTGCAGAGAAGCCACAGTCTCCAAGCTAAAGTCAGTGCAGCTTCTCTTCTTTCCCTTACGCAGCAAGTGCAGAGAGGGAAAGTGGGCTGAGGAGAAAATGACGTCCTGAGTGGGGACAAAGAAACTGGGATGTTCCACTTGGTTCTGGGGTCACTGTCAGAGAAATTCTAGATACGATGCAATACATGGCAGAGATGGCACTAAAGGTAGGTCCTTTCATCAGTCCTCTGACAAGACCTGTTGGTCAGTTTTATAGGGTGGTTTTACTGCCTGAGTTGGAAGGCGAACATACAGAATGGAAAAACGCAGAAGCTGCTCGAAATAAACATTCATAATGGCAGATCAATTTATTTACATTGCTATCTGGTATTTGCTGATATACCTGCAAGCCAAGTCTCGGTGAGCGAAACAGAGTTCTTTTCCACATCCTTAGTGCAACTGTGTGTTATGGCAATGGGGGGGGGGGGGGGTGGTTTTTTTCCCCCCACTGCCATTTTTTTTCGCTTAAGAGAACGGGGGAACCCCGCGGGGCTCTCGGCGCCTGACAGCCGCCTGCTGCCCGGCCGCCGCCCGTAACCCTGCCGGGGCCGGGCCCGAGCATCCCCAGCCAGGGCCCCCCCCACGGCGGGGGGCGGACGAGCCGGCCGAGGGGGTCACCCTCCCCGCGGGCACGGCCCCCGCCGACCTCAGCAGCCCTTGGCCCGGGTGAGCCCCGGCCCCCACCCCGCGGCACCTGGGCGGGGGCCGGAGAGCGGTGTCGGAATCGGGGCGCCGCGGCCGCCGCTGCCCAGATGTGCGGCGGGAAGGGGGGCGGGCGGGCGGGGCAGCGGCCGCGAGAAGGGGGTGGAGCGTGGGGGGGGGCGGGGAACACACACCTCGCTTGGCGCTGGCAGGCGGCGGCCCCATTGGAGGGTGCATTGGGGAGGCCCCGCCCCCGCGAGCAGTCCCGCCAATGGGCGAGGGCGGCGAGCGCCAGTACCGCGAGAGTTGCGCTGAAGCTGGCGCCGCCATCTTGGAGTTGGGAGAGGCCGCGTCCCGTTCCTGTCCCTCTCGGCGGGTCACGGGCGGGGGGGGGAGGGGGGGAGGATGGGCGCCCGGCGGTGAATTAACGGCGCCCGCGAGCTCGTCTCCCTGACGCCGGGCCGCGGCGGGCGCGGGGGGGGGGCGGGATGGTGCAGTCCTGTTCCGCCTACCGCTGCCGGAACCGATACGACAAAGAGAAGCCCATCTCCTTCCACAAGTGAGCGCGGGCGGCGGGGCGGGGCGGGGCGGAGCGGGGCCGGACCGCGGCGGGGGCGGGGCCGGGGCCGGGCTCGGGGCCGCGGCGCTGGCGGGGTCTGTGGGGAAGGGGGGGCGGGGGGAGGCCGGGCGCGCGCAGCGCGTCAGCAAGGGGCGGGGCTCGGCGGGGGCCCGCGGCCGCTGAGGGCGGGGAGGGCGGGAACGGAGCCGCCGGGACCCCGGCGTTGCGCCTCGCCCTTCCCGGGGCCTCGCTGAGGAAAGACGGGAGGCGGTACGGCTTTGCCGCCTTTTTCAGGGAGAGGGTTTTCAGAGGGCTGAGAGCCCCATCCCGATCCGTGTGCGAGGCCTGGGCTGTCAGGGGGGGTTTGGCCCCGAAGATGGGCCCGTCAGAGGAAAAACCAAGCGATCGCGCAGTCAGTGGCAGCAGTGCTCAGCCGTAACTCCACCCCGCGTTAAAAAGCTTTCCAGAAAAGCTGAAAGTGCTTCTTATTTACAGGTTTCCCCTTACGAGACCTGATCTGTGCAAGAAATGGGAAGCCGCTGTTAAAAGGAAAAACTTCAAGCCAACCAAGTATAGCAGCATTTGCTCAGAACACTTTACTCCTGATTGCTTTAAAAGGGAATGCAACAACAAGCTTCTGAAAGAAAATGCTGTGCCCACAATATTTTGTTATACTGAACCCAGTGAAAAGGTAAACCCAAAGCACTCGTAGTTTAAGATACTGGAATGTGTGTGTGTTGCTGGTGTTAGCCTAGCCAGGGCTTGATGTAGCAGAGCAGCGGGGAGAGCAGCAGTCAGAGAAGGATACCGGCAAAGCACGGGCACCTGGGGGCACGTGGAGGACTGTGGTGGCTGAAACACATCCAACAGCTGTTCTCATGTGCTTTGGCAAGGAGCAGAGTTGTGGGCTGTCCGACGCTCTGGAGCACGTAGAGCATTGTACAGGCGTGCCGTAGCTCTGACCTGCTCTTGTGTGCGTACGAAGCCTGAGCAGGGTAACTTCGATTAAAACCTTGTGCTGAATTAAATGGAATGGCGGCAGAGTAAGAAAGTGTTGCCCCGTAGTTAAGTTGTTCAACTGTATTTGTGGCATACTTGGAGTTTTAGAGAGCCTTTAATAATACTTGCAAATTGCACTGTACTCTCCCACGCTGACTGATGGCTACTGTTGTTAACGTAAGAGGTGATGGACCTTAGTTCTGAAACTTAAGTGTTCTCTCTAGAGGGCTCTGTCCTCTGGCTTCGCAGAGTTAAAGTGAGATGCAAACAGAGAGGCAGAACGGTAGCTGCAACTGCTATCTGTCTGTGCTTGAAACCACCTCTGTCTTGCCTTAACAGTTACCTTGTTTATAAGCCAGACTGGTCCCTAACTTCTGTCTCTGAATTTCTGATGGTAGTCTCCTGTGAGATGCATTGTTCCCTTCACTTTGCTGCTAAAGCGGCTTACTGTGAGACGCAAGTCAGTTTTGAGTTCTTCCTTCTTGATGTAATACCTGCAAGACAAGAATGTAAAAGATTGATTCTTAATTGCTATAAAGGATAAAATATTAGATCTCCTGCCACTCTGCTGTAGAGGAAGTGGCAAACGAGAGAATGGATGTTACAGGTCTAGGGGGTGAAAGACTGTAGTGCGTTGGTGTGCACAGAGGAAAACTAGGACTTTTGCTTGTTTGATTTTTCTCTTTATATACAATATTGGATTTGATGCAGAAGTAAAAAGGGAATGTATCTCAAAAATAAAAAGTGGCTAATAACAGAGAAGAGGATATAAACAGAAGGTATATAAGGAAAAACAATTTCCAGGTAAATATGGCTGGGTTTTTTTTTTGTTTGTTTGCTTATGCTTCCCTGCTGTCTGTATGACACACGTTTTCTTTGTCATGTGTAAAATAGTTGCAAATTTTTTTACAGTTGTAGGGGAATGGTTGTAGGGGATAATCTGCAAAAGTGCGATTCCTGCAGCAGGATTAGTCGTGGGCCATGTTCCCCATTTCATTATCATGCCTGGCTCTACAAAAACACAAGAGTGCCTTTGAGTTATGGAGAAGGATTTAGTGCTATTCCTATTTGTCTGATGGCACTTTTAAATGAACTGCCACATATCTTCAAGAAATAACGTAGTAACAGAGAATAGTAGTGATTGTTTTGGAATGGGGTCCACACTGATTTTGAAATACAGCTTTTTATCTTTTGCATTATGTAATTTGAAATGCTTTCTTTTTCTTTATTTGTGTCTTGGGAGAACCATTCACTGGCTGTGAGAACTAATTAGAATTCACTTATGATGTGTCAGTGGTACCAGCGACCTGTTCTCTGTGATATGTTGTGACAATAGTAACGTATTTACAGAGGTAGTATAAGCTGCAAATAGAAGTCTCTATGTGAATTCAGCTGTCCAGCAGTGACCTGATTTTTGCTTGTGCTTCCAAGAAGGATGAACTTCTTTGCCAGTTACATCTTTGCCTTGTAGTTTTTTAGTAGAAAAGTTTGGAAATGATAGCTGATAGGGTCAAACTCTTTAATACATTAATGTATGAATTAGATAGGCACACTGTTAGCAGTGATTTCTCATAGTTGAGATATAAGAATGGTCATTGGCTGGTTTTGTACTTCAAAGTGAGCAGCTCTGTCAGGATCACCTATCACAAAACTGCCTTCTCAGTTACTGTCTGCCAAGTATTGCAGTTTGTACAAGAGGGGTCTCTTGACCCCCAGTATCAGGTATTAGCTTCAGATCTGATGAACTTGATATTTAGATGAAGAGGCTTGTCCGCTGCTCTTATAGTCAACATTGTCCCTTATGCTTTTATGTGTAGTAATAATATTGGCAACAGGTGGGTAGTCAGAAAGTTGGTTCAGTGCCTCTTTCACTGAGAATGTCTCGGGCTTTATTTTTGACAGGTAATATGCAAGCTGTTTTGTTTAAACAGTGCTTTTTTTTTTTATCATAATGTGCACAAAAGCATTTCTGATTTATACTGCATTCCTCTGGGGCAGAAACAATCTGATTCTCTGCTCTTGCTTATCCTCAAGTGGTGAGGGATCCATTTTGTCCTGAACCGTGCAAGTGAACCTGTCGAGAGCAGTATGATAAAGACTGCAGTTTCATGTGGAGTTGAGCCAATCAATGTTCTCACTGCCAAAAGGGAGAATCATGCTTCTCCCTTCTCCATCCCATCTGCCAGCCACGCAGTCCTGTTTCTCACTCCTTCCACGCACCAGCGCAGGTGTAGGTCATACGTTGTGTTGCATTGCTTTGACTTTTAATAAAGGACAGAAGCTTTCCGCAGTGATGGTGGGAGACCGAATAGCTTTTTGTCATCTCAGCAACTTACTATGTTTGAGCAAAGAGTAAATACCGGGGCTGGGAGGGCTGCTTTGCTGTTGAAGAGCTATTTATTTTGGATCATCATGTCTGTTGAAGCCAAACCCTTATTCTGCGGCCTGAAACCAGTGACACAGTCCCTTCCAGTTGTTGAGTAGCAGGCCTTTACTGTGTCTACCTCTCTGCTCTGTCAGCTTATCAGCCCCCTCAGTAGGTGACCCTTATTCTTCCTGAGCAGATTATCTGCTTCTGTTGTGGTTTTGATTAATTCAGCTGATAGGTTCAAAGTACATAATGGTAAGATGCACCAGAAAGAAGGAGGGACAAAGGGGAATGGGATGGCAATGATGAGATATTAGGTCAGCTGAACTTTGTTTTATGGAACTGCAGCCTGCGTTCTTGCTTCTTAGCTAATTGTGCATACATATTTGACATAAGTCTTCAAGTGAGAGTAATTGCTACATTCTTCAGTTTTTGATTTATTTGAGACATCAAGGACCTGAGTTTCAAAGAACCCTGAAAATCAAGCTGCTTAAAAATATCTCCAGTTGAGAAGCCAGACAAAACAGGTCCATAACTGTTTGTCAATTTTGAAAATGTAGGCTTTGAAATTTATTTTATTAATTTCAATCCTGGTTGTTTATGTTATTCCGGGGCTGTAGTAAGGGAGTTGTGTTGTAAACAGTGTTCAGCATGAAAATGTACTTTTTTTTTTTTCTTGTTGTTTCTAGCCTGAAGAATTTGCAGAACAGCCAGAAGACCCACTACCGCCGCCACCAGCACCACCACCGCCGCCGCCACCACCACCACCACCAGCAGCTCCAGTACTACCACCGTCTCCATCAACTCCTTCTTTTCATTTGTCTCAAATAGATGCCAGATTTGTAGATCCAAGTATTGGATTATTGATGCCTCCTCTCCAGACCCCTAGCAATCTTGCTGTTTTTTGTGATCACAACTATACCGTAGAGGATACAGTTCATCAGCGAAAAAGAATTCAGCAGCTGGAAGAACAAGTTGAAAAACTGCGGAAGAAACTCAAGACAGCGCAACAGCGATGCCGGCGTCAGGAAAGACAAATTGAAAAACTGAGAGAGATCGTTCAGTTTCAGAAAGAAAAAGACATATTGGCAGGAAAAGGCTATGTGATTCTGCCCAATGACTATTTTGAAGTTGTAGAAGTACCTGCCTAGAAGTCAATGAACATCAGTTTTCACTTTGCTAGGCCAAGAAATTTAGTTTAAAATCTAAATGCTCTCTAATTCTGTGTGTAAGACTCTCCTGAATCCTAAAACAATAAATAAGCAGTCATACAAATGAGATCACATTTTTTCTTCATTATCCTGTCAGTTTGATACACTTTTAATATATTGAAAATGCAAGCATCTCAGAATTAGAATATTCATTTAGTTTACAAAATCTGAATTACTTTACAGAAGGAAGTGATGCCAGGTTGAATACATTTAAAATCTGTTTTGTTTTTTTTTATTTTCTTTACAATGACTGTCTTATGCTTACAGGGGATAGGGAAATGAATCTGGCTGAGACTGAAGTTGAGGTCGTTGTACACTTTGTGCAAAGCTTTTTCAAGGCATTTAATGTTGGCTCTGGTGATCTTCAGGAAGCACTTTTCACTGATTTCAGAAGGCGCACAATTAGGCCAGCTAGGAACACCTGGAAGTGCTGCAGAAAGATAGAGAAAGATAAGAGACACATTTCAGCCTGGGAAAACTTCCAACCTCAGTTGCTCTGCCTTCAAACCATTGCAAAAAGTCTAATTCCTGGATCCCTTTGGTGAGGTATGTAAATGAACCTCTTCTTTTGGAGTAACTTTTCACCACGTGTGTCTTATGAGGGAGATGAGGAGAATTCATTAGCATAGCTGACGGGAGCTTTTGTTTTGAGGGCACTTAAAAATACTCCTGAAGTGCAGTGTTACACTGAACATTTATGTTATTGGACTGTTGTCAGGATCAAGAAGACAGGGTACTGTTTAGGGTGACTGCTCTTCAGCTTGATGATAACAGTCCCCAGTATGTTGGAGTGTGACGTTCCCATAAACACTGTTAATGGGTAGAATGTTCTTCTCTTCTTTGAAATTGTTGATCTTAACTCACACCTCAACTGTGTGTAGCTTCAAGAAATGAAGAAGTTTTTTTACTTATCCAGGGTGTCAGGCATTTGTGACTTTAATTTCAGTATACTGTGATTTTCTTTCCTTCTTTCTTCCTGCCCCCCCGCCAGCTCCCCAGAAGGCATCCACCAAAGGACAGTTACAGAATTAGACTTTGGGAGTTGCTTGGTGCTAGACTGGTTTTTAATATCTCAAATGCTGCTGCCTCTCCTTCAGCCTTACTAAGACTCTTTCTAAAAATGAACTTAGCATGACAAAGTAATGCAGCAGTTTGCACTTACTGTCTAATAATTTGTTTAGTCAATAAACTCATTCAAAATCAGAGAAAATGGCATCATGCTAACCCTGTTGTAGTCTTCACAGCTAAAATTCCTGGATATATTAGACATGAGTAAAATTATTTCTCTCAGTCCATGTCAAACTTGTATGTTGTGTGGATTCTAGCTCTGATATTAATCAAGCCCTGTTAACGATGGCTTTAAAAGCTTTCCTTAATATCCTGTTAGCATGACATTTTGAAATGTTTTGAACCAGTCTCAATACTTTTGACCTCACTCATGCCATGTATCTACTTTCCCTACCAATTCATATACTTAAGATGAACAAAAATGCTAATGCATCCTTTTGTGTACATTTATTATACCTGATTAAAAATAAAAAGCAAATGGTGTGTTAGATTTTTAACTGCTCTCTCTCTCCTATTTTCCCAGGACTTTGCCAGAACCAACTTGACATTCTGTATCTTCTTTTTCAAAGCAGTTCCTTGGTTTAGATGCTGGGATTTTCTCACAATGTTCCCATCTTGTTGCCGTTATGCTTTATACTTAAAATAAACTTGAAAATGCTCAAATTCAAAAAGTAACGAGGAAGAGACACTTAAACAACTGTTGCTATGCTGTTGGCATGTGTGGCCACACAGCAGATTGTTTCTGTTTTCTCTGCAAAATGCCGTCTCTTCTTACTCTTTGGGAATTTGAAGTGTGAATTCCTGAGGCACAGTGGGTTGCTGCAGTCCCACCTGGCTGTGGTTGGGGTGCTCCTGCCATCCCCCTCTTCCGTCCGCCATTTGGCGGTGTACTCCCATTACTGCCCTTCTCACTGGCAGCAGTTCTGCTGCTGGTCGAGCCCTTCTGTGGGCCAATTCAGGTCACTAAAGCAGCAGTTTTGGATTGTAGTGGAGAAGTAGAGGAAGACCAACAGTATGAGATCTGATACGAGAAAAGGCAGGGCCAGGACCTGGGGGTGGGGAGAATCACAGAATGGTTCAGGTTGGAAGGGACCTTAAAGATCATCTAGTTCTAACCCCCCTGCCATGGGCAGGGACACCTCCCACTAGACCAGGCTGCTCAAAGCCTCGTCCAGCCTGGCCTTGAACACCTCCAGGGATGGGGCAATATAGAAATGGAGAAATAAGTCCCCTGCTCCAGCCGCAATGAGCTGTTGCATTATGTCATCTGCTTCTGAAAATATAATGGTTAAGTTCATACTCTTTTAACGTTCAGCACTCTTTCCTTCCACCCTGGCCAAAGATGCCGGTCTTTCCCGCACCTTATGTTCTGTTTTCTGTGCTTGTTGGACCCTTCCTTCAGGTATTTTAACTCCGTAAACCTTCAGAAAAGCCACAAGGTAAATTTAAGGCACGCTGATAGGTGGCTGGTGGGTAGAGTTCTTGTGTGTTCAAGCTCTTCATGTTGGGACGTTGGTTTAATGGCTGACTCAAGTAAATGTTCCTTCCATCGAGAGGGGTGATTATTGCTTGTCTTGAGGGTTTCAGTAGTACCAGGTTGAAGAGGCGACTGCTGCCCAATTGCTGACACTTCCTTTCCTATTATCAAAGGTTTTTTCCAAGAAGAGATGCAGTCAGTTCTGACAATGGGCTTGAATTTCTCCTGCAGCAACCCTTTCTCTGTTTTTTTTCTTTTAAAAAACACCCCTTGCTAACTCCTGATGCAGTGATGCTGGGACTAGGTGTGGAATCTCCTACGTCAATGAGACAACCTTCAGGTACTGGAAGGTCATTGTAAGGTCTCCAAGATCTTAAGATAAAGGCTATCTGCTACTGGCCAGGGTAGGAAAGGAATTCTGGCTTTTAATGTAAGATTAATAATCACAGCTTATTCAACCAAGCATTTATTTATTAAAATTTTCAC
Organism: Alca torda; assembly: GCA_008658365.1. Taxonomy (NCBI): domain Eukaryota; kingdom Metazoa; phylum Chordata; class Aves; order Charadriiformes; family Alcidae; genus Alca; species Alca torda. The sequence goes on along the minus strand of CM018101.1, from coordinate 52,319,837 downwards.
TTTTTTTTTTTTTTAAGTGGAATCTGTTACATTCACATAATTGGCTGTAAAAAAGGGCTGCATCACTTACTGTCGTATTGGCCCCAACCGCTACCCGCACATAGCAGCGAATTGGTAAACATCTCTGAAAAAAAGTGATTGGGAGTCAAAAAGCAGAGGTGGGAATGTAGAATGGCATGTGGTTGCCCAATTGCGTGTGAAGTAGCTGACATTTGTTTAAATACATGCACTTCACTGAAGCCTATTTTATCAAGCAAACAATTCAAGGAAGTTAGAAAGTAGCAAAATTGGCAAAAATGCTCCATCCTTAAAATCTGGACAGGGACATTTGTTTTGAAACGGACTGGTGCTTCAACAGGCAGAAACTGAAGCCGCTTCTAAAAAGAGAATTGTTGGCTTACTTCCCCCTGTTGCCCTACATTCACTTTTGCTAGTTTCATCTGTGTGTAGTGTTTACTTTTTTTTTCTCCTTACAGCTCTGCAAAGTATTAGATATCCCTGTCTAACTAGGACAGTTCAAACCCAGAGATGCGTTTTATGGGGAAAAAAGGGTAGCTAAATACTCGGATTGCTGCTTGTCACACCGGTGGAGTCTATCACTGCCTTTTTTCCCTGTTTCCAGTTGCCATCTTGTCCATGCTGTTACTAGCACAGTCTTAAACAGATATTTCCAAGAAATCTTCTCTTGTGCTCAGATTTCATTTCCCTTCAGCTCTACACAGGATTTAGGGTACAGGTGCCCTGTGTGAATTTCGAAGGAGTCCTCTTGCAGCTGAAGAAAGTGCAGGGCTGCTGAGGAACCAGGCAGTTTTTCCTAGTTGCCCTTTTGCTTTGTTTCTTTCCTGAGATCTGTTTTAGGTTTTATTCTGTAGGCTTATCTGTTTCCTGTCAGCTTACACCTTCATCAGGTGGCTTTGGCAGGGTGGAAGGGGGTGTTTTGACCTATTGTCTAATTTTAACAACTGAAACACAATCTGCCAAAGCACGTTGATGCTTACCGTCTGTCGTGGCTGCAAGTGCAGGTCTCTTAAGTCCTGCTGTTTTGAGCACAGCAGGTTATTTGCCATACTTTAGCCATGATCATGATTTATTAATAAACGAGAAAGAGCAAAACAGGATACATGATTCAAAAATATGATGATGACAGTAATTGCTATTACAGATTTCTCTCTGTGCCTATTCAGTGCTTTCAACGGAAATTTTATCTTTTTACGGAGATCTTTTGATGGAACTGCAGCATTTTATTGCACGAATTGGGCAGAAGGTCTTACAGTGTTGTACAGACTGAAGGAGTTTAAAAACATGCAGAAAAAATGTGCTGCAAAGTTGTTGTTTAATCCACTATGAATAATTTGAAACAGCTCCCAGAGGAAAGTCATCTTAAATATTCTTAAGTCAAAAAAAGCAGTTAGGTCAGTTACGCAGGAGGAAATTTTCAAGAACCTCTCTTGAGAATAGATACGTTACATTGTCATAATTAAATCATTGCAATAATTAAATCTGTCCCCAGTCCTGGCACTATTAGTTCATTTAGCATTGAGTACCAAGCCTTTTATTGCCTGTTGTGCCAAATGATCTAGTGATCCGCCTCTAGCTGCCTCCTGCCTTCGTACAGGGAAAAGAGACTGTAAGGCCTGGGCTCACACAGTCCTGGAACCTCTGGAAAACTGATTGTGTTCTGCATCTTAATTGGTTCTAGTGGTCTATTTAAAGGTTAGGTAGGAGCATGGAGAATACCATGAGGCTAGTCGTTTGGGTTTATTGTTTCTTTTTTTCTTTTTTTTTTTTTTTAAACTTGGGGAGGACTTGAGTAATTTAGGCAGGCTTCTCATTTCCTGTCAGGTTTCACTGAATGTGACGATTTAAACTTCAGGGTCTGTGGCTATACTAGTCACCTATAGGTGAACCACCCTTCAGTATTTGAGTCTGTGAAAGACGTGATTTCCTACTGTGAGATCTTCAATTCGGTGACCTGGGACAGGTAATCCAGAAGAAAAGAGGAGGTCTTGCCTTCAGTAATGGTTTCTTCTTTCACCTTGGGCTCATTTCCCAGCCCACAGGCAGAGTGCACGACTCTCTAACCAGGTTCTTATAGGTGGACCCAGAGCTGATACAGCAGAGTGATACAACAATATACTGAAACTGCAGCACAAGCACAGTGTAGCAATTGCAATATATAGCTGATACACAATACAAACATACTGTACAAATTCCCATTCCTGGTGTCTAAATGCTCACTGTCATGACACCATGTGTTCCCAGTTGATGGGAAGGAATATGTGGGTTAAACCCAGCTCAAGCCAGTTTCTTCCCAGGTGATTCAGTTTTTATACTTTATATTGGGCTGAGTTGTGTACAGACTCCCCTCCCATGCTGGTCTGGCTAGCTCAGGAAAACATTACTTTTGACTAATTATTTCAGGGAAGGCCGTTTATGCAATCTGATGGATGAGTGATACAGCCGTATACCTAAAACAAAGGTCACCATCCAGCCTCCCTTGTGTTGAGATAATTTCAGCTTTCTTTATGACAATTTGATGTTGTTCCTTCCATTCTTCCCTGAGCTCATCATTCTTGCCCATCCCCTCCGGGTTTTCTTCCACTGTAGGGGTCAGCCACACCATCTCTTCTCAGGAGTATCCTCACACGTGTCTTTTGTAGGAGGAAGTGAACTTTTTTGGCTTCAGGTCCTTTACAGTCTGGACTCATGGCTCAGAAAGGAAGTAATTTTCAGGGGTGGTACTTTTTTTATGTTAAGAGGAAGGGATCTTATTCTGGGCTTAAGAAATCCCAAGATTTCCACCTGCACTTTCAGGTTTAGGGTAACAACCATAGCAGCTGAGTCTGCAGAGAAGGAAGCTTCAGAATACCCACTTTCACAGCTCAGTCCAGAGTTCTCGCTCTTTTTTGTGGTTGGTTGTGTTGTTTGGGTTTTTTTGTTGTTGTTGTTGTTGTTTTTTTCCTTTTCTTCTTTTCTTGTACTGATAGAATCAGGCTCTTCATTCATCAATTCAGTGATGTTGATGCTGTCAGGTCCAGAGGAATGGAACCTGCATGCCAAAAAAATCTAAACGGAGAGGGAGTTGTTCCCAAGCTGGCTGTGAGACACCAAAATGGAGTCTTCTGCTCTCGCTAGAGCACATGCCACGTGAGCTCAGGCTGCAGAGGCTGGCCTTACTGATTACTGTTTACATTTCTAGTGTTCTAAGCTTGATCTACACTTGCAGGCTTGTCTTATAGGTGTCCTGAGCTGATATGGTGTTTTATCAAGTGATTTTGTGGTGGCAGTTTATCTGAGGGACTCCAGGAGTCACTGCCAGATAAATGAATATTTGTGGTGTTATGTCCAAGGACTGAAAAAGAATTTATCAATAACCTCAAATTCTGTAGTCTGTATGTACATTCAGTTCTTATCTTCATTTCTCTCTTTGTGACAGACAGGAAGATCTTTTTATTAATTTTTTTTTTGACTAACAACGGGCAAAAATTGCTCATAGTTTATTTATGTGTCCAGCATGGTGGGGAACCGGGCAGGTTCTGCACTACGGCATTGAAATCTCCTGGTCGTGGATAATAGGAAACATGTCTATCCTCCCACGTGAGTATGCATGTGGTTATTTCAGCTTGAGGAACTCTAGTTATCTGGAAGTAATCTATTTAAAATATACACACATGCAAACCACAGTTGAGTTGTCTTTCTTTGATACTGCCATCAGCTGACAAAATCAGATTTCCTGGTGGTAACTTTTCATATAACTAGAAACATATATGTATATATGTGTGTGTGTGTATACATGTAATATCTTTTACTCTCCAATGTTCAAGCAAGCTTATGATGACATTATAATTAATCTAACAATATGACTGTTGATAGCCATTCTTCCATCAATATTGAAAGTTATCTCTTGGCTTGTCTAGTAAAGTTGTTCTGACTTAATTTTTTGCTTCATGATATACCAGCTTAATAGCTGTCAGGTGACTGACATGTATGTAACTTCAGTGATAAGATGTAATTAAGTGAAACTAATATTTGCAAATTGTCTTTCTTGTGTTCCCAATGCTGCCTGACAGTCTAGATTCCTACACCAAATCAAAGAAAATCAGCCTACTTCAACACCTTTTACTCCTTCAGTCACAGAAGAAATCATAAGCTTATACATGCAGCAGGTGACATTGGCCTTGATTGTTTTTCACAGTACAATCACCACAAAGTCTTGTGAGCATGCTGTCTGCTGAACCCACCATGTCTGTGATGAGATATGACTGTAGAAGTAAGACTTTTCCCCCCACTAGAAATCTTTTCTGATCTTGAGTGTTATCTCATTTTCTCTTTTTCTTGTGTGGCTTGCGTTGCTCCTCTACAGCATCACCCCTCTCTCTTGCCAAAGATTCATTTGATCTTTTCTATTAATGCTTTCAGAATTTAAACGTTTGTGTATCTTACCACATTTGCCTTTTCTGATCTTTTACAGATGGTAATGAGGCACTGATGTGCTCAGTTACAGAGGTTGTCAGCAATTGAGCACTGGGGTATTTGGAACGTGTCGACAGTAACCTTTTATTATGGACTGGTAACTTTTTATTATTTCATACTATAAAATGTGCCACAGAGATGAAAATGAAAAACACTGTTGGAAACAGCATAGGCATGAAAAGCATGTCTGAGCTGAAGAGCGCTTCAGGTTAATGGATGAGTTTGGCCTGAGGAAAAAGGAGGCTTGCTTATTATTTCAAATGGGTTTTACTCTCTGTGCTTTTAAGCTGAGTTTTTACTTTTGTTCTACTTGTCTCTTGATTCCTGTATATAAGACAATATATACCAGATGTACAAAAGTGAACTTGGCAATTTTCAGGGGAGCTGAGAGCTTTCTGAGCAATGTCTTCACCACTGGTGTAACTTTTCTCCCACAGAAATCAACAGTGAAAGTCCTGCCTGTGCTGAAATGCTGAAAACCTAACTGAACATTCTGGGGAAAGAATTGTTGAGTCCCATGGGGCTGGGATTTCTTCTTTGTATTGCTGAAAATGGTATTGTTTTATCGTTGGAAAGTCCACCGTGATTTTTTCTATCATCAGCCTTGTGCAGAGGAGGGGCACCGGGGCAGCGTCACTGTCTCAGGCAAGACTAAGCAGCATCGTTCTTTGGCAACAAAGTCATGAAACCATCTTCAGATGGTTCTTGCTCATGATATGACAATGGGAGACGGGCTCCAGAGCAGTGTGACACTCTGCTGCGCTGCAGTGAGATCACGGTAAGGTAAAATCCAACTGCAACGATAAATGGTTATTTACCTGAATGAAGAAGGTGTCTGATAGCATTCCTAGCCAAGCAGTCATCCCCATTACCCATGGAAGAATTAAACTCTGAAGCGTTCCTGCAGTCTTTTTTCCCACTCCTTTCGATTTTGCTGATTATCTGATGCATCTGGAGTTAATGCATCATGCTCTCTGGGCTTGCTGAGAGCCTCAAAACATTGCAGACCTGATGAAACCAGTCTGTTGACTGAAATGTCGTGTGAGGCAGGTACATTGTAATGCAAGTGAATGTGAGGAGTTGCCCCAGTGAGGACAAATAAGGGTGATAATGTGGAGAAGGGTGACAATGTGGAGAAGGGTGACAGCAGCCCAGTTTGTTTTGCTAGGTCCTGAGGCAGTTAAAAGGCCTTTTGGGGCCTTTTCAAGGTTTAGTGGGGGTGGCATTTGTTCTGCAAGCTCTACAAGGGCCATGGCAAGTTATCTCCTGGCACTCTTCCCTGTCATCCATCAACCTGGCCCTGCGCTTATCAGCCTTACTTTGGAGAACTGTACCTCTTCCCAGTACCCCTGCACCACAGGAATAGTCTGCAGAGCATTTTGGCTGTGGTCACATAAATGCCTTCTCCTCCTAATACAAACTGTTGGACTGTCCTCACAGTTCGGGAGGAGTTATTCCAACCCAGTCTTTGTTTACGATTAGATGAAGTTACCTAAATACCTTTAATTAGGTTAATTCTTCTGACTATGCACAGACAGGCCCTTAAATCAGTTATAGGAAATAGGATATTCTGGTGCGGTAGGAAAGGCAAATCTAGTTTTTGCATTTTTTCATAAGTAACATCAATTACGCTTTCTAGTGAGGTGAAGCTGTAAACGTTTGGGTTTTGTATTCAGCTTCCCTGGCTCGTCAGAAGCAAGGTAAATGACAGATGTCAAAGATGTCATCCAGTAGAGACAGCTTTATGGGTCTCCAAACCTCTCAGTTTTCTTTTTAAAAACTTTAGATTATTCAATGAATTTATGAAGTTTTAAGATGTGTCCATTGGTTACATACGTCACCAAATAGTTACAGGACATCCTACTAGCTAACATTACCTTCACATCCCTTCTGCTATGATTGCCTAAAAGTTAATTTTTGCAGATTACATAAAAAGCATACTTTTACTTCACTCAGAAACTGTGAGGGCATCTGATATTCCATGCTTTTTTTACCTCATGTTTAACATGAAATGTTTCAACAGCCCCAGGTTATATGGTAGTACTCAGAACTATTCTGTTGTAGATAAAGGGTATTATGCATGCAAGTCAGAGAATCATAGAATAATTTGGGTTGGCAGGGCTTTTAAAGGTCATTTAGCCCAACGCCCCTGCAATGAGCAGGGACAACTTCAAGTACATCAGGTTGCTCAGAGCCCCGTCCAACCTGACCTTGGATGTTTCCAGGGATGGGGCATCTGCCACCTCTCTGGGCAACTTGTTCCAGTGGTTCACCGCCCTCAGCATAAAAAATTTTTTCCTTATATTTAGTCTGAGTCTTCCACCTTTTGGTTTAAAACCATTACCCCTGGTCCCATTGCAACAAGTCCAAGGCCTTTATTTCTTCTGTAATTAATACTCCTAGACATCTGGTATAAAAACTGAAAAAACACCAAAAAATTACCTAATATCCACCATTTCAGCTGTGACACTCAGAAGTCTAAATGGGTTTTGTATGTACATATTCATGAGCACAACTGTGAAAAACTTTAATGTAGAGCTGGAGGTAGACAACACTGAATTTTAAGCACATAGGTAGACATTCAAGGGGACTACATCTCCTTTTGAACTGGAAATAATGGCTTCGCATAGTAAGTTGTAATGACTAGGAAATTCCAGAAGTTATTGTGTGTGAAAGCCAGTTTCTGGACATACTTTTCAGTGTACTGTCTGTTCATGACCCAGTGAAAATGGAAGCCCAAAATTTGCCACGGACATTCAAAATGATGGTCCTGCATATTCTATCTCTTGTTTCCTACCTGTGAACGCTTATATTTAATCTTGAAAAAACTCTAGAATGAATAAATATTATTCTTTATAAATTATTTGACAGTAACCCGGACAATACAGACTCAGCATGGCAAGCAGGCATCTCTGGCCAGAAGGCTCCCATCCCAGCTCAAACCATCAGGACGTAGTGTTCGGAACAGCAGTGGGCTGACTTGAGCCCGGCTATGACGTGGCTAGAGAAGGACAGAAGTGAGTTAGTGAGAGGTGTCAAATGAGGAACGTCTTGCAAGCTCCCCCACCACCGTTTTCCCATGGAGAAGCTGGCTTTACAATGCTGGCTAGGGTGACCTCTGTGACAGAGGTGAGGTCCTGTCTGCTGACTGGCTGCTTCCAGAGCAGTTTCTGCTTTTTAAGCAGGGATGGTCCAAAGTAAATTGCATGCACTTCATAGCAGTTGTCCCATTCAACTGAGTGTCCTGACCGCAGTGTTAAAATTCCCACTTCGTAAAATTCTTGGCTGCAATGTAGCTGAGTGGGGGACTTTGCACTGCTACGCAGAGCAGGTTTGCTTTCCCTCTGCAGGACTTCAGCATCTTCTCATTTGGTGGGGACCTAGAAAGTCAGGCATGTAAAATCAAAGCGCTGCCTGAATGAGGTGGCCATACTGCCCTCACATCGTCTGTCAGCAAAACTGGGAGCCTTTTAGTATTTTTGGCTGTGGTTTTGAGAGGGAGGGCATGTAAGGGGTAATGAAGCATGCTGCTGATGAACAGTTGGCAGGGGAAAGTTTCTGAAGAGCCCTCAAAGTGAAGGAAATTGGTCAGAACAAGTCTGAATCAACCAGAGAGTGGCCACTTTGGCACCCAAGCAAGGATTTAACACTTGTGGGGGGGGTTTTTTGTTGTTTGTTTGGTTTTTTTTGTTTTGCTTTTATTTTTTTTCCTCCTGTCCTCTTCCAATTTATTTCTGAAAACTAAAGATGGAGACACATCTCTCTTGTAGTGCAGCAGCCCATGTTGAGAAGCTATGTTTCTCAGCCCCTGAGTTTTGCGAGGCCGAATGTGGCTGAGACAATTAGTGCTGCTGCTGCATTTTCTTTAAAAATAGTAGCTTTTTTTAAAAAAAAAGTAGAATAACTCACGATGTACAAAAATTAAAGTATGAGGGTTGTGTTCATGAAGCACAATCTGATAAGGCTATTTTGCACTTGCAGATTTGAGTATATAATACATAACATTTTTCCACAGAAATGCAATCCCCAACACATGTGCTGAAAATGCACATGATGGAGAACTGTCCTGCTGTAATCCAAGAAGGCAGCAAAAGGCATAGAGCAGCAGAGGAAAATGCTCAACGGCAATTGCATTTCTTTTTATTGAAACATCAGGAAAAAGCCACAAGCACTGGAACAACTTCCAGTAATATAGTGAAGAAAGAGACAAAAGAATAAGGGCCTCCAAGCATTCCTAGCACATTTGTTAAGTTTTAATCCTGTGGACAACAGAGAATTATCATCTGTGTCAAGGTATATTTAGAAAGCTAAAAAGAAACCTCCTTGTGAATCATGTGTGGACAACGTGGGCCCACAAAACAACCACCTCTGCTAATTCAGGAAAAAATTATAAAGAGTAAATGCCCTCAAACACAGGGAGCAGCAGAGCTTGTAGACCTCATCCAATTTCTGGGAAAGCCTTTGATTTTGCTATGGTATGTCCAAGGCAGTCCCCCACCCTCCTACAGCAGATACAGAAAGTCTGTCAGCTACCACCAGTCAGGCTGTGTGGTGGGGCTATTGCCTCCAAAAAGAAGTGATGAAGTGAACAAAGCTGCCACCAGGATTCAGGCAGCTTATTGAAGCCATAGGGTGTGACAGGAATTGCCTTTTGGGTTTTATGATTGCCTTGGGGATAAAAAGCCTGTATTAAATTGGGAGGAGAAAGCAGAAAAGAGGACAATGGTGCTCCCTCTTGTTGTGGAGCACTTGTGTGTGTTGGGATAAAGGCTCCCAGGCACCAGGTTTTAGCATTGGCAATGAGAGGCTGAGAGGTAGATGCAGAGATAGACATGAACCAGGTGCTTCTGTCATTCCTGGAGCAGTTCTCTTTTAAACAGACCCTGCAAAGTCTTGACCCTTGCTAATAGTTTGCTTACTCCTGAAGTCTTCCAAGCCTTGACATCTGAACAGCAAGTCCATGATGCTGCAGATAAAATTTGGGCTGTGAAGAGCGTTTACCAGAGTAGAGATGAGCTTGATAAAATTGAAAGACAAGCTGAGAAAGCAGCAGAGCCCAGCCAGTTCTTCATTTATGGTTATCAACTCAGACCAAACAGTTGTGAAAATTATCACATTTCAGAGCTAGTTAGTGTCACCAAAATGCAAGAATTGACCACAAAGCCCCAAGACATGGTGCCACATCCTGAACGAGTCTCACTGTAAAGCTAGAACTTTGTAAAGGGAAAACAGAGCCTAATGCAGAGGGCAATGTACTATTTACTAGAAATATTGAAGTGTATACAGTGGTGAAGAGCTTGTGCAACTCCAAAAGGTCCATCTCCTGATGTGTCTCCAGTCCCAATAGAGCGGTGGAAAGCTTTTACAGGGAAATGGGCAGCAGGCACTTTGTATGGACTGTACACTGTCAGAAGGCCTCAAAGCTGTCTCAAGCTTGCATTCACATAAAGGTGGTGGAAATTGGAAGGCAGGCAGGCAGGGGTTCCTCCCAGTAGGAAGGCACCAAGGAAATGCAGGACTGGAATGGCTCTTGTTCCCCAAAATCTTGTCCCTGTACTTCCAGAGTCTGGTCATTGCTGAAAAAAACTGTCTTGAGTGCTGCTTGAAAGTGCGTTCGGTTCTGGCAGCCTCCATCAAGGGTTCCCATCAGCCCTTCCCAGCGTGCCATGCTAGGTGGCTTCTTGTTCCCTAGCTGACACAAAGACTTCTTTCCCTTGCCCACTGTGTGAAAGAGGTTAAATCTCTTTCAGGCAAGATGTTATTGCTGCTGCAAACAGGTCCGTGCACAAGTGCAAAATTCTGACGTATTTTTAGAGCTCGTTATCTAGCTCCAATTAACGCTTTGCAGAGTTCCAGCATCATTCAAAGCACGAGTTTTCAAAACTACACGTGTTACACTGCGCTCCCACAGCATGTAATCTGCACTGTAGCCCGAAGAAGTCCGATGGACTAATTATTTTCACAGACCTCTATTTAGCACGGGGAAAGCGCTACCGGCCCCGCAAGGCGGAGCTGCCTGCACTGCCCGGCTCCTGCCAGGGAGGGGAGCCGAAACAGCACGATAGAGGAGGGAGGGAAACGTCCATAGCTGAGAATGGGAAGGAAAAAGGCAAGGGGAAGACGAGTGGACCTTCTCTAGGCGTGAGAGAAGGAAATAATGGAGGAGGAAAGTGGCTGGGGCACCGCGGGAGAGATGAAGGACGGTGGGGGTGGGATGGGGTGCAGCTCCCCGTGGGAAAAGAGGAGGATGAGGAAGGGATGGAGGGCAAACAGCAGGGAGGGAGACACTGAAAGGGTTTGTGCTCGGTGGGGTCTGTTAGCAAGCCAAGAAAAGTGACAGCAGGAAGATTCCTGGGGCAGACAGGGAGCTGGAGGAGAGCGGAGAGGCTTCAGGGTGTACGGGCAGGTGGCTGGCTGGCTGCAGACTGTGCCCTCTGGCACATGGAAGTGCCTGGTGCTTCAAAAGTTGCTGGCAAGCTGGGCTAAAAAACATCCCTTGCCCATAGAAGATGCATGTTTTAGGAATCTGTTGATGGGGTGTCTGCTGACAGTGAGGACCAAGCGCAGAGAGAATTGGAGGGGAAGTGCCAGGGCAAAGATGAGGCTCCAGGTGTGCCGCCCTATCCCACCCTGCTTTTGCTCCAGAAACAGCCCCTCAGCCCTTTGGGGCTAATGTTTGCCTGCTGGCTCCCTGTGTGGTGTGAGATGGCACAAAGGTCCTTCTGATACCGTAAGCCAGCAATTAAGGACTCTCTAAGACTCAATTTTGGAGTGTTAGAAAGCAGGCATTCTTTATTGCAGCACTGGGCGCACAGGGGATCACTCCGCCTAGTGTGCACACCGAGTTGCTCAACTACAAAGGTTGTAAGCAGTCAGAATACACACATTCATTACATTTCCCAGAAGTGATTAACATATTCATATTATCACCTAGAACTCATTAATATATGTAAATGTCCTTGATGCATACCATGACCATGTCCATTGGTGGTCTTCCAGGGTCCTCTGGTGGTCGTCGATAGTGTTCCTCACCGTGTTCGCTGATCGAACTCAGTCTTTGTGTGTACTCAGTTCACCTTTTGGCTTAGTTTGCAACTCTTGTTTTCACAAAACTCTTATTCTAGCACCTCCCCCTATCTATTCTATTCAAGGATACAATGTCTCAAGGCTTCCTTTTATCAGATTAAACCTAGCGGATGTTTAACCCATCTACTTACAAAGCATTTCAAACTTAGCTACATTATTCCAGTAAGGAGGGAACTAAATGTTCTTTTTAACCCAGTATCAGTAAGGCCTGAGGAGCCTTCCATCCCAGCATTTTGTGCTGTTCAAGGCTAGTGTATTGCCAGCTACTGTATCACTCCCTTGGGAGCTCTGGGAGCCTGGCTCTATCCCAAATACTGGCACCCCCGCCATGCCTCCCTTGGCTCCTGGCCTACCAGCTCCAAGGAGTGGGGAGGCTGAGGTGGGCTGGGGAGGGAGAAGGCACATCCACCTGGAAGGAGCCTCCATAGCTGCTGCAAGAGCCTTGCCTCTGCAGCCTCTCTTTTCTCCTCCCTGAAGCTAACAAACAACCCTCGGGGGGCTGCAAATCCCTCTTGGGCTTTTGGTGCTTCTTGGCTCTGGTTCACAGCATCTCCCATCCATGTCCTTTCTCCCTGCTGTCCTTATCCCCTCAGTCCAGGTTCCCCACCCTTTGGTTGTCAGCCAGCACTGCTGTCTCTCCCTGGAAAATGCATTTTCCACACTCAGCTGCACAACACCTTCAGGTAACATGGCTTGGCACTCTCCATCATAATCTCAAGTTTTCACTAGCTCCTAATATTAACCGTGTGGGCTCAAACTGGTGGATTTGTGTCTCTAGGTGTATTTCTCTTTTTTTTTGTTTTATTTCTCCCAAGAGTTCTAGCTGCCCAGAGTGTTCAGGCAGCTCTTGCTCTTTGCAGCCTGGAATTGCAGTCCCATGTCATTTACAAATCCCATGAAACCTGTGCAAAAGCAAAGGCAGGTTCTTAACAGAGACGATTCAAGTTTTATCCAGGAATTCATTTGCTATCTATCTCGGGGTGGATGCCCCTCATGCCTCATGGCCCGTCTGGTAAAGTGGAGTATTCATGCGTACTGCCTTCCCAAAATGTTGGAGAGCATGGCTGAATAAAGACTTGTAAACAGAAAGTATCACCAACAAGTAAACAGAATTATTTCTCCAATACCCTCCTCTGGTTGCCAGATAACTCTGGAAGCCAAAGACCAGGCAAGCTAGGTTCTTACCTCTTGTCATGATCTAGGCAATGGGTGGGTGATGGTCAAGCAAGCATGTATCATATTTCCCTCCAAGCAACTATCATGTAGCAGCAGAAAACCTACCCCCATAGCCAGCTAACAGATTAACTTCATAACCTCAAGGCAGCAGGCTAAAGCCTTATAATAACAAGATTGTTTCCAGTCTGTGACACAGCACTGTCTAACAGAGCAGTGCCTGAACGCGATCTCACGCAGTAATTACGGTCAGAGGAGTCAACAGGCAAAGGCTGGGGCCTGCAGTCATGAAGCTGTGGTTCCGCAAGGATGATGGATGATGCCTGAGGGTGCTGAGCCCTGTATGGGACCATGCCGGAAAGCATGGGGTAGTCTGCACAAAACATTTTTAAAGGGTAGCTTTGTTGCAGAAAAATTTGCATCAGGCAGGATAATCGTGTTTAATCCACGCTCAACTTTATGGCAGGTTGTGGTGCTGTCTGTCTGCACCACTCCAGCCAAATGTCCACTGTTCTCTTGATGCCAGCATAAAAAAAGGACCCTTACTGTGCACTTCGATGAGTTGTGTGCTGAGGTTTGGATCTAATGGGTAAAACTGAGCAGTCTGGTAGTGATAGCAGCTGGTGATAACAGGATACTTCATTCAAGACAGTCTCTTGATAGCACTGTTTGTTTTGAGTTCCTTTCTGCAGCTGGGATGAGGAAAAGTGCAGAGGAAACCAGCTGCTCCTCCAGCCCTGCCAAGTGAATGCTGGAAGAGCCGAGGAGACAACAAGGGCCCTTGCAGATTTCCCATTCCCAGTAGTGGAAAAGGCAAACCCAGAGAGCTGCTGCCGGTGGCCTGCCCAAGAGCTATGGACGAGGCGGACTGTAAGTCCACAGCAGCATGGATGAGGTGGTAGGACACTACAAGAAGGTTACTCATAGCAGCAATGTGACTTTGAACCATGCTGAAATTACGCTTTCATTACAGGAAGCTGAATAATCTGATAAGGTTACAGATGCCAGTTATCAATCCTCTGTGAGGATGTTAGATAAGGTAAATCTGAATCTTATGACTGTACCAAAACTGGGCCACTGCAAGAAATGCGCTCAGCTGTTGCTGAAAAAAACAGGCTTCCCATAGAAAAGTCAGCAAGCAATTAAATTCCTCTAGGTTACAAATGTGCATCAGTGGATGAAGACAAACTCTGAGGATATGCAAATAGCCATGAATGGTTTTGTTTGCAGCAAATGTGTGGGGTTACTCTGCCAGCACAGAGACAGAAAGAATAGCCAGAAAGAATAAATCAAAGCAGGAAGAGTTTCAGGTCTGGGTGCAGACTAAAATAATTTTGCACCACATTTTCTTGAACTTGAAAAGCTCAGGCTAAAAGCTCCTCTTTGGAGAGTGAAGGTAAAGTGACTTTCATTTGGGATGAAAACTGAGAAGATCCTGAGATCCCTTGGCAGAGGAGTGGAAAAGAGGAACCTGTGTCCCTTTTGATACCAGCAATTTCTGGCGGCTTCTGAAAGGAGCCCAGACCAAGGTGTCGCTGGGGAGGAGTGACACCTCCAGAGGGACTGGCTGAATAACCAAGGGCCCTGTCACTCTCGTTGCTAAACACAAGGCCCTGGAGCGACATTCTCTGTTAAGCTGTGCCAATAGATAGTACTGTGCAAGCATTTCTGTGCTGTTGTCTGTGATGTTTTGTGTGTGATGATGAGACATAAATTTAGAAAACAGCCCTGTTTTCCCACCTGTAGTTTACTGTTTTTTTCCTCCCCAAATCCATTTTATAGCTGTAAACCGGCAAGAGAAGTATGAAAAATGAATAAACTAAGTTAGATCTGTAGGGAGGCTGCGTCTTTTATTAGACCAACCGATACAGCTGGAGCAAACAGGCAATCTTTCAGGCATGTGATCTGTCTTTGGGTCTGATCTGCAGCCTGTTTTTTCCCCCATCTGTAACTGGGAGCATAATAAGCGACATTTCTCCTCCTTAAAAACCTTGCCTCACTTCTACTCCTAGACTGCAGAGGCTATAGCCACCCAAATATGGCCACAAACAAATCAGTCAGAGTTTAGGACCCAGAGCCCTGTTTTAGGCTTACGGGATGTGACAGCTGACTGAAAATCAATGAAGTGTGATTTACAGAGCGTCATAATGAGGCAAGACAAGGCTCAAAAGGTGCTGCCTTGCCCTGCAGACTCAATTGTCCGCCTTCATTTTTAACTAGATTGTATTAGTCTCCTACTAGGATGAGACTGATTTGCTTATGAAAACCAAAGACCAGATTTAAAGGAAAAGCCACGGTGGTGCCCATGCTTTGCCTAGTGCTCTTTGCGCTGTGTCTGAGCCACTCAGGTAAGTGCAATTTCTTCTTCTTCCAAGTTCAGCTGATGATGTTCAAGATTATTTTTTTTTTTCTGCTGGCCAGTTAGCTGCTGCTTGCTGGGACAAGGTAGATGCTGGCTTCCCTTTGTCCTCTTTTTAACACTGTCTAGCAAAAGGGGGTTGTTATCAGCTGTTGCCTTTGTATTGCAACCACAGCCAGTTTGGCAACAAGGTTTTAATAACTGGGGTGGACGGGTGGTCGCTGGGTGGAAGTTAACAAAAAAACCCTAAGCTTGACTCTCACTGCTAAAGGGAGTTATGGGAGAGTCTCGGTCAACAGGAGGGAAACTGAAATGCCTCAGGCGAGCTGATGAAAGGCTAAATGTCCGTTCTGTATTTCTCGGGGTGTTTTGCATGTTTATTTAGCAGACCCCCTGCCCCAGCACTCTTGTCCCTGCACCTGTGGGGAAGTGCTCCTGGCATGGAGCACAGAGAAACAGAAGCAGAGGGGAGATGGCAAACACTGCCCGGTTACTTGTGCATGCAGCACACTGCCAGGGAGCTCCCCAGCTTTTCCCTTCTCTGTGCACCATAAGTAAATTCAGAGATGCATCTGTCCGATGGCTGCTGCTCTGTTCTTTCAAAGGCAGCGTTACTTTGTTCAGCATTTTCTCCATGGCTCTATCTATCTAACTTAATCATCAGACAGGTCTTGATCAAAGGAGCTGTTAGGCTATTTTTTCTGCTTGATATATCTTCCTTCTCATTAAAAACTTCTGCTCTTAAACTGTCCTCCTGCAACTTATAAGGGCGCCAGTCTTGTTCCTTCTGGCTTTCTTCTTTGTAAGACTTCTCAAGTCTTTTTCACTCCTTTCTGTGGCTTCCGCAGCAGCTGAGAATCAACACATCCAGCCCCAAAACCAGCTTTACCACCTCTATGCTAAACCCTCTTGGAGCACTAGGGCCCTTGGAATTCTTGTGAGGTACAGGCTGTGA
The DNA here is from genome assembly GCA_008658365.1 of Alca torda. Taxonomy (NCBI): domain Eukaryota; kingdom Metazoa; phylum Chordata; class Aves; order Charadriiformes; family Alcidae; genus Alca; species Alca torda. Next base: position 52,303,791 of record CM018101.1, on the reverse strand, counting down.
AATGGCACCATTTTCCTATGAGGGAGCTCATACACAGCCACGGACAGTGTGCCCGTGGGATGTGTGGTTGTTTATGTTTGTGCAGGGAGTTATACTCAAACAAACACAGAGTAATATATTCCAGCATTAAGACAAAACTGGTTTTGACCCTGCTCGCTTTGGGATTGTGGATTTTTTCTGTTCACTAGTTTTCCCATTACATTTCCTGTGTTTAACAACCATGTACCCCTGTGAACCTCCTAAAGGGAAAGTGAAAGGGCTGGGAGCCGGGGTCCCTGCAGAGACTTTCCAGGGGACTGGACCACTGAGGAGGGATAAATGTGTTCTTTCTTTTTGTTTGGTTGCAGATGTGATGCCTCTCTGGCATGTTTGGGCAGGCAATCCAGTTTCCTAGGACAGACCCCAGACTCTGATCCCCATTTGCTGTGGTGAAGCTAGGGTTAGCCCTGGTGTGAGAATAAACCCTGGAGCAAGCAAGAGGGGTATTTGTGGTTTCCCAGTTGGTAATAGCAGACCTCAAAGGCTTGTGACAAAGTGGCAAGACACAGGGTGGCCGCAGGGGTTGCTATAAACTGTGTTGGCAGCTGCATGAGCCCGTCCCCGGCTGTGCTGCGGAGCAGCTGGGAAGGAATATGAAAGCTCCCTCTGACCAGCTGGCCTCTGCCTCCCCAGAGTTAGGTAATCCCACCACAACTGCACGTCCAAAAACAGAGGGCAAGCACAGCCTGTGCTAGCACATCTGAGAGTAAAGCAATTGTTACCCTAGAGTGGCAATCATTAGGCTTCAGAGTTTACAGCTTCTCAAAGAGGAACAGGGATTTGCTGTGTCTGAAGTGGGGGATGATGGTGCTGCCTGGACTTTGCACTACCCTCACAGAATCCAGACTGTGCAAGGGAAAGATTTCGTCCCATGGGAAGCTCTGGTGTAGAGGCAGATTTTTGCTTCAGGCAGTCCTTCATCTGTGCCGCTTCCTGCCCAGTCTCCCCCTGCCCACGGCCTCCCATGGGCCCTGCTGAGGGAGAGGAGGCTGCACGGCCCGTCCTACCTGGGAGAGCGGCACGGCTGCTGGGGGAAGAGGACATGGGCAGGGGCAGTGGTCTGTGGTCACAGTCTTTCCTCCGTGCACGTGGAAGAGCATTACCCTCTGCCTCCAGTTTTCTCTCTGGAGTTTGGATGCCCTTTCCTCCCCTGCCATGGCACAGGAACCCTGCCGGGGGCTGCCTTACCTCTGATGTTTGCTGCACAGTGTGTGTGAGCCCTGCAGCTCTGCCCTGCTGCCAGGGTTCTCCTGTCACACAGTCCTTGCACTGTCCCTTGGCCGCGACCCTCCGCCTGCACCTAATGGCTGGCAATCCAGGTGCAGGTGTCCTGCTCACACCAAGGCTGGCAGGCACGGGTGGCGAGGGGACAAGGTAGGCCCTGGACACCATCCTGTGAGGTTCTTTTCAACTGCTGGCACAGCAATATTGGCTGTGACCCCTGTGGCACAGCACAAGCTCCTTTTTCCTCCGTCGTACCTTTGAAGAGAGGTAAAATCCTTTTCACCCTTGGGTGCTGTGTGTGCATTGGGGAAGAGGTGGAGGTTGTGTCAGGACCTCAGCATCACGGAGAGTGGGGATAGCATCTGGGAAAGGATGGAGGGTCCCCTTTCCCCCTGGTGCCAGGGACTGGGGGAGTCTCAAGTCTTGCAGGTACACACCATGGTGTCTCCATGTTTGGCTGTGGGCAGACGTGGCCCTGGCAGCATCATCCAGCTCCTCCTGCTGCCAGATGAGCTCCTTCTGCTTTTTGCTCCCCTGATGCCCACCCAACCCACCCCCTGACTGTGAGAATTCAGCTTTCTCAACAATTTGCTGCTATCCCCTGGTTAAATCCAGAAGGAGGATTCGTTTCCAAGTGTTGCACAAGGCTCCCTCTGATCTGGCTTATAGACTCTGTAGCTTCCAGCAAGGAAACCCCATCACCCCAATCCTTGCGCAGGGCAGACCAGATTTCCCCTGTGGCCCCAGCTGTCTGTGGTACACCATGGGTATCTGAAAAACCAGAACTCTTTCTCAGAGTGGCATTTATTAAGCTGGATATTTACTACTCAAGAGTGAAAGGGAGCAACTGATACTCTGAGACTGCAGATCTACTAAAGAATAGTAAGCAAGAAAGACTGGGCAAGTAAGTTGACTCAAGACAAAAAGGCCACAGAAAACAGAAACCTAGTAAAAAGTCATCACTGCTCTGGTTCTCATGATTTTTGTGTGTGTGTGAGTCGGACTTGGGCTGTCTTGCCTTCCCCTCTCCCTCACCCTGGCTCTGTTGAGAGTCTGTGCATCTGAATTCCTACAGATTTTACTGACAAGAGCTACCCAGAGGCGATTTGTCTCACATCATCACTCTGCCTCACTTCTTCAGGTCATGCCATTCTCCACATCTGCTTTCCAGCACTCCCCCACTCTCTGTTGCTCTTTTCCAGATGTGGCTGTCTTCAGTTCAATTGCTGAAAATGAGGACGCGCTCCTCAAGCACTTATTTCAAGGCTATCAGAAATGGGTCCGCCCTGTGGAAAACTCCAATGACACTATCAAAGTTCTGTTTGGATTAAAGATATCACAGCTTGTGGATGTGGTAAGTGCTGTGTTTGGCTTGGTAAAACATCCCTTCTTTTATAGACAGCTGTGCAGCCAGCTGGGAGGGCTGGTGATGCCATTGGCATTTGCCTCCTGACACATGAAATGCGAAGTGATGGTCAGGCAACAAAACGCCGAGTGTGATGCAGTGCTGCTGATATGACCTCCTGTCCCATGCACAGCATGAGCCATAATACTCGTCTATTTTGCAACAAACCTGAAGGTCCTTTTTTCCCTGCTGTTCTCAGGGAATAAGACCTCACTGCATCAGGTGTTAATCAAACAGCCCACGTCAGGCAGTCCCTGGTGCCTGAATTTGCAGTTTAACTACAAGGCAGTTTAACTACAAGTTTAACTACATGACAGACGTGAGGAAGGGTAGAATTGGTTGGACATTGCTCAGTCTAAGCACGCTTGTACCCAGGCCGAAGGCAGCTCTTATCGTGACTCAGAGGGCCTCTCAGATAAGACACTAGAGGTAAAACAGACAATCCCATGGTTTTGCCCATGTAGAAAGTTTGCCTTCCCTTTCCCTCCCATCACTACAATGCCCAGTGGAGTTTGAACAGGGCCCAGCAGCACCCACACAATAGTTTGCTCCTCGCATCCCCCTGCCCCTGGCAGCATCCCCTTGTGTTGTGGAAGGCAGACTCTAATTTTGTGCTTTATTTACATATTTAGGACAATGTTTCAACTTATATCTTCCAAAACTAACTCCAGGCTGAGCAGAGTGGGGAGATGAGACAAATTCTGAGCCCACAACAATGTGTTTCCTGACCCCAGTTGCTGGCTGAGCCCTGCTGATGCCTTGCTCTTTGGCTTCTGATTCCTTTGGGCTGCTGTGAAATGCCAGACCTTGGTTTTCCAGCCTCAGAAACTCCCAGTGAGAGCTGGGGCAGCACCTAGAAAGTCAGTTCATTTCCCCCAACAGTGACTAAGGAGCCCAGTCCCATGGGGAAACAGGACCATGGGGATCTCCCCTGCTTGGCACAGGGTTGGACTCAGCAGGAGCAGGGTCTGTTTCTGCTGTCTGTGTTGGTATTGCAACCCTCTCTACCTTGTGTCACCCTAGGATGAGAAGAATCAGCTGATGACAACCAACGTGTGGCTGAAGCAGGTAAATTAGACCAAATCAGATGTCCCCTTTCAGTGCGGGGCTGCTGAGCTGCGTGGCCATCCCAGCCTGCTGCCCACTGTGGCATCCATCCCCTTCCGTGACTCCAAGTGGCCAGAAAAAAACAGCACCATGTTACCTTGCCTGACATTTTTATTTTATTCCTCTCACTTCAGCAAATGCATAAAGGAGCAGAAAGGCAGGCAGGTGTGCCTTTAGGAAACAGAGTACCCTTTTCTCCCAGTCTGCGCCGCAGCTGTGTGCTCAACCCAGCTGTATTTCAGGGAAGCAATATCTCCCGATACTGCAGTGGCTGTCCCTGGGATGCTGTGTGTCCCTGTGGGACTATCTTGTCTCAGACTTAGAGGTCACACAAGTACTGTCTCTCTTGTCCATGCTATGAGTGGTGCCTTGGATAGATTTCTTCTTCAGCATAAGTAAAGAGAAAGAAAAGGCCAGCATATTAGTCTCCCCAAAATTAAAATCTGTGGCAACTTAACCAGATCTTTATACCTAACAGATCTACCTAACATCTGTCACTTCTGCAAGTGACAATAATCTATACAAATGGGGGAAAGGCGCAAGTTGAACTGTTAGGTCTCCTTACTTCTTTGCTCCTGAAGAACACTGCATTTGGTTTAGATTACATTGCACCACTTTACTGACCTTGTGACAATTATTTTAAGTCTCTCAGCCATGTGACTATCTATAAACATGTCAGCTGATCCTAGGCAGAGGACATAAAACACAAGCTGCACTTGAAACAAGGCCATGGGAAGTGGTTACCAGGGGTCACTGGGCTGGGGGAGGAGATATGTAGCTCAGTTTTTGTTCCCAATCTGGTACCCGTAGTGTTGCAGTGAGTGTGAGCTTCTGGGAGGAACAGGACCCCTAAAGGCCATATGGACATTATATGCATATGCATATGCATACGCAAAGTTGGTCTTCCACTTGAAGAGGGAGAAGCTCAGGCTTCCCCTCGCTGCAGTGAGGACAGGAACTTCCCCTTTTGCTGGGGAAATTTGCTGCTGATCTGAATCCAACTGCTGAGAGCAGGTGTAACATCAACCCACTTCAGCCTCCTCATTCTCTCTGTTCCTGCAAGTGTCCCCAGAAAGATTTTACAGCCTTTTGCACTCTTTGACAGAAGATTCCTGGGTCTGACCATCTCCTTCTTGTGGGGCTTTCCCACTTCTGCAGTGGGAAATCAGATTCTGCTGCAGGTTACTCCAAGGATGCTGCAGGAGGTGGAGACATGCTGTCATCCACTCATTGCCTCTTGGGTATAGGGGAGGACAAGGATGAAGGGGAATCCACTTTATCAGATCCTTCTGCTTCATGCTGTGGCTAAAAGAATGACCTACCCAGGAGTCTGCACTGCAGACATGCTGATTTCTCTGGAGGCCTTTGGAGACTGTGTTCAGATTTTTTCCAAGGCAGCTCCCTAGGGTAACTCAGCACTGTGATTTTCAGAATTGCTCAGCTGGGGCCTCACTTGTTGTTGCCATTTGTAATACCTGTTCTCCATCTAAAGGGCTGAGAACATCAAGCCCAACATTAAATGAAATGCAAAGGGAGCAGAAAATAAGTGAGACACGTGCAGATGCCCTCAGGAGGTCAGGCTGAGCACTAAATACCCATGGCCTGAGCCAGCTGTCCAGGACCCAGGTGACCCTGCTTTGGTAGTCATGCATTCCTGTAGGCTCAGTGTGAACTGGTCCCATGTGCAATACAGTGCTTGGGGGATTATTAGAGTGCATAAGCAGAACAGCTAGGGAAAGGTCCGTAAAACTAAGCAGAATTAAAATATTTTTTTCTTTTGGGTAGAGAAAAGTGAAAAACACCAAAACAAGCCAGAACTCTCTCATGACAGACTCCTTCTGCAGGAGCTGGAGAAGTCAGGGAAGTCTGGTCCTCACCCTGGGTGTGTGAGGTTGAGATGGAATCACAGTTCTCATTTTTCTGCAAGAGTTTGACTTTTCTTAGGTGAACAAAGATTAAATCCAACGGTTTTCTCTTTGGGGTGATGGTTTTTTTTTTTTACCTCAAGCATCCAGATGCTCAAGATGGTGGGACTGGATGATGTGCACACAGGCGGACACACAAGGTGCAAAGGAGCTTTTTGTGGTTACTGAGAAATTATCTGGGTTCCAGCAAGCTATGGAGTCTACTAGCAAGGGTCGAGATTCTGGATCCAGTGTTTCTTGGTCCTCTTGTTCTGTCTTAAGTACTTGAGTGACAGCCCAGAGATGGGAACTTGGCAGAACTGGAGGAAGGGGAGAGCTATGGGAGGGTCTGGAGCAGCGTGCTAGAAAGGGAGAAGAAAGGGCCTTTTGCATCTGCTGCTACAGTTCATGTCAGCATAGCCCATAGGGAGATTCCCATTTTAAACTGCTCATCTTAAAAGTCTGCACACAATCTATTTTCTGCTCTAGTAAGGAGACATGCAATCATTTGCCTTGCAGACATAAAGGAGCACTTTAGCTGGGAGAGAAATCAATGCAGAGCAGGGGGGAGGGAGGAGTATTACAGATGCAGCAAATAACCCAGGCCAAAGGGCTACTCCAATTCAACCCCAGAGGGATGATTATATCTCCAGACGGCTCACAGGGTTTTTGCTTCTGTTGTGCTAGTGCAGGCTACGAGCTGACTCTGTTGGCTGCTGCTGTCAGCCGCGACTATCCCCTTGCATAACAGGTATGTTTCCAGCAGGAGGTGTCCAGGACACACGTGAGTCTGTGCCCACCTAACAGCCCAGGCTGCTGGAAACTTCTGGTAGATACCCATCCACAGAGAAAAGTTCGTGCTAAAAGCGGTGTGCTCTGCCCTTGCTGCTGAGGCTAAGAGCAGCAATGTTCCCTCTTCTCCTTCCACAGCTGAACAGCCCCCATCTCTCCTCCAGCAGCAGGAGGAGCCAGGGGTGGCGGACTGTGCCTGATAGCTGACACCAGCCATTTGGGTAGTTCAGAGAGTGGGTCCACATATCTTCTGGTGCAGGTAGTGAGTCCATTAATCCTGTTATGTTACCGCCCTGGGCAACTGCCTCTTTTGCTTGTGCCTTGGGCCAGATTTTAGGAGGGGGTCTACCAGCCACCTGCCCATAACCTTGGGCACCATCCCTTCCCTGCATCTGGAGGAGGAAGGCGCTTGTTCTCGCTGTCTGTGTTTAGGTCTCTACTGAGGCTGTCACGCTGTAAAGGACTGTAGTAGCACCTGTCTGTAGGTATAGCTGTGAAAACTACGAGGAATACAAGAAATGCTTGAGTCACCATCCCTGGAGGTATTTAAAAGACAGGTAGATGTGGTGCTTAGGGACATGGGTTAGTGGTGGACTTGGCAGTGCTAGGCTAACAGTTGCACTCAGTGATTTTAAAGGTCTTTTCCAACCTAAACAATTCTATGATCCTATGATTCTCAGTAAGATGGGAACAATACAGTGGGAGAAGAAGCAGAGAATATTGCTTTTTGGTTTGTCCTTAAGTCACGGAGGAAATTGCCCAGAGAAGGCTGAGGCCCCGACAACCCTGGGGAGCTCTTAGTGCTGGAGCTTAATGGAAAGTGGTTCATCTTCCACTTCTTGGTATTGACCACAGTCTACAGCTCTTGCTTCCTCTCGCTGCTATTCCCATGGGCAAGTGAAAGCCCCCATCAATAACAGCAGAGAGCTGCTTTTCCTCTGCATCTCTGTGGAAATCTCCAGCTTGCTAAAGCCACTTTTCTAGGCCCTCCACAATGAAAACAAAAAGAGGAGAGAAAAGTTATCCTGGAGTTCAGCATGGTGAGGATTGACAGGACTCCCCCAGCTTTTCCTTCTTTAGTGTTATCTCTTCAGGATTGTAACCAAATGCTTTACAACAGTGTCATACTATATTTCCTGCAATAGTGTGCAGGTCTCTCTGATGAAAGAACAAGGATTTGGTTTGCAAGGTCACTGCAGAGATATTAGGAGCTGTATTTCATTCACTGAAAAAAACCCAGGTTTCCACTGAAAAGTAATTAAAGGCCACCTCTCTCACTTGTGTAGTAGTAGCCATGCCAGCTGGCTCTTCTATGGGGTCAGTGCCAGCCAAAAACATCGTGAGCTGGTTCTCAGAGGGAAGAAGAGGTGCCATACCCAAGGGAGGTGGCTCCTTCCTTCTGGACTACCCTCAGGTGGGCTGGGCAGGATGGTGAGGGAAGTGAGAGTGAAATGCTCTCTGGGAGTGCCTGCCTTGGGGTTGCCTGCAAGGGGATGGGATGCTGGGGCCCACCTGTGGCTGGAGGAGTAGTGCTGGTGGGGATTAATATCTCCCAGCCATGCCTGCCTGGCATCTTCTCTGCAGCTGAGCAGTCTTACACCGAGCACTGCCCATTGTGCTGTGCAATGCAGTCCTTCTGAGGCAGGAGGTGGGAGGAGAAATGAGGTGTTGTGTATGCATGGGCAGAGGATTCTGCTGGCTTCTTACAGGAGTGGATTGACCACAAGCTCTCCTGGAATCCAGAGGAATATGGTGGGATCACCGCCATCCGTGTCCCCTCTGAGTCCCTGTGGCTTCCCGACATTGTTTTGTTTGAAAAGTGAGTAGCATGTCTCTTTCCTCCGGGTTTAGACCAGAGCTTGGGCAAGGCATGACTGCCACCACGAAGCCTGTACATGCTGTCAGAAGGCAATGTGAATGTTGGCTTCTCTTGTGCTCCAGGGAGGGAGTAGGACTGGGGCAAACGTAGTCCTGAACTTGGTACTGTTTCTTCCTGTCCAATTCCCAGTGCTGATGGACGTTTTGAAGGATCCCTGATGACCAAAGTCATAGTGAAGTACAATGGAGTGGTGACCTGGACGCCGCCGGCCAGTTATAAGAGCTCCTGCACAATGGACGTGACCTTCTTCCCCTTTGACAGGCAGAACTGCTCCATGAAGTTTGGGTCGTGGACGTATGATGGCAGTATGGTGGACTTGATTTTAGTGGATGAAAATGTAGACAGGAAAGACTTCTTTGATAATGGGGAGTGGGAGATCTTAAACGCCAAAGGTATGAAAGGCAACAGGAAGGATGGGCTGTACTCTTACCCATTTGTCACTTACTCTTTTGTGTTGAGACGCCTTCCACTGTTTTACACTCTTTTCTTAATAATCCCTTGCCTGGGATTGTCTTTTCTAACTGTCCTGGTGTTTTATCTTCCTTCAGATGAAGGAGAAAAGCTTTCATTGTCTACATCAGTTCTAGTCTCCCTCACTGTTTTCCTTTTAGTAATTGAGGAAATAATCCCTTCTTCTTCCAAAGTCATCCCTCTGATTGGTGAGTATCTTCTGTTCATCATGATTTTTGTGACCCTCTCTATCATCGTGACTGTGTTTGTTATCAATGTCCACCACCGTTCATCAGCAACTTACCATCCCATGGCTCCCTGGGTTAAAAGACTCTTCCTCCAAAAGTTGCCTCGGCTGCTCTGCATGAAGGGCCATGTAGATCGTTACTCCTTCTCAGAGACTGAAGAAAAGGAAATGACCTCGAAATCAAAGTTCCTGGGGAAGCAGAAACACAAACAAGCAAAAGATGGAGAGAAAATTGTTATTGCCTTTCTGGAAAAGGCAGCCGACTCCATTCGATACATTTCCAGGCATGTTAAAAAGGAACATTTCATCAGACAGGTAGGTGAAGGGAGGGCAAGGGGTATCACAGTTTCCTTGACAGCAACGGCTTCCAAGCTCTTACCTTTTCTGCATGCCTTTCCCTTTGCCTCTTCCTCCTGCTCGCACCTAAGACATGTCCTGGGAACTTCCCCTGCTTGATGGATAATACGGTTTTTAGGAAAACGCATTGCTTCAAGGAGAACTGTACTGAGCTCTGAGAGTCCCTGCTCTCGACAGACGCAAAAGGCTACAGCAGCCTCTCCTGGAGGAATTCCTGTTTTGGGATTAGTTGCATAACCTTGTCCTGCTTCAGTTAGTGGTAGATATGAATCTGGAGAATGTCTGAACTGTCACATGCTCTGATATTGTATGTTTCACAACACTTACAGGCGGGCTCCACGGCAGTTGCCAGGCCTGCAACTGCAGGGAGTCCAGGCCTCCCAGTGACAATACACAGTATAGCTGCTCTGTTTCGAGTGGAGGTCTTCTAGATTTTCACTAACATCTCTTCAGATCAGACCCTAACCACCACCTTCCTCCTCCTCCCAACAATCCACCTAGCTATTAACAATGGAAAATTACTGAGTGCATCTCATGCAGGGTAGGACAGCAAAGCAATGCACATAGTAGCACACGGAAAGAGAAAAATTTCTGTTAGCTCCCTCCTGGCAAAAGCCAGGGCTTTGTTCAAACTATGCTGAGAGGATTTCAGCAGAAAGATGACCAGTAAATTGAAAATGCATTATGCGAGTGTATAGTGTCCATGACTGAAGCCTTCTGTTTGAAGTTAAAATAGTTTTTAATAAAAAAAGTCCCTTGAATTGCTTTTATAAATAGCTCTTTTGTGTGTGCAGGGTTGTGCTGGTACTCACAATGCAAAATTCCCCTCCTGAATGCACTCAGTCTGAGCCAACAGAGCACTTAAGCAAACACAAGCCAATGGGACCACTTGTACTGGAAGCAATGTCTGCATTGAAGTGCTGCGCTAGAGCCAGGTCCTGGCACTCCAAGGGAAATACAGTTCTGTGAGAAGAAACCCAGTTCATTATGAAGCCATCTTCAAGCTTGAGTCTGTACACTTCCATATATGCACTTAGCTAAAAGCTTTTGCACAGGCTGAAAGAAGTCTGATTACCATGTGTGTAAAACTATGGAATTGTTCTGGTGTTTTGAGTGACTTGCAGCCATGGGCACTGAAAAGGTGATCCATGCCAGTTTTAGGATAGAGCGAGGTACAAACTTCTAGCTTCAAACACAGGCTTTTGAAACTGAAATATATGTAGCACTATCAACAAAGTACTGGGCTCATTACTATTTCTCCGTCTCTCCTTCCCAGGTTGTCCAAGACTGGAAATTTGTGGCTCAAGTCCTGGATCGCATCTTCCTGTGGTTGTTTCTGGTGGTGTCAGTGACAGGCTCAGTTCTCATCTTTACCCCTGCGTTACAGATGTGGCTGAACAGCACCTTGTAGAAAATGCTCCCACGGTAGCATACAAGTGCAATGCCAAGGGATGGTGGTGCCTTTGAGCTTGGTCTCTGCTGTGCAGGGTGGAAAGCAACAGCAAGAATGAGGGAAGGTGATGGTAACAGTGGGCATTGAGTAGTGCTTTCTATCTTCATGTGACTCTACCAGTTACAGATTTGGCTGAGATCAGAGAAGGGCTTCATGTGCAGCCGAGTCCTAAAGTAAATTGGGGTTGCACGATTGGGTTATAAGTATTTTACTAGTAGCTTGGTTATATTACAATAAAAGCCAAGATTAACAGTTAAAATTGGAAATTGTACTTCTGGCACAAAAATTATACCTAAAATACAGATCAGTCAGTTAACATGATACTTTATGAAAGAAGTTGTATTATGAACACAAATCAGTACTCAGCTTACCTACATTTCCAAATAAAAACCCCAAAGGCGCTACAGATCACCTTGTGTATGTGTCAGAAGTGGCAGTTGCACAGCATGTGCATCAGAAAAAGTACAAATACCTTTCAGATGGGGTGTTCGAAACCTTGACTCCGTGGCCTCACCTTAGCTGCAGGATAAGCTCAACGGTGGCAGAACTTACCACTCTGCCCAGCTGCTGCCAGCCTTTATGGCATGCACACTTCGTCTCTCCTCTTGGCCATCAGGAAGCTACAAGGTGTCACCCACTTTTCAGTATTATTTGCAATTTTGCCTGCTGCTTTGTGACATAACAAAAGGCTGAACAAGTAAGGATTTTCCCCATGCTCTGCACTTAGAAATTATGATTCCTGCACCTGCTTGTTCACAAGACAAGTAGAAGCAGAAGATCACCACAGGCATATTGCATGGAGAAAGGTGGCTATGCTACTCCACAAGGCAGCAGGGATCTTCCTAAACAGTCAGTTGGAGGGAAGCTGCAGACATCACTTTCGGCAAATCAAACTTGTGGTTGGTGCAGAAGTGGAGTTTTGCCTGAGAGCTGTGGGGTGGGCTGGCTACCAGGAAGACACATTTTTTGGTTTTGGCTTGTTCATGTTTCCCAGGCAATTCAGAATTTCATTCCTTTGATTCATTTAAATGGGATTCTTCTGCATGATTAGCAACAGCTGTTAAAAGTGTAAATGAGATGTGATAGAAAACACACAGGTGAAGCTCTTACCACTTTTGCTGGGGCAGTGATTTGCCAACATGGAGTGCTTTAGAAAATTCCATTCAGAATTTGCAGATGTTTTCAAGGCTAGCAGGGGATTTGGAGATCCAATTATTGACAGCCTAAGTGTGAATATGGTGTTAAAGCTTTAGCTAGCCTTGAAACTTTCTCCCTAGGGATGGAGGTTAAAAGGTGTTAAAAATACATGCCAGTATTCTTGTGCTTGGATTATGTGTGCACGCCAGACCTTTGTGAATTAATATCATCCCATTTTGTGTCACTGCAGAAAGTTCTGTTCACTTGTGCAATCATTATTAATAAAGATGTATTTAGTGATTCCTGGGGTGAGAGTGCTCATATGCTGGGCTTTGTTGTTGTTTTGTTGTCAAAAAAGCCTATACCACTGCCCATTTTAAAAGCCTTGTCTCAAAACTATTCAAGCAGAGGGGTTGTCACATTCTTGGAAAGTCCTCATAACATTTTAGCTCTGTCTGTGTTTGAGGAGGGGGCATTCAGATCTGGTTATTGCAGGAACCTAGAAAAGACCCATTTAGTTTAGCATATACAGACAGATGTCTTGACATAAGACTCTAGTATAAAATGCTTACTCATTGACCGTACTACCAGCTGCTTGCCTCTTTTAGCTTTGTTTGAGTCAGTTTGTTTCCCTGGCCAGTACTGTGAAATAGCCATAGGAAAACAGCCAGGAAGCTCTTCTTTCCAGCGTTTACAGACTCTTGAAAACAATTAGTGGCAAGTTTTCCCTCTGAGCAGTGCTGCCAGGGGGCTGCCTGTTAGCCATGACGGATGACAAAATCCTCTCCTGGGCCAGTGCTTCAGGTGTTTAGCTGGCAGATGGTCCTGTCCTCACCTTGTGACATTTCAGTTGCCCACCCACAGGCAACACATGGCAGCATCTCACATGTCTGTGTCTGATGCCAAGCTGCTTTTTCTGGCTTATGCTGGTAGAGGTCAGCAGGGCTGAGGTGCTTTGAGAAGGAGATGTATGAACACTGCACCAGTATGGCTTTTGGCCTATGGCCTTCCTAGCATTGCATCTGGAACTCCTACATCCCCAGTCTCACTACCTGTTATTTCCTCGTGCTGACTGTTTCTGAGCTTCCCTGAATCTCTTTGCTGCTGGCCCACAAATGCATTCAGCACGTCCCACAGCCTGGCGTGCCACTAAAAAACACAACTAGGGAGGACATTTGGACAGATGGTCCTCTGATGGGCTCCTTCCCTCTGCCCCATGTGCTCTGCCTGTGGATGACAACATTGCAAATTGCAAATGTTTTTTAAAAAACAGCAACCCTCTGCCTCACTGCTGCTTCAACACTGCCTTGGTTTCTGAGCGCTGGTTAGCAAGGGCCTTGGCACTGCTTGTGTATCATCCATTCACCAACAGACAAATAGGACAAACTCCTCTGGGCCTTTTAGGGGGGGAAGTGGAAAGACTTTCTCCCTTGGGAAGAGAATGTAACAAGCTGGTTAAGCTGTTATGTTGCTTCTGTGCTTTTAAAATTAATTAATAGATGCCGTCACTCTCAAGGAAAGGAGATTTCTTGCTGCTAGTGCTACACTTATCACTGGGACATATAATAAGGGGTGTTGCTCATGTGGTTTTGGAGCTGATGAGGTAAGAACAGACATACCACTTTATGTTCCCTGCAACGAACATGGGTACTTTTCCTGTGGCTGGGCACGGTGTGCGACCCAACTCAGTGTCTGGGATGGCACCAGCTCTGGTTGAAACTTTTCTTGGTATTTCAGTTAGAAGGTCCCCAAGAAGAGTTGGGGCAAGCAAATATGTCACTTTTGTGGGTATTCTTCCATGTCTGCTCAGAGGTGGGCCCACTACTGCAGCTTTTTCCAAGGTGAGATGCTTATTGTGCCCCAACTCCCACTATCTCTATTCAGCCAACCACTTTCACAAAGCTGACAGGAGTACGCATGGTTGCCAGTCTTCAGTGTGCCAAATACATCTGAAAATGGCAAAAGAAGGATCCAGAAGTTATTGGGTGGGGGGAAGGAAGGGAAATAGTACACTTAGAAGGACACAGAACATGACTTGGTAAATCTTACTTTCTTAGGATACCAGGCTGATGAGGTAAACTGTCCAAACCCCATGTTTGAGGTCCAGAGGCAAGATAGAGAGATGTGTAGTACTGTAAGTGACAAAGACAGGGAGCTGGTGCATGGAGGCCTTCTAACTGGAGATGAGGAGCTGTACAATTTTGAATGATTTGACAAAAAGCCAAGGATTTTGCTGAAGTGAGCTTACTGGCTGTGGGGTAGTAGCTGTCACGCCTAAGACACCAATGTGCACCTGCAGCCCAGAAAGCCAACCACATTCTGGGCTCCATCAAAAGAAGTGCGGCAGCAGGGTGAGGGAGGTGATTCTGCCCCTCTGCTCTGCTCTGGTGAGACCCCACCTGGAGTACTGCGTCCAGCTCTGGAGTCCTCAGCACAAGAAGAACATGGACCTGTTGGAACGGGTCCAGTGGAGGAACACGAAGATGATAAGAGGGCTGGAGCACCTCTGCTATGAGGACATGCTGAGAGAGTTGGGGTTGTTCAACCTGGAGAAGAGAAGGCTCTGGGGAGACCTTATAGCAGCCTTTCACTACCTAAAGGGGGCCCACAGGAAGGATGGGGAAGGACTCTTTATGAGTGAGTGTAATGATAGGATGAGGGGTAACGGTTTCAAACTGAAGGAAGGTAGATTTAGGTTGGATATTAGAAAGAAATTCTTCACTGTGAGGGTGGTGAGGCACTGGAACAGGTTTCCCAGGAAAGCTGTGGATGCCCCATCCCTGGAAGTGTTCAAGACCAGTCTGGATGGGGCTTTGAGGAACCTGGTCCAGTGGGAGGTGTCCCTGCCCATAGCAGGGGGATTGGAACTAGGTGATCTTTAAGGTCACTTCCAACCCAAATCATTCTATAAATCTGTAATGCAGTACACCTTCAGCCACAATATTTTCATTGTTTGTATGGTCATAGACTGCAACAGTGAATGCTGGCAGTCAGATGTCTTTCCTGTAGAAATGAAACTTTCAGGCTCAGAATGCAGCTCTCCTCTTCAAATTCCCTTTCTTTCCCCTCCCCTCTTTTCTGATTAAAGAGCCATCATAGCCAATGTAATTTAGTAGCATCTCTAAACAAATTGCACAGCAGGGAGTTTTTTAACAATTAGGAATTCTTCAAGAAAGTGTATCCCAGGAATGATATTTAATTGACAGGCTGACAAAACAATCCATGCTTGTTCATACATCTGTCGGTCAGTCACTACATAATTATGCAACATCCAGGGCAATTACAGAAAACATGGCTTTCTTCTAGAAAAACATGACATTACATATTTAATCTACTGGATTAAGACAGTTATATTCTTGTCATTCCACCTTTATCTGCAACGTATACATTTATTCAGTCCTATTCTCTTTATTATGGAGCATCAAAAAGAGTAAAAGGCCAGTCAAAAACAGAGTGTCATACTTTCCATGGATTGGTGATGCTCAAAGCAGAGACTGACACATGGCAGACATTGAAAATACTGCACTGACACTGTACAATTAAATTTGGAGCCTCCTATAAGACTTCTATAATGGCTTTATACTCTTGAAGCCATTGGCTTTAACTGGAATGGTGTCTTTTAGAGAAGGATCCTTCAGCACAAAACCAACAGGAATCTAAACAGAGAAGGGACATGAGGGTAAACTGTCCACATAGTATAGGAACCACATCAGGTGCACATTTACAAAGTGTTTCAGGATTAAGCGCACTAGCGCTGGGAACGTGGCTACACAGCAGCAACCTCAGCCCCAAATGAAGTGTTCCTACAGTGACAGCTTTGCATACACAGCACTGACCCACGAGGAGTCAGCTCAGAAAATTACTGCAGAGCTGATCGCACCAAGGTGCCTAGCTTTACACTGGATTCATGATTGCCAGCCTTCTCCTGCTGGGATGTGTGTAACCCACATTGGTCTTGGGTTTTAAAAACACAGAAAAACTCAGATCAACCCAATCCTGTCAAGCCAATTCTGCCTGTGATGAGACAGAAAACCCCTTCCCTGTTAGGCTTATGTCTCAGCATCAGCAAGCAAGAGTTTTCAGAGCAGAACCTGTGGACTGGGATCACTGTTAACCTGACAAGAGAGATGTGCCTTGCAAATCCTACTGGAGCTCACCAAGGTCTTGGTATTCAGTATCAGGAAGTAAAGGAGGCTTTGGTCACCTGCAAATTAAGTGGCAGATGAACTAGTTTTTAAAGGTTTCAAATGTGGATGCCTTAAATGGTAACCAGAGATAGTTCAGGTCTTTTCTGGTTTTCCATAGTGCATCCAGGTTATTCCTCTTCGGTGACTCTAGGATGCTTCAAATGACATCAGCAGAGCTACATGCAGTCCAAAATACTAACTCAGTTTGTCTTCAACTATGATTAAATGTTTAAGACCTGTCTGACTTCATATGTAAATGTAAACATGTGCTTTGCTGATCTGGGACCCTCATTTGTGTACATATATTGCAGAAGATGGGGTCCCCTTATTTTAGATTGTATTGAAAATGTTACAGGGTCAATGGATTGGTTTGATTGTACTTTTATTTTGATTATTGGTTGCCCTGACACAGGAGCACTGCAAAAAGCATTGGTCCAGTCAGTAGGACTGTGGTACCTCATCTAAGTACTGTACCAAAGACTAGTTGTTGTACAAAGAGAGAAATAGAGAGGAAATGTAAATCAACTCAAAGGTGAGGAAGAGTTCTGATCAGGAGAGAAAAATGAAGCCAGGTAGAGTCCTCTTTGGGCAATGCACTCAGAAGTGCCTGAACTGTCCCAATAGCCCCCTGTACTGAAACCAAGGTAAAAGCTCAGTAACTTCAATCTGCTCCTGTGATCCTGAGTGTGATCGTTATTGCTGATCTCACTGAGGGAAAGACAGGAAGGCACTCTAAAAATCCCAGGCATTCTGCTGTAGAAATACCACATGCTCATCTCCTATTTTCAGTCCTCTTCTCATTCCATTTTGGGTTGTTTGCTTTCCCAGAGGACCCTTCCCTCTCTTTCTCCTTTCCTCGGTGCCTGGGTGCTGAGGGGACGATGAGCAGAAGGGTTATGTGAAAGGACAGAAATATAGGGGACAGTTCCGAACCAAAAATGAAACAAGAACAAAAGTGCATAAAAAGCAGTGGATCAAGTTATGTATCTGCTATTAGCGGCTGGATAAAGAGCCCTGCTGTCCCAAACACACAAAGGATTATAAATACCCAGAGAAATACTCTGTCTATCACCATAGCTACGTATTTCCAATCATCTTCCACCTGCAGGAGAAAAAAAAAAAAGAAAAGGATAAAGTACATGTAATGTAACGTGCAACTGTGAGTTGACATTATGCAGTAGAAATGTCCCTTGTGCTTTTGAACTCAGGGAAGAACATACTTGCAGCCAAGAATGTTGCTTGTTGTGCTTATAGTTGCTGCAGTTTTCAAGTGTCTTTAGAGGGGATTGATTTTCTAGTAGTATGTAGCACTTTTGGCTGAGAACATTCAACACTGCCCTAGTCTGCTGAATTTTCCTAAATAGTTAAATCTGTTGGCAAGCTACGGCTGTGACGCTGGCATTAACAAATAGGACCTGATCACGTGGTGGGTGCTGAGTGGGGCAGTTTAACAGCAGGCAGAATCACCGTAGCTGCCCATCACTAGACCCTGTCAAAGGATTTATCCTAACAGCCCACACAAGAGACAGTTCGCTATTCTGGCCTAATTTGCCACAGCGTCACTCTAATCAAGCCCCACTGATTTCAGCAGACTGGACAGCTGGACACATGGACTACAGCAAAGCAAGAGCCCTGACTGAGCAAACCACGGTGTTGTGTGCTAAGCAGGCCAGGGTGGATTTTTTATGTCTGAGAGATATATCTTAGAACCATACTCAATTAAGTTCTGTCCTTCCAACTGTAGCTACATACAAGGACCACTGCATCAAAACATTCACTCATATAAAACTAGTGACTGGTTAAGAGCTATCTGCTGAGGGATCTTCCACTTGTTTTCACAATTTCTTGATATTTTCCTCCAAGAGGCTGCCGCTGTGCTTTTTGTGAAAGAAAATGCAGCAAGAACTCCAGCTTCTTTAAATGTTTCCACAATTTTTAAAGGGATTTTATTTATACAGGACTAGTGCATGATATCACCCATATGGCTTTGTATATCTGGCAGAAGCTGCCTGCAGAATCATGTCCTCAGTGATTGCCTGAGAAAAAAATCCTCATATTAAAAATCCTGCTTCCCATCCCCAGTAGGTTTTGAAAGGTAAGATACAGAGCTGCTGACGCACACTCCAGACTAAGAATACAATTTCATGTGGCAGGAGAGATTTGCAAAATGCAAACCAGCAAAACTGGCAACAGAATAAGCTCTATAATCAAGGTGGCATGTTATTCAGAGTGCTTCATGCAAAGCCTCTTCTTTTTTGGAGTGCATTGGAGAAATCAGCTGAATATGGTACATGGGTATGTTTTGGGCAGCTGGTGTGTCAGTGACAGCAGGGCTAAAATGTTGGGGTCAAGCAAAACATTAAGGTCACAGTTACTAAGTAAGGCTCCACTCAATCCCCATCCTCCTCTGTGCTGATAGATCCCTGTCTTTTGCTTTGGGCTGGCATGTATTATCCACTCATCCCATGAATTCAGTCATAAGGCCTTAACTGTAACCTTTTATTCAGAAGGTTATGGACTTCATTTTCAGATGAAACTCTTCTGCAGGACACAAATAAGGGAAAAAAACCCCAATTCTGGGATTGCACGAATGGGGTTGCAGCATGAATTTGTGCTGGTTTTGACAAAATATTCTGATAGAAAGAATAGCTCTCAATGTTTCCCTCTAAAAGTATTTGTCTTTCAATAAAAATACAGCAGTATTTAATTTTTAAATGGATTTTTCCACCATAGAGCATCTAAAAAACTTAAAAACCCAAAGCAAACATTTCATGACAGATCAAAGATAAATATTTCATTAGGTTCTAATCACTTTTAGAAAACATCTTGAAGTGTCAGAGAGGCCTGGGTGTGGGGGGATTTCAGATAATCTTTCTTGGAGCTGCTTTTAGTTGCTTGTGTTTACACCCGAGGACATGGCCCCAGAATTCTCTAAATTCCAACATGCATCATTTTCTGTGACAGTAATCCCGGTCAGGATGAAATTTTTATTACCTCATACAAGCAAATCCATCAGTTCAAATGCCAAGTCTCATTTTTAAACCACCCTCTCTCTTTTTTTTTAATCTGTTTTTATTCAGCTGTCTTCCCCCAAAACTCAACTTTTATTTCAATCTATGTTTGTCATGGCTGAAACTACTGTATTGCTGAAGCCACAATTGGTCAAATCACTGTAAAAAAAACAGAACACACCAGACTGAAACAAAGTACAAGCAACAACATTCTGAAAGAAATATCTTTACCAGATTTATCACTGGCCAAGAATAATTCTTCTCCAGGTGAACTTACTGTGCTGCTAGACAAGCCCTGTTCTTTAAAATGCAGTTCCCAAATTTTCTTGTTCCATTACTAACACAGAAAAGCACCCTGACTGGCAAACAACATGCTTAGTATTGAGATGTCTCTGCTTACCCGGGCTGAGCAGTTGGTGAGCAGTGGAAGAGGGCTGCTTCTGAGGATCTACAGAAGAAGGGTTGTAAGAGACCTTGAAAGGTCTCGACTAGTTTATCCTCTGCCCCATGGCAGGATCAACTCTACCTGAACCACTGCTTATCAAACTTCATTCCTCACCTGACACTTTTCTTCTTTTCCTTTGAAGGGTGAGCCTCATGTCTAATCTATAACTGTCTTGCTGCTTAAATTATCCACTGGAGATAGAGGAAGAACAGAAGAGATCACTTTTCTTGTTCCATCCCCAATGGATGATTTATCTCCTCCCTTTGAGATCCATTCACAGGTCTCAAAATTTTCTTCTCTAGACACAACTCCAGTTCCTCTGGCCATCCCTCCTAGATCATCTTTTCACTTGCTCAAAATGTGGCCCCATGCCCAGCTGAGTGGTTATCTCCCTTACCTCTTTGGTTTCATTTTGAGACCTCATGTTCTCTGCGATGAATTGAACACTGCTAATGACATCCTTCACTTCTGAGGAGTACTCCATGTGCTCTGCCATCCATTTCAGTGACTGATGGCTCAGTCGTCTTCTTTTGGTGTTAGTGAGTTCAGTTGCCTTATCACAGTGACTGCATCGCTGCTCTTTGTGTAATTTGGTACCTTTGTGCTTGCTGTGCTTTGACTTGCCTGACGTATCGGCTGATCCTGTCTTGGATTTTCTGGAGGCATTTTTTTTCTGCAGTTCTAGCGGCCTCTGCATCAATAGGACTTTGGGGAGCAGGCTAAGAAAGACGGTTTTTACCCATTTGGGCATTGTGTGTGTGGTTGGAGTCCTGTAATGTATATTCAGGACAAACACTGTGATGACAATTGACAGAGTCACAAATATCATAGTGAAGAGTAAATATTCACCTACGAGGGGAATTACTAAAGAGGTGGAAGGGATTGTTTCTGTGATCACCAGTAAAAATACAGTCAAAGAAAGGAGCACAGAAATGCAAAGAGTCACTTTCTCACCACAGTCAGATGGCAGGTAAAAAACTAACACAGTCAGGAACGAAATGAAGAGGCAGGGAATTATCAGATTTATAGTGTAAAACATTGGCAGCCTTCGAATGTAAAAGGAATATGTTATGTCTGTGTAGATTTCTTCACAGCAGTTATACTTGATCTCATGTTTGTAGCCAGAAGCATCAACTATTTCCCATTCACTGTTTTCCCAAAAGTCATTCATATCTACTTTGGAGCCAATGATCAGAAGATCAATTTTGGCTTTGTCATAGGTCCATGAGCCAAATTTCAGTGAACAGTTCTGATGATCAAATGGGAAAAAGGTAATATCCATAGGACAGGAGCTTTTAAAAATAGCTGGTGGTGTCCAGGTGATCATTCCATCATAGCGAAGGAGGGCTTTGGTTTTGCCTTCAACTTGAAAATCTCCCACAGCACTAGAGAGACAAATGAGGTAAAGAAAATTACCATGAAAGTAAAATGTCTTTCATGGACACTGCAAGATCATATTTTTGAGAGACAGGGTAAAATGGAAAAGTATTACTCATACTTATTATACAAGACAATATCTGGTTTCCAAATTTTATCTGCTGGTACCCGAACAAATTCAATGCCATCGTATTCTCTGGGATCCCATCGTAATTTGTAGTCATTCCAAATCTGAAAGAAGAATGGATAAGGATTTTAAAACCTTGAACTATCAGCAAATATCTGCTTCTCAGATATTCCTGTAAAATGGCACGCTATGATAAAGACTGAAAGTGCAGCACATGTAGAAGGGGACAATGGACTGAAAGACAACAAGGCCATGACCTGGAGAAACACTGGACACATATGAATATTGCTCCTATTGATTTGCTATTCCCTCCTCTGTGAGGGGATGGGATGCCAGTTCTTATTCATTGCTGACATGCTGAGATCTCTGTCTTACTACATCAGTATAGCCCCCTGTCTGTGCAAGGTTACCTCCCCGCTGCACAGAGGAAATAAAGGCCTTGCCACTGCTGTCATGAGAGAGCACCTCACAGGTTAAAGGAGGCCAGCATCAAAGGAGACCAGGATCCAAATTACTCAGTCTGCAAGGAACACAGCGGCGAACACATTAAGTTCTGTGGCTGGGTGCTAGATCGAGGAGGACAGGGGGTTCCCAGAGCCAGGGAAACCCGAAAAAAAGCAGAGTGCCCCACCAGGAGCCAGCATCTCTCTCGAGCAAGGCTGACGTGGTGGACTGGGTGTACCTGGAAGCAACTGTGGGAGATTTAAACACCTCTAGGGAGCTTGAACAACCAGGAGTGCTAGCGAGTCAGTCAGGGCATGGCGTGGCAGTTTGCGCAGAAGGGCTCTGCACCCTGATTGTGGGCCCACAGCCCAGGGAAGTGCTCAAGGTCTCTGCCAAAATGCTCGGCGCTTGCCTTAGAGCTAAACCCAGTGCTCCTATGGAAAAAGCCCCTTGGATGTGTGATGCATCCACCCAGATGTAACTGGTAAGGAGGGAGACTTCAGTGCAGGTGGTAGGTTGCAGTGAGAGCCCAGACCCTTCTCCTTCTCCTGGCAGAAAGGTATGTACTCGCACACGGTGTTCACAGGTTGATGATCTGTTACATCAGGTGGCTGAGTTGGAAGAAATGATTAAAAGGTTGCCTAGTATCAGAGGAGCTGAGGCAGAGATATATAGGTGGTTTCATAACCATGTTCTCAGTGTACATAACATGTACATATAACAGTGTACATAACATGTATTCAGTGTACACTGAGCACATTCCATGTACTGAGAGTGAGACACCTCAGACCCTGGTGACCACAAAACCAGGACTATGCTTCAGCCCACAGTCTCTGGCATCAGAACAAAAAACAGGTATGAAGTTTTAACAGCTACAGACAACCAGAAGCAAGGTCTGCCAGGAGGGCCTGAACCAGCAGCACACAGTAGGTATGGTAAAAAACAACAATGAGTGCTAGTAGTAGTGACTCCCTGTAAAAGGGCACTGAGGTGCCCATCTGTGACAGGGAGTCACGTGAGGTACGCTGCCTCCTGGGAGCTAACGTTTGAGATGTTGCCCAGAGGGTGCCACAACTTCTCAAGAACATGGACTACTACCCATTGTTACGCTTTCACGTGGGTACGCTGCAAGCTGGAACCTGGGCAGAATTAAGGAAGACTATAAAGCCCTGGGGGTGCAAGTGAAAAAAATTGGTGCCTGAGTTATCTTTTCCTCCATTTTACCAGTTAGAGGAAAGGAAGCAGCCAGAAATGGACAGATAATGCATATCAGTTCCTGGCTACATGGCTGGTGCTGTCGTGAGGGTTTTGGCTTTTTTGACAATGGGACATTCTTTGATGAACATGGTCTGTCAGAGAGGGATGGGATCCACCTGTCTAGAAGGGGCAAGGGAATCTTTGCAGCAGGCTGGCCAACTTGGTGCAGCAGGCTTTAAACTGGAGGACTTGGGGGGTGGGGTCCAGGGTGGCAATGCTCACACCAACTTGGCCGACTGGGGAATAAGGCAGGCCAACCAGAACAGTGACAAATGTTCCTTAGCTGACTCCCAAGATGAGATCCAGAAGACCAACTACCTCAGGGGTGTGAATGGCTCTGGTGGATCCTCTTGCTCCCCTCCAGGGAAATCTTGTGTGTTCAGCTACCTCTCTGAAATGCCTGTACACCAACGCACACACCATGGGGAATAAACAGGAAGAACTAGAGATCTGTGTGCGGTTGGAGGGCCATGATCTCATTGCAAATACAGAGACATGGTGGGATAGCTCACATGACTGGAATGCTGTCATGGATGGCTGCATACTTTTTAGGAAAGAAAGGCCCATGGGGCACCTAGGGGTGGATGAAGAACGTGCTGAGAGCTAATGGGTTGGAATTAAGGGGCAGGATAATATGGGAGACACTGTTGTCAGTGTTTACTACAGACCACTGGATCAGGAAGAGGAAGAAAATGAGGCCTTCTAGAGAAGGCTGGAAACAGTCTCATGATCGCAGGCCCTGGTTCTCATGGGGGACTTCAACTACCCTGACATTTGCTGGAAAGACATCACAGCCAGGCACATGCAGTTCTGGAGGTTTCTGTAGAGCATTGACGATAACTTCTTAACACAGGTGGTGGAGGAACCAATGAGGAGAGGTGTGCTGCTGGACCTTGTGTTGACAAACAAAGAAAGACTAGTTGGGAATGTGAAGGCTGGGGATAGCCTTGGTTGCACTCACCATGAGATGGTGGAGTACAGGATCCTGCATGGAAGAAAGCAGGGCAAAAAGTAGAATTACAACCCTGGACTTCAGGAGAGCTAACTTCAAAGACGTCTTCAAAGATGTGCTTGGAGGAATCCCATGGGCTAAGGCCCTAGAAGGTAGCGCGGCACAAGAGAGCTGGTTAATATTTAAGCACGACTTCCTCCAAGCTCAAGATTGGTGCATCCCTACGAGCAAGAAATCAAGCAAAGGAGGCAGGAGACCTGCACGGTTGAGCAAGGAGCTTCTCAAAAGAACTCAGATGGAAGAAGGAAGTTTATAGAATGTGGAAAAAGGGACTGGCCCCTTGGGAGAAGTATAGGAGCGTCATCAGAGTATGCAGGGATGCAACGAGGAAGGTTAGGGTTTGCTTGGACCTATCAAGTGATGTCAAGGACAATAAAAAGGGCTTCTTCAAGTACATCAGTAGCAAAAGGAAAATGTGGGCCCGCTGCTGAATGAGGTAGGTGCCCTGATGATGGAGGATGCAGAGAAGGCAGAGTTACTGAATGCCTTCTTTGCTTCAGTCTTTACTGCTAAGGCCAGCACTCAGGAAGTCCAGACCCTGGAGGTAAGAGAGACACCCTGCAGTAAGGAACACCCTCCCTTGATCTAGAGGATCTGGGTCAGAGATCATTTAGGCAAACTTGACACCCACAAATCCATGGGCCTTGATGGGATGCACCCTCGAGTGCTGAGGGAGCTGGCAGATGTTATTGTGAAGCCACTCTCCAACATGTTTGAAAGGTCGTGGAGAACAGGAGAGGTGTCCAAGGACTGGAGGAAAGCTAATGTCACACCAGTCTTCAAAAAGGGCAAGAAGGAGGACCTAGGAAACTACAGGCCGGTCAGCCTCACCTCCATCCCTGGAAAGGTGATGGAGCAGCTCATGCTGGATGTCATCTCTAAGCATGTGGTGGAAAAGAAGGTTATCGGGAGTGGTCAGCATGGATTCAGCAAGGGGAAATCATGCTTGACCAATATGATAGCCTTCTATGATGGAATGACTGGCTGGGTGGATGAGGGGAGAGCAGTGGACATTGTCTACCATGACTTCAGCAAGACTTTTGACACAGTCTCCCATAACATCCTCATAGGGAAGCTTAGGAAGTGTGAGTTAGATGTGTGGAGAGTGAGGTGGATTGAGAACTGGCTGAATGGCAGAGCTCAGAGGGTTGTGATCAGCGGCGCAGAGTCTAGTTGTAGGAATGTAACTAACAGTGGTACGCAGCGGTCAGTACTGGGCCCAGTCTTGCTCAATGTATTCATCAACAACCTGGATGGGGGGACAGAGTGTAACCTCACCAAGTTTGTTGATGATACAAAACTGTGAGGAGTGGCTGACACAGCAGAAGGCTGTGCCACCATACAGAGAGACCTGGACAGGCTGGAGAGTTGGGCAGAGAGGAACCTCATGAAATTCAACAAGGGGAAGTGTAGGGTCCTGCACCTAGGGAGGAATAACCCCATACACCGGTACAGGTTAGGGGCTGACTGCTGGAAAGCAGCTGTGCATTGAGAGACTTGGAAGTCCTGGTGGACTCCTCCCCCTCTACTCTGCCCAGGTCAGGCCACATGCAGAGTACTGTGTCCCCCTGTTCAAGAAACTGGAGAGAGTCCAGTGGAGGGCTACAAAGACGATCAAGGGAATGGAGAACCTCTGTTATGAGGAAAGGCTGAGAGACCTGGGTCTGTTTAGGCTGGAGAAGAGAAGACTGAGAGGGGATCTCATCAATGCTCATAAATATCTAAAGGGTGGGTGTCAAGCGGACGGGGTCAGACTCTTTTCAGTGGTGCCCGGTGGCAGGACAAGGGCCAATGGGCACAAGCTGAAACACAGGAAATTCCATCTGAACATGAGGAAAAACTTCTTTACTTTGACGGTGACAGCACTGGAACAGGCTGCCCAGAGAGGCTGTGGAGTCTCCGTCTCTGGAAATATTCAAAACCTGCCTGGACGCCTTCCTGTCCAGCCTGGTATAGGTGAACCTGCTTTGGCAGGGGGGTTGGACTAGATGATCTCCAAAGGCCCTTTCCAATCTCTACAATTCTGTGATTCTATGATTCTAATGAGAAAGGAGGTACATATACACACTAACAGGCAGTTGCTGCCAGGGGACTTTATTGATTCCACAGGGGTAGCAAATTACCACATCAGGGGCAGCAAGGGATGCCCAGCAGCTCTCTTGTATTGCTGTCTAGTGCCCTATCATGGGACCATGCTCCATGCTCTCGCAGCCTATCCTGAAAATCCTGATTGTAAGTACAGTGTCTTTTACAGAAATCAGTGCCTGAAGGAAACTGGTTTTGGTGGAAGTTGGCTTGTTTTTCTCGGCAGTTTGTGTCCTGTAAGCATCTTTGTCTATGTACAATTGCTAAAACCACCAGGAAAAATGGAGGCATGTTCCTTTTGCTAATAAATATTTTTGGTTGGAATCTTCAACATGGAGATGACCTAGGAGTGCAGAGGTGCACATTTAATCACTCTTTAATGGGTACATCCAGCTAGATTTATCAGATAGACTAATGATCTTGAAATCGGAGGAGAATATACCACACAGGAAAGATGGGAGATGTAACTTCATGGAAATAAGAATAAGGAAATTACTTTTTCAAATTTGGCTTTGGTTAATGGAGCTTCTCCTTATTCATATCTTTAAAATCCTTGTTACAGAACAAGCACTTATTCTATAGATGTAGCTTACAAGGTAACACACTCTTTATCATACCAATGAAAAATGCATGAGAAATGCAAGGCAGTCACTTACGTGTCTTAGCCACAAATTTGTTTCCATAATCTGATTGACTTCATCCTAGAAAGAAACACAGGCATGCACATCTTCACTCCATAAATCAGTTACAGTATCCTGATATGGCAACAAACTTATTCTGATAAAAATGGAAACTAGAATTCCACATTAGCTGATACGAGATTTTTTCTGGCTGTTTTCAGGGGGCTTACATATTGCGCACAGTCACGTGCATTTTTCTACTGAAAAATTTTTAAAGCTCTACTGAAAAATGATGCCCCACCAATATGAGACATACAAAGAGCTGTACTGTTTTGCTAGAAGCCTGAGTACCTGGAGAACACAAAACTTAAAATTGTTCTAACCAGTACCAGAGGAATAAGGTTCTGATGGTGGCTATGTGTTTTGTTGGATTCAGTGTTTACAATACTCTGTTTACACAATACAGTACTGGTCAAGATTCAAGGAAAATGGCATCTGTACCACAGTGTTCTTGCATTTCTATACAAACCTCTAGAGCAGATGCACTCAACCAGCACTAAATTAGGTCACTGTCATACTGACACCTTCTCTTTACCGTCAATTATGGTTATTGCCAACCATCAATGAATCAGGAAGGCACTGTGAGAGACACAAAAATAAAAGCTTGGATCCTGTTCTAATGAGCCTTCAGCCTAAAAGTGTTCAGAAAGACTCATATTACATATATCCATGAATTCAGGCTGACATTCACAACGAAAATATCTGCAAGACTATTGCTTTGGGTAGTTCTCAGTTTTTAAGCATGTGGACTTGAAAAATTTAAGATCTTTACAAGCCAAAGGTAAAAGATGGAATAGATGAATTTTCAACATTGCATAGTAAAGATTAAGCACAAAGATCATTTTGAAAGGCCTGTAGGGTTCCTACCTATGGGTTAAACTATCTAGGTTCTTGTAAAAATCATGACTGTTTCTTGAGAAAATTCAACTGATTCAGTTATGATGCCCCTTTTTTTCTTCAAAGACAGCACTGGGAGCCAGGGGCTGCAGCGTGAGACAGAACTGCTGAAACCTACCAAACCACCTGTAACATGGAAACAAAATGCTTTGACTAAGGACCTCCAAAAGTTGACAAATGCCTTCACCACGAGGACTTACAATACTTTTATTTATACCCTCAAGATAACTTATCTCCCTGGCTGCTGTTGAATATTGCTCCTCACTCTTTGCCTGTCACTTCATCATGGGCTCACTAGGTACCTCAGAATCAAAACTGAGCCTCTGTTTTGTGGATAATTTGCTTCATGGAGCAGACTTCAGCAAGGGTTAAGGTCAGGTTTTGCTTGTTCCACAGTCCCTCTGCCCTGGCCAGCAGGTCTGCCACCTCAGACACACTCACCCTTGTATACAGTGCACCCCAGAACACAGAACATTCTTCCCCAGCTCCATCAGGTGTCTCTGGAGTGGGCTAGCCCTGTGGAGAATGGACTTGAACTTTGGTTCTACTGCTCTGGGTGCCACTGGCTGCTGCCTGGGAGCAGAGGGATTTGATGCTGCAGAGCAAGCAGATGAATCTGTGTAGTTCGAACTGCTTGTTTGAGCAACTGGGCTGACAGGAAGAACAGCAAAGGTCTCAGCATGCACACATATGCACACATGACAACGTCAGCTATGAGAGCTGCAGGTGCAACCACCACAATTACATCTGCTGCTATAGCAATTGCCGTGTTTGCAATTTGCAATCATCCCCAAATCTCAGCAGTATTCTGTAATGAGTCTTACCACGTTTGTAAGCTGGGTAATGGCCAGTTCAAAATACACTGTGACAGGATCAGACACATTTTCCACTGGCCTGATGAACTGGTTGTACTGGGAGAAGAGTTTGTGAAATAACCGTTCCTCTGATTCACAGGCTGTGGTATCTGTGTTGGTAAAGATAAAGAACAGCTATGTAAGAGGTAAGGAAGAGGGAAAGAAGGTGCTGGATAACATACTAGTCCATGCTTGTGTCCATATATCCAGACACAGGAGCACAGAGAGAAGGGGGCTGCCAGAATGCTGACACTTGACAGCATTCGCCTGCAGGACGTTGACCGCTGCTCCCTGTCTCCTCAAAGTGTAAGGTAATGGCCTCAATGGAAATGTCTCCTAAGCTGGATCTACCCTATGGGCCTCCATTTGGCCCAACCCAATATCAGACCAAAGTAGAATAAGGTGGTATGAAGTAGAAAAAGTAGAAATGGGGTGGATTTCACCTTTGGGATTTTTCATGGTAAAACTGAGAGTTTATGAAAAGCATAGCTACTTTCTGAGAAATTAAAACCTTTAGGCTGCGACTACTTGATCAAAATCTATGTCTGGGACTTTAATTACATGATTATAATGATGCTTACTAGTCTTAAAAACTATGACTACATTTTATCCTCATGTTCACTATTTCAGCTCTTTAGATAGTACAATTTTTGCTCTGAAGGAAGTTCATTTATTAAGTTCTATGAGGAAAAAAAGTGGAAATATTAAAATTTCTTACAGGATAGAAAGCATCTTTGTAATACAGAGACATTCTTTGGGAACAAGCTGTAACCCCCAGTCAATGCAGGACCGACTGGATGGCTTAGCGGGAATAGGGTATAAGACAGACACTGAGCTGCCTCACTGCAGAGTCAAGAATAATGCTCTTAATCTGTTACCACAGCCCAAACCTGAAACAGTTATTTTCATAGTACTAAAGGCTACAGACTTTGATTTCAAAAGGAGAGAATAAATCATGCGGACTCTGGCGACATCAGCTCAGAGAAATACTTTCTGTGAATAACTTTGCTATTTCAATGTACTACTATAATTCAGCACTTAAATTCAAAATACCTTACAAGGCAAAGATTTAGAACTTGCTCATATTGAGCAGAGCTGTGTTATCAAAGCTATATGATGATGACAAAGATATTACTGATACAACTGAGGAAAATATAGTTTTTCAGACAGATGGTCGCAAGTTTTTGCATTAGTCCTGGACTGCACTAGAACACATCAGGAGAGCAATCATCCTAAGCTTTTATGACTGCAAATTTTAAACGTAGAAGGAGTTTGTGTCAAGCAGTGTTGTCTCTGGCATAGCATAGGACATAAATTTGCAATTTATATTTCCTTCAGTGAACACAAGGGCCTGTAGTTGCACAGATGTCCTACAGGGAGATGCTTAGTCTCAGTGTACTGCACTGGTTTCACGCTTAGACAGTCCTTCCCCTGTTTTTGAAAAAAAATTACGTTTCTGCCTCTAAGGTAATACAAAGCATACTCAGATTCAGAGGATTATCACAATTAAAAGTTGAAATGTTGGTTACTGGTAACTTACATGTATGGAAAGAAAATTCTAGTAAAACTTCCATGACTTGATGTTTTGTTTCATCCTTTTAACATAATCTGGAGAAGATACATGAATGCCTGTAAAGTCTGGATGTTTGTATATCGGGTATTGTGCCATTTAAAAAGGAAATTGCAATTTCCTTTTCACATTTCCTCATCACCATCCATCGCACTGTGACTAGAAGTTCCTACTGTAGGAATGTGAGGTTCTTACCAGTCTCAGGACTAAAGCCGATGAGTCTAAAATTACATTTCATTTGAAATTTTCCTACTGGCTTCTTAACAAACACATGCTTTAAAACAGAAACAGAGAGGTATTTAGGCCTTTCATTTTTACGCTTCAGTTACAGATTCTCATCCCATTGGTGCTGCTTTAAGACAATCCCTTATGCCATGCTAATACAAGCACTGTAATTCATACATGTCTAGGTCATCAGCAGAAGTGAGACTTTCAAAAAAGATGTAGTGTCTTGAAATCAAAAATCCTGCAGAACCTTATTGAGACACGTACATGGAAATCACTCCAGCATATTTAACCATAGATCACAAACAACAGTCAACAAAAATACATCAAGTTCTCACTTTTGAAGGTGTGAGTACAGAACGTGCACATATTTAGTCTGCATTATTTAAGCAATTGCAAAATTCAAGCACCAAATGAAAGTACTAGAACTCTATTACATATTCATTCTTTGCTAGAAACAGTTCATCAATTAATTATCAAACCAAAATGAAGAGTTTTATGTGTGAAAAGTAGTATTGCTTTAGCTGTCTTAAAATACTGTTGCAATGTTACAGATTTCAGGTTAGAAATATCTGGCAGAAGCTTTACATTTAATTCATTCCAGGAAAACAGAAGCAGAGACAGTGAGTAGAAAATATTTTCAAGACTAGTATCAAAGAGAGCCTACCTTTAATCAAGGATGTGAACACGAATACCCACACACAGAAAACAGGGTAACACCAACATAGCCACCTCTCAGGATGCATTGCTAGCAGCAGAATAGAGCTTCCTTTTGAGAAGAGAGGTTTGGGGAAAGAAAGAGAAGGCAAGAAGCCCCCTGGATGTTAAGTAGGCGGTACAAAGATGGATTTCAGTTTTGCATTTGCAGCAAACTCTGCAGTCTGCTGGGCAAAGCAAAGCCTTGCAGAGTTGCTTCCACTATCACCAGGCGAGGAGAGTGCTGTGCAGAGAGAAGGGAGTCGGGCAGCATCCTATCAGGTGACTTTTCACATTTCCAGTCACCCGCACCCTTGCCTCTGGGGGAATGTATGAGACTGCAGGAGAGAGAGGGAAGGCAAGACACAGGGTGCCAGCGTGGAGTGGGGGAAGGAATTCGCTCAGCCCTCCACCCTCTGTTTAAAGAACACTCATCCAAAAGCAGCTGCTTTAGCTATTGCCCGGAGCTCACCTGAGTGAGTCTGTCAGAATACGCAGAGATGAAAGAACTTCAGTTTCTTGGCTGAGAACTAATTCTGCAGCAGGAGAAATGGATGCTATATGGTTTTAACACCTTTACCAGCAACCATTCAAAGCTTGAAATAAGCACAGCATCATGTGATAGAATTGCCTGACAGTATTCTGAGTGAATAAATCTAAGACAAGTAGATTTATTATTGCCATCTGATAGGAACAACTAAGTATGACAAACAAGTCAGCTCACAACATCAATTTTTCTATCATTTTTTTGTGCGTGCAGTTATTCCCATGCCAGTAGCCTGCTAGTGTGGAAATGACGCAGTAAAACAAAGGAAAAACATCAGGTGCTGTTACAGAAGTACTCAACCTGCCAAGTTCACTGGGACAGAGTGCTACTCTTAATCATAGAGGTTAAAAAACCAGACATCATGATCCTGTAGAGATTAATGTGTGTTCACTCCTCAAGCGTTCAGTACGCATGTGCTTGCAACAGGAATGCCTGAAAAGAATCTGTAGGCGAAGGGTCCGAGACACTGAGGGCCCTGTTTAACTGCAGAGGGGTGAAAGGCAGCACAGGTTAGTTGGTGCCGTCCAGCCTCCCAGAGGGGTAGGGAATCTCCTTTATATGTGCTCAATCCAGCATGAACAAGTCTGAGTGACTGGATGAATGGTTTGATCAAAACAGAAATGCTGCTGGTTTCCACACAGTTACAATCAAGTGTGGAGAGAACAGCCATAAACAGAAAAAAGAGTCCCTTCACACTGCAGAACAGAGGCAATACTGCAGCTCAGGATGAGAAAGTGATTTATCTTCTACACAAGTTTTTAAAATATGGGTAGAAATGAACAGGTTTGTCTGGAAGAAAGAGACTCAGGAATGAGTTGTCTGCACAGAGAAGATATCTGAAGTGGGCAAAGTTACACATGGCAAGTTTTGAGGGATGAAATGGCAGTCTTGGAGGATTACTAACGGCAGTCCTACTCCAGAGCTCACTGGAGTTGGGGAGCCTTGAGCAGAGTCATGAGAAAAAAAAAAAAATCAAAACACAAGAGTGTTTGGGGGGCTGGGATTCATCCTGCACTCTCAAAAGCAGCAGCAAATTAAACATGGTTGTAAGTGAAGACTACAAGGCATGGCTGAGGCATCTCCAAGATGAAGTTAGATATAAATTCTCCTTAAAAACAATTTTAAGATGAAAATATGGGTTTCATCATAGTGATACTTGTGGTAAATTTCGATTTTGCCACATTTTCCAAGGAAAAAAAAGTAAAAACTACAAAAACCATTTCTCTTTGTGTCTGGTTTTCCCAGATTGCAATGTTTGTTAGAATGGTGTTAACAGTCCAGGTCCATAACCTTGCAGTTCTCTCACCTTATCCAATGGAGCTCATATTTCCTCCTTGAACTTATGCTGCCCATGGTGCACTGTGGCTAATAGAATTATGCAGCCATGCGGCATCACAAGGTGCCTGTGGCTGGCTGTAGTCATGGCATATGCACTCCTGTTAAAGTCCAGAGCTTGTAGAAACATGACATATGGTAACATACTCAGATGCAATTTAAAAACAAACTAACTGACCCCAAATTACAATGTTTTGACATTTCCAAACAGGCCAGGGAATTGGGTGTGAGAAGTTAACATACCTGCAAACACATATCTGGGTTAAACTGAAAGGTCTTCAGAGGTAAGGGCAATGAGTGCATTTCTCCTCCGAAGAGGAGACCAGTGGCAGGCCAGCTAGCAAGGTGACCCTTACTGCCACACTTGAGGTAAAGAGCTGCTTTGTTATGGGGAGGAAGGGACTGGGGAAGCAGGCTGAGCGAGGAGGCAATAACAATCATTCAGTGCGCAGATGGCAGGAGGGATTGTGCCACACCTGCCCTGCTGGTAGGACCCCGCTGGAATGGGTGCTGCCTTTGGGAAAGGCTGAGGAGGAAGGTTGATGTTCAAACTGGGCCATGAACAGCTGCTGTTGAGGCATCCAGATATAGAGTCCAGAGAGACCAGCTGAAGTACTGCCTCAGCAACAAGGAATTCAGCTGGAAGCGGAGCAAAAAGTTTGTGAATCATTGCCACTAGGGAAGATACCTAATTGAATATAACATGAATTGGCCAAGGAAGGTATCAACATGCCAGGGTCAAACAGCAAGCATGTACTGACAGGCTTTCACTCTTCCTTTGCCCTCCATGTGTGGAAGAAGAGGGTGATTAAGTCCCTTCAGATGTGCTTTTACTCTCCAAGAACACACTGACTCAGAGCAAAATTTCTGGCTTGCTCTCTTCAGGTGAGGTGTCTCAGGCAAAATAGGACAAGCAGCTTTCAGGGATGCACCAAATCTGCTCACTATAAAGATTTCTAGCACATGGATGCACTTTATCACTGGAGCTTGAGATTGTAAAAGTTGCATGGTGTTGACTGTGAAAAAAACATCACGACCCATATGAAGGGTTGCCTGTGTGCCCTGTAACTCTGGCTGAAGGCACATGCCCCGGTCCTATTGGCAATCCTAGTGACAGATCCTGACTTCTAGAGTCAGGATTAGGTTGGAATGGCTGATTTTTCCCTCTAAAGCCAAGTAGTTCACTGCTGGAGAGCCGTATCTGAATTGTTTGTAGGCTTTGACAGCAATGGGTTCACCTGCAGCAGGGCTGTGATGAACACATTTTCCATGGTGAGCCACTCATGTCCTTACCACCTTCTGGAAAGCACTGAACCCATTGTGGGAGTTCATTTTGCACCCCTGTCGACTGTTTGCTAACTACCACTAGGTAAGTGAGTTTGCACCTAGGGGCAGCTGCTCCCCCTTCCACTGCTGGTCTAGAAGCACTGTAGGGGGATGAAGCTCATCTCACTGTTTTCTTGCTCAGGGCTTGTTAGGGCTGTACATTTGCTTGTTAGGGCTGCACTGAAATAGCTGTGAAGATGGCAGGGATCTCAGGAGCACTGCGTGTTATGTCTAGTCTGCTACTTACCACTTTTGCAAGCAGACAGCTGTTAAGGAAGCAATTAACTCAGCTACAGCTCACTCCTATCTGGGTATTCACACACAGCGCTTCCCTGGGTATGAGACACCTAATGCTAATAAAAATGATGACGAGGAAGGAAACTTTAATGGGATAGTGAAAGTATCAGTCTTACTGACACCACCTTTCTGACAGTTCTGTAGTCAACCTTGGATAGCTTGTGCATTAGCTAAGTTAAGGTAAAGAGGGAACTTGGTAAAACTCACAGGCGGAGGGGAGATTTCTGAGAGTGGGAGATGCTTTAGTTGAGCAGGCAAATGAAGGACAAACTGTAAAGGCTGAGATGTGAAGCTGTGCTGCAGGCTCTGAGTGATGAAGGAATAGTTTAGCTTGCAGAAGTTGTTGTGACTAGTGCTTTTTCCGTGCCTGTGCTGCACGGACAACTCATCTGCTTGTGAACACTGACATTTTACCTTAAAATGCTCTGTTCTAATTCACGGCAGTTGGAGACTGTCACCTTCCAGGTCTTTCAAGAGAAGCTGCCATACCTTGTCAGGCATAACTCCAGTTGAGAGAGAAATAAAGCCAGCTTTTTAACCATTCAAGGCATTGCAGACTTTAGACAGGGAGGCAGAGGCCATCTCTGGGAAAACCCTGTGAAAGAAGTGCTCTATCTCAGCAAGCACCGGGCTTAAAGTGGAAATCACCAAGAGACTTTTTTCACACAAGTAGTTGGGTGAAATGGTCACAAAGATTTATACCTTCTGGAGGCAAAATTTCAGAATCTATTAACTGTGTCGTCAGAGTTACCCTTCACTAACAAGTGTTCATCTATTACTAAGGCAGAGCAAATAATTGCTCCCTACTTTCTCCCTTCTTATATCATCCAGGAGGTGTTTTGTCTCAGCTGTTTTTCTTGGTTACTCCTGCTCTTTGTTTCTGAAGTGCATTCCCCCAGACCTACTCCCTCCCCTCAACTCAGTAGGCAAATGCCTGTCTGATGGGCTTTAGATCTCAGTTCCATCTCCCACCTTCCCCATTTTTAAGTCCTTTTATTGCTCTCCTTCTCATACTATCCTTCTGTCACTTCATCATGGCACTGTCCTAATCTCTTGTGTCATCCCTCAGTGATCTGGCCTCTGCCTGCCCCCTTGCACTCACTTTCTTTTCCTCCCTCTCCCCTTCACCTTGCATTTGTCCATGTTGAAAACACTCCAATTACCACAAAGCCTTCCACTACCTGCTGGTCTCCTCCAAACCTGTTTCCTTCTTTTTTTCTTCCCTCTCATTTTTTTTATTCTCCTCTCCTCTCTACCTATCCATCTTCTTGCCTCTCTCCCTCTTGTGGATGAAGCAGCAGAGGATCAAGAGGTGATGAGAAAGACAGGGGAAGGAGAGAAGAGTGCTAAATTTTCTCCTTCTCTTATTCCTATTTGTTCTTGTTACTTGTTCTTATTCTTTTCTCTCCCTTTATGACTGCTACAACCTCTGTCTTTCTAGACCTCCCTCCTTTTCCTCTTTACCCCGATATCTGAGATCACTTTGTTTCTCTCTCTCTGTGCTCCCCCTTCTCTTCCTCCATTAATGTTTTCTCCTCTGAAGCCTGCTCCACCTGCCATAGCTTGGTGCTCCAACACTGAAAAGCATAACACAAAGCACAAACATGTATTGGCTTCCACAGGTGCTGAAGCACCACCTCCCATGTTCACATTGAGACATGCGCGCTAAGACCCTCACTCTCACACAACCCTGAATTCATTATGTTGTCCTCTCACTTGCATGTGTGTGCATGCTCAGAGCCATGCCCTTCTACCTATGTGAAATCTGGCATATCTTCTCCATAAATGCTTGACAGCACAGAATCATAGAATTGTCTAGGTTGGAAGGAACCTTTAAGATCATCAAGTCCAGCTATTAACCTAACACTACCAAAACCACCACTGAACCATTTGCTAAGCACCACGTCTACCCCTCTTTTAAATACCTCCAGAGCTGGTGATTCAACCACTTCCCTGGGAAGCCTGTTCCAATGTTTGATAACCCTTTTGGTGAATAAATTTTTCCTCATACCCAATCTAAACCTCCCTTGGTGCAACTTGAGGCCATTTCCTCATGGAAATCCAACTGGCAACACCAGCCTGCCGAACCCTAAATTCTTTAGAGAACCAGTATTCCTACAGCTGCATAGAAGCAATACCAACAGCAGCACTTCTCCATTCCTTTTTTTTGTTCTTCTTCTGTGGCGTGAGAGCCACTGGGAAATGGAGAAACACAGCTCTTCCTGGGGTGCTTGAAGAATAAAGCATTATATTGCTGTTTGCTCTGACCTTTCATATGCTCTACCTGCCTTGTCTGTGCCGATTACAGTCTCATCAGGACAGAAGGTTTCTATTAACTTGTGTTAATGCTGAGTGCAGTTAGGATCCCCTGTTTTGTTTGACTCCTGGATACCACTGCAATAAACCAGGCTAATCAAGAATTTATCAGAAGAATATTAGGAATCCAGTTTTCACTGCCTCATTGGCAAACAGTCAATTATCACAGAAGCACTTCCAGGTCACTACCCTTTGCTGAAGTGTTAGTACAGTCCAGCTTGTGAAGTCTCACACGCTGAAGAGTACGTTCACACAGCTGGTTCACCTCCCACGCTCCCTGCAGCAAATCCTGGATGTCACTCACGTGTAAGCCCTGGGCTTTGGAAAATATTGAAGGACACAGTTTCTCCATGGATCATAGAGAGACCATAAACTTTCTTTGAGAATTGTCAAGACTTCAGTCCTTACTCCTTATTCTGGAACACTGGAATGATTTACAAATGTTTCTCTTAAAAATTCTTCATGTCTAGCCCCCCAACACCTCCCAGGGCATCACAACATTTTAATGGACGCTGCAAGGGTGTTTGCACAAGGTAAAGGGAACTCTGACAGAGAAGGATATCCTTCTGGAAGCAAGATAGGTGCTGCAGTATTTTGTAAGGACTCAATATATTTAACACATACCTTTAAAAGTCTATGTGGGAAATTGCCACATCCAGTGCAAATGAATGGAAAATAGCTGAAAAAAAATATAAAAAAATTATGAACTCCACTCTCCCATTTTCATTAAAATGAGCCAGGGATCTGGGAAGTTTCAGTAAACCTGTTCTATTCAGAGTCTGTGAGATGCTCTCATCCTTAGCGTCCCGTGGCTTTTGAAGAAACTATCTTGTTTGGGATTATTTATGGTCGGTTTTGTGAGTAGTTTTCATCCCTTTTGATTAGTAAGTATTAAAGTTATATTTTTTTAACTTGGCTTATTCCCTTGTTGCTCCTAAAGACCATATCCCCACTCTGGAATAACAAAAGTAGTATTAAAAAAATTGGATCTCAGAGAACCCAATATTTCTCTCTCCACCTATTTTCCCAATGCAGCACTAAAGATTTCTGGAGTTTCTCAAAGCCGTGGGCAGTGAAGATGCAAGGGCAGCCACATATTCCAGTGTCAAAAAGATTGACTTTGCATGAGCTCTGCACAAACACACTGAGAGACATTCCATCTCCAAAGGGGTCAGTATCTAAACTGGCATAGGAGACAAGGCATGGAGGAAAAAAATCTCAATGGTGACATGAACGCCTGGAACAGCCAAAGTGCTGAGCAATCATGGAATCAACAAAAACTGAAGAGGAAAATGTAGCCTTCAGGGCACTAACCACTAAGGGATACTTCCTGGACTATCATCCATATTCACAATCATAGTTTCGTCTGAAACTAAGCCCCTATTTCTGTTTTTAATCAGATTTCAATAGAAATTGGTCAGCAGGAGGCCTTCTGGCAAAAACTAAAGACACAAAATCTTGAGAAATTTGGAGCAAAATGAATGATGGGAACAGGCAGGAATTTAGTCAGTCGGACCTCAATAGTCCTGTTAAAACTCCACATGGAACTGAGAAATCGTGTAAATGTTTTTCTTTTGACTCCATGAAAACCTATCAAAGTATGCAGGTTTAGAGCAGCACCGATGTCAGATCTTTGGCATGCAATAAAGCACATTAAGTGTGCTTGGACTTCCCATCAGCTGAGAACTTTGGTCAGAATTCTTCTCAGGGGACATTTTTCTTCTCCAGAAGGAACTGGTGCAAGTCTCTGGTGAATTTTGTCCTCACTGAAAGAGAAAATTGTTATGTCAGTGTTAAAACTGTGTCTGCACTGTGCCACAAACTTGTACTTAGATTGTCCCAGCATGTCTTAGCAGTGTTGTTTTAAATAGCCCAGAGCTATTTTTCTGAACTATTTCTATACAATTTGTCAGAAAATCATGCACATTTTCACACGACATTTTCATTTCCTTTTAGGTAAAAAATGAAAAAAGAGGAAACGAAGTATTTGGCCAAACCTAAACTCCCTGATAGAGCTCCTGGCGAGGAGCAGAGGAGCATGCTATGACTGTAGTGACGTACAGAAGCCTTAGAAGAGCAAGCAGCCAAGTGACATCTCCCACGAAATCTCATCATGACATGCCTCCTATGTGAACTATTTCAATTTTGGGATGATTTATATGAAGGGCAAGGAGAGGACTCTTTTACCCTTAGAAAATGGTGCCATCCTTCTGCAAACAGAAACACTTAGCCAAAAATCCAGACTTCAGCTGAAAATATTTTTAATCCACTTTATTCATTACTTAATTGCTGGCTCTCAAACAAAGTATAGTGAGAAAGACAGCTGTGGGACTGACAGAATTTAAATCAATCACCATCTGCAAAGAACAAAGACACTGCAGTATAAGTGACCAAAGCTCCAGTGGTCTTGAAACATGCTACTTTGGGATGTCTGAGTTATGATTTTTTTAACCTTTTGAGGCTGGCCTAAGTTTGCATGTGAAAGGAGAGCACTTCAGGGCTGCCAAAGGAGGCTAGCTGCCCATTCCCATTTAAATGGATGACAAATTAAGATCCAAATTTTCTGCTAATTCAGAAAGAAAGAAAAAAAAACCCTACCCTCTACTATGTGAGGAGCAATCCCACTAAGAAAACAGTAACTCAGTAACTGGAAGCACAAGTGGGTGCATTCAGGTTAAAAAGAGTCAACTGGCAGGAGCTTGCTTTTGGTACGTTGGTGGACTTGTCCATCTCCCCTGTGGACACCTTCATATTAGTGAGGGAGGCATGGAAGCCATCAGCAAAGTTGAGTGACTTTCTTCTTTATGTAGCTATACTTTATTTTTGTTAAATGACTGTCTGACAGCTACAAAGATCTGTACACTTCATTTAATGCATGGTTTTGTGAACCTTATGAGCTCAGACGTTTCTAGGACAGGCTGAGCCATCAATACCTCTTGTGCCTCTGGCCAAAAAGTATAAGGAGAAAGTCTGATGTCATTATGGTCAGAAACCATCTTTTCTGTTGTGCTCTGAAACAGCAGGAAGGAAGAAGAGAGAATGAAGAAAAGAGAATAACAGCACCCTCATAATGAGCGTTGTGACTAAGAGAGGGAGGAAGTGGAAAAATTAATTAAAAACATCCTCTACTTCAGTTATACAAGTATTGTCACTGCCTATTACCTATGACCAAGGCAATGTCTGAAGGGCACAGGCTTCAAGTTTTGTACATAGGCTTGGGATTAGACAGGAGTGTTTGGTGAGGAGTTGCCATGCCACAGTCTTTGTGATGCAGTCTTAGGTTTAGGCAGAGCTGAGATAACCCTACCTCTGCTTCAGGCAGAAGTAGGTAATCTGCTTAATGGGAGATTAATTCTATCTAACTCTAGCTATCCAGAAATGGGGTGTCCATTTCAAGGCCTTGTCTCTTATCAGTGGAAGAAGATTTGCTGCTGCAGACTTTAACTTAAACCAAGGACACCTCAGAGCCTGTTCTGCAGGGACCAGCTAACTCTGCCTTCTGGGTAGCTTAGGTTAGGCCAGACAGATCCCACCCTTTTTTCTCCCCTTGTTTCATCTGGCACAACAGGATTACAATGCTTTGATTCTTAGATGTTCTCTAGACTCTGAGACTGGCACAGACTCTCCATTTGCTGTATGCTTGTACCACCAGACACCCCCTACAATTTGCAAAGTAGGCAGTGACAAGGAAGATGTTCAGGTAGATAATACTTAGGGCAGACTTACATGAACAATGAGAAGAATTTGCGTCATTTAAGGAGAAAACTGGGTGACAGAAGTGAGTAAAAATATGACAATTCCTTTGCAGGTGTCCAGAGGCTGTGCAGCAGGTCCTATGTTTGCTTCCTGTGCTACGTGCCTGAAGGCATTTTAACTATAATATTGTACATATATTGTATTTGAGCTCATGACTCATCTATATGAATATCTAATAAAGCAAAAATTGGTGCAAAACAGATGATAATAAACAGTAATACAGTTGGGCAGCAGAGTGCTGTAACTAACTATTGTGATTTGTTTTTTGGCAGAGCATCCAGTAGCACATTATTAAGAGCATTTTAAATCAGTCTGCATTACCTGCATAAGGAGGAATATAAATATGGAGTCACAATCTAAGCTGAAGCATGTGTTGAGCTTGAATGTGCAAAGCAGGACAGGCAGATTTCAACTGTCATTCATACATGCTACAAAAGATGCAGCAGTTCTGAATCAAAAGTGGTGAAGAAAGTAAATATAAACTGGCAGGACACCCCTTGGCTTCAGGGGTGCAAATGCAGCAGTAAAGTTCCAGAGCCACAAATGCAAATGTTAAGGGAAAACATGATGAAGAGCAAGAAGTGACACCAAGTGGCAACCGTGATCCACAGGGCATCACAGCAAGTTGGTGCCATGTCAAACATCAGCACCAAGACAGGCAAGAGTGTGTCAGTGCTTGTCTAACATATTTGCGTTGTCAATGACCTGCAGCTTGACAAGGAAGAGCAAAGGGT
This sequence comes from Alca torda, assembly GCA_008658365.1. Lineage (NCBI taxonomy): Eukaryota > Metazoa > Chordata > Aves > Charadriiformes > Alcidae > Alca > Alca torda. Next base: position 52,262,619 of record CM018101.1, on the reverse strand, counting down.
GAAATTCCCTGAGTAAACCCATGGGGACTGAGCAGCAATGACAGCTAACATCTGCTGGAATTAAAACGTCGCTGGCTCATCCAACAGGATCCCCTAGCTTAGAGATGGCTGGAAGACTTGCAATTCAGACAAGGCCAAGGTTTGAAACAAGTCAAAAATAGAATGAATGGACACATTTTTTGCAAAGACACCTCATTTTCCTTGGCCACCTCTACAGCCACTAGAAATTTTTCAAGTATCCTAATTTGTGTTTTTTAAAGTGATTTCTCTTGAAAAGAAAATGGTTAATTTTGGGAGGGGGAAAACCCCCAAATTTAAAGCCAGTTTGATAAACATCTCTAGATTTTACTGCCTTGGTAGCCTGTACCCACAGAATACTTTGTTACTTGTCACATAAAAAGCTATCAAAGAGATTACAGAGCTCTATTTCGTTTCTATTGTTTCTATAGTTTGTTTCATCCTTCCACCTTTAACCCAAAAATGACTCTGAAGAAATTCTTATCAGTATGGCTGAAGTTTGCAAAATACAAGCCAAAGAAAAGAATATAGTTTGGAAAGCAGAGATTCCAGTGCTGCTCCTTTGCATCCTCTTTTCCCCCCAACAGTCATCCTTTCTCACCCATTTGGTCAGATAGAAACTATGAGGAGTAACATGGAAATCTGGGAGCAGCAAAATATGCCCCATGAAGAAAAATGAAGCCACCATAGACAAAAATAAAACCACAGGATGTCATCACTCCAAGGGGACCTGTTTTCAGACAGCAACCTCCTATTGACAAGAAATGGAGCATTGACTCCCCTGATAAGGGGAATATATAACTGTGGGGTTTTATGTGTGCATGCATATAAATCTAATCATGTTGATAGGTTGGGAAGGCCGTAAGACTGCAAGGCATACTTGAAACTGATGCATTGTGCTGATCTAAACCCTCTGATGATCCTGTCCTGTCCAGATTAGGCTGCATCACAGCGTGTAATGGTACAGAAGCATATAAGTGTGCAACTTATATGTGTTGCACATATAAGTGTGCAACTAAATCCAAAATCCCAAATAAGTGCGCAACACATGTCTGTTGAGCTGCTAAAGCTGCTTTGGACTTCAAAGGAAAGCAGTTGTGCTCCAGTTCAAGGAGTTTACCTGTTCATTTTCAGAAAGTGGTAAAACTAAGAACTCCAACCGTGCCAAAGAATTTACAATGTCTGTTTAGGAAGCATCTGCAAATCCCTGAAGCTGGATGACCTTGTGTTCTGTTTTAATATATTGTTTGAACTTCAAAAATTGACAGTTTCAATGTGTATTATTTCAAGAGTTCTGTTCCTTGAAAATGAATATTCAGTTAACTTGACCACATCCACTCCATCACTGTGCAAATGGAAAAACCTTGCCTGAATTTTCCCATGGATTATCTACCCACAAGTATAACCTACAACTTCTCCTTGGACCAAAACCTGTCGACAAGCATAGCAACAATCTTTCAAGCAACCCAACAAGTCCATCTTGCTTTCGCCTGGGTACCACTATGCATATATACTTTTCAGGACTTGTTTATCTCATTCTGTATCAGGCTAAGCATGAATAAAAGTCTGCAATGCAAATCCCAAGCTCTTCTTTTCACTTGAGTGTACTTGGTGTTTTAGCAGGCACTTCTTGCCATTACAAAAAGCTTCTAGAGAGCACTGTATAAAATGGTGGAGCAGCTGGCAAGAGGCTGTTGCCCTGGGACTGGTCATTGCTTTTTTAGAAGAAGGATGGGCCTTCTGGGGAAGCTGTATGAAATGCTGGCATGAATATTCTGCACTGTCATTTCGAATGGCAATGAAGTGGGAAGGTTATCACAAACTCTCACCGTTTATTTATGGCTTATGTACAACTGTGACTACAGGTAGATCTGTCAAGATACAAGATCTGTTATGAGTCTAAACCAGGTAGTATAGGGGAGGGGATACGCCCGAGAATTGTATGCACATACTTAAAGAGACCTTTGGGGAGCAGAGAGGAGAGGCACATCCATTTCACAGACAGCTAGAGACTGTCCAACCCTGGTGGGGTAAGGTCACTGACTTGTTCCTCTTCTAATACGCTAGCGTTAAGTCTTTGCAAAACAAAGTAACACAAGTTAATAAATCATTAGGCGAAGTATTTCCAGTGGGTTTCCTGAACTTTATTCCTTCAGTTTCTAAGTATCTCTCAGTGGCCTGTTAGTCTGTTCTGTTCTGCAGTTCATGACTAAAATAGAAAGGCTGCAAAGCTGCAGGGAAGATACTGATGGACAGCTCTGCAAATTGTTCCAACTGAACCATAAAACTGTCAAATAAATGATACATGTTAGTTGTGATGGCCCTATGCCTCCCAGAAATAAAGTGGATCCTTAATGGAAGATTTTGGTAAGGAATTAAACATTAATTAGGGCTTATACAAGATGGATATAAAATGGACTAGAGACAAACCACAGGTTTGCTGTGCCAATGGTAGAATCAAACACAGAGCATTTATTTCTGAACTTTGGTTTCTTGACTGATTATGAGCAACACAGACCTACAGCTAAGAATATCATATGGCAGACGAAAACATCATTATTCCTTATTTTGAAAGGCGTAGTGGGCCTATGCCCTTAGTTTTCTTTACCTGCTTCACAAGCACAGTGCTGGGAGAGTACTTATGTTCTCAATTATTGACATGGTTCCTAACTGGAAGAGCTTCTAATGTGTTAGTTCATCAGCTGATGTAATGGCCACAGGAGGTCTAATATGGAAAATAAGGCTATAGGTGTCAAACTGGCAAATAGCTTTGTGACGGAGATATAGTTTTAATTGAGTACAGTTGGTTTGAGTTATTTAGACAAAATAAGCCAATGAAAGCTTTTCAAAGGACTTAAAGAGCAGCCATTCTGATTTTTCTAGAGGTCTTTGTGATTTGTTATTATTTTTGCCTCTGCCTCTCTACAGCCCACATAAAACATCAGTTACAATCCATGCCCTGTGGAACAAACAAGTGAGAAAGTGTAAACCCTATACCTTTCCACTTTTGGGCCAGGCTTCCAAATCTGTATTAATTAGTATGTTGACTGGCATCTAACCTGAACTTAGTGTTCAAATCATGAGCCGTCCTTGACACTAACACCACCAGCATCACAGATTTCCAAAACTTGCTGTCAGACCAAGCACAAGCGATTTTAATTCCAATTCACAAAAAAAAACCCAAGCCCACGTGTCTGTTGGATTCTGTTTACCAAGCATTATGACAAATGATAAGTTAATTGACCCATCAAGAACAGATATATAAATAATAAATGTTCCCTCCTGGATCAGCTGTGAAACAGAAGCTGACACAAATACTGGGAGCACCTGGAAACTGTTACCATAGCTCAAGAATTTGCTCTTGCTCAGCTACAAGTGACTGGACTCAGTCTCCATTTGTTTAGTACCATGAAGTGCAATTCAATTCTGTGAAAGATCCACTGGTTAACGTTCTTTGAATGGTAGCACACAGTTGGACCACAGAATTTGAAAGTTTCCCTTCTGGTCTTTAGCTATTCCCACTCATGCAGAAGAAAGGTGCTGACAGAAGATAAAACAGATACACCATACTTCCCTGTTCAGACCCAGTGCACATAAGGAATCAGAGGGTTGCAGACAGCGCGGTTTCCTCCTCCAACTAGATCCAAAGTTTCTGATGGGCACTTCTGCATGGCACTTCTGAGGCCATGCAGCTTCTTCTGCTGCTGCACTGCTATGAAAATTACCCTGTTCCCCAGCTCAATGTCTCCAATGAAAACTAACTCATCAGGGTTCTGCCTGGTCCTTACACAGGCATGAATCCTTTCTCTTCCATCCTGGTAGGCGCATTTTCTTCCCCATACTCAGAGCCGAGTTCCTGATAGTTGTGCTTTTCTGAAGCCACATGGCACTCTACCTGCTTCTGGACATCCACATTTTTGCCCACACAAAGGTATGGGTGTTGGCAAGAAAGAGTTGTGGTTTTCCCCTTCTAACTTAAAGGTTACTCTGCATGAACATTACAAAGGCTTTGTGCATAAATACAGATTAAGCTTTGCTGAGCAGAGCAGAAAAGTGAGTTAAAAGAATAGGCCAGAGCCCTGCTTTCAGCTGCATCTTTGTGACACCCAGCAGAGACAGTTTTGAAAAAGACTATGTTGCCCAGAAGGCTTCCCAGGAAATTGTGATGTCTGACATGGGAGGGAACCATCTACACATGTTCACAAGCTGCCCAAGATGTGCTAGACTGTCACAAATTTGTGAAAAAGCCTTGTAGCTGTGTCCTGGTTCCGGCGGGGATAGGGTTAATTCTCCCCAGGAGACAGTATTCCATGCCATGTGAGCCATGCCCTCACTGAGCTGCCGGGGGAGGGGTCAGGAAGTCACCGCTTATAAGCGGGCTGGGGCGTCCTGGGCTGGGCGGTCTGGGAGTGGTGGTTCTGTAATCGGGTTTGTATATTTCTTTATTTTGTGTTATTGTTGCTGTTTTCCTTGTTCCCTCTGCTGTTCTGTTAAACTGCCTTTGTCTCAACACAAGAGTATTGCCTTTTTCTTCTGTTTTGTCCCGTATTGGGAAGATCTGAGCGGGCGACACGTGGTTCTTTGTTGCCGTCTGAGGCTAAACCACGACAAGCTGCTTCCAGTCAAGGACAACATCAGTAAGAAACAGGAGCTGACACTGAATGTGCTCTTCTAAGAAACCTCTGTATATAGAGATTGCAACAAAAGGTAAATCTTTTACCTCTGCATGAGACTTGGAGAAGTTCACTAAAAACTCCTCCAATATTTCAGCTCTTTGTATGCTTTTGGCAGGGTGACCTGTGGATATCAAGTCCTCACCCTCTGTCCACCCTGTGTGCTGATGCCTGTTCTAGGAGCAATGATAGCACCAAAGACTGTTCAAGGTTTGAGGGATAAATATGTTCTTTCCTCCACACTCAGCCTCCCTTCCTCAAAGCAAGAGGTGGAACATGCTCTGACCATAGGTAAATGCATGCAATTATTCATTCCACCAGAAGACCTAAGGGACTTGAAAGAGAACTGACTATGTGGGGTGCCACACAAATAAATGGTAATTTTTGCCCTAAGGAGATGATGCAGTCACAGAGGAAACTGAAGAGATAAGGTGGCTTGTGAGAAGTAGGCAAGGCAGTGTATCATCCTTAGCTAGCCAACATAGCGCTCTCTCTCCTGTACATGACCACAATTGTAACAGATACATAGAAGCTGGCTGCTATGTAACATCAATGACATTCTTTCTGGTATGCATGCAACATTCTCCCTACATTATAAACCACATTTTGCTATGGGCAAAAGGGAACACAGATTATATGCAGACCTCAGAATTTATCATTAATCTAATTAAGGTTTTCACAGTCTAACTAAAGTGCAGGAGGTCGCTATTGTTAGTTCATTTACAGTAATATTAACATCCTGAAAACAAGATTAAGACTGATACACACTAAATTCCTAGTATCTATCCCTTTTTTCTGCCCTTACGTTTAGCCTGCCATTGTCCTCCTGAGTCCTAAGACTCAGGGAGGACATAAGGTCTCCCTAAGCAAAGAGTGGATATCACACTGGCATGCCAATTTCTTCACCAAAGGTAGGCTAGTGGTTAAGCCCTGTAATGCCTCTCCATTATTAGTACTTAGTTACTGCAAAAAAATATAAAAATCCAGATATCTGTCCATTATTTCCTCCCAGGGCTAAGAGCAGAACTCATGTTCTGGATGATTTTCTAGGCTTTGGGTTCTTCATTATAGCAAGATTCTTGTTCTGCCATGTGGCACGATTAGATGCCTATGTGGCAAAGCGATCTTGGCATTTTCAGGGATGATCTCTGAGGCCAAATTTGTAATTTGATTAAGTGCTGAATTCAATTAAGAGCTGGAGGCATCTGAACAGAAAAGCACCCCCCTCTTCCCCCTCCCCCCCTGAAAAATTTGCTGTGCACTGTTTTCCTCTGTATTGTGCAGGTACCTTCTGACAGAGAAAAAAGAACACAGCAGGAAGAGCTCCCTGATAAACCTGAAGGAGTGTGATACGTCGCTATTCCCCAAAGATCTGCAGGGACACTGCAGGGGGAGCAGCTGGGCCCAAATGCTTTGCACGGCCTTTCTGCAAGGAGTAACTCAACTCAGGAATAACAGGCTTTACATTTCTCATCTGTCCAGACTAAGACAGCTGGCCAGGTAACTGGGAAGCTGGTAACAGCATAAGCATACTGGAAAGGGCCAGTGCACAGTGCAGCTCTCCGGCTACTTCCCTTCCATTCTCCCACCTTTTCCTCTGCCCATATACCTCCTCAGGAATGCCTCGGCACAGGAAGAGCTCCAGGTCTGTGCCCCTGCACAGGAGGAGGCTGCTGTAAAATCCCCAGTGTCCTTTGATGGGGAGTGTCAGCTGTGGGAAAACTCCCTGGTAAAATGCTGCACAGAAAACATCCTGCTGAGCACTTCCCAGCCCCTGGATGAGCAGAAAGTCAAAGGCAATAGGGGTGGTTCCCCTTGGCTAGGGTCTTTATCAGGGCTCTGCCCAACAGTCTCTAGAATCATCCTTATAGCAAGCTGGACATAGGCGTTCAGCTCTGCATCAAACTTTTACAGCTGGGAAATTGCTTGCTGGAGGTCATCTGTGGTAATCCTGGCTTTTGCCCTGTCCCTGGGACAAGAGGCTTGGGAGAGCTGCAGAGCAGGCCACTAGGTTTCACTGGTGTAGCCTGGTGTTTGGCCTGCAAATGCTTCCAGGAACACATTGGTCCAATTGACTACCTTGGTTGGGAAAAAGCAAACCACTGTCCCCAGCTGGTCTCACTGCAGCATCCCTGCAGATGTTTTGGGAACAGAGGCATATCATGCTCCTTCACAGGGAACCGGTAACGCTTTCTGTGGCGGTTTCTTTCTCTGGCAGGAGGCACCAGGGCAGTTCTGGTGAGCAGGAAAGATTTTCTGCTGGGAATTGCAGTTCTTCACAAGAATTACCTTGAAAAGCCTTGTTAGCTGCTTTCTCAGACATGGCATGAGAAACCTGGGGATGATGCAGAGATGCTCCCACTTCTCTGTCTCTCCTCTGGCAGTGGTTTTGTCTTCTGTCTCCCAACTTCTGATCTGATGTGTTTGATGTGCTAGATGTAGCACTTTGCCATGCCTTGAGGGAAAGTGTAGAAAATAAGGGACACAGTCTCTTTAGACACTACCCCAATCTCTGAGAAGGACCTTCTCGGAAATGCTCTGTAGATCATGGTCTTGTCAGACTCCTGGGGAGGAGTCTTTCCCCGAGCTTTGACAGACTTCTTTAAAACACCAACAGGGTACCATCTGCATCCATGGCTCTGTTGTGTTTCAGGACATTCTACAACACGCTTGATAACATGTCTGAGAAGGGAGAAGGTTTCCTGGTCAAATGAATATAGTTTTGGTTTGTCAGCTTGTCTTCCAGATGTGACTTTGAAATCAGCCAAGCTGAAACACAACAGCTCTGTTATGACAATCCCTGAAGGAAAGTCAGGGTGGTCTCAAGGGCTCAAGCCTTCCTGATGCCAATGGGGAAAGTCTGTGGTAGGAAACCATGGGGTTTCTCCCTTGCAAATATATTTTTGCTGAAATTTGCTGGTAGGTCTTTGTCTGGGGGCTCAGATTTTGGCTCCTCTGTAAGGGATAACTTCAAAACTATTGCACCTAGGTGCTGGAGGTGTGGGTATCTGTGCTTGCCCTGCAATGAACCCTCCACACTTAAAGGCAGCAAGGTGCAGCATTGCTGTTAATAAGCAACAAACCAAAGTATAACGTTTGGCAGTCAGGTGTTCATCTCCTCCAGCTTATCACTCTGGAGGAGAAGCCAACAAGAGAGGCAACATCAATGAGGTCTTTCCCCCCATGCACCATCTTTTCAGCTGGCACAATGCCTGCAGCCCTCACTGAATCCCCGGCAGCGGCACTCACCCCAAAGGCAGTTGTTGCCCCAGCTTGGGGTGCAGCTAGCAGCATAGGGCTGACTTCCCTGCCTATTGGCTCCCAGCTGTCAGATCCCACTTGAGTTTGCACTTACACTGCCCATTTAACACCTTCCTCAGGTCTTCTCAGAAACAGAGAGTTTGGAGGAAACAAGTATCCCCCTGCAGAAACCTGGTTGCCAAACTGGCATTTCCTATAAGGATAAAGGCAATTTCTTAAATATCCTGCATGGAAACCTCACTACAGCTCAGCGTGGGCCTTGCTGCTCTTCCAAGGCAGTGGAATACTGGAGCTGAGCCACGGCATGTGCAGTCCTGGGGAATTTAGGGAAATCACCCTTGCCAGAATCAAGTCACACTGGCAGATCACCATTCCCACCTGAGCCTCCAGGAGGTAACACTGTTGCCTGAATTTTGTCTGTTAGCCTTGGACACTCAACAAGTCCCACAGGGACTGAGGGCCTCAAGAGATGAAGCTGCAGAGGAATAACATATCAGCAATCAGAACCAAGCCACTTTGCAATTTCTTAAAGATGGGGCCCAGTTTGCCACTCCTTTGAGACAGTGAACCTCCTGGCTCAAGGAGGATTACACATGGCATAAACTTACTTATGCAGAGCCTTTTCCTAGTTGCAATATTCTTGAGCTGAGGAGTCTGTCTGACTTCCCCTCTGGTAGCTCTGGCACAACTGCTTTGGTGAAAGGGGCTGAAATACCCAAGCTTTTGGGGTGGCAAATTTTGGTTGCTCTACTAAGACTGATAGCTTTGATTCCCGTGAATGCAGTTGTCACTTCATTCTCTTGTTGGAGATCATCTGCAGCCCAGCCCTTTGGCAGCTCCCTGCAGTTTCCCTGGCACAGGGGCCCATGATTTCCCCTGCTAAATCCTGCTAAAGCCCCTGTTGAAATCAGACCGGAGTACCCCATCCACACACTTAATCAGAAAGAATGAACACAGAACGAGATGCTACCACAGTATCTGGGGATGTGGAAGGGAGGCACAGTTCCCCGCATTTTTCTTCTAGTCGGCAAGGCTTGATGAGATTCCTGAAGGCAGTACAAGACATAAAAGAGAGGGATCCTAAGGAAGAGAGTCCCATGTCCATGGAAAACCCAGTCCTGACACACGCCATAAGAAATAAACACCTAGAGAGTCAATTTACAGCCTTTCTGCTATAAAGTGCATTTAAAGCTTTTTGCCACACTGAGATCAATAAATATTTAGATCGAAAAACCGGACGTGTTTCCAATTCTGCTAATACGTTCTTACGGGAAACGCTGTTCTGACCACCACATGATGTTACTGCCCCCTCCTCCGGGTTTGTCAGCTCAGAGCACCGGGACGCAGCAACAGCGTGGGGGTACGTTTCCCTCGTGTGGTACGTACGAGAATTGCAGCAGCAGCAACTCCACGATCAGCTACCTCAGCTGCGCTTCCTGAAGCGAATTAAACATGCTCACCACAGGGCCGGCCGCCGGGAATCCTCGGGGGCGGGCGCCTGGCGTCGCTTCTGTGGCGCGTCGGTAACGGGCGCCGGTGTGGCTGGGCCCGGCCCGGCTCCCCACGCTGCCATGGGCCCGCTGCTGTGGCTGGCCCTGCAGCTGGGCGCGGGGTGCGCGGCCTGCCTGGTGGACGTGGACGTGGGGCGAGCCGAGCGGCCCCTGCAGCACTTTTGGAGGAGCACCGGCTTCTGGTAAGCGCGCAGCGCCCCGGGGAGCGGCCGGGGTGAAAGCCGGCCGCCTCTGGCCCTCTTCAAGGAGAGGATCCCCAGGGTGTGGGGACGCGGCCTTTCTGCAGGAACCCGGGCTTTTCCGGGCCTGCTGCCGTAGGCGCGACACCTTGTGCCCTTTGCTGCGGAGCCTGTCGTGCGTCACCTGCGTGGAGCTGGCGGTGGGACACGGCCAGTTGACGTGAACAAAGTAGGTCACAACAGAGGGCCGGGTGACAAGATGGGGCCGGTCCACATCCCCTCTCTGACTTGCTCCCTTGCCTCCAGGTCTTCGAACACGTGAAGTCCTTCCTCATCCCCAGCGCAGCACAAATGTTGATACTCAGAGCTCGTTACCTTTCCTTTTCAGTGTTTCCATTGCCACGGTCCCTAAATGGGCCCAGGCCAAGCTTCCCTGCCTGTTAGTTCTAGGAGTTTGTTCTTCTTGCAGGACGCTTTCAACACGCACCGTCTTCCTGATGTGGCCAGAAAGGCTGCTGAATATAAGTCAGGGGGATGGGTGGGAGCATGCATATATCCCAGCTCCACTGCTTTGTATCCTGGTAGTGCTTCGCTTCCCAGAGAAATCCCAGTCTTGTGGAGCTAACTGGGGTTGAACAGCCTTCAAGTTTTGTGAGATATGTGAAGGCTTCTAGCAGGATCAAAAGCAAGAGACAGTATATTCCTCAGCTGTGTTGGTGTCTTACTCTAAACTGATTATGAACACCTTCATTCAGGCATACAGTGAGTTAAATAACAGTTGTAGGAAAAAAAGTTGCAACAGGGATGGAATCATCAGCGTGTGCTTTGGACTGACAAAAAGGAATTTGTGCATTTTTTTGTATGGTGCTTAAAGGTAGCCTAAGACAAAACTTGAAAAATTTTCCATGTTGGCGGGAAGATGGAATGGGACCTAAAATACATTCTAGTAAAGAGAAATGTTTGGGCTTTCTATAATTTTATTTTTCTTTTCCTGTTTCATTTTTTTTGTTTTGATTTTTGCTTGCAATGTTAGGAAACATTAATGAGAAACTGCCTTAAAAAACAGCGTGTTTTGCCCATTTAAACTACAGCCCAAGAAACACCCACGATTTGAATTGTATGAAACAAACTTTGGAAAGCTGCAAACATGAAAAGCATGTGGGGGAAGGCAGAGGAGCAGCTGCAGAAGCAGAGGCTCTCCATGAGTCAGCAGCTATTCAGTTATAACACCTGGCCAACACTGCTATGTCTCAAGCTGTAGGATCCCAGCTCCCTTGAAAGCTCACACTGTGACAGAACCGGATTCCAGTTATTAAAGCTTCTTTTCTACATCCCAGTTTCAAACAGTTGGGCAAATACATAGCTGTGGATCGGCAGTTCATAAAGCCTGGGGGACTGCAAGGCTTGATGTTCTCTTGGGTGGGCACTTTCCCCTCAGAACAGAAAAAGACTGATACTGCCACTAACAAAACCCACTGTTTTGCCAGCTTTCTTCTGTATCTCATCATGGTTTCTGCTAGATTTCTCTCTAGCAGAACATGAATTTTGGAGTGTTTATTCAGCATGGACTAAGTAAAAACAAGTGAATGCTTTATTCCTTGACTTCCATCTTTGCCGCTGCTTGAACTGAAGCAGGTTTCAATCTCAGAGTGGTAGTAAAGCACTCCTTCAAAAAACGACAGTTAACATTATCCACTGGAACAATTAAAAAGACCCAAATGACTGGTACATTTTTAGAAAGAGTGGAATTGGTGACTTCTCAATCTCACTTGTGTGACTTGAAGGCATCTCAGGGAGATGATTTTTAAGTGCCTTGTATACTGGTGAAGTTGCACAGAGGGGCTCACATGTGCTGGCTGATTTGTATGAAGCACTACAAGGATGTAATCTGTGCCAAGGTTTGCACTTTCAGATAAGGGTGCAGGAGATGGGGTAGTAGATAGGCAGTGTCTTATCTAAGACAGAAGTTGCATCAAGTTCTTGTCCAAGTGTGGTAAAGCTGTTCCCCTTTTGTGCACAGATGGTAATACAGAAGCAGGTTCATTCGGTTTGGTCCTTGGAGGTAGGATGAATATTTGGAGGGGTACAGAGCAGGAGAGAATGACAATATGACTCTTCCCAGCATAGTTACAGTCAGTACAGAGCTGATCCACCCATCAGAGAAGACAGATCACAGTAGGCAAAGCATAAACTATGTTAGTTTTTCACTTATGCAATTAATATACAGTCTGTAGTTAGAGCACAAGTCACCTCTCTTTGCAACATGGAGACACATGGAAATATTTTAGCAAACGTTGGGGACAATGTTGGTTTATCTTTCTTGTAATACAAATGCTCTAACACTCAGGATTTGCACATTATCAGAAAGCTTAATGAGAACCTATAAGGATGCCCAAACCCAGTGAACTGGACAGTGTTCTAATTTCTGACTTGTGGAGGGTAAGGGTGATACCTTCCTCCATTTATCTGTGGAGATAGAGGCAGAAGAAATTTGCCCCAGTGTTATGTTAATTTCAGTGGAATAAGTAGGCACGAAAGTCACGATCGTTGCTGTATAGCCGTGAGCAGGTTAAACTGCTTAGAGTATCAAACATAGAAACCTCAAGCCACATACTGCTGTGCTTCCTTATGCTTAGGGGTGAGTTGAAGGTGGCGGAAGAATGTGGAGGCTCTGAGGGTCTAATTCTGCTTCTAAGAATGTACCTTCCACAGCAGAGCAAGAATTGGTGTCATTGCATGGACATCAGTAGGAAGCCCATATTTGTCTTACTGCAGACCTTAGCAAGTCTGACTTCCAGTCCAAAGCCTAAAAGACACTGAGTTCCCTTGTGATTAGTTACTCAGAGACAAGATGACTGCCAATGTATGGCTTCTTCAGGCTAGTGCTGCCTGAGGTTGCTATCTGTGCAGCAGTAACTGCGTGTAATCCCTTCCTTTGAGCATTGCAATGAGATGCACCCAAGTTGTGTTCTGCTTTGCCAGACTACGTGTGTAGCCAGTTAGCTCCAAATAACCTGCAACTCCGTTTTGCTTTCATCTCATGTTAGACAGTGCTTGTCATGCCAGGGAGTGTCTTGGAGGTGGTATGGGGATAGGGGTCTTTGGATACCCAGTGGAGCTGCCAGTTAATGTTGAAATGTGTTGTTTCTTTTCTGTCCCTCCTATCCTGAAGCCCTCCTTTACCTCATAGCCGTGCTGACTTATTTGACCTGAGCAAAGACCAAGAGATGAACCTTGCCTATGTTTCTTCTGTTCCACATGGCGGCATTGAACAAGTTCGAATTCACTGGTTACTGGAATTAGTTGCTATCAGGTAAGCAAACACCTCGAGTCAAAATCTGGAAAAATGTGACGCATTAAATTGTCCAACAGGTGCTCACTTTGATATATTTTTAGTATAATTGCAACCTGGGCATGTCTTTGCTTCCTTGGAAGTCAGGTAAGTGCCAATGGAGGGGAATCAATTTGGGGGTGTATGAGATTAAGAAAAAGAGAGCTTGTGTTGAGACAGATGGGGCTAACCTGTATGTATTACACCCTAACAACAGGTTAAGGATCAGTTTAAGGTTTCCTTTCATCTGAAGAATCTTGTGGGCGTGCTGGTCGAGTTTTACTGAGGCCATCTCAGGTCATATGCTACAGTCATTCCACATCTCCCCTGCTGCCATGTCCATGCCTCAGCATCTTGATTCCCAGTTGTACCACAACCTCTAGAGAGGCCTCAGGCTAGCAGAAATGGGCTTCGTGGACCATTGTGTGTACAAGATTCTATTGCAGCTTTTTTTAACTGGGTGCATCCTTTCTAAAATACTGCTTGGCACAATCTTGAAAAGAGAGCTTTAGAGGAGTCTCTCAATGGTTCCCTAAGCAAGGAAGAGCTTTGCTTTGCAGTCAGGGCATCTATGACCAGTGTTACAGAGGGAGCTCTGTAGCTGGATTCCAGGCTGTTTTAAAGACTCACACTGCTGTTCACTCTCACACTCATCACTGCTGTTCCTTCGAGTCCAGCAGAGTTTGATCTTAGTGCAGTAACACCAGCAACTATTCAGTACTGAGAAGAGCTGCTGGCAAAAAACAGACTTTGAGACTTTGGTTCCTGTCCACATCCTAGCTGTTTGCACGTGTACCTAGGGGTCCTGCTGGCTGTAGGTCTACTTTTAATATTCAGGTCACAGTGTTATGCTCCCTTTCTAGGTTAGATAAGTCTTTGGCGAAAGCTAGGAATGGGTTGGAATAGGGTGATAGGCATAAATTTAGTCCATTCCATACCAAACCATTTCAGGTGGCAATCCTGTCCTAAAGAAGACTTCTCACCCATTCTGTTATGTGCATTGCTAACCATTAGCCCTTCTAAGAACAGTGCTGAGGGACTAGAAAGATGCCTGACTTTTCTGTCCTTTAATTTAGGAGATATGGTACAGCAGAAAACCCCTCTAATTAATGACATTAAAACAGGTTTGACTTAATGAGAGGTCCAAATGAGAGCTGCCACTATTTTATTACTACTTCAATCTTCTTTCCACTTAACTTGGGAGGGGTTTTTTGCATCCGGAACCCACCTGTGCACTGCATCAAGTGGGTGACAGGTAGTGACAAGTAAAACAAGGTGACTTTAGTTAGTACCAGTTAATATCCTCTTTGAAAAGGATTCATATACATAATAGCATTTCTAGTTCTAGGGAAATACGTGTCAGACTTTTAGGAGGACAACGCTGGAATTCCTTGATTTTCAAGTCCCATTTAACTCAGCTTAAACACACTCATGCCAATATGCCTACTGCTAAGAACAAAATACAAATTCCTGGAACAGGAGTGATTGGTCTGTGAGGAAATATAAACCATAAAAACCCCATCAAAAGTTTTGATAGCTCTTAAAGTTCTGCCTGGCTTAGGCTGTTGCTGAGGTGAGCATGTTTACAATCCACATCATTACTGCATCTGCTGTCCCAGACACAGGAGGATGGGAATTTACCAGTTGTAAGTTTGGGGAGGCAGTAAGGACGAGAGCTTAGACTCTGGAAATGGGGTGTGAGCGGAGGAGTAGTGGGTTTCAGAGTGTACATAAGGAACAGGAGAAGTTTTTTTCCTAGGTATTAGGGTGTGCTTGTGTATGTAGGTTTGTTTGGGAAGGTGTTTGGAGGTCCTGCATGCAGATTAGTATTGCATCTGACCCCAGAGCTGCCTCTGTATGTTAGTCCATCTGTGAATGTAGCAAGTGACACAGCTCCTCCCTGCCATCTTTTGCTGTGGAAGTTTCCCAGTAAACACCCTTTCCTGTGCTGTGCTTCCCTCTCTTACCGGGCTGTGGGTTTTATACTCACTCTTGCAGGACCCAGCTTCAGCAGGGGCAAGGACAACTGTCACTGCTCACCACCACTGGAGTCCCTGTCTTAGATCTCAGAGGTTTCTCCTGAGAGATGGCTTGGATCTTTCAGGTTTCTGTAACCAACTGACTTAACAGAAGAATCGTGAGTACCTTAGAAAAGAATGTAGCCACATTGACAGTCAGTGGCCAGAATCCCTCCTAGTAACCTGTCTCAGCTGTGCTACGTGTTGAATCGTGCTTGATGAATGACTGAGGGGAAAGGAATGTGTCTGTCATGGTTTCTGCTCAGCCTTTGCAGGGAGTGAGGCACTGAGCCCTTCGAAGTGGGACACAGTCCTTGACGCAATCAAAATTCTAGAAGCATGGAAACTTCGCAGTCAAACAAGAAGCCCCAGAAATGCTGTAGTGCCTCAAGGGTAGGGTTCTAACCCACTAGCCTCAATATTTAGCCCAGCTTTGACATGTAGAAATTAGAAACTTTGCTACGGTTTAGAACCAAGCTAATACTGCTCATTTTGCAAAAATGTGCATTTGTCAAAAACCAGAAGACATTTAAGTTGTGAAAGGACAACCAGCAGACTGAGTGGCAGCAATGGTTTGGAAAGGGAGAGAGCATGGAGCCTGCAGACAAACATTGGGATTGAAAGAAGCAACAGGGGCAAGAATGCAAGTCTGAACAGAATTCTGTGCATGTGCAATTCTCTTCCTGAACCAGTGATTTCCAGAAGAATATAAAGTGGTTTTGAGTGAGAACCCTGTAACACCAAAATTATGTTGGGTCCTGGGGTTGGTGAATAGAGAATACTTCTTGGAAGGTGATCGTAGGTACTTGACTGAAGAAGAGCACTTAGAGAAAACAGGACAAGGAGACACCACCTCTTGTGGAAGGCTAACAGATACAGTCATTGCTTTTCCTCACAGTTGTGCCATCTGTAGAAAGCTGCCATGAATGTTCCTCTGAAGAAGCAGATGTGCTCAAATAAGACTGCCACCTTCCCCTTCTCACTTCTATAATGGTCTTTCTCATTATGTCTTCTAAACCCCCAATGCCGAATGCATCCCCGTATTTTAACCCTTTTCTAGGACAGCAAACCTACCTCTTATCTTTTTCGTTATTCCAAGTTATCCTGTAATTTCACCACCTGTGAAAGGATACCACGAGGCAAACTGTTTTCAAAGAACTGGTTGTTTTATTTTCCAACTGAAAGCACACATTGGTCTCTATGTCATGTGACACAGGAATATTAATGGTTATGGGGGAACCCAAGGTGTCTTTCATGGACTGGACAGTTCCCTGGTTGTTAGTTACCAGTGCCAATAAATACAGCAATTTTGACACCTAGACCAAACATTCTGGCCATGGTGCACTGGTTAACAGGAGAGTTTGAGGTAAAGATTCCCAACTCTTTGTCCAGCTCCATGGGACCCACACACTCTGCAAGTTAAGAACCCTTTCCTCTTCTTATGTAGCAGTACTAAAGTTTGTTGGATACATGATTTATACAAGGCACCACAGTGAACAAAAATATAGTCAATCTACATGTTGGATATAACATTTCCTAAAAGGCATATAATACTTTATTTCAACATTAGTATTAACCTACTTGGAATTACAATCCTATCCCCATCTCTTCTCCAAGTCACAGTACCTAATTCCTGGTAGAATAGAAGAAAATCAGCAGTTTTCAACATTTTCAATCTTCATACCTTTGATCTTGGCATAATGCAGTATAGCAAACATAAATGTGCCATAAAAAGGCTTGCTTTTTTTAGTTACCTTTTACATACTGCTTAAAAATAATTTACAGTCTCCCAGCATCATCACTCCCACATGATAGCACTAAAAACTGTTTCCCTGCTGTGTTTGACATTGTCCAACACAACAACGTGATTGTGAGCCAGCTCTACCAACAGAAAATTGTTCTTCTGATTTATTCTGGTTAATAGTTTCTTTCCAGTAAGTCTTAAAGCTTACCCCACTCTTATGCATAGCCAAGTTTCTTTGCTGAAACTTTAGTGCCGTTCTTACAATAAGTACAATGAAAAAGAGACTTCCGACTTAATTTCTCAGCCTGCTGGATAAGAGAAGGGCAGCCTCTCTTAATTTTTCTCCAGGAACTGTTGCAAGGATACCCCTTCCATTGGAATCTCCCTTTTAATTTCTGTCTTAAGATGAGATTCATCTAGAGTTAAGAGTATTTTTGCATTTTTTCCTTTGTGTTCTAGGCTGGTAGCTTGACCCATAAAGATAAAAGAAGTCTAGATTGCTGGGACGTGTGTTGTTTTGTACTGAAACAATTCTATTTGACTTCCAATGGCAGCTTGCTTTGGCACAACAGCCTAAGAGTGTCTTTATTGATCCTGTCTGGCAGTAACTCCTGTAAACGCACTTCCTAATGCTAGGCCCTGGCAGGACCTTAAAAGAGATATCCCCAGATCAAAGAATAGTTACAAACAAAAGCAGACACAAAGCAATAGTTTGTTGTTGGGCTCTGCCCATTTGCTTTTATGACAGAAAGAAGGTAGGCATACCAGCCCAGCAATTTAAAGAATAATGTGATTAAATTGTTTATGGCAGAAAAATGCTGCCAATGGTCAATCCTTTAATCTCGACAGACGTTTGTGTCAGGTTTTACTGCTCTGGCAGTATTAACTGTGCAGCTGATATGCTTTTTTATAATGAGTGCATCAAAATGTCAGCATTGAATCATTTACCTAATATTGTGGTGTTCTCAATCCCTGTGAAGAAATTTTTTTTATTTTGTCTTTAGAGAGTGCACTGCTTTTCCTTTAACAAAATATTTGTTCTTGAGAGCCAGACAGGCTCTGAGACACCTGGAGAACCTCAGTTTGAGTGTTCTTTCATTCAGTGACCTGAAAAGTTGAAATAAGCAAGTCACATGATGTGTTGACCTGATGTTTACTTTTTTAAATGGCACAGCAGAGAAATGGCTTCTGCATACATGAAACCTATTTCTGCTAGTTGTAAGAGGCACAGGTGTGATAGAATTTCTTTCCATGCTTGGTGCTGTGTGTGAACCAACCATGAATAAGGAGAGAAAGATAGTGCAGCTGTCCTACCTTTCATGCACGTAATTATAAACGGGAATATGAGAGGATATTCTGCCAATGCCATGGATACTAACTGTTACAATCAAAATCTAAATCTATGCTTATTTGTAAAGAGGAAACATGCATGTATAACAACAAAACTGACTCTGATGGTATCATTTGACACAAAGCAGAATGAACAGCAGTTAATGCAAATTTTTATAGAAAGTAACCCAGACCTGGAAAACATAGTTTAGTGGACCTTAAATCAAAGAATAACATGATAAGAGTTAAAAAAACCAAACAAACAAAAAAAAAAACCCCAAACAAAAACCCCCCCAAACATCTGTAGTATGTACAAATAGTGGAATTTTTACAGCATATGGGGATATGCAACTTACAAAGCGTTGCTCCCTTTACTTGGCCCAGCTGTGCTACTGTAAAGTTTCATTAGCATTGATTGCATCAGAGAAGACCAGCCAGGCAGTTCTGACTGACACATCACTCCCCTTCTAGGCAGATCACAGATTTACCTTCCCACCCTACCCTCTTTTCTCGTTTTTTTTTCTGCACCCAGGCAGGCACTTGTAGGAAGAACATGCTATGCTGCATCACAGTTCTGAGGTTTTACGTTTGATGGTCCTTATGTGTTCCTGAATTGCAGTTGCATCTACCCACCAGAGGCAACTGATTTTTGTTGGATGGTACAACTGCCTGGGTAACTGTGTGACTGCCAGTTAAAGCCATTCGTTTTTCTTAATCCTGTTGATCCTTTTACTAGTGACAAAATTGTGCATCAGAGTCGTATTTTTTTCCAGCATCATTAAGGGTATCACAACCTTCAGTAGCTAATAACCACAGATTGAAGATAATAACATAGGTGACTCCAGCCTGTGTAATCAAGGTGGAGAGACATGCTACATTCAACAATATTTTATACATTTTATCAGTACGCAAATAGTGGGCTTCTAGTTGTTTAGAAGCACACCTGGAATGATGAAAGGGGGAGGGCCTTGCAAGCCAGAATTTAAACCATTATATTTCCAAGATGCTAGATTGATTGCATTTTCATGGAGATGGCTTAGCCATCCTAAAACAAACTAGCAATTAAACCAGTGGGAGAGTCAGCTGACACTGGGCAGACCTTCCAGCACAACAGTATCATGATGTATATATTGGGTCACACGTGGTCATGGCACAAGGTGGGAAGTCAATCCTGAACTGCCCTATTGCACATCACCTGCATTTTAAAGTGAAGATGTGGGTAATAATCCAACCTGTTCCATCCTGGTCCTGGACTGCATCCCCAGTGGCTGGGCTGTTCTATGTGGCATTTGACAAACAGCAGAGGTCTTAAAGGGAGAATGGCTTGTAGGCCCATTGCTGTACACAGCCAACAGTGTGTCTGATAATTTAATTATTGCAAACTGCCCCTCCCCATCTGCCACTTTTGTAATGAATTGTCCAGGAAGACACAGGATTAAACTGAGCAATCTGCTGAAAGATTTTGGTCTTTTGCAAACTGCACAGCATTGTGTATACTGTAGAACAGCATTTCCTGCATACTTCCAAAATCTTTCCCAAAGTAACCTCCTCTTTTCAGAGAGTCTATCACTGAGGGATTGCAGCAAGCCAGGAGAACAGAAATATTTAAGTCCTTGTAGTCTTTCAGGATTTCCTTTAGAGTATTAACTCCAGTGCTGTCCAAAAATGAGATGGAAGAGCAATCTACAACAAGGGCTTGGAAATCAATTTGCTTAGGAACTAGCTGCAGAGTAGTTTCTCCAATGCCCAGTCCATTAGCAGTTGTGTGATCTCCCTTTTTCAGATGCTGCTTTTCCTTCTTCTCATATTTCTTCCTTCTAGCAGCTTCTAGGTTAGGATCCAAGTTAGTCAACCTGTACAGAGACTTCAGGAAATAGTTTCTATTTGCATAGTAAAGTGGGGCCTCAAACCGGAATATTTTGACCTTTGGAACTGATGAGAGATTTTCATATTCTAAGTCATCCTCATAAAAGCTGGTGTCTTGGATCTGACCGAGCAGGGCTGTCCGTGGCCGCTGTGTCCGAACTATGATGCATAACATGGAGAAAACAATGCCAACCAACAGCCCTATTTCTGTGCTGATCAAGGCAGAGGCAGACATGGTAACGACCCAAACAAGTGTGTCCACCTTATTCACATGGTACCGTGCTGGCACATCGCGGAACTTCCTCAGGGCTCCTCGGAGGCTGACAATGATGATACAAGCCAGGACACATTTCTGCAAGGAGTAGAAGAGAGGTGCCAAGAAGAGCAGCACCAGCAAAACCACCATTGCACTAATTACTCCAGAGACTTGAGTCTGGCAGCCTGTAGATGTTTTGACAAGTGTTTTTGCCAGAGCTGCACTGGTTGCAAAAGAGTGGAAGAAAGACGGAATGATGTTGCAGAACCCCACAGCAAACATTTCCTGATTTGCTCGGATGGTGTAAGCATATTTCTTTGCACACATTTCAGAAAGGGATACAGTAAAGACGAAGCTGACTATGGCAAGAGGCAAAGCATCTACAGCAACTCGGAGCATTAAGTTGAAATGTGGTACCTTGGGGGGAATAAATCCTGTTGGAATAGCTCCAGAAACACTGGATGCATACACTTCATTTAGCTTCCCATAGTGTGAAACCAGTGTTGCCACAACAATAACTACCAGCTCTGTGGGAAGAGGAAATTTCAACTTATGCTTATACCGATCTCCGAGTTCCTTAGCAGTGACCAGCACCACAATACAAATGGCACTTGTGATGACATCACAAAGGTTAGCCTGAGAAATGTTCCGGAAAATGTTAATCCAGGTAATAACAAGCATCCCATGCCCTTGGCTACGTGGGATTTTTATTCCAATCAAATACTTCACTTGAGCTGTTAAAATGGTTAAGGAAGCACCAGTTGCAAAGCCATCTAGTACAGACTCAGATAGGTACATAGATACGAAACCCAGACGAAAGATTCCCATTAGAACCTGAGGAGACACAGAAAAAAAAAAAAAGAAAAAAGAGATGAGCCTTAAATGTTGCTGCAAATAATTGAGTACAGATGGGAGAGAACTAGCTGGAAGAAGATAGCATTTGCCTATTTGAATCTTAAAACAGGAATTATCCTTTTATGTTTCCAGTCTGCTTTTAAAACATGTGATTCCTTTTACTGTTGTGAGATACTACAAACCCGAAAGGTGAATGAGGAGTTTGAGACAGGGGCAATCAAACATTGGTCTGAAGTGACTCCACTTAAATGGCTTGTCTGACTTTTATTTGCCATGCAAAAGAGCAACGGATACAAAAATGCTTCTGTTATACCAAAACCAATTTTCTTTTTTCCTGTCTTAAAGTGAATAAAGTTGAAACTTATGGCCATTGCTTTGTGAACAGAACTTGAATAACAGCTAAGATCCTTCTTTAGTGGCACTCTTATATTAAACAACTTTTAATTTTAGAAGGGGAAGTGGAGCACAGACAGCCTTTGTGGCATGCCTAAGGTCAGAAGTGGCAGAAACGCTCACAAACTTTCCCAGATCCCAGAATACCGTCCTTAACTAGTTGCTTCTCCTTCCTTTGATGGCTTTGGAAAATACAGCTTCACAAGGTCATAAATGCGACCTGAAATTTCTTAGTAAATAGGAAGATAGCTATCTCTTTCTTATTTCATATATTTATACAATTAATAGGTAAATATGTTCATCATGCTTCCTTCTGTGTTCTCTTGATATCCTTGTGTCAGCCAGTATGTTGCTAAGTCTCGAAGAGTCTAGTACAGCCATTGTCTGAATAGGTTAGTCAATCTATTTCCCCTCTTGTTCTTTCTGCTTCTGAATTATCTTTGAACAGCAGGTTGGTACAATGTAGTCCCGTTAATAAACACTGAGTAGCACATTGTGAACCTGTGTAGAAGTAGGTGAGTGAGTCTGCACCTTTGCTAAAGTATCTAGGGAAACAGAATTATTTCTTCATTGTAGAAGTGCACAGCTACCTGGGTATTTCCCTCATGGTAAGATCTGTATTGTATTCATTGTCCCATGAAAGACACAAAGCCAAGAGGCAGTAGAGTATCAAAACAATGTTAACAATGGTCTTGCATAAGACTTGTTTTACCTGTGCTTGCTAGTAGCTAAGAAAACTGCCTACCTCATGCTTTCTCTGAGTTGCCTACAGTTAGGCTTCCTGGAGAAAACAGTCCAAGGTCATTCAAGTGAACTGACACTGTATCTCTCATTGAAAGAGAGTCAAACTAAAGCTTATGTCATGCAAAGAAGCTTTAGGAACTTCATACCATGCCTCTGGAAGTCAACAACCACTTACCTGATACACTCCAGCCACAAATGTCAAGGCTGTAGCAATGCCAATAGCATAGCATTCTTTCCCACACTCAGCATTCATCCCTGCAATTGTAAGGTTGAAGGCAGTTGTGTTGGTCTGACTGTCATTCTGCAGGGAGCCATCACCCAAGGCTGGTGGAGCATCATCATTCAAGTCAAACCCAGCCAAGAGAAGTTCTCGGTCCACAACTTGTCCTACCATTAAGCTTATCAGGCTGAAAATGCCAACTGAGACATGACGGGATGTGCCCATTAAGAAATAGATGATGTTGGCAAAGAATGATGTGTAAAGACTATAAATGGGCTTCAGACCTGCCAGCAGTGAGTATGCGATTGCTTGGGGCACCAAAATGATCCCAATCACTAACCCAGACATAACGTCCCCCCAAATGTACTCTTTGCAATGATACTTAGGGAGCCATCGTAAAACAGGAAAGAAGTCCATGACAAAGTTCTTCAGCTTCTTTGGTGTACAGGAGCAGCTTTTCCTCAGCTTAGCTAGCATGACTTCTTTCCTGTTAGTCTTGGCACGAGTCTTTCTTTCCATGAGAAAGCAGGAAGAAGTGTTATTTTCCATCCTGATAGCCTCAAGTGGTCTTTCCATTGTCCCAGTGTTTACTTGAGATATGTGTTCCTGCAATATGAAGAAAACAGCCGTTAGGTTGCAGTTCATGAAATTTTTTTTAGCACAGATGCTTAACGTAGGAGTTTGTCACCCAATTGTGCTTTTAAGAAAGCATCATCCCAACAAGAACACCATCACAGGTCTCTAGCGACACATAGCACTAAGAAATAAATCTGCAGATTAAGCCCTTTCTTTTAGACATTTAAGAGTACATTCAATTGAATCCAGTTGATTTTACTAAGGAAAAATGGACTTGAATCAGTCATTTCTTTGTACAACAAATGTTTCCATCAGCTCTTCCAAATACTCCATCATAGAGGTCTTTGTGATCAGAGGCAGCACTTGGTGGTGTGAAATAAACATACACTAGCGAGGCAGGCTATGGTCTTTCTAATAATGCATCTTGTAGTCACTGATGTGGAACTCATGTGTGGTATAGTGATATATCACTGCAGCTGTCCTCAATGCATAGGAGAAAAATTTTGCTCATAGAAGCTGTAAAGCAGAGTTTTCTGGAGAGCAACAATTTAGTCTTATGCAAAAATTTGTAGACAAACCACTGATGGACTTTCAGAAGCTGCTACATAAGATGAACCTGTTGAATTGTAGATTGTTTTGATGTGCAGCTTCCCTTAATTAATAAGCATCTCCTCACAAATACCAATTTTGCAACATATGGACCACACACCTTGATGGAATCTCTTGCCATCTCTTAAGAGTGATACATGTTAGTATTTTCAGGTTTAAACCCATAGTCACTCTAGCTTTGCTCTCCAGGGAATAAGATGCAACAAATAATTTTGTGGGCCGCAGAACAAACAAAGCGGTGTTTCCTGTGGGTCTCCTGGATGTCAGTTTTCTGATACATAAAGACTTGGAAAATTTGTGTTCTCCAGATGAAGGTGCTTTTTGTGGCTCTTGCCTCTATGAACACAACTGTTTTCACCAAACTCAATCTCTGCATTTTTGCTCAATTGTCAGATTAAGTTGAAGTTAGTTTAGTTCCTTCATAAATCATTTGGGAGTAGGTGGGGATGTGTCTGAGAGGCAAAACAGTAGAACATCCGAGTGATCTGTCTTAAACAGTTTAAAAATAAAAATAGGAGCAGGAAGGTGGAAAATGTCAAACAGACTATGCCACAAGTGGCAAATCTTGTCTTATGGTTTGCAGTGGAAAGTGTGGATGCCTGAATATAAGTACTGGGAGTTAAAAGATGACTCATATTAACCTAGAAGAGAGTATGTGCTAGTACAACAGTATGCAGAATCTCTAAGGAAGAAGAACTTCTCAAGGCCAGAACTTTGAAGCCCAGCCTCTCCCAGAGTCATAAACAGCCAGGATATCTACATTTTGGTGCCAGGTGTGACATTGCAACATAATGCCAAAATTTGTCTTCACTTGCAAGTAAAAGCTATTTCTTTCCTCTTTCAGTATCTAGAGACAGAAGCCATACACATCAGTTTCCTGAAACTTGAGGTACACTCACTGGCACAGTATTCTGTTGGTATATTTTAATGATTTTAACAGTTAATAGTAAGTTTAGACTCTAATGACAGAAATCATCATTCTCTGTGTAAACTCCCTACTGTTGGTATATTTTAATGATTTTAACAGTTAATAGTAAGTTTAGACTCTAATGACAGAAATCATCATTCTCTGTGTAAACTCCCTACTTTTTGTTAAGAAGAGTATTTTCATTTGTTAATGTTTGGTAACACTCAGTTATATACATGTAGGATTCCAAGCTGAGAAAAAAAAAGGGCTTATGAGTCCAACTGGAAGCATAATTAAAAAGCAAAAGAATAGATTACCAACAGCCTGTAAGCTTTCAATCTGTAGCACTCCAAATAGAGAGTGGCTAATGCTATCTGTCCTGCTTAGAACTTTTTTTCCAAGATTTTAACCAATACCTTTTGCCAACAAATTGAAAACAATATGAAGATACGTATCAGAATGAACGACTCATTCTTTCAGGTTCAATGCAGTGACTCAGTTTATCTTGTGAAAAAGAGAAACAAAGCAAAGAACCATTCAAGCCAAACAAACTGCCAACTTTCCAACCAGCCTTAGTCTCATCTTTCTTCCTGTCTTTTCACCATGCCACTGACCTGACAAAAATCTTTCTGCAGGGAACGAAACATTCATCACAACATGTTCAATGGGATTTCTCTTTGTAGATTCCTAGGCAAGCAGTTTCTGCTCATACACATATAAGTGTTCTGGCTGGATGAGTTGGTCTTTGTGCAACAGCACAACACAAAAAAACCGTATTCTGATGTATTCTTTTGTCTCCCCATCCTGACTGTCCACCAGAAAATCTGAAGCTGTATCTCTAGAAAGCCCAGGAGGGAGTAGGCAGCGTGAGTCTGCCACTGTATGATAAGGAGATCTCTTAAATCCTGTGTTTCGGACAGGAGTCAGGCAGTGTATCACAACTCTATACCAGAATCTCTCACTCTTGGTGAAATAGTGATTGCAAGTATAAGTTAGGATAGAGCCCTTTATATAGTTTAAGCCAAGTGATACTTGCTGTTTTCTCTATGTTCGAACTATGAAAATTCAGCTGAAAAACTAATGAGGGTAGAGCAGGTTTTGTATTTATCAGCTGAGGTTTCATTGTATTTTTGTTGCATAAATTACAGAAAAACATGAGATGTCAGTTTAGCTAAGCATTTGATTTAAAACACAGGTGTTGAGTTAAACTGTTAATGTTACTCATCTTTCATATCAGCAACCTTTTCTGCCTGTAAGAAACCTCTCTTGGTTCCTAAAGGCTATGACTACATTACTGTTCTGGTTTTTACCATTAATAAAATTTTGAAAAACCTCCCTGGTTAGCCTCATTTATGGTGCATAGATTCAATGTACAGAGGTGTGTTACGGTTGCAAACCAGACTTTTTTCAGAGGAAAATTCCCAGAAGCTCTGCCCTAGTGCACTCTGACCCTTTATTGTGGCATAAAAACCTGACCCAGCAATTGGTTCTTTGGAAAGATTTGAACTGATGTGGTGAGGACATTTAGTCTGTGGGACCTGACTAGTCTGAAGTAAAATCCCCTGAAATGCATATAATATAATGCAATACTGCTTCAGCACCTACTGCTTTGATTTATTAATCTGCTTTTATTGTGCAGAATTACTTAGAAATGTTGACGTAACCTATGAGTTTTAGAAGGGATCAAGTGACAAAACAGAACAAGTGAAAAGATATTTCTCTCTGTCTTGCATAAGCTATTGTATTTTCAGCTTTAGAGTACCAGGACCTAGATGTTCTTGGAAGCAAACTTAAGCAAGGTGCCAGCAACCAAAACCATTTATTTAAACACTGACCTAGCAAGCTTTTGGGCTATAGGCAAAGAACATTACAGTGCTTTTTAACAAAATCATGTGACATTTGATGGGCTCATTTTTTACTATATGTGAGCAAAATATTGTGGCTTCAAAACGTTTTCCTGCCGAGTTTCAACATTATGCTAATCTAAAGGTGAAAGAGGGAAAAATAATACAGCTTATTGGTCTCTACGAGTCAGGAAAGCCAGAACATTCATCTAAGTCCTCTACAAATTAACAGTGCTATACTATGCAGTTATTCTGAGAGTCAAGCAATATTTTATATTTCTGTATTCCTAATTTAAATTTCCAATTCGCAACTTCTGCTTCCAATTAGAATTTCCAAGGTAAGTTAGGCTCTTTTTCAAATGCCAGCATTCACCAGCAGCTGTGATTCAATTAATGTTTTCCCAAGGATTCTCAGTCCAGTGTCCCAGTGAGTAAGATGACAACCGCTGACATGTAACAATCCCAGAAGTGATGAGCAGGCTACAGTAGAACTCACATAGTCAGCCAGCAGCTGTTGTAAAGGCCAGCCCATCAGATCATCCTTGGGAATGATCAGACCTTGGAAAGGTTTCCAAGGCTTTAGTCATCAGTCACAAAACTAAACCCTAAGCTCTGTTTTCTGCTCTGTGGTTTTGCTGGACTTTGTTTAATCATATTAAGCTGTTGTAGAGAAAAACAAATTGATACCCCATTCTCATGTTTTTTTCTGTTGCCTTCCCTGGTATCTTGGGTTTACTACATGCAATAAGGACAACATTTTGGAAACCCTCTTTCATATTTAATCACTAAGAAAATGTTCAATTTTAATAATAATTGAATACTTTCAGAACTAGATAAGCTTCATATAAGCCACTTTTCTTAAATACAAATGAAAACTAGCCAAATGGCTGGTCTTGAACTCTTAGACCAGTTTTCAGGAAAGATTACTTCCATACCAGTTGCAGCTGACTACATGTTTTACAAACCTTTGTCCAGTATCTACCTTATAAGCAATATATATGAAGAACAGAATAATCACAAAACATAAAAAGCAACACCAGTGTGTAAATAACTGAAAAGAGTCAGTTTTTCACCTTTTAAAACAGGCAAAGAGCAAATAAAACCTGAGTTCAGAGGTGTGGGAGGGGAGACAAATCTCTTACCTGGGTAGCTTTTTGACAGGAGTGTTCAGCTCTGTTTTTGCACGTTGGAATGAATGAAAGTCTTCACTCAGGCATTGCTCTATTTGCATAAAGGATAATTATTAGCTAAATATTCCTCTAGGGAAGAATGGAATCCTGAGCTTGCTGCTTGGTAGTGTGTTGTCACTTGTACTGCTCTGAAAACTTGGATATATAAGCAGCACTTGCTGAGGATTTGAGTTTAAATAATGTGTAAGATTATTAATTAACTAACACTGATCCAAAAATTATGCTGAGTTCAGTCTAGCACATCTCTGACCTTTGAAGCTGCTTCTCATCTGAGATTTGATTTCATTTATGCATCCTCATATAGCTTTAACTTTTGATTTTACATATTCAAGGTGTAAGAATAGAACTGCAGTCTTGCCTGAGATTTGTCCATTTTGCAGGCTGGAATAAGTACTGTTCTGCTCAGCGCATAGGATGGGACTGCTGGAGTTCAGAGTTCCATTCCTACACGTCAGCGCATTCAGATCACAAGATCTCTGTTGCTTCTGTGTAAACCGAAGACTGTAAAATGTAGGCAGATCAGCAGGACAAAGACTGACTTTCTGTTCATTCTCTGTGAGGTATTTACATGACCAAGTCCCTTCTCTGTTACCTTAGCTCTTTGGATAGGTGCAGACCTATCCAAATGACAAATAATCATCCATCTCCTCCTTTCCACATAGGTGATAGATAATATTTAATGGTTACTAAGAAGTGCAGATTAACAGATTGGGCACAAGGCCAGGGCTCACAGGAACTGCATTCAGTTGTGTATGTTTCTCAGCCAAGGAAGAACACGAACATGCATGCAATAAGAATCTGAGATGGGAGGTGTGAGGCCTGAAAAAGGTTGTGTTGCTGGATAGACAAAGACGGTTCCTCCTTCCCCGCCAGCAGGAGTGCTTGGACGGGGGTGTAGTGCACAAGCATGTCTACAGAGGGCCAGGTTCCAACATCGTCCTTTATCCCAGCGCAAAAAGTTGTTTGCTGCTCTTTAAAAATAAAAAGAAAACATGAAAATTCTGGAAATGAGAAGTCAAAACACCAACATGAGGGTGGAACAGAAAGGGAAGCATATCTCACCTCTGTGATGCAAAACTAGTCATGGATTTTTAAAACTACTGGCTGTTACCAAGAATTCAAACCTGGTGACAGTAGTTGTAACATTCTAATCCCAAAAGCTAAAGAAGGTCATTTAAGTCTTAATAAAATCCTCTTTCTTGCCCCTTTTCTGTAGAAAGTCTTGTCAAGCATTTCTGTCCCTTTGCCGTTGCCAAGGTAGCTCTTAGAATAAAAGGGAAGCAGTAGTGTACTTAATCTGCGTAATGAATTTTGCACACTGGTGGCAGTAAGATAGTGTGTCTCTTTGGTCTTGTGCACCACAGAACAGAAAATGGCTTTATTGGTTCTGTTAATTTATTTTCAGGCCTGTGGTATTTCTTTCTTGAAGATAAAGTGACTTAAACTCAGTCTCAAATTTGTCCTATCATCCATTTTACTACCTAATTCTCAGAACCAAGAGTCATCTTCTCTAACAATTTCTTAAAATGTGCATGCTATCTGCTTCAGGACCAAAGTAAACTTGCCTACTCTGTTCTCCTTTACAACACGTTTCCAATATTTGGAAACTCTGCAACTTCTAGGGTTTGCAATCCTGGAATTTGCAGAATAATTAGGTTTTGCCCCACTTAACATTTTTTTGAAAGAGACTTCTCTGCATTTCTCTCCAACAACACACTTTTCCCAATATCAGGCTCCTAAGAGTACTACAGGACATTCAGGTTATCACTTGACCCCTACCACATGGAGTTCATTGTAGATTTGTTTTGCATCAAGCTAGACTAAAAATAACACTTTCTGAATTTTTAAAAAGAAAGACTTTTCAAATTATAATTTTGAAATATGTGAACACTATTTAGGCACAGCACCATTCAAGTGAGGCTAAATATCTCTGAACAGGACATTTCCACATGGGGAAAAAAGTGACAAAGTGAAGTAGTGTATTATTCTGTCTTTGGAAGTTGTGCAAATAATCTAGTTTTGAAGAAACTGCATTTGACGGTGAACAAGCTTTACTTAACATACAGAAGTACTGACAGCAGAAGGTTCATCAGTGCTTTAATTATGGAGGTGCTAGTTCGTACTCTGTAGCATGAAGCCATTCATCAAGGCTTCAGTCCAACGATAATTTCTGAGTGATCATTCTGGTTGAGTTCTACTGATGCTAACAAAGAAAGACAAAGTTCTAAAAGGATTGCCTTTCCATGTCAAATGCTCAATTGTGTATTTAAGAAACAATTGTAATTGGCCAACATGACTGAAAGACATGCTACAATGAAACACTATCTTTAAGAATAGAAACTGCAATAAAAAAAAAAATTAAAAATTACCATTGACCAGTAATTGAGAGTTTACAGATGATTTTCCTTTGTGTGACTTACTGTTTATCCTTATGAACAGATGCCTAATATTAACTGGATCAAGAACAGCAAAAGGTTAAAAGCGAAATCTACCTGTGGGTATTTATGAAATAAATGCTGTAACAAGATAAAATACATTTGCTTCATTGACACATTTACTTGAGGATTTCAGAAGATTTCAGAACAATTCACAGCATTGCTACATAAAATTCATATCTGGTAACCTAATTACATATTTAAAAAAATAATGCTAAATTAGTCATACAGGGAAGGTTAAAAGTGTTTGCTTACTGAGCTACAATCAATAACATGAAATCTTCAAAGTACATAGTGCAGATGTAATAGCCTTGTTCTTCCTTCTGCGCAAGTGTCTGAAGTTCATAAATTCAGTGAATTATAAAAAACACTTTAGCCTAATATGCATTATTTAAAATGCTCTCAAGCCTCAATTAGTCTACAGTTTACCTTTAAACTGTAGCGGATGGATGATGTGCCTAAAAAGCATGCATTTGGTTGCTATTTAATAGGAAAGATGGGAGCACTAAAAATAAGCATCCACTCTTTCAAAAGCCTCTATGTACTACGCCTAAAACATTCCTTCTCTGGCTGTGGCAAGTGTCCAGTGCAGCTGAAAATGATGTGTATACGGGAGTGGATAGACATGTCATTGATTAGCTTCTTTAAAAAAAAAATAAAAATCTTCTTTAGTCCCTGCTGCAGGAGAAGCTCTGAGATCTGCGAGGTTCAGTGCAAATGTATATATTCTGAGTAAGACCGTCCTTTACTATGAATTCCTCCTTCTGTATCCCACTACAAACAGAGAGCAAATTGATTAGAACTTACCAAAGGCACAAAGTAGCTGCAGTAGTTCCGCCACAGATTTCTTATCAGCACACAGTAGCACAGTTCCTCAGGAGCACAGCTTTCTACAAGAGCTGGATAGAAATTCTGTCAGGATATAGTTTGGGTCTATCCAATGATAGTACTCCAATGGTGTTTACAATGAGATAACATAAATAAATAGTAGCATTGGAAAAAATCTTTGTCCTGTAGGGTGTAAGCACAGGTAGAAGATAAGCTTAAAACCATTACATTACAGGGGCTGGTAATCTTTGCCTTCTTACTCATCCCTGCTATTCTGTTTTAATAGAGCTAGTTGCAGTATGTGGAGATCAAATAGAGTGCAGTCCTGACTTAGCTTTGACATTTTCAGGGGTTTTGTATACTTCCTTCAGTTAGACAAAAAAATAATGTGTTAAATGGGATTACAGTAGGCGGTGTGTGGAACTGTCCTTACACACAGTGTTGATCTGTCCATGGTCATGCATGGAGTTGTGTCCTTTGAAAAAGGATTTTCATTAAAATACATTATGGAGGGGGGTTGGCTAAAAAACCTCATGTCTAAGAAGTCTTTACATACCTGCAGCTGCCATTGAGTGTGAAAAGTCTGAGCCTGTCTGCTTTCTAAACAAAACTGCCTGCTGTGTCATCCCTAACCAGCCAGAACTGTGGAAGCAAAGCCTGCTTACTGATTGGTTTAGGATGAACGTTACTACTGATATTTGTAAATCTTAGAGGCAGATTTACTGTAGCAAGGGTAGTCTCTCAGGAATACTGAAGTTTCTTCACCCATTCTTTGCATTCACATGTAATCTTAACTGGATATTCAAAACCCATTTCTGTGTGTAAAGAAAACAGAGGATGTCTTTCTGAATTGTGAGGTAAATTTTCATGTTTCATAAGGACAGAATGTAGTGCACTTTTACACTGAAAAGGCAGGTACTTTTCATATCAGTGGCAGTTGTTTCGGATGGGGGAAGAAAGAAGAAAAAAGGGTTATATATGAACATCAAGACCATGGAGTGGAAGAGCTGTCACTGCCATATTTAATACTACATCAATAGCCTAAATTGTAATGCCAAAGCCAGGTTCATAATAGGATTATCAGCTTTCAGTTTGGAGACTCAGTTCAGAATAGAATTATCAGCTCTCAGTTTGGAGGGACATACAGGTTTGCATCTCATTGAAAACTGTCTATAAATGCAATTGGTTAGTTTTACCTCCTTAATTTTAAGAGGTTTTGCTATATTTTACATTCAAGAGCCCAGAGCAGACACTGGGATGCCATTTAAAGAGCTGCTCTTTCCAGATTGGGTTAGAGTGCTCATTTGTCAGTTCTGAAGTATTCAGAAACCACTCATCACAAATATTCACAATACTTAGAGCAAGACAGTGGGTGACATCTTCATTGTAGCTTTTCACCATCGTACATTATTAAACATCAGTAAATTAGGAAGTGAACTTAGTGTGATGTAGTGAAGACCTCTTCTATTTTTTGTTTTGCAAGTAAGTGATATATTGAAGTTAGACATACAGTTGCCTGTGGGCAGGCAAGGACTGGTATAGAAAAATACACCTGAAAGTACATCTACCATGCAAATAGATCCAGGAGCAGCTGGACTTTATCAGACACCATGTGCTATCTGTACTTTAAGCATTAGAGCTAAGTATGTCAGCTGAGAGGTCTACCTGCAAATCTTCACACCTTCAGTATTTAGCTCCATGTTTTCCTTTTGTTAGACTGTTCATTAGTTGTCCCATTACGTGCTCCTCAATACAGATCTCGACAAGTGGAAACAAATTTTGAGAACCATAAGATGGAGAAAGTTAAAAACCCGATAAAAGTAGCACACTGCACATTAGTGCAAAATTTCGGGTCCAGTTACAGCAACCCTAACTCATAGCCTATCCCATGAGCTTGCAAGATGTACAGAGCAGACTAAACAGAGCACTGTTGAATTTGGGCCTTTTTGCATATTTGGCAGCAGGGAGGGCAATCATTCCAACTCCTTGTTGGGATATTACCCAACAGTAAATAAGCCATGTCCTGTGCTATAGTTGGATTCACATACTTTTGAACTATATTTCCACATAGAGCTAACAAGCAAAAGAATAGAAGGAGCATAAACAGAAAATGAAGGAGTAACAATAACTACTATGAAATGAAACCAGTAAGTCAAATATGTACCATAGAGACTCATTACTGAAGGTGCAGTATTTGGCTGGGTGCTTGAGTTAGAATGCTGGATGCATGCAGAGGACAGCTCTGCTGCTGCTTGGAAAGAAAGGTTCAGTAACAGCTTTCCTAGGCAATGCCAAAAGGAGTTACACGCCTGAAGCAAGCTAGTTTTAGTACTTGGTCATCATTCCTCTTACTTGTGCATCTGAAAAGCCAATCTTTAATCTTCGTTATGGATTTAGTCTCCCTATCCCCTCTTTCTGAAACTTTTGCTTATAGATTACACTATTTGGAGTTCCATCATCAAGGACAGCATAAAACCACAATGAACATTTTACTTGTAGCCATGTGCTATGCAGGAGAAAATCACTTCCATACATCACACTCAATTAGAAGGAAAGGTGTCCTTTAGCACCTCAGCTCACATATCATGACTGAGCCTACCTTTCAGTCACTGACTGAACCTTTAAATTTGTAGTTCAGGATCAGTCAAAAAGCATTTCCTGCTACTGGAGTCGCCTGATCATTATTTGATTACTTCCATTCATAAATGAATGTAGACAAAACAGAGATCAACAAGGGATCATAACAAGATCTCACAACAGTCTAAATTATCCGTGCCTAGATGATCTGATTGGATATGTTTGCTTGTCTGAAGAGGCCAGATACTAAAATATCTTATGCCTTTGCCTAAATTGCTATGCTTTCATAGGCTGTTTCCCCTTTTACATCTTGAATTTGTTTTAAAATGGGGGAAGTGGAAGGGGAAAAGACACAACAGTCTAACAATATTTTCCTAGCAAGCTAACTCACCTCGGCACAGGAAGCTGTTGATGCTTTGTCTGCCTTTCTCTCTCTTCCCCCCACACACAGCACGCTCATTGCTGAAAGAAGGACTGAGACTGTGCTCACAAAAGCAGGCTGAGTAAGAAACGGAAAATCATAGGCCGTGATTAGCATCAGCTTGAAAGCATTCATTGTTTGCTTGCACTTCTCTGCATGTCAGTTTTAGCCAGACCACAACAAGGATTTTGTGAGTTGCTTTGCAAGGTAAAGGTCAAATAACGCTGATTTCTAAGAGGAAAGAAGCTAATTAAGATGCTGTATAAATCAAAGTCAATTCTATTTTTGTATATTCTAAAAAATAAAAAGATTCAGCTGAATGCGCAGCCTCCTGGCTGGCTTGTAGCAGAGGCAGTGATTTCCAATAAATAACAGATGTTGTATTTTGCATTTTTGGAGCCAGTTTGTTCCTAAACCACAGAGATTCATCCTCATCCTTCTTTTTGCGCATGTGTCATGCTGGTTGGTTGTGTGGATGGATTAACTGTGACAAGCTGTGACATCAGCAAGGGCTGGATGCTGCCTGGCTGTGTGGTTTTGTAATGCATCCTTCCATTATTGCTGGGCTGACTCATTCACGATATAGGGTGGGTGAATTATGCATAGTGTGGGCCCAGCATGGACTGAAGTCTTCTCTGTGCAGAATCTATGCCATAATTGTAAAGCAAGCAGATTTTCAGTCCCCACTTACACAAATGGTATAGCTGAGAAGTAAATGCAAAGAAGTAGTAATAATAATAAATAAACCCAGAAGTGATAAAATATGCTAGTTCTTTAGTGTGCGTGCAGTAATCTTTGGCCTTGCAACTTTGAAAAGGCCTCTGAATGAGGTTTTTGATCTGCAAAGCGTGTGTGAAAAGCACAGGCTGGTGTTTTGCCTGGGGACTGCTGAGGAGGATGAATCAGTGTTCATGAACCTGCAAAAGGTCAAGTGATAGTGGTTATTTTGGGATACAGGGATTTCATGAAAGGGAGCTGATTTACCATACCTGTAATGATCATAGGAGGCTAGAGCGAGTGGAGCAAGAACATGGTGGAAGCAGCTCTGGTGTAAGTACTGTATTGTCAGCTTCCATTGATTTCAGAAGGGGGAAGTGTTGTTCATTAATAAGCCAGGAGCCTGCTGATTTCATAGTTATTCATTAATGATCTTGTGCTTAAACCTGAAGTATCAATCTAGTAGCTTTTTTTGGGTGACATTGAGGAAACCTGGAGCAATAACTGCTGAGAAGGCAGACCCTGGAAAAGTGAATGCTAATGAGGACTATTCTGCCCTTCATGTGTTCTGAGGTATCGTTTCCATAGTGCTTACCGTCACTTAGGACCTGCTTTCAAGGTCTGGAGATTTTTGAAGTACTCAGCAGAACAAGAAACTTATGGAGAAAATTGGTGGGTTTGGAGCAAACAAGGTCTTTGTAACAGGCTGAACTTTAAACTGGCTTAATTTCTTTCCTCGTAGCTGCAAGAGTAAGTTAAAAACAAGGAGGCAGGATCCTTTTGTGTTGTAAGAGGGACTTGGAGGGCAACAAGTTGCCCCCTTGGAAAAGATAAACTTGCTGACATTTCTTTTCCAGAGCTTTTGACCTCCATCTTGATGCTGTGCTCACAGCTTACGTGCTTCACTGTCACTTCAACAGCCTGCTCTCCTGGATAAAGAAATAAGACAGTTGCTTCTGTAGACAGTTCCTTCTGAAGAACCTGCTACCAGCAAGATTTTGAACTGGCATAGTTTATCAATGTTTGTTCCTACGTCTTTCCAGTGAACACTGAGCTCCTCTCCAGGTTAAATGGGCACTGTGTCTCTTCTGGAGTTTTATGATCCCTAAAATGGCATCACATACTCTAGAAAGAGGGTAAGCAATTCCTTGGGACATTGCATCTAAGGATGCTCCTGATAGTAGTCACCTGTTGCAACAATTGCTTACTCTTGATTTACTCTTGAGAGAGGGAATTTAATTATCATGCATACTTACACTCATCAGAACTACAGTGACTATCAGTCCACATCCTGGCACCATGGCCAAGGGAATGTGTGTTTGCAGGAACTGGCTTACAAGGCCGACAAAGGCGGTTTGGCACACAGCTAAGCATCTCTATCAAATGAAGAGTGGTATGTATTATGATCATTATCACAGCAGACACCATAGTAGGGTAGTATCTTAGACTGCACTTTCACTTCTCTCTAAAACCATAACAGAAACCCGCCCATGGAGCAGGGTCTTTTTTAGGTGGCTCGCTTGTGGAGTGCACCTTTCAAGTCTGAGGTCAGCCAATACCCTGCTGATAAATTTTATTTACTGTTAAGGTGTCATTTGCACCTCTCCTCTGCGAGCACCTTGTGCTCCTATTTCCTATTTTGCCCACTAGGCGAGCAGTCTTTCCCAGTGGAAACTCCCCGTGAGGATGTAAGCAGGCTCTGCTGCCTTAGGAGTGGTGTTAGCCAGCTACTGTGGCCAGTCTACCAGAAGAGGGACTGTTCCGACACTGGTGAAAGCAAGCTAGGTTATGGTAGCTTTGGGTACGCGCGATAACTGTGTCCACCAGAAATGCAAAAGGAGGTCACACCCAGTGAATGAGAAAGTCAGGATGAGAAAGGCACTACTCCAGTACATTGGATTTCCCAGGCATACCAATCCTGGGCTAGACAAAGCTCTCTTCAATAGAATAGCTCTGTTGATGGTTACCCTACGTCTTACCTTTGAGTTTCTAAACAAGCTGTGACCTACTGACAGGCGTTAGCCACAAGGCTTCCAAGCCCAGGAAGTTTTGTTCAGTATATTACAATATAGTTTGATAAAGTTAGCTTGACGTGTTATCAGAGATTCAATACTAGACTGAAGATTACCTGGAATGGAAACACTCCCTGCCTGGTTTTTTTGGGGTTTTTTTCTCTCTTCTCTGTAGGTAAGATATTTGGTCCAAATGTCTGTGTGTGCACTTGCTTTCCAGGGCGTGCAACCATATTCCTGGACAGGATCAACCTAGGGCAGAAGGCAGGCAGCAGATGCTGGGCACAGGAAGGAAGCTGTAGTTGCTTATTGTGAGGAAGGCCTTATCTGGCAAGTCTCCCAGAAAAAGCCCAGTTCAGGAACATTTGAAAGCCAGGCATAGACAGTGATTGCCACTCCACGTCAGAAATACCCAACAGCAAACAATAAACAATCCAAGTCTGGCAAACACTCAAATGAAATAACAAGGACACAGCCTTCTGCATGTTCATAAATAAGACATTGGTGTCTAGAAACCATGACTTAAGGGCAGAGAGATCAAAAGAAGAGCAAGCGAAATAAAGGTAGAAGACTGTAAAAGTCTGTGAGCTTGCTACAAAGGGCCCAACCATAGGTACACAATGCTGCACCAGCAGGTTCTAGGTCAGATGTACAAAGCTGTTTTGAACAACTTTGACAATGTCAAGTGAATTTATCCTGGGTCAGGAATTTACCTTGTCACATGCCTGTAACTGTTTTGATCTGGTCTTCAGTCTCCTAAAATTCCTATGTTTATAGCACTCAGCCTGACAGTTGAGCCAATCTTCCCCATGCAGAATGTTTGTAAGTAATACCAGCTTGCTGTGCCTGACGTGTGGCATTCAGCATGGGTTCCAGACACCACATGGCATGCAACCATGCAACCCAAATTCTATTGATCCTGTATAGGTTATTAAAAAAAGCATCCATTTTACATCAGAAAAGTAGTATGGGTAAGGATAAGATCAAGATCTGAGAAAGTGGCAATCCTATCAGTCAAGTAATCATTTTATTAATAGGAGCATACTGCCCAGTCCATTCGTGAGGAAGAAAAGAGTCTCTTAAAGTGTCAGATCAGCCAGAGGACGTAAGAAGTGCCTCTCTACACCTACACAGATAACACTGAGAACCATCACTTCAGTCATGGCTAGCAAT
Organism: Alca torda; assembly: GCA_008658365.1. Taxonomy (NCBI): domain Eukaryota; kingdom Metazoa; phylum Chordata; class Aves; order Charadriiformes; family Alcidae; genus Alca; species Alca torda. Next base: position 52,224,932 of record CM018101.1, on the reverse strand, counting down.
GGTATTCTGTTTTAAATGTTTTACTTCATTGATACAGGAGGAAAAATGTAGATGTGCTGGGATCTTAAGTGTACATGCACCAGATAGAAGGCCTCGTTTACCCGTATGTTTTCACATAGTACTGTGTAGATGTTAGACTGTACTCAGGAAGACACTAGTTCCTTTGCTATTATCTAAACGGCATTATTAAGTTTTTACAAGACAGTAGAGTTAATCATTCTTATACTCACTGACTGTAAGTGTGCATGTAAGCAAATATTTCAATAGAACACAAGGTACAACTGGAAATAGTTAATGGGTCTGAGGGAGCAGAGCTGCCTTTTGCAACAAAGTATTTGTCTTTGAACTTTGGAATAGGACTGTCAGACTTTTTTTTTTAATCTCTGTCTAAGCCAAAAAAACCCCCTAGATCCAAATGCCCATTCCTGAGTTCATCTTCTTCAACTTCAACTTCTAAAATGCACTTATGGATACTAAAGTAAATAAATATCTTTCTGCTATTTGCTTCTTTCACAGTTGCAACATTTAACTTTGGCGGGAATGTCAATCCCATCAGTGGCTGCAGACATGACAATTTCTGTCATGTGGTAGGACATACTTTAAAAGAGACAAACCAACTTCAGGTCTTTGGTTAAAGAGTGTGACCATGTGTGTTTGGTTGTGTCACAGGTGGAGCTGGTACAGTGGATATGGCTTATGTTGCATTTGTTTTGCCCGTCCTGTTTCCCTCTTCTAGGTCATAGTCAGAGATGCTGGTGTCACTCTGTCCTCTTCAGGTTGCACGGTTCTTGTCTTTATTCACTAGGCAATTCTGTCAGCCCTTCTTAATTCTCTGAGAACTTTGGGATTGCTATTGCAGGTTCTTCACTGAAACAATTTGTGAATCTCAGCGCAGAGCCCAGCACTGATTTAAGAGGTCTACTGACTGCCCCATTCTCGCTTTTTATCCTGTGTGACCAGCATGCCTTGCTAGCACTGATCAGTTACAGGAACTGTTAAGTCGTTGTCCCTCCCCCTTCCATCATACCTAGGACATCTGCAGTTCACGTGTACAGCTTTCTACCGAAGCAGAGGCAGAGTGCCTAGGAAAGCGTAGGCAAGACGGCAGTGCTCAGGCTGCACTGTACTAGAGAAATTAGGTGTAGTGCTGTGGCAAGGCTGGAGAAATCAGTTTTGAGAGGTGCTGGCAAAACCCTGATCAGCCCTCCTATTTGACAAAGTATGGACTTAGCTCAAGGGTGCTTACAAAGCCTTTCGCTGAGTGTGTACTGAGGTCAGAATTTGGGCACCAGGCCAAGGCTGTGTCTTGGGCCAAATAACAGTAAGTCACACTACCGGAATATTGTCAACAGAAGTTCAATTCCTATTTGGCATTTAATACTGGCAAAAATTCTCCTTCCTGTCAGATTTCAGTTAAATCAGGCCACAAGTTCAGAAGTTATGGGAAATAACTGACCCACATATTACATTACATTTAGTTTCACTGGATACCAGGCGAGAAAAGCCTTTCAGGAATTTAAAACATATCTTCAAGGGTATCATAGATAGATTGCAAATACCAGTTTTCATCCCCTGGGTAAAAGAACTCCCATGTTCCTGAGCAGGTGCATGCCCATAATTTACTACCTGTGCTCCTGCAAGATTCACTTGCATCAAGGGATGCATCATGGTACTACTCCTAAGTCTTTGAACACATGGCATTCAAAGCTGAGTAAAAGGATTGCAGCCTGAGATCCTGGGATTACAGGAGAAATAGTAAGCAAATGCTAACAGTGCAGTAAAAATTAAAGACATTGTGTGCATAAGTTCAGCATTCTTTGAAAGATACAAAGTTATTTCTCAGATGGACCTAAACCCATAAGAAGCACTACTAAGGAAGCAAATTAAGAGAACATTAAGAAAGACTGCCTATGAGACAAGGTGGAAGCCAGCTGCCCTAGCAGTAGGTAATCAAATGGGAAATGAAAAAACAGCTTAGCAAAAAAAAAAAAGTCTAGGTAAATTTCACTTCAGCAAAGATTTAAAAATCTTAATATCCTGTTAAAATCCAGCAAGCAAGTTCATTATGTTGCTTCTATTGCTGCTGCTGGAATAGGAAACGGGAATGGACTGGATGAGAAACATGACTTGCTTATGGTGAATAGCTGTTACTTTAGAGGAAGGAAGTTTGTGTACCATTCCAAGAACCCTAGTTACATGTGAATGTTGATAGCCAAAAGAAGGCAGCCATCTGACCTTTCATCTGCAACCAAGTGCCAGCTTTGCTATAAAATTTACATCTGTACTTTTTCTATTACTTGTATTCTTCAGAGTGCTGAATGGGAAACTGCACTACAATTTTACTGCCTTGGATAACCTTATGGATCGCCTGTGGGAAAATAAGCTAATTCCAGGTAAGGGCCGCTCCCTGCCTCCACAACTTGCTACACCTGTTTGCCCATATTGTGCAATCATTCTTAGAGAGCTTTGCCAAAGCTGATTTTGATAAAAATTCGTTCTTTTCCTACTTGCCTTTACCCCATGTCTATGTAAATATAAACAATGTGAGCAAAAGACTATTAGGGAAATTAAGACAACACAAATGATTTTACAGTGCTTTCAACAGCAGTTTGAGATGTATGAATTCGGAAATCAGATCTCTTGAAGAGGAGAATGCTTTTTACCCATTAGCATGTACCTAAAAGGGCCAGAGAAGCAGATACTCAAGGTATATCTTCCCCTGAATTTCTGCAAGCATGCACTGTTTAAAGTTCCCTCTGAGCCCTGAATTTATGATGCTAAGTATTAGTATTAACTACTATGGTCATTGACAAGTAACAAGTGTGAACAACCCCAAATCTGAAATATTCATGGTGGGCACATGTAGGAATAGGAAAGAAAGCCCATTTAATGATGCTTCTTCATTAACAAGTTTGTTTCAGATAATTCAATAACCCCTTTGTTAATCAAAAGGACATAGTATTCACAAAAAAAAGGAGACCAATCTTTTGTGTTTTTTCTAGGATTTGAATTGATGGGGAATCCATCAGGATATTTTTTAGATTTTGAAAATAAAGAACAGGTAGTAAGATGGAGAAACTTAATTAAACTTCTGGCCAGCAGATACATCGGTAAGTTACAAAAAAAAACCCCCAAAAATATGAAAAAAACCTTGTTATTTGTTCTGTTGTAATCCCTTCTAACTACCTCAAAAAGTTCTGTGTATTGTGATCAATTTCAAGACCCTGAATTTCAGCACAGAATAGGAAAAAAACCCTGCCAGAACAGACAATGGGATAATAGGCTCTTTTTTTGCTGATCTGTGACCAACATCCTGAATGAGTAGTGTGTTCTGGGTGGCGTATTTGGCCTGCCTCTGAGGACTGACTTTCAACTTCATTGTGGTGTTGTGGTTGTAAACCATCAGCTTGCACTGGGACATGATAACCTGAATAATTCCCACATGCCAGCTTCAAATACCTCTACTGACACAGAAGTCCAACCTGAATTAAGGCTGTAATTCACATTGCGTCCCTCTCACCTTTCATCTTTTTCAAATATTGCTGCATTTCATTGAAAATGGGAGATCATTTTGAAACCAGCAGAATCACATTTCCCTCATTATTAAAAATAGGCAATATTTATACTCTGTTGTACCTCTGGGTGCTGAACCTCACCTGCAGCCCTAATTGATAGAATTGTCTGGATCAGTGACTAATTGATAAGGTTGTCTGAATATGCTGCTCACTGATAAATGAGGCCTCTCCTACAGATAGGTATGGATTGCAGCATGTTGCTAAATGGAATTTTGAAACGTGGAATGAACCAGACCACGACAACTTTGACAACGTGTCTATGACAGTAGAAGGTAAGCATGTTTTGGAGCACTTGCCAGTGTAGTAAAGTGAAATAGGTTGTGGGGTGGGTGGAGGAGTGACAGTGATAAAGAAGAGATGCTGCCAAAGAAATAAGGTAGGTAGGAGAGATAAGGAATTTGAAAGACATACCTAATCTCTTTTTCTAAGATCATGTTACTGACTACATCTTGTTCCCTCCTTGTTCCCTGATCTAATACAGGGATAGTAGAACCGGGAAAACGGAACAGGAGTTATACTAAGAAGACGCAGTTTGTTATTTGGATATGAAGTAAGGTTACTGAGGTTAAGGGGGTGAAGGGTGGAGTAAGAAGAAAACTGTTCATTGACAGATGCGTGCTTTGGGAACCTGTCCTCATAAGACCTTTGGAAGAACCTTGCCAATGCAGCTAAGGTTTTGATGTCTTCTCCTGTTGTCAGTGCATAGGAAAGAGTAGCCCCAGTTTGTGAGGTCCTGCCAATAAATACAATAATAGAACTGTAACATCTCCCTGCAGTTTGAGATGAAGATTCTGTTTTGAGTTATCATCTTTTATATATGCATCTGCTTGGACTTCAGGGTTCCTCAACTATTATGATGCTTGCTCAGAAGGATTAAGAGCAGCCAGTCCTCTACTAAAATTTGGAGGGCCTGGGGATTCCTTCCACCCTTTACCCAAGTCACCCAGGTGCTGGAGTCTTCTGAGTCATTGCTACAATGGAACCAACTTCTTCACAGGAGAAACTGGTGTAAGGCTGGATTACATCTCTCTCCATAAGAAGGTCAGTCCAAGATTTCAGTTTCAGGCTATTTTTTCAATCAGTTCCATCTGAGTTACATTTTATTCTGATTTATGAGTTTGATTTCCAGATGAGTGTCTAACCTATAGCAGGAAGCATGGCTACCTATTCTAACAAAACGTTGAAGATGTTCAGCTGCAAGACTTCAACTCAAAGCGAATTTATCTTTCCCTAATTCCCAGGGGGAAACAACTCCTCTACCTCTTTTCCATTTTATATTCTAGGAGGAGTTTAGGGAAACTGCACATGCTGTAATAGATTAGGGAAAAATACTAATACTACATGGCCCACAGCTCCTCAGGGACTCCAGAAACATGTTTGCAGAATGTGTTTGTGTCTGTATGTTACATCTGTGTGTTTACTACTGTTTGTTCACTTTCACTAAGCAGATATGAAATCCTGTTGCAGGGAGGTGGCAGTTCTCTCTACATCTTGCAACAAGAAGTAGAAGCAGTTGGACAAATTCAGAAGCTGTTTCCAAATTTTGCTTCTGTTCCCATATACAACGATGAAGCAGATCCAATGGTTGGATGGTCCATTCCACAGCTGTGGCGAGCTGATGTGACCTATGCATCTATGGTTGTAAAGGTAACTCAGTTCATCGACAGTCTTGTCACAGTAGGGTCTCCTGATGCATTAATGCAGTTGCAAAAGTAGACTTACACTCAGTTTTTAAGCAGCTACTTAGAATAATAGATCCAACAAAAGGAGAGCTCCCTATTGATAGAGCTGGCGTTTCCCTGAATAGTCTGTTTTCAGTATCTTTATTTAGTTTGTATTAGTTTTCTTCGTCTTTCCTGAAAAAAAACCCAACAACTGAGAACTACCCTTCCATGTGCTGGAGAATGTGTCAGATATTGTATACAGTCCCTGAGTCGGATCCACCTGAGAAGACTGTACTCACACATCCTCTCTCCGTGTAATACTACTGCTATCATCTCACTACTGCTAGCTATCACCTCACTTATGTAAGACTGCTCCTTCATAAGTTTATCTCTGCTCCTTCATAAGTTTATCTCATCAAGAGACGCCAGGTATAATTAAGAAGTCCCTTGAGTTCTCATCATAAGCCTGTTCTTTTGTGTTGGATAATGACTGTACATGTGTTCTGATTAATTACTTCTAGTAATTGCTGCTGTTGATCAGAAAAGCGTAAGAGGAGAATGCTCAGTATTCCCGACCCTGCACGAATTGTTGGTCCCAGAGCAAAGTCAGCCTATGCCCCTGCATAGCAATAGTTCCCACTGCAGGCCTGTTGCTTAGTGAGCCACTGCCTTATACAGCATCTAGAGTCCAAGTGCTCCTGTGCAAAGTAGTAATTCCCAAACCTGGAAGCGTGTATGTCACCTGGAAACAAGATGAGGTCTTATCAGCTGCTCCTGTGGGGACAAAGCCTCTCAGCTCCTTGAAGCTACATACAGAAGCGCTCTTCTCCAAAGCAACCAGTCACTGCATTGCAGGGAGTTTGTGAGAACAAACAACAGTGTTTATAATGACATGGTGATATGGAGGGGTAAAAAAAGACACATCCAATGGAAAATTCACACTTGGGTGGATAGGAGCTGGAGCCTTGTGTTCCTTCAGGAACATGATTATGAGACCTTTTTGGTTGTGAGCCTTCTGAAGTTCTGTTTGATTCTGATACCTGGGGATAATCTGGTAAACAGAGATCTTGGAAGCGCTGATGTTTTGCAGGGAAGCAGCACAGCAACCAGTGAAATACTGGGAGAACTAATTCCCTGTTTGCACCAAGTGGGTAAAATGACTTATTGAGGAACAGAATCCAGGACCAGCTCCCAGACACTCATGTAATGGGTACAAAGTAACTCCAGAATTGGAGAACCATTTAGATTTAATTCAGATGGTAAATCCAAATGATTTAATATTCAGGACAGACGAGCATCATTTGTAGTGCAGTGGCCAAGGAAATATATTAATAATTTATGCAGAGTACTAGTAATAGTTACTTCAGAGACTTTTTGCTGGCAAAACTATGGATACTTCAAATTTTGCAGTGGTTAATATATCACCTAAAGAATAATTTCTCCAAGAGCTGTGAGGAACAGTGTGGTTCTTCAAACTCTTCTAAATGGCAGAGTGACAGCTCTTTTCAACATGTGGTAAAGATTTTTAAAAAAATACAGACATTGTGTGTTTGTTGGATTTTCTCCAGGGTGAAGTTCCATCTTCTCTATGACTTTGCAGGTAATCATCCAGCATCAAAACCTGCTCATATCCAAAGCCAACAACACCATCAACTACACACTGCTGAGTAATGACAATGCCTTCTTGAGCTACTACCCCCATTACTTCACACAGCGGACTCTGACAGCACGTTTTCAGATGAACAATACAAAGCCACCCCATGTTCAGATGGTGCGGAAACCAGTGCTGACTGTCATGGGCTTGCTGGCATTGCTAGGTATAGTAATCACTGATTAAAAAGCACATCAGTAATGTCTTCTACCTAGAAGCTTCATGCCTGAGAGAAATTATTCCAGCCATTTCAACACTGATAAAAGCAGGATTTCTCCTATTTGACAGCTGTATTAGGAAAATGAAACTTCATTTCCTCTGAGAAATTAATAGCTCAGGAGAGGTTCCCAACAGTCTGTTATCCATTTGATTTAATTTACTGCTTTGTTTATACCCTCTGTATGCCAACTACTTTGTTTTTTTGTTGACTGGTGCTTCCCTTTTGTGCTATCACATCAGGCTGCAAACATCTTTAAGAAATACCCACAGCTGGAAGACCCCTGCAGCATACTAAAGGAAGATCCTAATTCACTGTTATATACTTAGATGTTGCTAGCTGAACTGCTAGGCATAAGAAATGCTGTAGTATGTGCATGCTCTGCTGTTGTAAAAGAAGCCTGACTGGATGCTGTAAAATAAGCTAAAGCATAGCTTAATCTATAGATCCCCATGCTTTGACCCTACATTTTGACCCTACAGAAGCCGATACAAGACTGACTAGCAGGGATGCTTACACAGTTGTCATGTTTTTTAAAGGAGAAAAGCAGATTTATGCAGAAGTGAAGAGCAGTGAAGGCGAAAGTGTTCAAAACAGCACAATTGGTGTCCTGGCATCTGTGCACACCCCAAGTGAGATGCAGCGCTCAGACAGTTGGCAAGCTACTGTGCTGATGTATTCAAGTGAGGATAACAGGACTTCATCCAACATCAGCACTGTCACAGTGAACGCCACCCACTTCCCCAAACTTAGAGGTAAACAAACATAATGTAGGCAGCTCACACAATTGATATATTGGATAGAACATCTGCTGAAACACTTATCTGGAGTTGCCTTTCGTTGCAAGAATGAGTTTCATTTGATAACTTTCTCTCTTATCTTTTGGGCACTCCCAGATTTTCTGAAATATGATGGTGCTGTTCTAGGAAAGGTTCTTTCCTAATGCCTGCACTTTGACCCTGCCTTTAATGGCAGCTGCAAGTGGTACCTTTTTGGAAAGCTATTAATCTCAGTGTCCTTGGCTGGATATTGCCAGGCAACAGTTTCCTTACTGGGATGACTCCAAGAAAGCCAACATGACCACATGATTACACATTTGATGCAGTTGTCCCAACAAATGTGTGCAGCACCTGTGCAAAAAATAACAGGGTTTCAATTCTGATTATGGATGTACTAGCTTGAAATTTAAGCTTGGCAAATATAAATTGTCGAGCCTTGTAAGAGTACTAGCCTCTTGACTTTCCAGCAGAAGCCAGGCTCAAAAGTGCTGAAATCACTTTTGAGAAGGTACTTAGACACCTTCTGCTAAATTTGTTCTTTTTAGTCTTTAAATCCAAGTAAAGAGTTTACTCTCTTTCATTTGTGTTCTTAAAGAGCTGGTGTATGTGACATACTACCTGGATAACAACCAAACCAATCCCTACCTGAAGTGGAAAAAGCTAGGAAGCCCTGATTTTCCTTCCCCACAACAGTTCCGGCAAATAAGGGATGCTGAGGTATGACCATGTGTTTGCTTTAAGTGTTTTATGGGTAAAGCGCTTGTGAATTGGTTAACTACAGATCAAGAGACAAGAAATCAGCTCAGGTAGTCAAAATTTCCTTAGCCCACAGTCACGCGCATCTTGTATACATATGCAAATGCACTTGCAGTCATGAAGAGAAATGTAGCTGATACACAACTGATAGCTTTGCATTTGTGTTATACAAGAAACTAAATGTAGATGACCAGCTTCTTTGCTAGTGGCCTACTGTTAACGAAGGAGGCAGAGTTGCTCCAGAGCAAGTTCCACCTTCTCTCTGAAACTTCAGTGAGCTTTGAGACCCTTTCTGTTCTGCCTCCCCAAGTAAGTCACATGCCTCTGTGTGTATTACAGAAGCGCCAAATTGCTGTATTAGAGAAGTGAAATGAACCTACCTCAATAACAGAAAACAAACAGCTCCCTTAGGTAGAAACTACCCAGTGCACAGATGTCACTTGGCATCTCTCAGGGGCTCACAGGGAGGCCCTACGGCTTCCCCTCATCCTCACCAGTTCTGAATGCACCCCAGAGGGGACTGAGATGAGATATAAGTCCTCTCTGAGGACTCCTCTCCTCCCGACTGAGAAAAGCCATGCCCAGATTGCTTACTGTAGGTGAGACTATATGAGCAGCCTGTCACTTTATCTCCCTCTCCCATAGTTTCCCTATGCATTCAGACCCATGGGTTAAAATAAAGGGGCCCATAGACAGTAATTGCTTTCTGACTTTGGTGTACCATAACCCACTGTTGCTGAGGCCTGTGAGATATTATAGGAGCCATCAAATTAACAAGGGCAGCAGCAAGGTTTTAGATACTCTTGGCCATCTGGTGAAACCTCATCCTCGGAGACCAGCTAAGTGGCTATTGTAGCTAGCAATAGCTTTTACTGCACATCGGGAATCCATAGGTAAGTGACAGAGGTGTGGTTTGTAAAGACCACTAGCCTGAAGGCATCACTGGGAGGTTACTAAAAGTGACAGATTGCGCGTAAAGGGCATTTCTGATCAACCCAGTTTGTGAGATAGAAGAACCCTCTGTTTCCTGAAGAGCTGTAAAACAGGCAAGATAGAAAAGTCTCCCAGTTTAAAGATCTTTGATGGCTGTAAGCCACTTATCAGCAACAACTCTATTGGAAATTTGCAGTCGCAGAGTAAATACACAATCACTTTACACTGAGGTAACAGTTGGCCCCTAGGTGCTGTAATGAAAGGTTATTCACAATGCTTCTCTTCGGCTCCACAGGACCCCGTGACAACAGGCCCATTCCCGTTTCCTGAAGGTGGCATCCTGACACTGAAGCAAGACTTTCCTGTTCCCTCAGTCTTTCTTATCCACATCTGTGCAAGACCCAGATCTGTTCCTGATCAAGTATGTGTTGTATTCCACTATCAGACTCACCAAATTAGAAACTTCTTCCTGCTTTAAGTCTCACTAAGAAGAGCTGGACTAGCATTTGGACCTATTACTTGTTAAAAGTACCATGTAAGACTTAGTAAATAAACAACTCTCCTTTCATGAGAAGGCTCCCCAAGGCATAATTCAAGATAAAGCATTTCACAAGAAGTGATAGGAGCCATCACTGAGATAAATGCAAGTTTACCCATGGGAAAATAATAAAGCAGTACTGGAAAGTGCAGTATCTTTTTAAAGATCACATCATGTGCTGCCAGGCTTGACAACAGCTCTCCAGGTAATAATTAGTAGCTAAAAATAAAATGGAATCGTGGCTGCTGTAGATCAGACATCTATATCTGCCCATATTCATGGTGGAGCCCACAGCCTCTTAAGGTCCTCTGCAAGGCTGACAGGTTGGAGACATAGACTACAAAGCCACAGAGCCAGGAATTTTGGTTTTTACACCCATCTCAATTGAAAGAATTAAAGCAAATAATTAGTAAGGAATGGTAAACACAGAAGTCTGACCTGCCTGATTGGTTTGTTCAGTTTTCTTACATGGACATGTGTCTTTGGACAGGTGACTGGTGTTCGTTTGATCCCTCTCACAAAGGGGCAGGTCATTGTGTTGTGGGACGACGGCTGTGTAAATTCAAAGTAAGTAGCTTTTAAAATAAAGTGGATATAACGGAGTTATGAGCACATGACTCTCTAAGTTGCCACCAGTCCTACAAAGTGAAACAAGTTCACAAATTAATGACAACTTGCTCCCTGAGGGGTGCTACAGTGCATTTGTGTGACAATACGAACTGTAGGACCTACATGCAGTACCTACGGAGCACAACCCTGACTAATTTGCAGTCTGAGCAAGGGAATCTGCCTGTTGCTCACCAGCATCCAATGGCATTTTTGAGGGACTTACCTTCAGCATAGCAGACAGGAAGATCCATGATAAAAGTTATATTAGCAAGGTGGGATCTTGCACATCCCTGAAAGGGATGTGAGCTGGAAAAGAAAACCTCCAGTTCCTTGCTCCAGCAAGCTGTACCAGAATGGAAACTCTGTGTACGTGAACTGTCAGAGGCAATACAGTGTCCATCCAGACTCCCTGAGGAAGCACTGACTTAGCTCCTTTTCAAGCCAGTCTCCCTAGACTCTTCAGCCTTCATAACACTGGTTTGGGAGTAAAAGTTGTTTAACAGTTTGTGATTCTGCAAGTACCCAAAATAGTAACTCAGTCTGGGTGTTCTGTGGGCTGTTGGAGCCATGGTTCTTCCTAATGCTGACAATTCATGCCATCCCATATTTGGTAGGAATGAGTCAATTGAATATTTCCTATTTCTGGCCTTCTGTGTTGAAATGCCCTGGGATTAGTATTTGATTCCTCACCACATTATCAGTTGTATTTACTGAGCTGTCTGGTTTTCTTTTCTAGATGTATAAAGACATTTGAAGTGGAGTTCTCACCAGATGGAAAAGCATACCAGCGTATTAATGCCAAAGACACAATATTCACTCTCTGGGTCTACAGTCCAGGTATGGCAGGAATATGTATATTATGTAATCTGTCATGTTAATACTGCCACTCACGAGTGTATGAAACATCTTTTAGTAACTACTGAAGGTACACAGATTGTTAGTGACATACACTCCCATCACAAATAAGAGCATGTCCCTTCTTTTAGGACCACATTCTCAGTGAAAGCCTTATTCTCACTAACTGACAAATAGTCATGAAGACGTTATTAGGAGTATTGCCATAAGTAAGTTCCACAGAAACCAGTCACCCATCCGCTGCCTGTCAAGCTCTCTGAGAGGCAAAGCAGTACTTTTGTCTCTATTTGTAGCTGACGTAGAAGCATGCAAAAATGAGGACAAAAAAAATTGCTCCACGTGACCAGAGCTTGGTGTTGTGCTCTTGATAGTAGACTCACAGCAAGGCAAATCTAAGGCTTGGGCTCAGTCACACAGGTATTGGCCATGCCTTTGCCTAAATCTGTACAATGCTCTTGGAGTAGGGCAGTAGAAGCAAATTGCCTTGGTAACAGTTGTTTTGTACCACTTGAGTCTTGAGGTTTTAGACTGCTTAAGGATAGTGGCATCAACACACAATTAAGTGGGAGATCACATTCACCTTTCATGGAGGGGTTGGTTGTCTTCCATCTATTGTGTTCTGAGCTGCCCCAGCGGAAGTTCACAATTCTGCTCTTGTCGGGTCACCTGTCCCTGTTCCCATACCCTTTATGGCTTGGCAGTCTTAAGCTATTGAGGTGCTTCCTTGTAAACACAGGAGAGGTCCTCTTGTAGGACAGTTTGTTCTGACTATCTGACACCTAGCCAAGGAGACACCCCTCTCTTTGCTTTTTTGTATAACTTTCTCTTTAGCCCTGACGAGCTGCCTAAGTTTTAGATGTTTCATACTAGAGAGCAGAGAGTTTCATCTTTGTCAACAGGCAAAGCTTCTCCCAGAGCCTTTGGTCATACCTCCTCAAGCACAGCCTAGATGCAATGGAAGCATATCCAGATGAAAAAATGGTGGAAGAAGGTAGTCAGAGAGGTTTTCTTTGGGTATTTTTTTGTTAGTTTTGTGGCTTTTTTAACCAAATGTGGTCTAATCTGCAATGTGACTGTCCAACAAGTATTACTAATAAGCACTGATCAGAGCTGTGTGGAACACAGATGGACCTTGCCTCAAAGTGATACTACTAAAAACCAATTCAGAGAGGTTTTTGCCAGAAACGCAAGCTCATCTTAGCCTGAGAAAGGCTTAGCCTCAGTAGTGGGTGCATAATAAAATTCAGAGCTATTATTGCAATGTAAAGGGTACACAGATAAGCAAAGACTGTAAATCACAGGTAAGGCAAATTTGTGAAATTAGGATTCATTATCATTTAGTACTGCACATCTGGGGAACCTACCAGATTTAATTGTATCAAAAACAAAAAAAGAAAAGACTGCTTGAAAAAATCTCACATCTCAGCAGCCTTCATTGCTAGGTACTTCTTTCTCACTCATTATTTCTAGCATTCTTTTTCATTTAGAAAAAAAAAATACTAAAGCACACATAAAAATCAAGTAAATAGATGAGAAAAAACACTTACATTGCTTGTGAGGTTTAAGACTCTACTAGTGAAGGCTATGTTCTTCAAACTGGAGCAAGGATGAAAAGCAGCAGAGCCAGAACATCAGCTCACATACCTTTGGAGCAAATGGGACTCCTTCCTGAGTTGAGCAGGGGGTTTTCAGTCAGCCTGCATGCTTCTTCTCTTCTTTGTTGATCCTGTCCCCACATAACCTGTTCCAATGGCACAATTGAGGCAGAAAAGTAAGTCAGAAAAAAGGAAATTTCTAGTTGTGGGTTGCAGAATATGTCATAGCCTTCTTCCAAAGGGACTGCTGGGACAGCAGTCCTATAGTTGAACTTGCAAATCCTAATGAGGAGAGAGGAGGTCCTTGGTCCAACAAAGAAAAAGAACGAGTACTTGGTCATGAGGAATCATTTTTAGTTAGACAGGCACAGACACACTTACATAGGGTGCAGAACTGATTTCACCACTTCCCCAGCCCATTCCACAAACCTACGTTTTATAGGGGTAGTGCCTGCTCCGCATCCTCCGAGCATCGCAGGTGTCAGCCTTTCACAGTGACCATTTCTAACCTTTTCATTTGCAGGAAGCTCAGTCTCCGGCTTTTACAGAGTGCGTGCCGTTGACTACTGGGGGAAGGCAGGCCTGTCCTCTCTTCCTGTGGAGTATGTTGAAGCTTTCAAGTGACTCTGAAGAATGGTGCCTGGCTTGGTGACTGAGTGGTGTATGCTCCCTGCAAATGACAACTCCCCAGAAAAATAAACTCCTCCCAAGCTGAGGAAGGAGTATCGAAAGGACCTGATGAAGCAAGTTAGGAATGCAAGTTAGAAGCAACTGTTCCTATTAACTCTTCAGAGCTCAAAAGACGGCGTTATCAAACAGCCACAACTGACAATCCAACTGGTACAATTGTAAGAGGCTGGTGCAGGACTGAGATTCTACTTGGTAACTAGGCCTTAAGGGAATAAATATTATTCCCTATTTTACACTGAGCTAATGGCCAGGACAACCAAAGATTTATAGAGGCTACAAACTGCAGCAGGAACAGGACCATTGCTTCACTGTATGAGTGAGGATGGCAGGACAAGGAGGACCTCTCTGAGAGTGAACTGCCTGCCTCAGCTGCTAGGCTGTCTTGACATAATGGTTTGATGGAAAAGCACACAGCAACCAGATGTGTCCAGAGCATGAAGTGAAGGATCGCTGCTTCCCTGCTGGTTAGTCACACATGCTCCAGTGGGTTATTTCAGAGCACTTAACGTGTCTTCAGGTGTATGAGGTTCTTCACCCTCTCACAGAGGGTTTTCCACCCAGCTGTCTCTGCATGTGTGGCTGTTATTTGGACGCCAGAGCTATTCCCTGACATAGGCAGAGGAAAGTATAGGAGCTCATCTTTAAAGGGGAAGAAGGCACAAGATGGTCTAGCCTTCAGACTTCCCTGCCATTTCTGCTTTCTGCTTTTGTCCAAATCACCTATTTTCACTGTAGCCATCAGCCTCTTTGTGGTGGAGGCTCTAACCCTGAAAGCCCCTCTTTCTCTCCATTGCTGTCACCTAGCCTGGCCTTCTACAGCCCTTAAGGCTAACGTCTCTCCCCAGCGTGACTCCCCTCTCAGACTGTAAGTGACCTGAGGCTTGGCTTTGGGTGGCCAGGAGAAAGCTGACGTGCTAGTTAGAGCCTTATGTGTTTTTGTATTACAGGAGAGCACACTCTTGAATGTGACAGGGCTGCTACTGACAAACAGAAAATTAACCAAGAACAGTCTGAGTTCCTGTGCTTTGCAAAGTATGTGCACAAGTGTGTGATAGTCCCAGATCGTAGGCTACGGAACACCTCTGGCTGTCCTTGCAGCTGCCAAACACTTTATGTAACAGAAAAGTTCTCTGAAATTGCAGGAGTGTTTTTTTACTCTCCCCTTTTCACAACTGGCACAGTTTGAACCATGCCTTTAAAATGCTTATAGAGGGGAGGATAAATGCCAGTGAAAACAGCTGGAATGTTTTCCATAAGAAGAGCAACTTTATCACACAAACAAATCCCCTGCTGCTCTCTCTGCTGACATCAGCCACCTCACCAACATAACAACAGAGGCTGCATATTTGATGAAACATTCAGGTCTCAGACAAAAAAAACCAAGTTTGCACAGTAGGAGAGAGCTGAACTACCTCAAATGGCCTCACTTCTACAGCACAGAAAAGAAACATATACAAAAAGTCAGTCCGTATGAGATTAAGCGTTCTGTCTCCTTACCTTCTGGTTACTTGTTCATGTGCTTATGCTGAAAATTAGCCTTAAAAGATTCATTTTGTCACAGAATTGAGATGAAGTATTTCTTTCATCACTTAAGTTTGAATAAGGAGCGCTTGTCACATCCTAACCAGCCAATTCCTTGCCCATAAAGGCTTGTGCAGGACAGAAAAGTACGATTGGAGCCTACTTGATTGATAATTTTCTCAGTTTCAAAAAAGTTAGAAGTTCCACTTGGATGGAGATAGTAAAAATGCATTTCAAAGTTGTTATAGCTACCCCTAAGTGAAGAACCAGAATATGCAATTAAATAAATCTAGCAGTTAAGACATTCTGTTTTGCCAGTATGAAGTGGAACTACAGAAAAAATTACTTTTAGAAATGTTCAAGTATAGGTCCTTGAGAGATTTTAGTGCATCTGAAGCTGGGGAAGATACAGGAGCTTGAGAGGACAGTTTACCCTGTTAGGATGTCCTATTTGATCAGTCTTCTGCTTTAAATTTTTCCCACACTGGCAGTCAGAATATAGCGGTCTTTATCAAACCAAGGATCATGCACTAGTTACAGGTGTTTGGAAATAGATGAAGCATAGCTGTTGTGAAGAGTACTGATTTTACAATTCAGGGGTGTAGTAGAAAATGTATAGGTGTGCAACTCATGAAAAATAGATCAAAAATCACTGCCCTGCTTTATTTAACTTAAATTATAGCTCACACAAGTGAGGTCAGTAATGGCATATATGAGGAAAATGATGCAGAGCTGATGGGTCCTGGTGGAATGTTTGGCACAACAGAGAATGGCGAGTCACGTACTCTTTCACTGTATTGAAGTCTGTCCCTGTGGCAAGTGATTTCCTTTAGGGCAAGTTATTATCTTTCAGAAGATTTTAGGCTGGGAGTTTCTGCTTCTCCGCAGTGACCGACATGAGGCTTGCAGCTGCCTCTTTGAAGTGGTTTGTAATTCTCATACTTACTTTTTTGTCTTGTTAAAAAGCAAAGTCAGAGTGCTATTTTCTCTAAAGTGTCAAGGTAAAAATTCATACATTACTGTATTGCTTTTTGAAGCCACAAAAAAAGCAGAAATTTTATTTGTAAGAGCAGAGCTTAACATATTGTAGATGTAAATAAAATCCACTCTCTTAGGGTGAAGTCCAGCCACTTTGAAAGTCTGTCACTAGGTTCCTCGCTTAGGGCTTTTACATTAAACATTATCCAAAGTGTGGCAGGCACAGTGCTTTTTCAGGTATTGGCAGTGGCAAATATGCATGGAAAGCAGAGCTGACCAAAAATGGTGCACTCTCTGTTCAGAAACAAGTTTTGAATATTCACCAAGATTTTTTTTTTCTTCTTTGCTGCTTTGATATAAACTTATTCCTTTAAGCAATAAGCAAGTCTAAACAATTGCAGCAGAGATGAGAATTTGATATTTTCAACAAAGTGTAGAAGATTTGGGCTGCCGTTGTCTTTTTTATAATTTAATGTCTAGAGAAAAATTCTGTTTAATACTTGAGTTTTCTGTAACTGTCTGTCACTGATTCTGTCTGATAGGGCTTCCAAAATTGCATGTTTAACTCTACCATCTCCTCCATTACTGGGCAGTGATCAGCCCCACTTCACAGTTTCAGTTTTCAGAAGTACCAGGTGCGCGTAGCACTAAGTGGGAGTAGGAGGCACTTAGTGGTTCCGCAGCGTAAGAACCAAAGCAAGACTGCAGAACACTCAGGTATGTCTCTTGCTGACCGTAAATCCAAGTAGGAGAATCTAACTGCAACTGCAAAGAGCGATTGTTTACCTGCTTTTCAAACAAAAGCTTCTGAGGCTATGAAACAGTTTTTCAACTGTTTGTTAAAATGAATCCTAGAGGAAAACCTTTCAAAGGAGTGTTTTGTGTATATAATTATGAATATACTGCATTGGTTACCATATTTTGTGCTACCCAATGAAACCAGTTTTTAATCTTTCACATGAACCCTGTAAAAGCAGGATCTGATCACTGCGTCCTGGAAACTGCTCAAAACTCTTGTGTAAACAACTCAATCTTGGGAAGTAAAGTCTGTTCTGAAGATATGAAAGATAGCTTGATTGGTGCAAGTTCCAACATTACATAAAAATGAAGTGTGAAGGGAGTGTGCCTATAAGAAATTTCAAGGATGGAGTAGGAACTTAAATGCATAGATTGCCTCAGTTATCACATCCCAGGGAAAACTGGTCTAACTCGACATGATATCGTAGGGTCAGATCTCAGGACTTGCAGTGTCCTTGCTGGCATGAGGTTCACTGGCATGTGAAGGACAATATCCATGCAGGGTTCCTCCTGCTGTTGCACAGTCATAGGCTTTCTGCCAGCACTAAAGGACCTTCTGAGGACAAAACAACAGTTCTTTTCATTTGTAAACAGCTTTTTCTTTTCTCTTGTTAGTGGAAAGTTTGTGCAGGACAGAAATTATGACTTGGGATCTATGCATGCACTTAAAACCAGGAATAATAGACTGGTTCTCATCAGCCAGCTCAAACAGCAGTCAGAAGTGTGTCTGCCTCTAGACATACCCTAGAAATTTTACATTGAACGCAACAGAATAACAGGAGGGATCAGATCAGAATACACTCGTAGCTGCCAGCCCTACCCTATCTCATCTTTCACTTTTCCTGGATCAGTGTAGAAAAATGGATATGAGCTAACTCCCATCTGTATTAATTCACCAGATCATATGATGAGGGCCTGCATATGGCCCTGATGGGAGCACGTTCCCCTGCTCCTGCAAGAAGGCGGCAGATTCCTGGGGCATGTATAATATGGTGGTGTGTTCCTATGAACCTGGAGGCACAACCTTGTGTGGCCGAGAAGGGATTTCAGTGCCTAACTCACCTGTACAGACTATACCAAACACAATAAGGATGCACTTCGTCCTGCATATGTATCCTTCTTGCTAGAACTCCTATTTGCTCTGGTCATACAGTTACTATAACCATAGACATTAAAAAACCCACTTCTCTAGGACTGGTAGTATTGGTCTGAATGTCCTAGCCAAAGGCCAGGCTCCTTCAGCTAAGGGTTAACATTGTCTAATCACTTGTGATACAAGTCCTAAGTTCACAGATATCCACCCTACTACTTCCTCATGGGAGAGGGAAGCAAGTGGTGAACAATCAATGCACTGACCTTGCACTTAGCCCAGCACAAAAGGCTGATATTTTCAACACTGAGTAGTCTCTTATCAATGTGGGGGTTTATTTGCATTGCCTGCTTCTGCTCTCCTGTTTCTGTCCTTAGCTTTAGATGATAGTTCACCATCTTGTTCCCTGTCAGGGTAGCTTTCCTAGACCAGAAGAGCAAGGAACATCTTTATTTCATGCTGACTGAGAGCCTTTGGAGTCCCACCTGGACAACCTGGGAAATGCAAGCTTGAGAGACTTCCCTGCATCCCTGGGATGTCTCTGGCCTTGGAGAAGAGTCTTTAGTCAGTAGTTTTTATGCACTTTCCAACAGATGCAGTAGATGATCATTGGATACTTAGGTAAGGTTGTACAAGCATCTTACAGAAGCTGTTCTGTAGCGTAGGGCTCTGAAGGTCTTCACTCGATATCAACCAGCCTTGTGCCACATACCTTTTGAAAGCCTCAGGAGCGGGGACTGTTCATCTTGCTCTTCCCTGTATGCTTGGTGATCACGACTTGTTAAAATTTGTGTTGCTGACAAACTGCAGGGTTCAGGCAGGGTGCTGGGGGTGTTCTGTGCTGGTAGTTTTATTCATAGGAAACATTCAAAATGAATGTGATTTTACTAAGAGCAATATATGTAAAAAAGCTGACTTGACTTACCCTTTTTTCTACATGGAGTTGTCTAGATACTATTCTTTGGTTTCCCTCTATCTATGAAATTCTTGGCCATAAAACCTGTCAGTTCTCTGTCTTTCAGTTCTATACCTCTCAAATACTGGGGGCTGCATTATGAAGGCAGTGGGGAGAAAATTACTGCTTATGCCATTAGAAATGCAATGAGCTCATTTAATGCAATGTCCCAGTGCTATTGGAAGGAACATCTGCTTTATTGCATTTGAGATTCAGGGGCTAGTTAAAAATACTCTGTGCAGACTTTTGAGGACACAGGTACCAGAAATAACTGTAAGATATTACCAGGCAGCAAGGATCACACTGTCAGCCTCAGCTCAGAGTTGCTGTTCAAGAGGATTTTTTAGCTTTGGAGTTTAAATAGAAATGTTGATGGGAGAGGTACGTTGTGTGTGCCCAGGCCCTGCAGGCACCCACAAGCCTTCATTGCTTTGTGCAGCCCCACATGGGACCTGCACCCGCATACCCCTTGCCCATGGTCCACAAACCCTCTTCAGCTCAGCCCAGGCCCCTGCCCCCGCGGGAGCCCTACTGCAGGCAGCTCTGCCACTGGACCACCCTCCAGTCCTGTTCCTGGCCGGAGCCACCTCGCAGGCATGCCTGCACCCTGCCCTGTGCCCTGCTGCCCTCGCTCGCTCTCTGGACTTGCCAGGTGAACACCAGACCTGCCCTGTCACCATGCATTTGTCTGGTGATCAGCACTGCCAGGGGACCTCTCCCTGCCACCACCCTTGCCCTGCTCCCCTGGCCTGGCGTGGGGGAGGGACACTGCCCCACCTCTGCCTGGGTCCACCCTCGGCTGCCATCTCACCCTCCATCCATGACCAGCCTTGCCCTCCCTGCTCCCCAACAGGACAGCAGGTAACAAAAAGCAGTTCCAGAGCAGTTTTTTTAAAAACATTTATTGACAAATTCCACATTATGTATTCCCTTGAAAATTCAAACATCAAGACTGTATTGCACACAGTTTACAAAACCCCCAACATTTTTTATGTGTTTTTCAGTAAAAACACACTAGTCCATACTATGTGTTTTTTTCTTTTTTTTTTTTTTTTTTGTTAGCTGAGTGGCAACTTCCAAGACCAAGAGGTCTGGTTCCTGTGCTTAAGGACAGGATCAGAAGTGTAGTCTTTAGCAGGCCCCTGGAAAGAAAGAAAAGTAAACTTTAGTCCTTGTAAGTAAATTTGCAAAGAAGTGCTTCAACAGCCTTGTAGTCTTCAGTGAAGCTACAACGTTCCCAGGGTGCTTCTGAATCACAGTACAAGATTAGGATGGCAGGGTGCAAAAGTTGCTGTTTGCATGGCTCTGTGCCTTTTGGCGTAGCACTTGTGCAGCCTTTGCTAGTCCCGGCTAGCCACGAGTTTTCAGCTTACATGAGCACCTAGGCATAAGCCCACACACCAGCTACCCTCCCTCTGCCACAGCAAGCGATATGGAGGGGTGTGGGGCAGGGGTGCCCGTCCCAGTCCCATAGCCTTGGATGATGCCAGCACCTGCTCTGTAGTGGAGGACTGGCTCATACAACCATGTGTCCTTCAGAAGGTTTTAGCTGCTACTTCTTGACCGGCAGTGCAGAACACATGTGGCAAGCCCCCAGTCCAGGTCCTCAGGCCTGGCTTAGTAAAGGGCAAAGCAGCATGCATGTGAAGTGTGTGGGCACTCAGCTGCCAATGAAGAGAAATTTCTGCCAACATAGAGGAATTTCTGTGTCCAGCATAGCCCTAAAAAATTATCTGCCTATCTCGTGGACAGCAGCTCAGCTCCCATGCCTCCAGAAAAAAAGTTCTCTCAAAATGGGCTTTGGACATGCTGTGTTCACATATATGTGGAGGAACTGCTGACTCCCACTGCCAACAGACACAGTGAAAACTGCTGCTCAGAGCCCCTTGTCTATGCTACTCAGACCACCCAGGACACAAATCATGGTGGAGCTAAGAAGAGTGAGGGCACTCCTTTGTGTAGGCAGCTTCTCCTCCTTTCCTGGGGGACAGTGCACAGACCTAAGGTGCTGTTATGCAGGTGGTCAAGACAAGCATTTCCAAGTGCAGAAATACCAGGTTGTTAGACCCGTCCCTATCCTATCTATTAGAGTAACAAAGCTGATCTTCCTTTGGTGGTGTGCCAGTTTCAGCACGCAGGATTCCTATACGGGCAATCCTAAGGCTGCAGAACCACTGTGTAACAGGCTCTCTCCCTTGCATGGACTTCCCTTTGCAGCTATTTTCTTATTAGATGTAACATTTAAAAACAAAAGTTGCTAAAAGAGTACAGTTTCACTTTTTACGCTTTTGGCACATTTACAGTAAATGCTATCACCTACTCTGCAAGCTGCCGGTGCAGCCATTTCAGTGAGCTTGCTAATTAGCCCAAAGTACCTGACTGGAGCACGGGCTGGAACTGGCCAGACATGCAGATTTCTTCCTGCTTCTGACGCACAATGCGCTGGATAGCTGGGGGGAGGCCACGGGGGTTGCGTGAGAAGATCAGGGAGTAGCCATCATCACAGGAGCCGTCCTCCTTTAGACTGCGGCAGGCATAGGTAATGGCATAGTTATCATAGTCGGTGTCAATCACCCAGTAGTTGTCCCCTGAAACATCAGAACACGTGTTTGTTTGCCACGGTGGGCAAAACAGAGCAGAGATGTACCTAGTCGTCCTGCAGGGAGATGCCTCACTTCAGCACATGGCAGGGATAGCTTCCCAAAGGATCTAAAGTCACCTCCTGCATCCACCTTATCTCCACACCATGAAGTGAAGAACTGGGGCAAGCACAGGGCGTCTTGGCACCGTGTTGTTCCCCATGATACTCAGTGCATTTTCACCTTTGGTTTCTTAGGCTGTAAGTATTAGGAGGATTAGGACTTTCCAGGTTTTCAATGACAAAAAATCACTTTATGTTTCTCACTCAAGCATGGGGGGAGGAGGCACACAGATTAAATTTTGGCCATACAGATTACATTTCCTATACAAGAAGCCTCAGCAAAACATGCCTCCTGTTTTCCAGCCTTGCTCAAATTAGTGCATTTTAGTGTGTCTTATCTGCAAGTTCTAAGTTCATGTACTTCTTTCTTACGCATTAGCGGGCCAACTCCTGCCCAAGTTCCCCGGCTGGAGTCTCACAGCTATGGGAGACTCAGGCACAAAGTATGGGGTGTGCAGGGTGCATAACTGATGTTCAGCACGAGCACCTTCTGCAAGGGGGACTGCAGCTAGCAGGTCCATTTTGTTACGTCCGGCTGTGTCTGTCTGAGGAGAACTGCGCCTTGCTGCAGAAGTGGGTCCACGTGTCACCTCCCATTGGCTATGAGGAGTACAAGGATGACTGACACCTTTATAATGCCCACTGTGGGGCCCAGGAAGTATTGCTTCCCTATGGTCATCACCCCACTTGGATGTACAAAATCGGTATGTGTGGCCCATTGCCTCTAATCTGCATCCTCCTTGTTAATATATATGGTGTATAGGTAGGGTCTCTGGGGAATTTCTGTATCCTGTCCCTTCTGTGGAGATAAAAAGCACTGCTTGGATAAAGCATCACCCAAAAGAGGATGCTTTGTCTCCACGTGGAGCAATCTGAGCTCAACTGTTTTTCCCGCCCATATACTGAAACACACAAATCTGAGCAGCTGTAAGCCATCAACCAGCATCAGGGGGCTGGAGAAGTTCACTCACCACCGCTGGAGAGGTAGCTGGCCAGGCCCTGGTAGGTCATGTACATTTTTGCTGGAGTGGTTGGGTCAGGGACTGTATACTGAGCAGCCATGTCAGCACAGATCACCCAGAACCTGCAACGAGATCCATGAGACTGAAGGTAAAACCCTGCGGCACATGAGCTTCAAATGGGTGTCCCTCACTCAGGACTCGGGCAAGAACCTGGCTACAGTTCAGCACAGCTACTCCAGGCATGGGCATGGCCTTTCTTAATGCAAAGTCAGTGTTTGTCATTAAGTGATGCAAATCTGTGACACCACCCCTGTGACCGACAGTGCCCTGGCTGCTGTCTGGTTCCCCCTCTGCTGTGCGACTACGCTGCGGCTGGGGCAGTGCCCTGGCCCTCCTTCAGCTCAGCTGGCTTCTTACCACCCGTTTCTGTACAAGCAGACAGCCAGCAAGCAAAATGATGGACGCCGTTTCTTGGCTCCCTGCTAGCGGTTTGCAGGGTGAGCTGACCTACATTTGGGCTCATTCACCATGTCCGCAGGCGGAGGGGGGAGCTGGCTCTCCTCTCTCTAACCCTTCCTGGCTCTACTGGCACAGCGATGTCTGCTACAAGCATGGAAATAATTACAGCCATTCTGCTGTCCAAGCTCATTAAAGGCTTTCATGCAGGCTATGGGAACCTTGTAGGTGCTCGAACAGCCTGTCTTCATCATTTATTTCTTCTAATGCCCTTCACTAGTTGGCATCTGTTTGCTTTGAATGCCACCTGCATCTTAGCAGTTTGTCAAGTGTTACCTGGATGTGTGAAAGGGTGGAAGTGTGTTCATTCCCTTCCTTGCACAAGCGGTGTTTCCCCTTTACCCTGACATTGCAGAAGTAAATCCCTGGCAGTCTTGAGACCCCACTTGATCTCTGAAGAGTCTTTTCAAGATTCTTCCCACCTGCACTGCGTGACATGCCTGCAAAGCTTCATTTACCCCATCCCCAAATATCCTGGAGTGCTGTGCTGTGAGGACTTACAAGGTTCATAGCCACCTGCTCTATTCCATTATTCATGCAGTTAGGCACTTCTTGGTAGTTAATGCATAACAGAATTAGTGCTAGCCTACTGGAAGCCCTGGATTTTGTTTTCTACACCCAGAAAGCTATTTAATCTCTTTACATGCTGTAATCCCTTATAGTAACCATGACCAACAGACAAAAATTTAAAGCTTCCTTCCATCTGTCTATTCAGGCGCTGCAACAGCATCTGAGAGTTAACCACGTTTTCCTCAGAAGTCCATCCAACACTGTGTTCAAAGATCTGTGAAAGTAATGGTCACTTACACTCCTCTCCTTCCCCCAAACACCTCAGTGAAATAAGAGCTGTCCTGCCCTTGCGGCACCACAGCCTTTGCTAGAGCCTCTCACTTGGTTGCAACTCACTTGCCTAACTAACTGCTCCATCGTTAAAGATTTGACTTTATAATTGACTTTATGCAGCAGTTTTGTGATGGACTCAGACCAGAGCCAGGCTGAGAAGTAACCCAGGACTCAAAAGTGTCTAACCTCTGGCTTCTAATATATTTCCTTGATTGAGCTTCTCTTTTTGATGAAGAAAAGCTGGTCGTGTTATGTGGTCAGGATAGATCACCATCCATGTCCCCCTCCTCAAGTACCTCACGGCAGCAGCTAGAAATAAATGTCAGGATAGCTCACCCAAAAAGCTTCACACGGCCTTTGGAAGATGCTGTCATTGTGCCATCTTCCTCCACGGTGTATTCAGCAGAGATGTTGTCCTGAAGGAAAAGGCCTTCTGGATCCTTCTTGGCCAGGGCATACCATTTCCCTGCATACTAACGTGAAAGACTGTTAATATCTGGATCAATCACCATGGCTACCTTAGCACAAAAGCATTTTTGTAAACATAGCACCCTTCTAACTACCCGTTGCCTGGCCTATGGGGAAAGTCTGAGTTTGGGTGGGTACATAGCACATGGGTCCTGCTACGCCATCAGATGGCCTCTGAACCAGGAGGAGCGGGTGCAGCAGCTCTGCACTTCTGCATGCGGGTACTCGTCGTCATGTGAAATGTTTCTGTCACAGTCACCCCGCGCTGAAATCTTCTCCCATCCCAAGATGCCTGCTCCAAGTCAGGTTTGTTCTTCCCTGTTCCTGCTCAGGTCCCTGCTTTTCTGTGGAAGGTGCCATCAACGACACCAAATTGCAGCCACAAAGACCTCAGCAATCTGGCTGGAGACACTCTCGTGGCTGCTGGGGGCCACAGTCGGTCTCTGGCGGTGGAAAGGGTCTACCCAATGGGGCAGAAAGCAAGGACTCTGTGTGCAATGAGGACAAAAGGATGTGTTGGGGAGACTAGCAACAGGGGAAAATGAAATGAGGTTAAGGGGAAGAAAATTTCTTGGGAAAAATGGGTCCCTGAAAATGTACAAGCAATAAAATGAAAACAAAATCTAAACAGGTGACTGACAGACAGAAAAACCCTCAGAAGTTAACATTATTAATAGAAATATTGAGGAAAGCAGAATTTAGCTGTGTTAAGTTTGATTCTTCAGTGGAGCTAATGAGATCTGCTTGACAAGTTACACACTTAAGCCTGAAACAAAGTCCGTAATTCCCAAATACAGGAGCCTGATAAAACTTCGACTTTTTAAAACTGCGATATTCCCATATTTCTCCCCAGACATGGGTTTGTTTCCAGCAAAGCCAATCTTACGGAGAGGAAGTAGTGGCCCGACTCCAGCTGCAGCTGGGAGAGATGTTGGTTGAGGGACAGTCAAAATAGGTACTGGGACACCTCTCTGGACCTTTCCAACACCAAGTTAGCCCTGATTTCCTCCTCAGAGGCAAGAAGATTAAATGCTGTGTTTAAACAAGATTCAGTCTGTGTTCAGGATACCCAACTAGATAAATTTGCAGTTTGCTGTGACTCCTGAGAATGGCTGGTGGTGGATGGAAGCCCCCCAGGACACGTGTTCGGACTTTCTCTCTGATGGGGATCTAAACTGTTTCATTCATGGGATGGCTCAAACCTGCGATCTGTACCGAGCTTCAAGCTAACAGAAGATGACGTCTAAAAGAATAACATCCCTGACTTTCAAGGCCAGTTTTACCATAACGCTCAGAAGGTTAAACAGCAGTGAGAGAAGCAAACTACAAGAACAGTGTCTGAGAGACAGCATGCAGAAGAAGTTAACTTTTGTTGACGAGCCCCTCTAGATTAACCCAACCCATAACTTGGAAAAACCGTTCATGTATGAAGCTTCTTCACATACACTATTGAAGTATCCATAATTACCCTTTTTGGATCAAAATTGTCTTTCACGGAGAAAGACTCCACTGCACAGGTCTGAGCTAGGCTATACTCAACAGTGGAGAAGATCGAAGCCAGGAAAACATACTGTGTGTATTTCATTCTGCAAGACAAAAGGAAAAGTGGAGTTTTATTTCATGCAGTAGATGTGGGTAGCTAGTGATGTGCCTAGAGACACATTCCCCTCATTTTAAAACTAGTTTCTTTCCATGCTGAGTTTCTTTCCTTACCAACTCCACTGAGAAACCACTGGATCATTGTGGTGCCTAAATCCAACCAAAACGGACCATCAATGGCAACTACTTTGTGAGAAAACTTCGCTTGCCATCAGTAGTAGTATTGTGGTTCATGGTACTTCTACTCTATAAATCAAGCCAGACTCTGGATAAATTTGGTAAGAACTGATAAAAATTTGAATTTTTTTGAATTCTTGAAAATTTGAGAAGAATAATAATGGTCTCATGAGCTCTGGTGAAGCACTGTAGGTTGTAAAACTGTTGTTTCTAATTATTTCATGATGAATGTCCACTTTGCTTTCAAGCCAGCAAAGTTATGTTCTTCATGACTAGTTCTCATCACTGAAACAGGCTCTTCCTAGCTGCCTAATGCTAATGGCAGAACATATCTTGGTGTTGTCTGCCTTCAGACCATTCCCTCTACAAACATGACAAGTAATATTCAGTTTCTAGAGGTCTGATCTGACATTGCAGCACAGCCACAAGGTGGCTGTGGCTTTATTTGTCTCCTCGGGTATCCCAGCTCATTGGTATGCCAGCACATTTGTTTCTCACACTTCTTGCAAGTATTTGGTCCTGAATACCTGTTCTGATGCCAAGATAAAACACAGTTACCTGAAACTTGCCTGCAGCATCCAAGCTGAGCTACCAACCCAGGACTTGCAAACACCCCAGCAGCTGCTGCCCTGCAAACTGCACTTCCCTGCTGCAAAAGATGCTAATCTGGCCCGCGTCTACTGAGGAGAGACCTACCTGTTGGGGTAGAGTTGTTGGAGATCCCCGAGACCACTCGGCTTCAGTCTTTGGGCTGCAGTCAGCAGGCGAGTTTTGTGTCAATTGCCCTCCAGCTGCCTTTAAATAATCAATCTGCAAAGTCACTAATTGGTTATTTTTGCTCGTGTGCCTGAGTAAAACGCTTAATCTTGGATAATCCGTTATGTAAACACCAACTGTAATCCTCACACTGGTGGGTCTGACTACTATACTAATACAAACACAGCTTTTACATAATGGAAAAAGCTGCCCAGAAAGCTAATAAGCCCACTGATGTGATTGTACCACACCTTTGTCTCACTGAAGTCTTTCTGCTTCTAACACGTGTTAGGAGAATAAGCACGGAGCATTAACCAGAGAAACTCATGGACTATACATACTCATCTGCATAGGCACGTGTTCGCATTTGACAACTTGCGTGGGGCATATATATAATTAGCTCTTCCAATATCTGCATCATCAAATTAAGGTGATCCTTGCAACAGTAGAAAGATGTTATGCATTATCTACTAAGGTGACAAAAAAAAGTGCAAAAAGGAAGATTTTGTCTTCATGTTCACATCAAAACCTTGGAGTCCACAGTTCTCCTGTGCATTGAAACATCTTTATACACATTCTTCCCAGCTCAGCTTGTCAACATTTCCAGTTACATAAATACTGTAGTTCGCTCCTTCCCAAGATGTTCTTCCTAGAAGCCTTCCATGGAGATGCAATAAAGCACAAAAAGATGAGAAGGCAGATATAGCTAGAAAAACATTTTTGGTAGCAAACTGTGCCTGCCACTCTTACAATTTCCCCAAGTGCCTGAAGAATTTCCCTGCCTGTGTACTCTTCCTGCCCTGGCTCACCTGGGAGATTTAAGACTTCAGACACTCATCTAGGAGTTGCTGGCACTAGCAGTTACTTCTCCCACTGGGCTGCTGGGCGCTGGGGATCCTCAGACATACCCACTAGGGGTGACTCTATAGTTCCTATGGAGTAGGTAGTCCTGAACCTCCTGGTACTGATCCAACAATTTGGACGTTCAGAGTAAGGCTAAAGCCTTCTGGATGTGTTGGACTTGCTGCAGAGGTCACTTCCAGCCACTTGCCCAGGAATTCCTGAACAGAACCACTCAATCTCACCCCATAGCTGGTCTGAACTGTGTTGCTTTCCAGGCAGCTTGTTTGGCATTGCCCGTTATCTGGGAAAGACAGTCCCCGCTTGCTGCCAGAGGAAACTTTGATTTGGCCTCTGTGCAGCTTCGCCTTACACTTTAGAGGCAGGCAATGATACTTTGCATGTGCATGTCTGGAGGGGGGGCTGAGCATACCCTGTTCACGCCATCTGAGTGGCTTCAAAGGAAACTTGGGCAAGTTCACAGGGCAGTGACCTGCTGGTAACCGGGACAGGAAGGTGAGAGCGCCCCTCCCAGGCCAGGGGTGACCAGGAGCAGTGCCACAGCATGCCCCCGCTCTGCCTGATGAGGGACTGGGTGCAGCCTCCATGCCCTCCCCAGCCATGGTGGGGCTGCACCATCACACTGCTCTGGAATCTTTGTGAGTGGCTTTCTTTGGGGCAGGTGGAGCGCTTTGGGGCTGGACAGTGTTATGCACAATGGTCCCCTCTTCTCCCTGGGCGTTTTGGCTGGGTTTATCCAGGGACACCAAGACCTGGAAGTGTGGGGAGATGGCACACAGACAGCTGCTGCGATGAGGTGCCACTTGCTTCGTGTCCTGGGCAATGTGCATCTACAGGTCCTGCCCTGGACCCCTTGGCCTGATTTTGTAGAAAGATGCCAAACAGCCATTTGCCGAACTAATCCTTCAGCTACAGCTGTCTGCTCACCATATGTACTGTGCTCCGGGGATGAGCAGGGCCTCTGAAAAGATTGTGCGGGGCTGGTGGCCTCCAGCACCACGTGTGAAGATAACCAGCGCTGTTAATTCAGGCACAGCTTGTTACCTATGGCCTTGTGCACACACTGTGCTGCCCACCTTCAGCTCCCCTGGCACACGCTCCTGGTGTGCATCTTCACCAGCAGCATTTACTTCATTTAGAAGTGAAAGGAAAATCAACCGAAGCCCACTTAATGATGTCCTTAAAATTGTTGTCCACTTGAAGAATGACATAAAAAAGTGACGTCTTAAACTGCTTTCTTATGGCTAGATGCCCACTGTATTTTCAAAGGACGTTCCCCTGACACTGAATCCAAGTGCAGAAGTGTGCTTTTCCACCCTGACACAGGGATTTGAGAGAGAATGAACTGCAGTGTTTTCTGTAAATTAGAAAGGCTTTGAAACAGTTACCACTTCATCTGTTTCCAACAAAACAGATTAGTTTATGTCCATGTGAGACATAGGTGACACTCGAAGCCATGCTTAGGTGACCACTTAATCCCCTGGAGATTAGAGACATGCTAATAATAGCTAATCACAGCACAAGATTTTGGTTGGTGACCATAACATCTGTCAATGCATTATTTGCTGTTTGGAGCAAGAAAACAAAATCAAACTAACCTTCATTTTCACAGTATTATGGTAGTTTGTGCTGGGCATAGAAGAAAAAGGGAGGCATCAAAGCATTGAAACATATTCCTGGGCCTGTTAAATTTGATGAAATGGATCTTACAAAGACAAAGGTGCACTGCAGGGTCTGGTTGTCAAAGGAGATATCCGAGGCCTTGTTCTAGACCTGCTCATCAAAACTGTCTGTTTTTCACTAGAAGAGGTGGCTTGATCAAATAAAACATATATTCAGTATATTGGACTCAGCACAAGAGTGGTAGTTACAATGTCCTGCAGTAAAACAGGTATGCAGACAAGATAATTAATCTTATCTTCTTCCCTATCCTATGAAATACAGCAGCAGCAGTTTTGGATTTCCTGCCCCTAGCAGCCCCCCTCCTTCTGGCTTATTATTGGAATAAGCATTGGGTAAACTGCTCTGGGAATTACTACAATTGCACTGCCGGATCAGATTTAGCAACGTGTGCTAGCTCAGCAGCCGTTGGCACAGTATGAGATCTCTAAATAGCCTCCTGCACCAGGCATTAAGTTCCCTGCTGTCCAGCAGGCCATCAAGTTGTGGGCTTGTTTACCAGGGTTCTGGAGAACAACTACATGTAGAGGCATTTTGAGTTGCCCTTGACATGTATAGTAGTGGTTATTGCACCATTAAGTCGGGAGGATTTCCTGCTCTAGTTTTAGATCTAATTTGTGCTGCTGAGGATGCAGGGCTTCCTTCTGAGGTGTCACACGCACGTGCCTGCATTGCTGGAGGACCCACATCCTGGTCCCAGGTCTGACAAGGACTGAGAGGACAGTGACAATCTGCTCTACTTCCTCACCAGGGTGGGAGGCAGGAGAAATAAGGCTTTCCCACAGCAGCACACCACATGAAGGCCGTTGGCTAAGAGGCACTCGGTTTCTGTGACTTTTGCTCAGAAATGCTGATCTTTCCCAGTGAAAGGGGTGATGCAATACAGATGAAGAGGAAATAATCTGAAGTTTGTTCCTCTGTAGTTCAAGGGTAAGGTTCTTGGGTGTGTTACATTAGATAAAAAAGCATCAGAAATCATTGCCTTATGACTTTCAAGGCGCCATTCAAATACCTCACAGGTTTAAATGACATAAACTGAAAGCCACCTTTCCCTTCTGAAGAACAATAGTGTCATTCTTGATAAATGTATTGGCAGACAATTGGTAGAGCAGGAGTTCAGCTGTTCCCATGCACACCACACATCACAGGTACAGAGAGACACACATGTACCCCCAGTTCGCAAGCGAAAACAGGAGGCTGATCAAAGCACGAAGGAGTTGACGAGCCTCAGCTCCTCTGCTGATGGGTAGCCAGCCCGGGGGAATGGTTTTCTCAGGGCCGTTGTCAAGGGCTTGGCAGCAAAACTGAGTTACAGCCTCTCTCCCAAACCCTTCAGCATCTTGCTGCCTTAGCAGCACAGGGTGAATGCAGAGCTGGCTAAAATCTCTCCTGAAGTGGGATTTTACCACACAGGGAACTGCCAGCCAAAGAGGCAGATCAGGTTTTGTGCCATCTCCAGGTTTCTGGACAACTGTGAGGACGATGGTTGCAGTTTGATCAGTGAGCTGCTGGTTTTTGTTCCCCAGGCCATGACAGTTTCCCCGATGGCCTGTTGCTACTGTGTACCAAAAGACCATTCAGGCCTGAGGCAACCTGATGAAAAAGAGACCTTTTTTGACCATCAAATAAAGAGGTGGACATTTTATAGAATCATAGAATCATAGAATGGTTTGGGTTGGAAGGGACCTTAAAGATCATCGAGTTCCAACCTCCCTGCCATGGCCAGGGACACCTCCCACTAGACCAGGCTGCTCAAAGTCCCATCCAGCCTGGCCTTGAACACTTCCAATTTTGGTTGTTGTTTTCTAGTATTTACTACTAGGCATACTGTTGACATACCTATATACATATCTAGTATTTACTACTATTGAACTGGTCCATTTGCAGACATTGGCAGGTTTATTCATTTTAGTTGCAACATTTGTTTAAAGATACAATATTTGTCTTTTCGTGCCAACACACAGGCTCCTGGAGAGCCGAGATCATCCCTTTCGGCACAGGAAGCCTGGAGAGCCTGCCTGTTCAAAGTGGGCAAGGAGGGTGGCATCTGCAAACATGACAGGAGTTCAGCTGTCTGGGGCTAAGGTCCTTGCTCTTGAAGACAGCTGTGGGGTATCTCCATGGCCTGATCCTATTCTTCTCCCAGCGGAAAGCAGGAGGAAGAGAGAACAGCCCTTAAGGCAGCCGGTACCCCATGCCACATTTGCAGTGTGGTAACAGACCGGAGTTTATTTAATCCCTGGTGTTATTCCCAGGATGCCTTCCAAAAACAAGAGGCACAGAGAGCATGTGAATATCCCTGAAGGTGTAAATCATGTGTGTAGTATTCTAAGTCTGGTTCCTTTTCTGTTCATGAAACAGAAGCAGTTAACACCAAAAATACCAAAAATACAGGGATAAATCTATAGGCCCTAACTTGTTGCAAAGTACGCTGTGGCAGTGGCAGAACATATGTCTTCCATTACATTACATATTGCAGATAGCAAGTGCTGCCTCCAGAATATTGCTCCAGATTACTCCAGTGGGATATTTACAGATCCTTACATGGCATGCATCTCAAGGTGCTTTACAAAAGTGATACTGCTGGCACGGAGTTTGAGTAGTTCTGGATGAGACAGGATGTCCATGCCAGCCCTGATGATGGATTTAAAAGCTAAAACCAGAAGCACAAATTACCAAAGCCAGGGGAATCTGTATGTGCATGCAGCCAAAGGCCATTGGCCAGGCACCTGGCCTTAGTAAGCATTAGAGGACACAGTCTCCATCTGCAACAGAAGGTGGAAACAGACTAAGGAAGGAAGGAAGGTTTAGGTCAGAGCACCTCTCTGCACTCCAAGGAGAGGGCAGTTGGGAACGTGAAGCTGATTAGTGAGTCACAGAGCTAGAGAATAAGCCAAAGGCTTTCACACACAACTGTATTTCAGCTTTCTATCTCTGTTTCTTCTCTGGGAGAAAAGGATGGACTTCATTAGATTGCTTTGGAAAAGGGAAAACTGAGGTTTTTTCTAAGCTATCAAAGATGACCAAATTTATTCTTTTTTTCACAGATAATTTTGTTTGTTTTATGGTTTAAGCAGCTGGTTTTCTTTGAAGCTGCAAGACCTGAGATAGGCTACATCTTCTATGGACAGGAAACTTCACCGTTTTCACCATGGCATGCTTCTCGTCATCTGAGGACACTTACATAGCAAAGCAATTTGTTTTACAGAGGGGCCCAGAAGTTCCAGTCAACGCTCAGGGTCCCAAAGTGTTACCACCTCTGTAAGCTTGCAATTGGAATGCACTTGACCCAAAGACCAGACTTAAATCCACTTCAGACTGAGCAACGAGCTGGAAACACTGAAAATGGCAGTGTTGCCTCAAAGAGATAATTACTAATGCGCATTAAAAATACCATCACTGCAGCAACCTCGGCTACAGGAAACCATTAAGCATCCCTCTGCCCACAAGGAAAGAAGGAGGAAGAGACAGGCTGCAGTGTGCCCAAACACTGCCAAAACCTCTGCAGGACTTACTGCGGTTCTCTGCTTGCAGCCCCACTACGGGGAGCTACGGCCACTCCTGTTATGACCAGAAAAACACCTATATGACCCACCCGGTTGCTGGTCTCTGGAATATATATGAGTAACTTGCTTCCTCTTTGCTGCAGCCTTGTACCTGCCAATGTTGCACCCTTGTTCACACTGTTCTGCTGGGCGAACTGAGACTACACAGTCTCTCCCAGCTTATTCTCATGATTTCTTGGCTTGACCTCTTCTTACCCACGGTGGCTGCTCTCAGTCCCAAATTTCTGGTTGCCCAGTTGTTCCTAGCAGTCTGTCCTTTGAGTTAAAGCCACTTTATGTGATTGCATCCCTGTGCCCAGTACTGTCACCTCATCCTGGCAAGGCGTATCCCTGAGCCACCTCCATCCTCATTATCGCAGTGTGCCATCAGCCTCTTCCTAAGCTCACTGGAACACGTATCTCTCTGAGCATCTGCCCAGCCTGGTTTAGTTGTCCTGGAGCAGTTGTGTTGTGAATCATTCAGCATCACCTGTTCCTATCTGAGTAGCCAAAAGCAAACTCTGAAATGCTCCCTGTGGAACCCTTTCAGCCTACCCAACAACCCCCTTGGCTTGCAGAAATGCTTCTTTCCCCTGGATCTTCCCTCATGAGAGGCCCAAGGATACTCCTCGATAACCAGTTCCAGAAGCATGGTTGGGCATTTTCTGTTGGCTTTTGCCCCATGGCCCTCCTGGCTCATCACTGTACTCTCCCTGCTCTCCATATTACTCCCCAGGTTTCAGTCCTTTGCTGTTTCCACAGCTTTTTGTGGACTCAATAAGCTCTTCTTCCTTGTTACTTTATCATCTCTTCTGTTCTTTCTTTACTCTTGAAGTCAGAGTCAGTTTTTCTGCTCCACTTCTTTTCTGCTAAACAATCCTATTCTCTGCCTTTCCCCCCCCACCCCCACTGTGGCCTTATTTCCCACAAATCACTTCACTCATCTGCGATGCTGCCCTTTTGTTCCGTAGACATCTGCAAACCTTTTCTTAGAGCCTCTTCTATCTTTTTCATCATTTGACCCTGACACTGCATGAGCAAACCTACTTCTGGGTAGATCTGAGCACCCTGATTTTGTTATTAGTGTTCCTTATTAAAGTTTTGTGTTTTGTGTGTCCTACTATTGTATTTTCCTTAATTCCATGCCCAGAGTATCTGGGGAAGATGATTGCACAAGGAATGCATATGGTAGAGTTTGGGAAGAGTTTAATGATCTTTTTTGTTCCTCAGCTTCACAAGACATTTGACCAACTGAGTAATCTTCTTATTCAAGGTTCAGTGATTTGTGCTAAGAGCTTTGGGTGCAATCTGTCAATTGGAAGATAATAAACTCACGTAGTCTTATTGCAGAAATTTCCATTGCTACTATGTTTTAATTTTTTTTTAACTCACAACTCAGCTATCTCTCCATAAAATTAAGAGGAAGAGAATCTGTGCATGTTTAAAGTGTACACAAGGAGGATAAAGACAAGAAGGTACATTACCATTCTGGGTCTGGTGGACTTACTCAAGGCTCAGGTACATTTCCAGTCCTCTGAGATGGCAAAGATATATTTTCTCATAGATGTCTCTCAAAAAACAACAGCCAGACTTGCCAAATCACAAACTGACTTGTGTGCTAGAGTGCAAGAGAAGGGTTGCCACTTTCGGAAACCCAGGGCTCATCCGGGAACACTGGGCAGTGCAGAGTCCATCCTCTTACACACTACCATTCCCTTGAGTGCCTCAGTATACTTCCAGTATAGCAGTTGCTTTTACACCTCCTCTGAACACCAGGCAATTATAAAAGAAAAAAAAAAAAAAACCACACACACACCACCTGGTTTTTATTTTAAAGTTTGCAAGATTCTGCATTTAGGTAAAGGTGGGTTTTTTTCCAGAATATTTCAGAAATAAAACAATTAACTGAGAACTAGCCTCATGTTAACTTTCTGTGTCTTACGAATTTATGGAGCTTGAAAGCATTTTGGCAAGCTAACCCCAAGCACACCTATTGATTGTTGCTTATTCAGAACACTCTACTATCTAAAGTAAAAATCTGAATTTATGTGTCGGTCCACAGCACCACCTCCTTTCTCTGAGAACCACTCAGGTTCAAATCTCTGACTGTTCCCTGCAATTCACCAATGCAATACTTAAATTAGTATGCTACTTTAAAAGTAATTCTCCAAAAGAATTAATAAGGGGAGGGATGATGTTCCATGGTCATGACAAGATGGAGACAACATTCTGGCCAAAATGCAAGCAACATTTTCTGAGGGGTGTCCAGGTACTAATTCCAACTAAAACATGTTGCTCAGCCTTTGCAATTGAACTGCCAGCAGCACACTCCCCTGCCCACAGTAGTGCATGGGACTTAGACTTCATTATAAACATGTAACAGCCCTGCTAGAATTCAAGTATCACTTACCCAGCCAGCAGAAAACAGAGCTCTAGCATAACCAGCTACTTCCCAAGCTGCATTTTCTGCAGACCTCGGATCATCACTAAGCCGGGCTCCTGTGCTCCACTGCTGCATTTCTGTGTAACAGCCATATTACGTTAAAACAAGAGTGTGGCTAAGGCTGTGCTCATGCCCACCCCCCAGCTGACACACGTCCCCATTGCTTTTTTTTCTCTAGCCCCTGAGGTCCCTCTGAAGGGCATCCCTGCCCTCTGCTCCCCCAGTTTGGTACCATCCCCAGACTTGCCCAAGTGCCCTCCGCCCCTCATCCAGCTCCAAGTGCCTTGCCCATGGGTGCCCGCAGGGAGGCTGTGGCCATTTCCCACACGCTGGTGGCTCCGCTAACCTCCGCCGTGGTGGGGAATGGGGCTCCAGCAGTGCCTGGCATGGGGGACGGGAGCCCAGGTGGCGCGGTCGTGCTGTGGCGCTGTCTAAAGCTCTCTGGCCAGCTGCGGAGGGGAAGGAAAAGCCAGGGGAGGATGCTGAGCAAGACCCCTGATGTTTTGTGGGCTAGTACTCTGTGTGGCAAGAGACAATCTGTGTGGCTGGAGAAGCAGAATGGACTGTGGGGGCAGAAGACGACCCTGGTCCAGGAGGCGTGAGGGAAAAGGTTCTGATGCTTGCTGGGCTCCCATGGCTCCAGGCAGGAAAGCTTATTCTTGGATACAAGCAGGTGGTATGCGAATATTACTTGATAAATCAGATAAGCTGCAATCTCGTTATGCCAGTGGATGAGTGGGCCAGAAAGGTTTGAGTGTAGCTGTCAATACAGCGTCCTGTAAGGATAATGCCTAATCAAATTACTCACTTGCAGCTCCCCTCCCCACAGCCTCTTGGTTAGGAGGAAAACATTGTTCCCGTGAAGGAGGGACAAAAGCATCTTCAGCCCTAACATCCCCAACGCTTGTCATCACCCTTTCTGCCTTGCAGGTAGTATCTGCACCATCTACTTTGTACACAGTCCCATGAATGATTCAAACAGTACTGCTTCTCTTGGGCAGTACGTTTTGCACCGTGTCAGCGGGATGATTTTACTTCACAATTGGAGCTTGTAATAGTGTCCATCCTAGGACTGGGGAGAGACTGTGATATGAGTTGTTGGGAGGGAGGAATTTTATTCCCAGAGGCTCCAGTTCATTTTCCCAGCCACCAGCCAAGCCTTCAGGGCAGCTTAAGCATTTGAGATTTCCATTTGAAACACGGTTTAAAGGACATCCACCAACACCCAACAAGGCAGACATCTTATGCCAACTCTGCAATTCAGTTTTAAAGCTATTAAAAACAAATGTGTGCAACCACATGTGTTCAGATATTATGCTGTGTGAAAACCTAATGCAAGTTTCCTAAAATAGCACCCTCATCCTCCTCCAAAATCCTCCATTGTCTGCCTAAGTCCAATCAAACAGCATTATCCTATTGCAAGCTTATACTGTATCCACCTCAGTTATGATTGATAGGCCTTATAGCAATGGCTTTCATACTGTCACCTAAGTTTCCTCAAAGGCCTGGGGAACACCTGCAGCCTTTGCGCCATGCTTTAAATTCTGGGTTTGTTAGCCCACCACCTTTCTCCAAGGGGTTTGCTCTGGCACTGCTGGCTCCCTTTGCACGCATGATTTAGATTTCCACCCACCATTCCTATGTGGTTTCAACTGCATGGCAGTTATATGTTAAGCCTGACTTGGCTTAACAAGTATTGCCTCAGTTTCTCCACTTCTTCAGCTGTAAACTGCAGTACTTGAGGACCTTTATTCTTTCCCCTTGTTAAGGGGAAATCTTCTTGTTAAGTTTCAAATTGTGCGTGCAGAGGAAGGAACTTAGGTCTTTTATATTTTGACTCTGGAGTGTCACTGTTGGACACTGCTTGTTTTTCTTACAAACATTTCAAAAAAAAAAAAAATTTACCTTGAACTGAACAGAAAGTTTCATACCCAGTGAAGTGTGAATATCTGAGACACTCGGATCCAAAAGAGTGCCAGCTTCAATTCAGTATGAATCGAACCCCTTTGCAATTTTTCAGCACCCAAAAGTGCATACAATGATTTGCATACCCCTTAATACAGCCACCAAACCTGTTTATGTCAGCTTATACATAAAGAGTGAATCCATACAGCCTGGAAAACACCATATGTCACCAGGCCCAAAGGACCTTCTGTTCAGACATAGGGCATCCTGTGTACATCCTCTGATTGTATAGCTCCATCCTGTAATACCCATTTCATACACAGACTGATTCCTGGACATTGAAATAATTCAGGGAAGTGGCTGTGAGCTCCCAGGAGACCTTGTCTCCACAAATCTGACCTCGCACAAGGAAAGTCCACCAGATCAGAAAAACTGGCAGGCCACAGTATGTGAGACCATAAGAGGAACTACACTTCACTTCAGACCTTCTTCAAAGTCCAGGTGACAGGAAACTTCATTCCTTTCGGATATTAGAATCAAAAATGTGTTAGTACCCTGGCAAGTTTTTAAATTAGTTTTATTTTACCACTGTCTTCCCAGTCCTTTTTCCTCCCCGTCATTGTGGGTTGAAACAAGGCTTGTATTTTACAGCACACTGGAAGGGCCCAGGTTGATAACGGAGTGGAGGCCTTGGAATGCAGAAGGATGCCTCTGGCTTTCATCATGCATCAGTCATCAATAAAATTACTCCCATCTGGCAGGTTTGCACTGCTGCAAATGAAGTATTTCCTGGTGTTCAAGCAATGGTTTCCTTACATATAACTGGCTTGAGAGTTCCTGGACTGCGGGAAGGCTGGATCCCCAGGAAAATGGGTTTCCCTCCAGCTATAAGTTGTTCATCCACATCACTTCCAGCGGGTTGGTGTCATTACATGTGCATCACTTCTGACAAGAGGTGTTCACTGGGAAAAAGGATGATATCTCTGTTTCTAGGGGTATCCAGGCATGTATCTAGGGGTATAAGGTGAGAGCCATCCCTTCCCAATGTTGTGGAAGCCCTGTCAGTGTAGATCTGAAATCTGTCCTACATGACTATGGGGAAGAGACTGTTCCCTTTTTTGTAGCAGTAGCCTTTTATGCAGTTGGAAATTTGTATAAACAACTGTTTTGTTTAGAAAAGAGATGACTCAAAAGAGACATGACAAACCTCAGTCTTTCCTCAGAGGTCACATTTTCCCACTGTCTTCCCAGTAACATGTCTGTTTAGTACAACTTGGCATAGTCTGTTACACAACGGAAGGTTCATCCTAATGGTTGTACACCTCCTTCTGCCTGGTAGTGTTGACACATGTTCAGCCTGTGATAAGCCCAGATAGTGACTCATCCCCATGAATTCACCAAGTGACTGTTCTCCACATAGGTAGGGCTTTCCATGCACCCTTGGTGAGTTCCAGTCCTCTTCTCCTGTATACACCTCTCTGCAACTGGGTTTTAAGATGGTGCTCAAACACATTTACAGACATCTGACCATGGCTCATACACTGGCTTAATACGCATTTTTCCACCTATCAGTGGAAATACTGAGATGCTCTACATCTAAGACAGCCTCTGCGGAGAATCCTACTCAAGAAATTCTTACATCTCATTAATGAGCTAGTAACAATGACTCTTCATCTTACAAATAGATTTGCCACTACCTTTCAACTATTTCATCTAAGCCCTCACCTTAAGAGACAGAATATCTTGCATGTCATTTCACAGAATTGTTTCTCCTTTGCACACTCCTATTTCACAGAATCACTTCTATTTCACAGAATCCTCATGAGTCAAGAGCTGTGACTGTTGTTACTTTCCTCCTGTCCACAGACTTCTCACTCTGGCATAGAGCTGGTATGACACAGTTTGCTCTTGGCAAAAATACACTGGCTGTTACTTATCTCCTCTAGTTATTTACAGAAACATGTTTGTTCCAGTATTTTCTTAGAAGCTAGGTTTAAAGCGGTCTGTAGTGGAATTCTACATTTCTTCCCTTTTCCTGTTTTGCTGAAAGAATCATTACATCTTCCTTTTCCCAGCATTTCAGAACCTCAGAAGATCCTCCATAAATTGTTGGAAAAAACCATTAACAGCTCGGAGATTACTTCACACAACCCTCTAAGCACTCCAGTCCTTCAATACTTTCCTTGATATTCCTACTTTTCGCAATATGATAACAGAAAATGCTCATTGCCCTTCATGTTCCTCATTTAGTCTTGTTTTGGATCTTGACCTTTCTGACTTTCCATTTTCACTTGTTCATGGTATTTTTATACTCACCTTCAATAATTTCACCATGCTTACTTTCTGTCTGTTTTTCTCTTGCTTAAGTTTAATAAGAGCACATAATTTACAAAATGGCATGGTTTTTTCCAGTTTCAAACTCTTATTTCATGGTCCCACTCACCTAAACTGTCTCCCACCTTCAACTTCTCAGCTAGCTCTTTCCTTTGCCTCCAGTCAAAACCAAAGAAAATTTCCTCTTGCTCTTTCTGCAACACTTTGTACCAATAAAACTGCTGCAACGTGCAAGATCGTGCTGAACAGCCTGCAACCTGAGGCATGGCATTCCTACAGATGTCAGGCAATCAAAATTCCCCGCTGTCACCGAGTCCTGTGCTTGGGACAGTCCTGCTTGTTGCTCATGAAATGCTTTCATCCACCCCTATTCTAGAGACCTGGACCCCCACTATCTTAGTGCTGAGCAGGTCATTGTCCCTCCATTAGAACATGGATGTTGGAGGCAGTGTATGCACCCCTGGCACACATCACCTCCTCCAAATCTTCTTGAGCAATAATTCTATTTTAATATCCTGACTATGAGAATTTCCTGAGCAAGTGTCTGCCACACTAGCATAAAGGCATCTAAGACATTCAACTAGTTGACTCAACAACTTTCCTACTACACCTCCAGTGATCCAGGGAATAAAAAATTAAAAGAGGGAACAGGAGAAAATGGAATTATAAGTAATAAATTTGTAGACGTTTGTCTTGGTTTCCACTGTTTTACCTGCAATCTTCTCTCTTAACTCCCTTCCCCTATACTCATAGAATCAGTAGAATGGTTAGAGTTGGAAAGGACCTTGAAGATCATCTAGTTCCAATCCCCCTGCCACAGGCAGGGACACCTCCCACTAGACCAGGCTGCTCAAAGCCCCATCCAACATGGCCCTGAACACCTCCAGGGATGGGGCATCCACAACCTCCCTGGACAACCTGTTGCAGTGTCTCACCACCCTCACAGTAAAGAATTTCTTCCCAATATCTAATCTAAATCTACCCTCTTTCAGTTTTAAACTGTTACCCCGCATCCTATCAATGCACTCCCTGATAAAGAGCCCCTCCCCATCTTTCCTGTAGGCCCCCTTTAAGTACCGCAAGTACTCCCACGCCTTTGTGTGAGGGTTTTCACCTCCTGTTTCAGGGCTGGACACAGATGGATCAGCAGCTCAGTGTTCTGTCCTCCCTGCTGATGAGAACCAAGGCGCTCCTCAGCTGTTCCCCTTCTGAGCCCCCAACCCACCTGCATAAACATTTCTAACAGTGCCACCACAGGCCCTTCTCTGGTCACCCTCCTGCCAGGCACCCACATTCACATTTGGTCTGGTTTGCACCACTCCTGGCAGTAGTGCCAGTGCTCACAGTGATGCACCTTTACTCCTTGAGCAGGTGAGCCTTGGTTATCTTCCAGCAATGTGGTGGATGGGACTGACCCCTATTCCTCACTGATGAAAACTGTTGTGCATTGTTTAATTCCCCTGAAGACTAGTGACCTCTATGCCATTTTCCCTCCCAGCATGACCCTGACCGTCACCTGCTGTTTGTACAGCATTCTGACTTCATTGGTGTGAAAAAACTTCTGTTCCTCACAGCCATAATTCCCACTCTTTCTCCACTGATCGTGAGGAGGGAAATTTTTCTGCCTTCCTGGATGTTTTTTTTTTTGTTGTTTTTTTTTTCTATTTGGTTTTTTGTGGTTTTTTTTTTCTCTCTGCAGGGCTTCCCATGATTCCTCAGGATGTTTCAACCCAGCCAACCCAACCTGAAGCTCTACAGATTCCTTCCTAAAGGGACACCACTAAGAGGAACGCTTCCATCTCCTGTTTCTTAGTACCAAGAAGAAAAGGCCAGAAACCTTCCAAATTCAGTTCAAATCCCTGACTAAAACGTTCAGGATTGGTGCTTCCATTTGAGAACAGTCCTTACAGCAGCAGATAAAGGACCATGCAGTAGTAGAGGTAGCCCAGAAAGAGCAGCATTACCTCACTGGTATGACCACTGTGGTTTTTTGTGAACGATGCACTTCCTTATACTGCAGGGAGCTGGGAGAGCAGAAATAATAAGATGCTCACCTGTTAGCCAAGGATTAGGCCCAAGCAGTATATATTTAATTAGACTTTAAAGAGCTTATTTCAATGTTAGGAGATGCAGTTCTTCCCTGTTGCTGTTGCCTCAATATAATTGTTTCAGTGTCCTGCTCATCAAGAGAAAGGAGAGTGTTTTCAGATATTGTGGGTACTTCATTTTTGCTTGCATTTAGATTAAGAAGAAGAAAGTTGTCCCAAAGCTCTTGTAGAGGTCATCTAATCTGTTTGGTTGAGAAGATCTGTCCTCCCACTGACTCACCTTCGGCAGTATAAAGGAATACCTCTTCCTGATGACAAGCTCTCTTTGCAGTGTCATCTCACCCATGATCATTCTAGAAGCAACATCTTCTATTACAAAAATTTAGGAACCTCATCAGAAATAAGAGTGCTGTTTGCGTAGACCGCATTTTTGGACTACTACCTACCACAAGACCCAAGGCATTCACAATGAGCATTACTGAAGACGATGTGGAGAAGTTTCTTGATGGCAACCCAGCTTTTGCCAAGCAGTATTTTGAGAAGAAACTAAAAACAGAGTCCTGGGATAGCAATGAGAGTGAAATACTTTTTGAGTTGATCCAAGACATGCAAGAAAGCATCAACATGGAGAAAGTTGTTTTCAAGACCTTGAGAAGAATCAGGTCCCTTATTCACGCTGACCGCTGTAGTCTTTTCATGTACAGACAAAGAAATGGCACGCCTGAACTGGCAACAAGGCTTTTCAACATCCAAGAGGGAAGCACCCTGGAGGAATGCCTGGTCTCTCCAGACTGTGAGATTGTCTATCCGTTGGACATAGGCATTGTGGGCTATGTTGCACAGACCAAGAAAACCATGAACATCAAGGATGTCAGTCAGGTAGGTTTGCCATTTATTCATTCACTTGGTAGAAGAAAGGCTCGTCTGCTTACTAGTCCAAAGGGGTTGAGGTAGCAACACAACATGGTGCTTGGTCAAACCTTTTGCAGTGTAATAGCTGTGTGTTGGACAAACAAAGAACCAGTAGCAAGTCT
The DNA here is from genome assembly GCA_008658365.1 of Alca torda. Lineage (NCBI taxonomy): Eukaryota > Metazoa > Chordata > Aves > Charadriiformes > Alcidae > Alca > Alca torda. The sequence goes on along the minus strand of CM018101.1, from coordinate 52,181,856 downwards.
GTAAATTGCTTCCAATTTAATTTATGGAATGAGGTGAAGCTAAGCATATTAATTACACTAGGTGTTAATGCCTGCAAACAAGTGCACTGTCACACCTTGCCTGTCTAATTTAAAAAAAAATAAAAATCAAAATCACATATAGTTCAGCAGAGAAGAGAGTGTGAGGTACAGTCAGATCTGCACTGAACGCACATGGAATTTTCCACACCCGTTTATATTTCATGAGTAATTGGCAAAGAGAGAGAAATCCTTTACAGTGAGTGCAGAAAGCGTTTTCCACCACAAACGACATTTGAAAATGTTTGCTGTCTGATGAAGCTTGGGCCAAGGGCATTTTGAGGCATTTTTATCAACCAGAGGGAGGGTACCTCAGAGCAGGTGAGTTAACTGCACCTGTGTATGGGTCATCTTCATCAGAAGCAGCAAGAGACAAACTTTGACCAAAAAACCTCTTTCAGCAAACACTTCACACTGCAATGCCAGGAGACATCCAAGAAATTTTAATGTTTTATTTTTATGCCTTCATGACAATATTTACCCCCTATACTCCTGGGTTGAATCATGTGAACCTGAATAGCAGCAATAACAATCCGCTTGTTCTAATCATAGGTATAAAACTAAAATCCATGTGACCCAAATACGGCATTTGGGATTACTCCATCTATTGTTTGCTAGTTACAGAGAGACCATCTGTGTATCCATCCATTTGTTGTTCAATATGAGCGTATCCAAATGATTCAGCAAAAAATTCCTTGCCCTCCACAGATCATGCTGAGACAGTGATTTGGTTTTGCAAAGACTTTTTCTTTTCCTTTTTTTTTCAGGGCATGGGGCTTGAGTGGGGCAGGAGGAAGCATCATAATGTGTTTTTTTAAAAGCTGTCTGGCTTCAGACGTTTCTGCAAGAATATGGAAGGATCTCAGTTCTGTGAGCCAAGTGCTGCACTCCAACAGAGGTGCTTTCAGGCATTGCCATAAGGCAATTCCTCTGAAGGAGACCCAGAGACCAGATGCTTGGCCTACCCCCGTTGGCAGGGAAGGCCAGCACTGGAGGAGGTGTGGAGAGAAGATCCGTTTGGGAGTGGTTATAGTGATTATTCTTTCTAGTGCAACGTTCTGAATATGATCAGAGCTATGGGACTTTTTCCAAGCCAATGAGAAGGACTTGTAACTGACTCGTTATTCAGCTGAGCAGGGAAAAGATCTTGGGTCAACAAGACCATCCCTGCGCTCCCTATTGGCAGGTCATGATGGTATCAATAAGGCCCTGTGCAGGCCAGGTTATGGGCCATCAGCCATCCCCGCGCTACCCTTTCTCTGCTTTGTTTTCTTTTGGGGTGAGGGGACGGTGACATTCCCATAAGGAAGAACTGGATGAGTTCCCTTTGTGCTGCCCCTACAGCATTACCTAGCACTCTCCCCGTGGTTTGAATGGCGATTCCCTCACGGGCGACTCCCTGGGCAGCCCCGTCCATAGCGGTACTATCTGCACATTGCAACTGCTGCCAAAATGCTCCTTGGGCAGAAGGGGGTGGGTCATTCTCAGGGGCAGGGGGAAAGTGCCAGGAACCACACACCACTGGTGCCAGCTGCATCCTCCGTTGGGATACTTTCCCTGTCATCTACCATCCCGTGCACAAAGGCTGAGCAACATGGGAGAGAATGCCTAGCAGAATGTTTTCACGAGAAACAGGGCATAAATGGCTTCATGGAGACTACAAGCTGACAGCAGCTTCAGGTCCCAGGCAAAAGCAGAAAGAAAATGAGGATGAGTGAACTTCCCAGTGACTGTACCGGACAGCACCGGTTTATAAACTGTGGCTACGCAGTGCTGCATGGTAACTGGCTGTACCCACTTCGCAGTGTTAACAAGAAGGTGGAGGAACTACGAAGGATGTCAATGATCTGAGAATTACCATTGGACAGCCTCCTTGTTCTGACAGAGGTTGACATGTTAAAGCTTATGATTTGCAAGATCTTTGCAAAAAGTGAAAAAGTGCACATGTTGCAGTCAGAAAACACAGAGAGTTCTCTTGATATCACCTGTATATTGTCCAATTTTCTGCTAATTCCTTTCTCTTCCTTAATAATTTTTTAAGCAAAACTTTCTTCAGACAGCTTACTTTGAGAGGCCATGCTTTAATTTTGTTTTAATACTGCAGACATTGTGGAAAATGCTTAATTTGTAAATTCTCTATTGAACAGTGTGCCCAGTTCAGTCCATTTGTTGATGAGCTCACCGACTACACCACAAAAAGCATGCTTGTGACACCCATCTTGAATGGCAAAGATTTAGTTGCTGTTATTTTGGCTATTAACAAGCTGAACGGCCCACACTTCACCAGCTCTGATGAAACAGTAAGTGGTCAGTAGCTCAGTTTCTATCAAGCAGTTGTTGCTTCTGCCATGTAACACAGACTCTTCTACATTAGGGATCTGCTTTAGTGAAGCTCCACCAGTGCAAATTTCCCTACTGGGGAGAAGAGGCTTATTATGAAGATGCTTATCTCAGAAATCTTTCAGGGAAGTTACAGTGGGATAAGCCTCATCTCACACCATTGCAAAACAAAGCATTTGTCCAGGGGAATTACCATGATGTCGCTAAAGGGGTGTTATGAAACCCAGTATACATGAGGCTGCTACTGCATTCATCTCAATCTCACTGTTTGCCTTTTCAGCTTTTTCTGAAGTACCTGAATTTTGCCTCCTTGAACTTGAAAATTTATCACTTGAGTTATCTTCACAATTGTGAGACTCGAAGAGGCCAGGTAAGAGTGAAAATGCAGATTGGGCTGTATCTCAAAATCAAGTGAGTGCATTCTCTGATTTCAAAGGTCTGGCTGATCTGCTTCAGAGATTTGTGCCTGAAGAGTGGAAATAAAAAGGTGCCCTCATCTGCTTTCAGACACTGCTTCTTCCCTAGAGTCCTTCATTAGTCTCTCTTTCTGCAGCTGTTGGCAGAACTGCTTCAGCAGGACTGAGCTCCAGATGTTTTGTTGAACTCAGGCTATGAAACACTCCTGGGCCATTTAACCACTTCAGCCAGGTGCACCAAGAGATTTCCCAAAACTATTAAGAATGTGGCATTTTTTCCTTATCTGCTTATTAAAAAATGCTACTGAATTTCTTCTTAGTGCCAGTAAAATGATTCTCATATGCCTGTTGTATTGGCCTCTGTCAATAGAAATGGACATAGGTGAGGGTTTTAGGCTACTCTGAATTGAAACAATTCAACCATTATTCTTTTCCATGACTTGGGTTATGAAAGGACTCTCAAATTTATTTGGATTGATGTGAATCCATGCAATCACTTTCTGCAGCAGACAACTGGTTGTCATTGAAGAGGACATCCGATTGCATCTATGCTTCGTGGCAGCCATGCTCTTGATCTCCAGTGGGGGTTCCCCTGAGGGATAAATACCTGTCTCAGCAAAATGCATGCAGAATGAAAGTTTATTTTAGAAGCTTTGGGACAGCACTTATACTTACTAATTCATTATCTCATGTGCTTCACCTAATTTTTTCACTAATCAAAAATATGAACGATGGTTGGATGATACAGTCATCTAGCAGTGCTGAGTAATTCAACTAAAGTAGAACTGGTGAAGGTTTATTCCTGTTGAGGGCTTAGCAGTAGGACTGGGGGAGGTAAGGAAAGGGCTAGAAGATGAAGTGGAGACCCAGGAGGTGGAAGGCCTAATGTGTCCCACCCCCAGGGTGGCCTGGTCTGGGGCTGCACCCAGGAGTTCTCTGTTCATGTCTCACTGCTGCATCAGCAGGTCCCACAGAAAGGGAGGAAAGCAAGAATGAGATGCAGGACACACTACTAGTTCTACCAATAGTTCAAATGTCAGACCTCTGGCCACCTAGATCTAACAGTCTCTGAGAGAGTTAATATTGTTCACTGCATTAGACTTAAAAGTACCAATGTAGAGAGTGAGCAAATGACATTCTCAAAAGTGGTCTAAGATTTTAATATTGCAAATCCCAACTGCAAAGACTGTGGGATACTTTAAGTAAAATGGCTTGTGCAAAGACAGTTCAGTCCACTTGTGCTCAGATACTGTGTAAGAGTCTTATTAGAAGAGCACATAGCACATTTTGCCCAACTTCTTTACATCATTCCATGGATTGTCCATTCTTCAGGTGTTTCCTTCAGTCCTCCTCACTGGGCTTGCAGCTTTCAGCATTACTTACTGCATGCTGTAAAATGCCAAAAAGAAACCATTGCTCATTTTCCGCTAATGGTTTGTATGACAACACCACTGTCCTATCTGAGGGATGCTCAGAGGCCAGTGACATTGAACACCTCGGACTTTATAGGAGTGGCAGAGTTGTCCCAGTTTATGGATTAGAAACAGAGACTGGACTGATGCAGCTCAGAATTGTCAAAAATACCTACGAATGCCCATTGAAGAGGTGAGACACACCTTGCTGGTTGTGGCCGTGTGACAGTACTTCTTGTTCAAAGTACAGGTCCAGTCAGCTTCAGGTAGCAGCTCTCAATGCTTCTGAAGCACTGCTCCTCATGTCTGCTGGGCTCAGAAAGCAAAGCACACACACTCAGGTACAGGCGCACACGCACTAGCTAAGCTGGGCAATTGTTTAGATGGTTTCCATACCATTTCAGAGAAAATTAAGTTCTCCATTAGGCCCACAAAGCCTCTCCTTGTGCCACCAGAAATACTTACCTAATTCATTGCATAACCCCTCTTTTTACAAATGAAACAGCCCAATAGCAGCAGCTTTCTTAAGGGTACATTTGCGGGGCACAGGATGGCAAAAATAATCATAGGCTCATGTGTGCACAAAGCAGCTGTGCAAAGGCTTTGAGGAAAGTGTTAATTTGGACATTTCCAAGTCCAGCCTTCACAATTTGCAACATATTTGGTGTTAACTGTTTTTGGATGCAATGTTTTACTTATGGGTATCTGGCACTACTACTTTTTTGTGCTATATTTGTAAGACTGGACTTTTACATTGCACTCTATGATGACTCTTCCTCTGAGAGCATCTTTCCCTAAGTAGTTCCCAATGTGAATAAGCAATGCTTTTACATTTTGCAGTATAGGTTGCTATTGCACTTTTCAGGAACTGTAGTATAAAACCCCAGTCCTTCCTTGTTACTCCAAGCACATTCAGGAAGCCCAGCTCTCAAGGAGAGGCTATGTTTACATTTGGATTTTATCCTGCAGGTGCTGTTGTGGTCAGCTAATAAGGTTTTCGAGGAACTGACAGACATTGAGAGGCAGTTCCACAAGGCTTTTTACACGGTGAGAGCATACCTGAACTGTGATCGGTACTCAGTAGGTCTCCTGGACATGACGAAGCAGAAGGTGAGTGTTCGTGTGTGTGCTGTACATCTTTCTGCATGGCTGCTATCCACTGAGGGGTGATGCGTGGAGGCAAGTTTTAGTGGGGCAGCTGAAGCGCAAGCTAGCTTTGAGTCATTATTCCTGCTTTGGTTGCCAGTTTTTTATTCCATTGTGCAAACGAAGAGCCTGGGATAAAGAAAAGAGAGGGAAAGGGAAGAGCTTATCACTGGAATGGGACTGTCAAAGGAACCAGAGGCCGGGAAGAAAAAGGAAAGGCAAACCTGTCTGACCATGGCAATCCTTGTCAAAGCCTGCAACACAGACATGTCCTCACAGCGTATGGATATCAAAAGTATAGTGAGATACCTGTGGAAACCCCCAGCAACAAAGCAGCCACCTTTTTCAAGGACTCATCCATGTGTACGTTATCCAGGATTTTAGGTGAAATTTGGCTTCATGAAAATAAGCTGACAGGAGCTAAATTACTTCTGCAGCTCTGACTTGGTCTGATTGTTTGCACCTGTGGCAAGCTTTATGTGGGGGTTATACAGCGTCCTTGTCATAGGAGCCCTGCTTTATTCCATGGTCAGCTTGACTGAGGCTACCATGAACTTTGATCTCCACCGAGTTGCCAGAGCCTTTATAGCATGCTGTGTTGTGAAGAGGTGTATTAAAAGATGATTAATGTGCTAAGGCAGTTTAACCAGCATTATAATGTAGCCTAAGAAAAACAAACAAAAAAATCTTTCGCTTTAGCAAGCTAGCAAGTAGATCAGCCCTATGGTCACACAGTGAACACATAAAATATTGCCAGAGACATATGCTCTGTAAGTACAGCCTGTCCTGATCGCTGAATGAAGCAGCATCCTGTGTATAGGCAGTATATGACCATATACAGCCATATAATGCAACTGACACTTCCTGATTTAGACACACCATTCTGCCACCTAGGATTGAACTAGTCTTGTTATTTCATGCCTTGTTTACGCAGTACCAAAACCAGCATGGTAGAGCAGTGGTTACTTTGAAGTCCAAGGCAGAACGTATTTTTTTACTCTAAAAATACTTCTTTCATTTTAAAACTAGGAATTTTTTGACCTGTGGCCAGTCCTGCTGGGAGAAGTTCCCCCCTACTCAGGACCTCGCACCCCAGATGGCAGGGTACGTGAGAAACAGACTTCTTAAACTCTCTCTTGTCTGGATGGATTGCCTCACCACTAGTTTTAACACCATCCTTCTTTTTATTCATAGGAAATAGTCTTTTACAAGGTCATTGATTATATATTACATGGAAAAGAAGACATTAAAGTCATCCCGTAAGTGCCCACTTTCTGTATGTAGGTACTGCCAGGGAGTGTAGCTAAAACCAAGGTTCCCCATGATTTAAAGACATTTATGAGGAGATAAGCAAAGGACTGATAGAAGACTGAGTAAAAGAGCCAGAATACAAGCTGGTGCTTCAACTCACATTTCTGCAGGACAGAGATTTCCTCCAGGACGTTGGCATCCTGGCTTGCAAGTCAGGCTCCAAAAGCCACTGCAGCCAGTGATTCTTTTTAGATGCAGAAGTGAACTGCCTCGACTGCCTGCAGTTCTGCCACTCTCCTTGCCAGGCTGAGGCATCACTCCTCCTTGGTGCCTTCCTTGTGTCAGCGGGTGAGCTCATCCCGGTTGTCCTTGTGTTGAGACACCTGCTGTCCCAGTCCTAGCTCTCACCCCCCTGCTACCCTCCAGATGTCTCATGGTCCCTCCTGCTCCCTTGCTTGTCTCTTATCCTTCAGTCACTGACCCCATCTGAAGGCTACTTCTGGCCTTTCCTCCTCTCTCGACACCACACTGACACTCCCTCTTTCTGAAAACCACCCTCTCTTCCTGTCACTGGACTTTTCAGAGGAGCCTTGAGCACCTTGGGCAAATGTGGCATAACAGGAGTTTCACCCAGTTCTAGTCACACAGCTTTGCGTCCGTGTAAGTGCTGCAAGAAAGGTCCCCGTTGCTTAGGTACAGCAGTGTCCAAAACTTCAGGCTGGCAGACATTCTTACCCGGGAACTTTCTTTTACCTTTCTCTGTGCTGAAGGTTTGAAACACAGTCCCCACTCCCAGGAATGACTTTTTCTTAAGTCTCTGCAGACGATGATATTTTATGAGTTATTCTGTATTGAATCCTTGAAGGAAAAGTATTCACTTAGGTAAAAAACTGTTGCTTGCACACATGGGTCCCTTGAAAGTAACAGGGCTGTTTAGTAATTTAAGTTTAAACATGTAAATGTGGATTGTACAACCAGGTGGATACTTTTCAGCCCCATGATCATTCTTCAACCAACACATACCCTTAATTTCCTTTATGCATTTTTCTTTCATCCAGAAATCCTACCCCAGATCACTGGGCACTAGTTACTGGACTGCCAACATATGTGGCTGAAAGTGGATTTGTAAGTACTTAAGTTAGGCTTCATCAAGGCTTTCTGAGATGAAGCCGTATTAATACTGCTGTTTCATCAATTCAGCTTTTTTGTTTTGGTATTTAAACTTCCTATTGCCTGTATTGTAAAATTTCTTTTGTGTGATCCCCTAGATTTGCAACATTATGAATGCTGCTGCAGATGAGATGTTTAATTTTCAGGTACTGTGAAAACTTCCAGTCCCGTCAAGGATTCTACTTTGTTTGCAGAAATGTAGTTTAGAGTCAATTTTAGGCATATAGATATTTCTTTAGCCTGTAGTCTTGCTGTAAAATGGGAGTGCTGGTGTATTTAGAAAACACATTAAGTACATGGTGTCTTTCTGCTTGCTATTGCTTCAAGGAAGGTCCTCTAGATGAATCAGGATGGACTATCAAAAATGTTCTGTCCATGCCAATCGTCAACAAAAAGGAAGAAATTGTTGGCGTTGTCACATTCTACAACAGAAAAGATGGGAAACCATTTGACGAACAGGACGAGACCCTCATGGAGGTATAGTTTCTTGCTGTGGCTGGAAGTAGTTTATATGATTAAGAGAGGTCACAATTGCTCATTGTACACCTGCAAAGCATCCCCTAGTGTTTTCTAGCTAAGTAAGTTTCTTTGTTGCTTATAGAAGTGTTATGCATCAGCTTGAAAGCTTTGAAAGGAATTATGTGAACTACTGGGGCTTTTCGGTCTTGGAAACCCAGCTGTGTTCGCACAATTTTGTTTTGGCATTCTTGGATTGGACACCTAGCCATGAGTAGCTACAATGTACTAACATGACCATTCTGACTGTGTTCATATACAAGACAGCTGGCTCACCCTGGCTGGGCAGCTCCCTCAAGAAATTACACAGAAATCGCCTGTGTAGCTAAGATACAAAAGGTGGCCAGCTATTGAATCTACCAACAGCAGCTGTAATTAAAGAACTTGCTGCTTGGAAATGCCTCTATGCTAGTTTCCATTCAATATAGGCATTCAGCTCTTGGCACCTGTCATCAATCAGAATGTTTGCTGAAATAAACTTTTCTTATCAAACAAAAAGTCTGCGGGGAAAAAAAGATCAGTTTGAGTTGTCCACTGGACAGCACACAAGTTGAGAGCAAACACAGGGTGTGAGTAAACACACGTGAAAGGTGATGAGACCACCTTGTTCTCCCTTGATATGAGGGTTCCTGACCTGCTGTGACACCAGCCTTTCCACAGGCAAGGAACCCTTGCCACGACACAGAAATAACTTTCCATATGCTGAACTGGAGAGAGGGTCCTCGAACCTCCACAGCATGGGTGCTCTGGAGGCCTAGGCTGATTCAACAGCTGGGCAGCTGCTCTGCTGAGGAGCAAGTAGCGATTTGGAGCAAACACCCTGTTGCTCATTTGTTGCTCATTGCTAGACTTGAGGCCAAAGCAGAGCTTGTGTTTCTCTAAAAATATATCATGCAGTGTTATACTTCTGTGTCTTTGAGTAATAGTTGTTTTAGTTATTTCACCATTTCCTTCTTTTCCCCTCACCAAGTCCTTGACACAGTTCCTGGGCTGGTCTGTACTCAACACAGACACATATGATAAGATGAACAAGCTGGAGAACCGGAAGGACATTGCTCAGGATATGGTGCTCTACCACGTGAAATGTGACAAAGATGAAATCCAGGAAATTCTGGTAATGCCTCACAACATGCAGCACACACCCAAATGTACTGGCCTGGCCCATGACTTACGGCACAGACACAGGTCTCCCCTCCCACAGAAGTGCTTCCAGCCACCTCAGTGTGGGGGCAGCATCTGGGGCCCCAGTTACTGCACAGCAGCAGAACAAGTCTTTTTTTTGACTCTGTAGTCTGCAGTGCCCTTTCTAATTTCCTCAGAAAAAGCCAGCCCTGGATGTAGGCTCATGCAGGTGCTACTCAGGGCAGGGCCATAGAGGTGGAAGAGGAACTGATTTATTCCCTAAAACCTCCTTAGAGCAGGGGATGTGGAGTTAGAGGGCCCAGCTGAGACACTGGTTCTAGAGGGGCATTTGCAAGCGGGGGAAACATGAACCAAAATCAATGAGAGGGAGAATATTTTTACCAGGGAGAATATTTTTACCAGGAAGAATGGGTTGAAAGACCAGAAACAGAAGTAAGATCCAGGAAGAAAACACAATTTGCATATTAGAGCTGGCCTGGATTGCCCTAAAGCTGCACTGTGCAAAGTCCAGTGGGATTTGATTGTCAGTTTAACATGTCCATGCTCTTTACAGCCAACACGAGAAAAGCTGGGAAAGGAGCCAAGTGAGTGTGAGGAAGAGGAACTGTCAAGCATCCTGGTAAGAGCAATAAACTACTGGAACGGACAGACCTGGCAAGCAAATATTGCCTGGGTGGATGAAGTTCTCAGTGCTGGCACACCAGTACACATCTACAGGGCACCTGGTGAAGGGTGAAGGCAAAGCATACCCTGCCCCCCTCTGCTGTGGGAGTCTGAGGTTATTATTATCAGGTGGCAGCAAATGCCTTCCCCAGCTCCCAGGGAGTACCTGCTCTCTGCCACTTCATCTCAAGGGGTTCAAAGTCCATCTGGAAAACACATCAGCTACCTTGACTTGTTGCACATTTTGTTCTCTGGAGTCAATATGGAGGGCTGTTAGTCTTCCCCTTTAAGAGCTGTCAAGTTTGGAGTCTCCAAACTCTATCAACTCAACAAGAAAAGTGCTTAACAGAAAACAAGCAATATTTCTTGCACTTGACCAAAAATTCCGTCCCTCTTCCCCTACTAATGAGGTTAGCATGAAAAGCTGCATTTCAGTCTATTTATGGTTATATTCTAAAAGGAAAAGATCCCAGCAGCATCAGACTGATAAATTAAGCAGAAGCCATTCCAGGTGTTCCAGGGATGGCATAAGTAGCACAGCAACAAAATGTCCCCCCTCTCTTACAGAAAGAAGAACTCCCAGGGCCCACCAAGTTCGAAATCTATGAGTTCAGGTTCTCCGATTTTGACTGCACCGAGCTAGAACTGGTGAAGTGCGGCATTCAGATGTACTACGAGCTTGGCGTGGTGAAAAAGTTCCAGATCCCACAGGAGGTAGGGGCTGGCAACACCCAGGGGCTCCCATCTCGGGTCGCCGGCAGACGTGCCGCGTAGCTGGGGTCGCCGTGCGTGGCCCACTCATCTTACTGAGTGGGGACACGGAGGTCTGTGGACACAGGGTCTGAGGACACAGGCCCCTCACCCCGTTGAGGGCAGGGAACCCCCTCTCAGCCCAGTCGCTACATGCTTGTGGACACGTTTCATTTGCTGTAGCATGTGCCCTACAGCTTTTGGCCAACGTACGCTGAAACCCACACCGGCAGGCCCCTCTGCTTCTCTTCCCCCTGCGAACACAGACGTGCCTTCATTTGGTGCAGTTTGTTCCAACTTCCCGACTGCTGGCGACAGGAGTGGTGTGACCCCGTGGGAACAAGGGCCCCCACAGCCCCTGATGTGCAAGTTCACGGCTTTTGCCGTAGCCCAAGCCCCCTGTAGGACTTGCGAAACCCGCGTTGCAGCAGCTCTGCTGCTCCCCGAGGGGTTTCTCAGCCCATCATGTGAGGTTTATTTCCATCTAGCGGGATCCGGAGGTAACTACAGGGAGAGTTTTCACCCTGGAAACCCAGGCGGTGAAGTAGGAGGGAAGCGAGGGGCTGGGAATGGGATTTACTTCTGTGTTTCTTGCTTACAGCATGTCAATGTCAAAAAGTATTCAAAATATATACTCTGGAACACCTAACCCCTAACACAGGTGTGAAAAGCAGTCATACTTTACGACCACTCTGAGCAGTTGGGGTTGTAAAAAATGAATGCTTACCCATAATTAATTTGTTCTCTAATGAGAAAACCTGCATAGCAACAAGAAGTAGTGCACATGGAGAAGTAGAATGCAGAGGGGAAAAAACAGTTTGCAATATTTTGTAATATTGTAATATTTTAAGTGATATAAACACCACCCATCTCTGCATCCATGGAGCCATATCTCTTGAAGAGAGATACCAGTATTAGTAAATCACAAGACATGGGAGGGATAAATCTTACAAGTGACAACACAGAGAAACACAGAAATTCAATAAATTCACAAACAGCAGGATGAAATCTCTTTTCCTCTAGACATTGCTGTTTCTCATTTTGCACCCAGGCATTTCTATGATTTTATTTTTCTTTAAAAAAGAAAAACAAACAAACAAACAAAAAAATAAAAAAAAAAAAACACGAGAAAGGTATTAGACAGCAGAGAGCTATATTTTAGTGTCTCCTTTAGCTCTCCATTAGGCTTTTCTATAACACCACCATCAAGGAAGCCTGATGATATTACAGCTTCTGGTTCCTTTCTGGGGCCACCTCTGTAAAGCTGGTCAGAACCTCATTCATGACTTCTGTACATGGTCTTTATTGCAAGAGCAACAGGCAGCAGCTTCGTCACACAAACTAACATCCTATTCCCTAATTTGCAGGTTCTTGTAAGGTTTGTGTACTCCGTCAGCAAAGGTTACCGTAAGATAACTTATCACAACTGGCGTCATGGCTTCAATGTTGCGCAGACCATGTTCACGCTCCTGATGGTAAGGTAACACCACTCCAGTCAATTCGGTGTCACGGTCTTATTTACAGGAGGTGTTCTGTTGCACCCTGGAGACCTGCAGGGCTCCCTTTGAATCGTGGTGTAGGATAAGAGTTTGTTACTCCTAGCACAGGTCCTGCTAACTTGCCTTAAGTGACAATCCTTGCATTACATTGAAAGCCCTGGCCAATTCTGCCCAAGGAATGGAGTGCTTTAATTCTCATAGGTACAGATACATATGGTGTTGAATACCCTCCAGATTAAATCCTTCTGCAGGGCAGGGGAGAGAGACTACAGGACTTCCCTTCCTCCAATAGTTCCTGACAGTAAAAGCCAGGCTGAAATTAGCTGGCTGGGATGGAGACAACTTCACGTTTTCGATGTCCAGACAGGACAGGCAGAGGTCTATGTCTATTGCTAGTGTGAATGTGGAAAGTGACATTTCTCACAGGGACTCAGGGCAACACATTTCCCAGACAGAACTAAAGGTGTCAGACTGCTGCTCCACACCTGGTATGGACCAGCACCAGGCCCCAGTGCAGATGCTATGGCCCATACAGCAGCAGAATTACTCCTACCACCCCCAGACAATCCTTTGGGCGATTCAGCTTGGAGACCCCATTGCCCCCATTTCCCAGAAAGATGCAGAGCCCCTTTGCAAAGTGCTGTGTGTACAGTGACTGGAGGGGTGCTTATGAGGAGCCGGGTGTCTCTAGAGCACAATGATGTTATAGCAGCGGGTAGCCAACATTGCAGGTGGGCATCAAGCACATATGCATGACACACATGCCTACCTGAGTCTGAAACGTTTCATTTACAGCTTCTTCCCCATTTTAACCTAAGCGTACTGTGTATTGCGTTTAGCTTCACAAGTATTTTCGGTTCTCCTGGGCTGTTTCAATGAGGAGATCCCCAGCACAGAGCAGTCACAGCTCAGTGCCTTTTCCTGTAAGAGGTACTAACAGACAACATGCAAATTCTCACCCTCCAGACCGGCAAACTGAAGCGTTACTACACAGACCTCGAAGCCCTTGCAATGGTAACTGCTGCTCTGTGCCATGATATTGACCACAGGGGAACCAACAACCTTTACCAAATGAAGTAAGCACTTTCCTACCACTTCAGACCACTTACTGTTGCTCTCGCGGGGAGTGGGATCAGGCTGTGGTCACACCAAGCTCCAGTACACCTCTGTTTTATCCACAGGGGTAAAAACCCTCTTTTGCAATTAACCTTGCTTTTCAGCTTGCTACGGCACTTGGGCTTATGCTTTGACCAGTGGGGAAACTGAAATTTTTGTGGTGCTCTGTGGGGCTTTCTTTACCTCCTAGCAAACCTCCTTTGGTTAAAGCAAGACTCTATCTTACCATTACAGGGTGGAACAAGTGCAGCGCAGGCATTTAGTAGCTTGAGCATCATAGGAGACTCAGGATGCCACCAGGAGCATCCTGAGCATAAGCAGCCTTCTTTTTGCTGGAAGGTATCTATGGAAAAAGCTCCACGCATGGCACTGCCCTCACCATCCACAGAAGCAAAGCACCTATAGGGGTGTTGCTCTCAGTAGGTAGTTTCTAGCTACAGAAAGACAGTTGCATGATTTCATGGGCCAGTCAAGCCTCTGCTGCTCACTTAAAGTAGCTCTTCTGCAATGTGTGCTAGCTATACTGTCTCACTGTTTTCTGGAGCTTTGCAAAAATGTAAGTGAAGCTGGCTGGTGTTTTGGATGCAAGAGGATCTTGCTTTTCAGTTAGGAAAAGTGTCCAAGTACTGCTGATTTTACAGTTCCTGTTGCTGGATATCAACATGTAATTATTCAGGAATTAAACAAGCTTACTATGCTAAGTAGTAACCGTCCAGTCCTAAACAGCGTTTTGGGTGGAATTTGTAGTTGGAGACTGTTTTATACAGTGTCCAAATAGTTATAAGCAGTGTCACAAAAGTCTTTTACTAGATGGAACTTATTAGCTATTAAAAATACTACTCTCAAGCCTTTTAAAATGAGTTGAACTTGTGTGTGTGTGACAAAGTCAAATATAAAATGGGATACTTCTTTTTATTCTTAAGTACTGTACTAATATCTTTAATTTTTCTTTTATGCAACTAGATCTCAAAATCCTTTAGCTAAGCTTCATGGATCCTCAATTTTAGAGAGACATCACTTGGAATTTGGAAAATTCTTGCTCTCTCAAGAGGTTGGTAATGAACTGTAGTGTAAGGACATGAACAACTTACTTTGAGGGAACTTGCTGCTTTTTCTGCAACAACAGAGCTGTCAGTACAAGACCTTTCTCTGGTTTCAGTAACTGCAACTGCCTCATTCCCCAAGTGCTCTATGCTCACCCGGGACCAAAACACATAGGTTTCCTAAATGCATGACTTGGTTTCTTCAGAAGCCATATCGTTATCCCTGTAGGAATATGTCAGATACAGGATTGTCCTTCTGTAGCCTCTCTGACAAGGCCGAGGCACTCACGCTCCCCCAGCTCACTTCTCATTTCAGGCAAATTCACAGTGGGACCAGGGGACGGGGTTTGGGCACACTCTGTGCACCAAGCTTCAGCTTCGTTGACCCTGTTCAGTGAACAAAAGGGGAGACTAGGCACCAGCACGTGGTGAATGGGGCTCACAACCCTTGCGCCTTAGGGCAGCAAGTTGAAGTTATTTAAAAAAAAAAAAAAAAAGTGAGCACATTTGAGAAAGTGAGATGGCCAGTAACTCACAACAACACAGTGCTTGGATTTTGCAGCTCCCTTTCCTTTGCTTTTCAGTCGCTGAATATATGCCAGAACCTCAACCGCAGACAGCATGAGCACATGATCCACCTGATGGAAATTGCCATTATAGCGACAGACCTGGCACTCTACTTCAAGTAAGTCGCTCACGTCCACCGTGTGTGAAGGGCAGAAAGCAGCCGGTGCTTTACAAAGGCAAAACGTGATGCTTTGCTCTGAGAGCCACTCCCTGCGGCAATCCTCTTCCCAGACACTGCCTCTGCAAGGCTGCCTTCAATACTGACATCGGAGCTGGCGGGGACAACTCAAATCATTCAAAAGAATTTCCAACTTTTACTCATTAGATCCCATACATGACTTTTTAACCTTCTATTTCCAATAAGGCAGTGCTATATGATCCCCTAACAGAAAGAGATGCCTGATGCAGTGGCATTTTTTTACCTAGCCCTTCAGCACTAAAAATACTCATAAATCGTGAATGGCCTGGCCAGGGCTACATTAACTTCCCTGGGAGAGCAGCACAACCCAAATAGCAAGTGGTCCATTGTAGGTGAATATCCAGTTCACAATCTATTTCACACCCAAAAGCCAAAAATGCCAATTATCTTGGAGCAGCATGCACTGACTTCCTGAGACATCAGGCTGGAATTCAACAACACGTTAATCAGCATATTAATATGCTCCTAATTAGCAAGGACCTTTCAAAATGTGCTTTCAAAATACAGTGCCAAGACCAGAGACTGCTTCTATGTTTTGCGCTGAAGAATGATTATGTGAGATACTCAAAACCTGCCTGGATGTGTTCCTGTCCAGCCTGCTCTAGGTGAACCTGCTCTGGCAGGGGGGTTGGACTAGATGATCTCCAAGGTCCCTTCCAACCCCCACCATTCTGTGATTCTGTGAACTATAAACAGTCCACAAAAGGGGAATATGAGGGAAGGTGCAATACCCAGTCCTCCTACTCTGGAGATAGGGTGGCTATACAGGACCAGATACCACCACTTCCTGAGCAGGTGGCAACAAGCCAGTCTTTGTCCTCCTTGGTCCATGGTCTGCAAGCTACGTCTTGGCTGAGATTAGACCCAGGCGAAATGATACAGACAGAACATGTATGCAAGTGGCTTTGTGGATCTGGCCTAAATGTCTTCTCCGCTAGCATTGAAACAGCAGATTTTTCTACATTTGACGCCACTCAGAACATGGGTGTGTTGTGTATAAACCCCTTCCCAGAAATCCTGCATATATTTAGGTACATAAATAAGGTTAACAAGGTCAGACTAAGTATCTAAAGTCAGATACATTTACAAATACTCCAGCCAGCTCTAGGTTTCTGCAGCTTGCTTAACATTCAGGGAAAAAGACTTCTTTTGCCGACAACAAAGGTGGAAGCATTTCTCAGTTGAGATAACTTGCAGTAGCTCATACTTTCAAGTTTTTGCTCATGTCTCACCACTATACTTATTTTTAAGTCATTTACACTAGTTTCCCCTACTGAAGAGAAACAGGCAATGGTGCTTGGTTTTGTTGAAGGCTTCCTTGAGGACCTAAATGCTGGAAACCCTTCTGGAAGGACTATTAATAGAAGGATCAGCCATCTGTTTTTAATACTTTTGTTTCCTTGTTTTGGAGCTTTTTCTTTTTTTCTCCCTCTCAAAGAAAGAGAACAATGTTTCAAAAGATCGTTGACGAGTCAAAGACCTATGATAACGTGACTGCCTGGACTGAATACCTGTCTCTGGAGACAACAAAAAAAGAGGTTGTCATGTGAGTAATCAATCAGCTCTGGAAAGGTTAGTGATGTGATCATCCGGTGAGAGCTCCCAGAACATGCCTTGTCCTGCACTTTGTGCAAAATCATCAACACGTGATACATTACTGTCCACTCACTAGAAGCAGGGAGAAAGCAGGGGGAAAAAAGCTTAAAGTGATTTTTCATCCAGATAAGTGACTGCTTTTGGATTGTTATTCTGGTGTTACTCCTAACAAGATGCAGGCTCCCTTCTGGCCATAAACTCTTACCAGACCACCCTTTAGGCCACAAGCAGCAGCAGGCTGCAAAGGCAGATCTACAGGAATCCAATCCATCAGTTGTTCTTCCCAGTGGCAACTGGTCTGAGTTGCACAATGCTGCTGTTGTGCCCGGACAGACACTTTGCAGAATGCTTTGCATGGGCGATGAAGTGCACCCGCAGTCTCACTGCATTCTGCACTGTTACACCTCCACAAGGGAGCCAAAGATGCTACTCCAAAGTCAAGAAGTGCTGCCCAGTAATGACTTAAACAGCAAACCTCCTAGTGCCAGAAGCAAGCAGTTCTTTAGCATAAATCCATTTTAATCAAGAGAGCAATCCTTGATAAATGTCCCAGTCAGAGCCAAGGCTGTTACAGCAGCCCATCTTTCTTTATCTGTCACTTCAGCAGGGAGTGGGGGATACCTGACACGGCACTGGGGCATGAGCATCCTGAGCCTGGAAGAGGTAGGGTGCAGGCTGTAGAGAAGAAACTAATTTCTTTCCTGTTTTTAGGGCCATGATGATGACTGCCTGTGATTTGTCAGCAATCACAAAGCCTTGGGAAGTCCAGAGTAAGGTAAGGTGCTTGATATATTGTTAGATTTCTCTAGCTTATACTTTAAAGTAATTCAATTTCCTAAGTTGCTGTCATGGTTTAACCCCAGCTGGCACCTCAGACCATGTAGCTGTTCACTCACTCTGCTACCGCGCAATGGGGTAGGGAGTAGAGGCAGAAAAAGGAGGAAAAAAAACACCTCATGGATTGAGATAAAGACAGTTTAATGGAACAGAAATGGAAGAGAAAAGTAATAATAATAATAATAATAATAATAATAATAATAATAATAATAATAATGGTGAAATAATATACAAAATAAAGTGATACAACACAAGTCACTCTCACCACCCAGTGATCAGCTGCCCAGCCTGTCCTGAGCAGCAATTGCAGATCCCTGCCCCCTGGCCAACCCCCGTTTATATACTAAGCATGACGTCTATGGTATGGAATATTCCTTTGGCCAGCTTGTCCTGTCTATGCTCCCTCTCAGCTTCTATGGAATGATGAGTCAGACCTTGACTTTGTGTAAACATTACTTGGCAACAACTAAAACAACATGTGTTATCAACATCATGGGAGTTGGACTAGATGACCTTTAAAGGTCCCTTCCAACCCAACACATTCTATGATTCTATAAATCCAAAACACAGCAGCTACTAGGAAGAAAATTAACTCTACCCCAACTGAAACCAGGACAGATGAATCAAAGTCTCCTACCAAAACGACTTTAGAATAACTATGGTTTTGATGGATAAACCAATCTTTTAGATTATAGTTGTGAATTCTGTAGAAAATTCATGGTTACCAAAAAATAAATTAAAAAAACCCAAAAGGTATTTAGCTTCTTGGGTTATAGCGAGTTTTGTTGCATGTAACATCTGGGTTGGTTTTTTTACAGCATACCTGCTGTTTGCTCAGTTGTTTGATATCCTTTAGGAATTCCTTCATGATCTGTACTTGAGCAGTACAAAATTTAAAAGAGAATAAAAGAAATAAAACACACCTTCCTGTTCAGCATGGAGAAAGGACAACTGAGAAAATTGTAATAGCCAGGCACAACTGTGACCAAGGGGCAAATCCTTGAGGGGGACATGTTGGAAACATTTCTTAACAGATGAGCTGTGGAATAATGAGCTCCAGTGCAATAAGGTTGTTGAGCTGTCACTACAGGGGTGCAATCCTGTTGCCACTGCTGCCCTTCCCAGGAGAAATGCTGGGGCTGGGGTTGGACATGAAGCGAAGGAGGGGCTAGAATTGAGATTTGTTTCATGTTTGAGAACTGAAGCGCATCAAGTTATAAAGCCGAAATCAGTGCTAACTTTCCTTTCTCCCTCCTTGGCAATGTAGGTAGCTCTCCTGGTAGCAGCCGAGTTCTGGGAGCAAGGAGACTTAGAAATAAGCGTCCTTCAGCAACAGCCTATTGTAAGTACAATGCCAGAGACAGACAGTTCAGTTCAGACAGCAAGTCTCAGCAGAGACTTACTACAAGCAATGCTGCTCTCAGAGGACTCTGAGTCTTCCTGAAATAACTATGCCTGCCAAAGTCCATTGGAAATGTGGGTACTAACGTGGCATTTCTTAATATATTTTTTTCTGCTACAATAACAAGTACTTAAACTTGGCATTGAAAGAGCCAAGAGACATTCCTTTATATGGCCTCCACCTGTGTGGTTTGGGTTTTCTTTAAGTAGGCTTTCATACACCCCCTCTACCCACAGGGGCACCACGAATAATACAGTAAGCAGCAAGGCCTTGTAAGAATATAATTTCATGTCGTGTTTCAGAAAATTGAAAACCTCTTCAGCACTTTATAACATGAACCTTCTTTCAAGTACCAGGTTGAAGGTGCAAAGGAAAAACCCTCTGTCCTCCTCCCCATCCGTAGACACTGAAAGACCTGTCTTAAAATTTTTGTTACAATGGCAAAAGAAACGACCCCATTTGACTCCTCTGCAGCAGAGGAAGAGGGCTGTGATGTACAGCTTTTATGGATGGTTTGGCAGAACTGCCAGGCTGACACAACAAGGCAGTTTTGGGCAGAAAATAGAGGTGTGTTTTTCAATGAAGTGTTCTCCTAAATCGTGTGGTGAACTTGTGTCCTCCCACAGCCCATGATGGACCGGAGGAAAGCTGCTGAGCTTCCAAAGCTTCAAGTGGGTTTCATCGACTTTGTGTGCACGTTTGTCTATAAGGTAAGCAGAGTGCACCCTTGTGCATCCCATCCTTCTCAACAGGGGTTCAAATCCCAGGGAAGTGAGTCCCAGTGCAGCAATGCCAGTCATGGGGAGAGGGACAGGTAGAGGTGACAACAGCTGCCCCTCTCCGGGCCATTGCAGCATAGTCCCTCTTTGTGCTGTTAATGCTTTCCCTGCATGCGCCAGCCTGGGAGGTGGTCAGGGTCCATCCTAGGGTTATGACGAACAAATGCTGCCTCTGTGTTGCGTTGCGCTGACAGGTGTGTTTTGGTTAGGAATTTTCCCGTTTCCATGAGGAAATTCAGCCTATGCTTGATGGGCTGCTGAACAACAGAAACGAGTGGAAGACCCGTGCTGATGAATATGATGCAAAAATGAAAGCTCTGGAGGAGGAAAAGAAAAAAGAGGAAGAGAAGATGGCTGCACAGAAAGGTCAGAAACAATATTTAGCTTTTCATTCCTAGCCCCAAAACATACTTATCCAATACTCTCCCAGATCTGCAGCAGGCTTTGCTGACATGACAATGAGTCAGATGCCCAGAACAAGTTTCCTCAGTCTTGCTCCACTGGCAAGGTTGAAGACACCTTGACTTCACAACCTGACACCATGACAGGCTGTCAAAAAAGGCCACCTGCTCAAATGCACAGCAGCTAGTGCTTGAGAAACTAGCGAGACTAGTTCAGCACGAGCGCCCATGCAGCTGCGGACAGCCGAAAGTCCTTTGCAGTATAGGTCTGTCCCTGGAAAAGAGCAGGGAGACATGCCTTTGTACACAGGGGCCGTGGCCCACGCGCTGTCCCGCAGGCCACGAAGCAGAAGGAGTTAAGAAAAGCTAACACACTCCTAGTGAGAACACTTGTGGAATTACATTTAATCCCATTTCTATCCCAGAGTAGGTACTACCTGGAAGCAAGCAGCAGCAGTAGCACCTATTAGCAATTTATTTTGGTCAAATCCATTTTTCTTCCTCTATGGGCTCTGCTTTGTTAGCACTGAAATCCATCAGCTGCAGTGGGCATTGGGTGAGAGCTTGTTTCATAGCCTGAGGATTTGTTTGACTCTCAGAAAAGTGGAAGCAAAGGCTCTCCTGGCCTCTCCCAAGTGTCTGAGCAAACATCCATCAGAACTTGGTGCCTCCACTCCACAGAGACTGCATCTGAATTATCCTTGTGTTCCCAACTGGACCCAAATACCAACACTCCATGGGGTGGACGTTCCTCAAATGACACAGTTTAAAAATTATTAGAGCTGTCTATATGTCTTATCTCAGTTTAATTCATAGTAATTAACTTAAAATATCAACAGTAAGTGCTTTAGCTATGATTTGGAAAATTTCTGAAGACTTATTTCCTGACTAAGCAATTGATATTTAAGTGAGGGACTCTAAAACACTCTCTCCAAGCAACCTCACATGTACAATAACTTTGCACAGCAGAGAGCTCTAGATATGGGTACTATAGGTATGACCTATTGATAACTGGGTAACTTAAAAGTGCCAAAAAACTCCAGTAATGACTGAGAAGGACATTTATGACTCTAATTCTGTGTTTCTTTTTATATGGCAGATGGAATAACCTGTAACGGAGGAACAGCTCCAGCTTCCAAAACCTGTAGCATACTTTAGACCAATATATGCCACCCAAAAAGAGAATGCCCATGCTTTTAAAAAAAAAAAAAAAATCATGGCATACAAATACATTCCTGATTGGACTGTTCTGCTACTTTAATTAGGCTTATGATCAACCAGGGAAGGGCTAGATCTCGTTTGCCTTAATTGCATCTCTTCCTGATGGTGAGGAGCCAGTTCTGTCCTGTCTCTTGTTCCATTTAATGCGCCTGATGTCAGATGGCATATGGCAAGTCAGAACAACATTTGCCCCAATAAATCAGGTTGCATGACTATGGAAGAGCATTTCTCCTGCACTGAAACACTTCTGACTCCAAAGCTGATGGGGTCAGTTGAATTCATACCCTGCTCCATACGACCCCATGTGATTGACAATGTATGCAATCATAGCCCGCAGAGTAGGAAAACTGAAAAAGAGCCAAATTTATCATATCTAAGCCTGTAGCTGTTAGGGTATCAGAAAGAAATCTGTGGGTAGGGATAAAGCATGAAAACTGACCATGGTAAAACTTTGAACTGCTCAAAAAAGTTACGATTCCATGTAAATCCAAGAAACATTCACAGACATAACAGTTCTGCGCTCGCTTCAAGAATTTGGATAGGTTGCTGCTCTAAAGCATGGAGCCGTTTGTGCAACAGCCAGTAGCTGGCGTCTTCATGAGCAGGATGGACACTGTGCACTAACCAAGGCTTCGCTCTGTAACATGCAATTGCAAGAAGACAGTGTTACCATTACCTGTTACAATTCCAGTTACAATCGTGGCATCTCCTAAATTTGTACTGTTTTGCCTCGTAATGCCAATGTTGTTTTAGGCAGTCCTCTTCCGGTCAGTACCAACCCTCCTCCCTTTCCTCCTCCTCTTCTGAGATGCCTGGTTTTTAGATTTCCCTCCAGACTTCAAAAGACTGATGACTTGTACTGTTTTATTTCAGAGAAATGTTAGTTTTCATGTTTATTCATCCAACCATACTAGAACACTCAGTTGCACTCTTGTAGCAGTAGAACCATTCTTCCCTGCTCCTCTCTCTCTCTCTCTCTCTTTTTTTTTTAAAGTGTTTGGAGATATGTTTTGCTGGGGATTTTCTTCTTCTTCTTCTTCTATTCCTCCTGCTACCTTCAGTGCTTTCACCCTTCAGTATCTTGTTTTGCATTACAAAAATACTGCTAGTAAAAGGAAAACTAGAGCTATGGTTGTACGTGGTGATCATTTATCTGTGCCTCAATATAGTAAGCAAGATGTAACCCTCTATCACTATGCGGCAATTCTGTGAACGGCAAGCTGTCTTTCAGGAAAATATGGAAACCTGTCCATTTGCATGAAAGCTAAATATGCCACTAGTAATGACTTTGTGCTGTATGTCTCAGTTTCATTAAGAACCATGTAGGAGGCTTTCATCATACAGCATACGAAGTCAAACAAGTAATTTTTTTTCAGTGGGGAAAAAATGCCACAAGGCTATTGTATTGCAGTGCGGTGAGCAGTGGCCTTTTAAAGATCACCACAAGCTGCTGCACACTTAAATGTTGAGAAAAGTTCCTTGTGTCCTCACACAGTTTTTGGAAAATAAAGCCAGGAGGCTAATCTTCCTGCCCTCTGTGCCCAACGCGAGGTGCTTGGAGCACCGCAGGATGCTCCAGCAGAGCTCCTCACATCAGGATTGTGGGATGCCTGCCCAGCAGTGCTGGTGGGACCTGGGGCTGTGGGCAGCTGTGCCCCATCTGCCCACATGCACCTGGGAGTGCAGCTTGCCCCACACAGCATCGGGGTGGGCAGGCAGCCATGTATTTCTGAGGTGGACCATGCATGCATGCAGTGGGGTGTTTGGACACAGAGGGTGGAGTGCCAGTGAAGAAGGCTGTTTCTCAAGGATGGTGCATTTCCATGGGAGCAGGAGGGTCTCCAAGGCTTCCTTCTGCAATGGTGGCGCTGGGACAGCACAGGAGCCCCACCGCAGCAGGGACCTTGCGCGTGTGTGGTGCAGGACGCTGTGGCCTGCCAGTGGGGACAGGGCAAGTCTCCCCCTTGTCTCCACCGCCATTTCCTGCATCCCTCTCCTGCTGGTCCCCTGACTGCTTGCGGCACCTCGGGCGCCCCAGGCAGCGCGCACAGCTCTGCCACCCAGACCCGTTATCTAGAGCATTTCTGTAGGTCAGCTGTCATGTGTCCCAGCTGCTCTGCACTGACTGCCTCTCATGTCGCTGTGGGGAAGCCACTTGCAGCAATCAGAGGGCAGTAAGAGAAACAGCAAGCCAAGACCCTTAATTTTCCTTTTAGTTTCCCCTTGCACTATATCTGTTTCTGGTAGGATACAGTCTGTTGGTAAAACCTTTTCCCTGCAGCTTAACCTCAGGGAGTGCAGAGTCCCTGCCTGTTTGCCTGCCTGGTGAAAGGACTGGCGGGACAACATAAAGCTGCAGTCTGAGATTACCCAACAGTAAAGTGCAGGGTAAGTCTTGACATTCATCCGTGGTACCCTGGGACATGGTACCCAACCCCTCGCTTCCCAGGCTGGCCCATCCAGGGAAATCATTCCTGGCGCAATGCAGTGCCCCAGAGAGGAGCAGCTGGTGGGAGGAAACCCTTCCCTCCCCACACCTGGGGACACGCTGTGATGAGATGCTTCATCTGCCGCTCCCAGTCTTCTCCTCTGACACATGCAGCATGTCCAGCCCTGAGTTCTGGGCAGCCTGCCCTTCGTTTTTGGCCCTTACTGTGGCTCTCACTCCCACTGCCTAGCATCTGAGGGCAACACTGACTTTCTCCTACTATGCAAGCCAGGTGATTAAATTAATTTTTTTTTTTTTTTTTTTTTTCAAAATAGTACAATCTAACCACATAGCCACTTTGCCAAAAGATTGGGACCACTGTCCCTTCTGGTCAGCCATCCCTCCTAATATGTTTCTACATCGTGCTGCACCATCGCAACCACACCACTTGCAATTTGCTTCCCACTGGAGGTATTAGACAGTTAGATGTGGGTGAAACGGAGGTATTAGACAGTTAGATGTGGGTGAAACCTGGCACAGTTCCTACCGGCAGTGGTCCCCCACTAGCAGCCGGGAGCTGGCTGCCTGGACTTACTGGGCATGGAGAAGGGAAGGGCCAAGAAACAGATTTTTCCAGCATTTTCCCAGGCCTGAGAGAAAAGTGATGTCATTACGACACAATTCCAGTAGAGGTCTCCTGACCAATCAACTCCCTGTTGAGTGCTGTAGCATAATTTAGCTCTGCTTCTGGCATATTTGCCTGTACCCTGGGGAAGTGTTTTCACATCTGGCCTGATGCAGCTCACCAGTGGGAAATGAGAGGGGGCCTGTTTTGTAAGCACCTCACTGATGGAGGTAAAGCATACAGACCGCCATTCCTGCTTTTGAAGGCGGAGGGGAGAGGGGTTGGCGAAATTGGAGAGTAAATTTTCCCTGCATGCAGGAGGAGCTTGCCTGACTGGGGAGCTGCCAAGTGATTTTTAATGCTGCGGCTTGGCCATGATCTGCTGTTGCAGATGGCAGGGGTAGGACAAGCTGACTCAAGACAGGACCTCTTTGTTCTGCTACCGAAAAAAGAACATGTGGGTGCCCTTCAGCTGTTCTCTCTACTGGTGGTGGGTCATGAGCGGAGATGCCTGACCTGGCACTGCCAGAGATGTGGGAACACATATGAGGTCTCTTCTGCTGGCAGGGAGAGTGGAGACCATGGTCCTATCTTCAACCATCTCTTGCAGATCTTAGAGAATTATCACTCTGTTTTCCCAGCTGGCCACAGTCCAACCCCAGCTGAGGCAGGGAAGTGCTGCTCCCTTCCCAGGGAGGCAGGACAGGTACAACTCAACCTCCACTCAGCTCTTCAAAGGAAGAGATGGTACTGAACACTGCAGGTGGAGTATGAATCCCAAATCCACCCTCCAGCCAGATGGGTTGCTGGCACTCAGCAGAGCAGCTTTGTCCTTCCAGCAGCTCCTGATCCTGTGTAACAAAACCTCCATGACAACCCAGAGTACTGGATACAAGTTAAGATTTTACTGCTGTCTGGGCTGAACGCAGCTTGCATCATCTATCACATATGCTTACAAGAAAAAAGTCTTTTTTTTCTCTGTACCACTTCCTCTACTCCTTCCACAAAACCTTAAGGTGGGATATGGGTAAGATTAGGAAAAACATTCAGTAGAGAGAAACTCCCTCTCAAGCAGCAGCAGAGCACTGACGAGTCAGACAAATCTAGTTCTAGCAGAAGAAAAGGTGGCTGCAGTGTTTTTCAGACTACAGAGGAAACATGGGGGACCTTTGCTCTCATACCCTGAGAGGAAAGGCATTTTCTTATTGCTTCCTTCCTTGTCTTTCCATTCTCAGTCAACTGGTCTCAGGTTGACTTTCTGCTTCAGTTTTTACCACTTTCCAAGAAAAAATTGCCTTTCAATAGAACTATCTGCCTTCTCTTTCAATTCAAAGATGATTTTGTTATATTTAATTTCCTTATACTCCATAGGACTGCTTTATTAGTTGAGAATGTGTGCTGGTAGTTAATTTATTTCAAATCATAATCTAGAAGAGACTGTATATTTAAGAGCAATTAGTTTAATAAAATGTTGCCTGAAAGACTGCTAGCGCTTAGAAAGATTTAGGTCTGAAACCACTGTTTCAGTTGTCTTATCTGCAATGTCATAAAAAGGAAGCTAGCCACTGTCCAAATAAGAAACCAGACCCCCTGAATCAGTTACTAGTATTATCTACAGTGAGCAAAACAAGAACACAAAACAAGTCACTAAACTTGATTTACAGGGATAGGCATTTTACCTTCTTCTGGGACATCTGAGGTCTGTACAGCTGAGGAGGTGCCTTAGCTT
Organism: Alca torda; assembly: GCA_008658365.1. Classification (NCBI taxonomy): domain Eukaryota; kingdom Metazoa; phylum Chordata; class Aves; order Charadriiformes; family Alcidae; genus Alca; species Alca torda. Next base: position 52,155,550 of record CM018101.1, on the reverse strand, counting down.
ACATGTGAAAAGCAACTTACTTTCACATTAAAGGCCGCTAATTTTTTAAAAGCAAGTCACCTGCATAGCCAGTCACTTATAAAAGAGACAGACTACATTTTGACCGTAACTTGTTTTGTTTTGGGAAAAAAACATTTGACCACTTGTTAAATCTGAAAAAAGTATGTATTTAGAAACATCTGACTAGTGAGTCAGCACTAACTCCTCAGATCTCAGCATGGATTGATAAGTCACGATCAAATTGGACTGCACTGTCAAATATAACAATCATGCAATACTCCACTGTTAACAAAGCTGAAAAAAAGATGACAGCAACTCCCCAGCCGAGCCATTTAATAAATAGATTCAGGCAGCTAGTGCCATGCCAGCCTCCCTCACCTGCCCATATATATTAAATTTTATGTATCTTCTGATCACAAACATTACCTATGAGTAGTAGGTGTAGTGTCTGCCTGGAAGAATACAAGAGTGTTTCAGCCACAGCAATGGCCAGCTTATGACAAATGCTTCCCGTCACATTCTGTAAGTACTTCTGCTGCTGCTCTGTGCAATTCACTCAAAAAATACAACCTGAAATGTTCCAAGTACTTTATTAATAGAATAGCATGCAGAGTCCACCAACCACTGAACAGTTCAGAGCCTAGCCATGTATTTCCATGTGTGAAATTAAGATCCAATCTTTTGTTCATTTCAATATGGACTCTTCACTTGCTAGAAGGGAAGAAAAAACAAACATCGTTAGGACTACTAGTCACTCCCATGTAGTACTAAAATATCAAAGCATTAGTGGCATCAAAGGTAGCTTTAAGTATCCCATTTCCTCCTAGCCAATTTTTATGATTCCCGCTTCTGCTTATTCAACAGAAGTATATTTCATTGCTTTGGGGTAAAGGCACTTTTTTCGCATACTCATTAGTAAATGACAGTTTTCTGAACTGACAACTCAAATAAGCCCAGAAAAAGCTATCACTACAGATACGTCCAGCTATCCATCTTTAAAGAACAATCTTCTACAACTGTGTTGCACTGAATGAAGTTTTAACAACTGCTTTTCTAATGGGAAGCCACACCAAAATCACTGTTGGGAAAGCAGACCGGTCATCTGTGAGCCACTTCTAAATAGACAAAATATTTTAAAGAAATAACCACAGAATTCCATTATTAAGTGGAGTTGCAACACTACCTCCAAAAATACAAAAAGTCTTAGCTAAACTAGAAAACATCTGGAAGACTCATTTATTTAGTCCATTACTATGTATTTATGACGGTAGAACGGCTGTGAAAAATAGCTTTCTAGTGAGTGACTGATAGAATTCATCAACTTGCATATTTGATTTTATATACATGTAGTTCATTTCATTTCACAAGGTTTTGTTCAACATTAGTCTTGTTTAGGACAATGCAAATGTCACTGTTTCCCAGGGAAATAGTTTCAAAGTGTGCAGCTACACCAAGAACAGCTTGAGTTAATAATGAATTTTCTTAGAAGTTCTTCTTAACTCTAAGTCCACTTAAAATAACCTAGGTGAATTAAGTCTAGACAGTACACTCCTCTGTAAGGCAGAGGGAAGAATCCTCTGTTAGAAGAGCACAGGGCAGCCAAAATATAATCCCAAGGACGAGGTAAAGCACGCTGCAGCAGGAATACTATATGGTGGAAGGTAATGAGAAAAAAGCAGCAGTACTAATCACAGTTGATTACTTTTGGCATGTTCTCTTCATCTGAGAGATACAACAAATGAAGCTGACCTCTCACACTACACTAGTGATTACCACTTAAAAGTCTGTGTTGCAGTTACAAGCAGTTGCCTGCAACTTCTGGTTTAGATCATCAGTCACATTTGTGAGATTTCTATATTGCATGGAAAAAAGGGATCATAGGTTTGCTGCGTCCAGCTGAATAAGGGACATCTGAGTACAGTTAACATACTGTTCCAATTATTCATCACAGAACAACCAGCAGCTTTTAGCAGTTTGTTTTCTCAGTGGAAATATGGACAGACATTTAACAAGTCCTGATTGGTTGCAAAAGTGTTTTTAACTCTTCCTCTACTGCTGCTTACATTTTGAAGACCCTGTCAAACAGCAGCAGTACTTATCCTTCACAAAACCTTAACCACTGGGTCTGCAGTCCATTGGTTGTAAGACTAAATTTCTCCTAAAAACACTGCAGTAAACTGGCATTCGACCTGCAAGCCAGTGTGTGCACTTCAGCATGGGATGTGTGTATTAAATTAAGGGACTACCTTCTGCAAGCTCTTTTGCAATCCGCTCAAGTTCTTCACGTTTCTTTTTCTCTTCAGCCTCTATTCTTCTCTCTTCTTCAGCAATAGGCTTTAGGTAGTCTGTCATTAACACATTAAGACATAATTTCTACAACCTTGGCACAAAGCTCTGCACCTGGTAACTCACTTAGTAACGAATTAAGAACAGTTTCACCGGCACAAAGGCGTATTTCATACGAATCTGTGACTACAAACCAGTAAAGGCCCGTCTCCGAGGGCGACCTCGGCCCGGGCCCGGAGCGGGGGAAATGGCGGCCGGGCCCGCGGCTGCGCGGCCCGCACCGGCCGCCTCAAGGTGCCCTTGCGGAGCCGCACCAGTGAGGGGGAGAGGCCGCCCGCGGCGCCGCACTCACCGTATCGCTTCTTGCCATAGATCATCCCCACCAGCAAGGCCGAGTACCGGGTGAACTGCGGGAGGCAGAGACAAGGGCGCGTCCTTCGCTCGCTCGCATGCACCGCCAGGCCAGGCCAGGCCAGGCCAGGCCCAGTCAGGCCCGTCCCGCCGCCCGCCCGCCCCAGCTCAGCCCATCGAGGCCCCCGGCCGCCCCGGAGCGCAGCGGGACAGCCGCAGGGCGCCGGGACACCCGCCCGCCGCCCTCACCTTGATGAGCGGCGAGACCTGCACCGGCGGGATCATCCTGACGGCAGTGGCACGGCGGCCGGAAGTGACGCGCGCAGGGCGGCGGCGGGGCGGGAGGAGCGGAGAGCTCCGCCCGCCGGGGGGGGGGGGGGCGGTGCTGCCCGAAGCACGGCCCCTGTCAGGGCGGCGGGGGGACGCCTTGCGCGGCGTGCGGAGTGTTTTGGCCGTCCCGCTACGGTTCCGGTGTCTGGTCACGCGTCGTCCAGGCGTGAGGCTCCGTCACGTCATGTCACAGAACGGACCGTGGGCGCTCCCCCGTGACAGAAAATGGCGGAGCCGTCCTTCGGCCACCGCGGGAAGGAGCGGGCTCGGCTTTTCCTCTTCGCCCGGGACGTGCCCCGCAGCCGTGGCAGAGGGGGAGGGAGGGGCGGGGAGAGGCAGCGGCCCCTCACACGGCGGCGGCGGCGGATTCGCGCCCCGCGGGGGCGCTGCCGGCGCCGGTGCGCGGACAGCGTTCGCCCTGTTCGGGTCTGAGGGCGGAGGGCGCAGGGCGCCTTAGCAGAGACGGCGAAGCACTCTTCTGTGATTGGTTCTGGAGCCTGAACAAAAGCACGTCGTTATGTGCCAGGCAATTAAGAAATCTGGATGATGTTTCATATTCTGTCGTAAAACTGAGGAATGTGAATATTTTCTGAGTGCTCATTAGTGGCGCCATTTTCAAACCCTTGCATAATGTTAAACACACGCAGTGAAACAGTAAGGAGATGATTATTAAACCGCCTGGCAGCTAATTCCATGTGCTGTTTGCTGCTAATCGAGCTACAGGTAATTGAAATTCACTAAAAGAGGTCTGAAATGTTTTTCTCTCCAGGGAGCCTGTTGCAAGATTCTCAGATCCATTTGTAGTATCATGAAGTTTTTTAATTATTGTTGTATGTCCTACATCAGCAAGACCAGAAAGTGCTTTTATAGATGCAATGTATATAATCTATCACTTTTTAACTTTTTTTTTTTTTTTACATTTTTTTATTTACTTTCAGTAGCAAGAACTCTGAGAGACACTTGAAGCAATACAGATGAGAGGTCACTGGTGAGTGGATGTCACCTCAGTTCCAAACACCACTATCTGTTATGCCATAGTAATTCACCACAAAGCTTAATGCCAAGTCAGTAGTGTTACTGTAACAGTGAAGTTACTAGTGGCACAGTGCTTGCTTATTCAGCCACTTTTGTCCAATGCGTGTCCAGATGAGAGTTTTAAAATCCTTAAATACCTGACAGTGGCATGATTTTAATTAAATGTTACAGATCTCCCAAACACAAAGCAGCAGTAGTAGAACTAGGAGTCTTAGTGCTGATGTGCGAAGAGAACACACGCTGATTTGGAGACTGACGCAGAACTAGAACCCAGTCTGGCATTTCTCCAGATGCTAGCATACACGTTTTAAAAGCAAACAATCCAAGTTAGATCATATATTAGCCAGAAGTGTTTTTCAACTTAATACTACAAAGAAAAAAGTTGCAAACTGTGATGGTCTTGAATTACCGCATCAGTTATTCTGAAACACACTGGGTGTTTAAACAGAAAGCACTTAAGTCTCTGACTTAAAATCGCTACTACTCTTCATTTCTTTTGATGATACACAGAACGGATGTTCTGGTCTCCCCCTACTGATGCAGTGGGCAACCTGGACTACAAGTCGTGATGCTACACCATCACACATGGAGAAGAAAAGAAGGCGTAAATGGCACCATGTAGTTACCTACAGTAAAATCTCAAATAATAAGCATTAAGAGAAACCTGTGTGTTTTCTTCTCACCACAAAAACATATATCTTTGTGCCCCAAAGTAGCAAAGAAATAGGTCACAGTTACCTGGCACTGTCCTGAGTAACCCCACAGGTTACCAAGCTGAAGGCTGCAATTAAGCTTTGCACCCTACTATCAAGTCCCTTCATACTGAAAAAATCAAACTGTGCAAGTCCAAAATTCCTGGTGACTGGCTTTATTTTACTAAAAAATCCAATCTCAAGAGCTGCTCTTGGTTTATCAGATGCCAAACAATAACTTTGACTATGTCTGCTCCAAACTTACATGGAAGTTCAAGTTGTAAGAAACAGCTTGATAAGTTGTGAGAGAATCATTTGCACTAACTCAGTTGTTTTCAAATAAAATGGAAAAAAGTTGTAAACCATTTACAATGTTTATAGCGATTAAATACAAATCCTGTCTCTGCAAAGAATTCCAGCTATAACTGTTATTCTTTTAAAGTAAATTAAGAGCTCTGTACGCTATAAACTGACACTGCATCCTTCAGCAGTCTTTAACAGAATTTTTCAGCTTGTGATTTTCAAAATCACAATTTTGAACTGAGAGACCAGGGACTTCTTGAACCCGTCTCGTGCATGCCCACATTTTGTCTGACCTGACCTATTCAGTGTAGGAGGCAGTTGTTCCGACTGGCAGTACCAGCATCACAGGCAAAAAAAATTCAATGTCATTAGAAGGGAAGTTTTACTGGAATGTTTTACTGCAATTTTACTTCTTCACTTTCAGGAGATTTTATTTAATTAAAACCATTATTCTGGCAAAGAAGGCAAGCAGCCTCCTGGATTTCGGAAAAGTGCCACTGTCAGGTCAAGGGAGGTGACTGGTGAGACCATACCCAGTGTGCTTTGTCCAGCTCTCCCCTCCCCAGTACAGGAGAGATGTGGACATTCTAAGGCAAGTCCACCGAAGGGCAATGGAGACTATGCAGGGATGGGAGCATCTCCCATACGAGAGTCTGAGAGAGCTGGGACTATGCAGCCTGCAAGAGAAGGATCGGGGGATCTTATCAACGTTCATGAATACCTGATAGGGAGGAGCAAAGACTGAGCCAGACTCTTCCCAGTGGTGCCCAGTGACAGGATAAGAAGCAATGGACACAAACCGAAATACAGGAAATTCCTTTTAAATGCAATAAAAAAGAACCCTTTTTTTTTTTTTACTCTGAGAGCAATGGGATATTCAAACAGGTTGACCTGTTGAGTGGTCGTGATGTCTCCATCTGCACAAATGCTGAAAGTGTGACTGGACACCGACCTTAGCAACCACCTCCAGCTGACCCTATTTTAAGCAGGAGGGCTGGACTAGACAGTCTCCAGAGGTCCCTTCCAACCTCATCCATTCCGGGACTCTGGGATTCTTACAGTCATCATAAGCATTTCACTTTAATTTTTCTAGAGACAAAACCCTGTGGTCATTAGTAATTCTGTGAAGAACAGCTAGTTAGATTTGGGAATGTTCTTTCTACTTGAGATCACAAGACACAAATCAATGCCTCATTCTGAAATGCATTTTGTTTCTCAAGAACTTACTAAAACTATCAGAATGATCCTAAACCAACTCTGTTTATACAAAACCTCAGGTCAAGTTTGTCCTCAACTTTAGGTTCTGAAGTATTACTAAATTTGGGTTGAATAATGGTATCTCGACTACAAGCAAATAAAAATATTTTTTCTCTTTGAAGAACAAATTATTTGCAATTGGGGTTGGGCGTGGAAAGGAAAAACGCATTAGTTAGCCTATACAGTTCCTTGTAGTATTTATACGTTGCAGTTCACTGCTCTTCAAAGCATACCTGTAAGCACTGGACTGAAACTCTTTCAGGTCTCATTTTCTTTAAGTACCAACAGAAGTAGAATCAACTTTTTTTTCACGTTGCATTAAAAGCTTTTGGGTGTTTCACATGAAATCACAGAATGCTTGAGGTTGGAAGGGACCTCAATGATTTTGAAAGAGAAAAAAAGATGTCCAGCATCTTTTTTTTCAATTGTAGACATCAGACCTAAGTTTCACCTGCAGAGCAGAAACAAAGGGCTAGAAGCTTTGTTTTTTCACTATTGAAATTTATTACAAATACACATATTAACTGCTTATTATGTGCCCACTGCACATAAAGGACCATAAAGAACCAAAAGTGCTTTTATGAATATCAGAAAAACCCTGCAATAGACAACACGATGCAGAATCCTACTGCAAGTCATTTAACTTCAACCAGGTATAAAACCCCTTGAGTATCTGAACATACTCTCTCAAGAAGTACGTAATACTAACAATTACATATTGGTACCAAGGTGCTTCAAACCAAAAGCATAAGTGCTTTCAAGATTGATTTTAACTAAAACATGGTATCTGCATTTCTTTCCACTAACAATTACTCCAGCCATACTTTGCCACAGTGTTTCTAAATTTATTTTTTTTTAAGAGGAACAACAAAATCCCTCAAATGCCTTTAAATATGGCATGAAAGTTATCAGGCACTAAGACAGTTCAAGACACAAACTAATGGCTCTGACAAAAAGAAATATAAAGGCTTCCAGGGCAGCCAGAGGCTAGATGACTTTGCCCACTCCTACTGTACAGCTCTCCTCAGGGTAATGTTTGATAAGCATAAAGCTTATCAAACTGCACATAAGGGTAAAAAAATTCAACATGCCATGGACAGGAACTTCTACAGGGTTAGTTTCTTTTGCTGTCTTGCTGAGACTCAGAAATCTGTGGGATCCCTTAGTTAGGCTCTACTTAGGGAAAAACTCAACTCTCTTACCTGATGGGGAACCCTTATAACATGGCAGGAAACTCTCATACTCTCTCTGAATATTACATCATGCCTTCAGAATAAAACAAGGGTGTTACTTTCAATAGGCATGAAAACAGACACAAAAAGCTGAGAAATCCAAACCTTTCATTTCAGGTCAGCACCTGCTTCAGAACTGAAAATAAATTTACCTCTATTCCCACAACTCTCCAAATCTCTTCCCTGGGAGGTACCAAAGCTAGTTCAAACATTGGATACATAGCCACATGAATCCCCATTTGTTAAATACATCCTTTTTGGAAAGAACAGATATGTCTGAAAAACTTGTGTTCAGGTACCACGGAAGACTGCATATGGGTCACAATTACAACTCCCATCTAAACTCATGCTCAGAGCCATTCAAACACAAGTAGTTTTCAAAATGCTATCACAAGTTTGTGACTATGCAGAAGAGACACTGTAACCATTTAAAAAAAAAAAAACAAACAGAGACCAGCAACCTGTATGCACAAATGTTCTACCATGATGCACCATCCAGAAATCCGGAGGTCTCCATGTCTTCCAAGTCTCACTCCCTATCTTACAGTAGCACAACCAGCTTCTATACCCGTGTTTCACTGCTGTAACGACTGCCATATGTCAGAAAAAAGGGCATTTTGCGGGGTGTCTGTTTGTGCACTTCTTAATTGATCATCACTGCAGTTAAACATCAAGCAGCATTTTTTCCAAAAGGGTAACTCTAAAGGAAGGGGAACATGCTTTTCTTTGTATCCCCTATTTACCCAATGTTTTCAGTTACAGGTTTGGGAGAAAGCATGACCAGTAAAACTTAAATATGCCCCAGTTATGGCCAATGCAGGCTTTGGTTTAGATTGATATAATCCACACATGAGGATAATGCGAGTTAGAAGAACTGAAGTTAATGTTGTAACTTCACATGCACTGTGCAGAAATTCAGGACAGTGTTTCAGTAGGAGACAAACACGCCTCCTCTTCTTCTAACAATACAACCTTCCGTCTGGAGAGAGACGTCACAGACTTTATGACAGTTAAAGAAATTCTAACAAAAATGCGCAAGGCAAGAAAAGCAAATGGGATTACAATCTGCATAAGATGGAAAATTGCTGTGCTAAATTCACTTAACAAACATGTCAGAAAGAAGGCCCCAAGGCTTACACAAGGGTAGAGAGCCAGCTTAGCAAACATGAAGGCATGCTCCTTGCCACCGTATCTAGCAAAAGGATGCAAAGTTTCCCTTTCATGGAGGAGGGCTGTAGTCCATATTGCAAACTGAAATATGCTGGCAAAGAAAGTGATAACACAGCTGACTTGAATGGCTTCTATTTCATTGTGAGACTTCTCTGCAAATTCACTGGTCAGCTGGTAAGCTAGCGGAAGCCCACCAATGAAAGCTAATGAAAGTATGTTAAGCAGTCCCATTAATCGTGTAGCTTTTGTTACATAAAGGAAAAGAGAGTGATGGACAAACCAGAGGAGACCAATTGTTACGAATGAGCCAAAGTACGCAAGGTAGTTTGGCCCATATTCACTTAAAGCTTCAAGAAGACTGCCATCGAACTTCTCCCGAACTTCTCTGGGATCAGGGACGTTGTCTTCACTGTGGAGAGAAACCTTACTTTACTTTGCGTATTACTGTTATAAAAACACACCTGAAGCAACACTGAACTATTTCTTTACCCTGAGCAAGTAGGAAACAACAGACATCCACTTTGTAGTTCTCACCCAATCTGGAACTTAAAAACAGCATTTCAAGTAACAGCTCTGCAAATAAATTATATCTGAAAGGAAACTTAAAAGTAAATTGGCATTCCTTTCGGTTAATTTCATAAAGTTGCGCAGCTTTTGTTTATAAAAGCCTTTTATCTGAAAACATGACTAAACAAAAAGGAAGCTTTGTTCTTCAAGATTCCCCACTCCAACATACATTAAATAGACTGATGATCACTAGTGCTGAAACGTGGACGTAAGAAGTATGTTTTGTTTGTGTTCTGTATCTTTCCAGAAAATCACACTTAGAGTAACCACTGCAGGTTTTAGAACTCAAAGACAATGTTTGGTTAATTTTATTTCCTCAAATATCACACACAGACGAAAGTTAGTCTTATATTTAACAACATAAAGTGGAAGAGGCAACACAAAGCCTTACCATATATCCAAAATGAGCAGGGTTGCTACAATAGCATAGACTCCATCACTAAATGCTTCTACCCGTTCCTTACTCAGAGGCTCACTGAGGTAAAAAGTGAAGCTTTCTAAGGTATGGTGTTCCTCCTCTTCATCTCTCTGACCTGGAAGCAAATCCAGATGTTTATTAATGAAAGACAAAATCAGGTAGTATAAAACAAGGTAGTTAAACAACCTACTGTGACCTCCCTTTCTCTTTCTCCCCACCTGCCAAAATCTTTCTGTAGAAAGAAGGGTGCTGTTCATCCACACAGGTCAGTCACTCCACTATTTTCGGCAGCTGTGCCTCTCCCTGAAGTTCATGTTGCTTTCAGGACAACAAGTGCTTCAGGGACAAAAAAGCTCTGTCCTTTAAACTGTATGGCAGACCATTTCCACCAAGTGAGTAACAACTTCAAGCTGTAATTGAACAAAACATTTGCGCTAAAAAAATCAGATGCTGTGCCTCAGGAAGCGCTAATAGCTATAGGTCCTCTGAAACAGTGTGGAGAACTTATACTGCATGGGAGAAAAAGATCACTTGAGCACAGGGGCTGCACTGGGACATCAAATGGCCTGCTTTAAAATAAATCCAGTCTTTGGTCAAAAGGTGGGGCTCTGGAGCTTTCATAGGAAATGTAATACATGCCTAAATACTGGACTCTGAACTACCCAGCTAGGCAGGCTGCACCACTTCAGGAGTATAGATCGGACAAAGAAAAAGCCTACAGCTTCCAGAGGAAGTAAGGAGAAGAACTGAATGAAAAGTAAGTGTAATCACCACTCAGTCAATAGAGCTGTAATTTATGTCATCCATCTGACAGGGTGAGATGTATACAGACATGACCTGACTGCAAACTGCAGTGCCCCCATTGCTGTAGGCACAGGCAATATTTGTATGTGTTTATTCTCTGGCTCTGAGAGTCAGGCTGTTGCCATTTCAGAGCATTTCTGCCTCCCTGTCTATTTTTGCTGCCAGATGGGCGAGGAGTCAAAAGTATGTTCTCACTTGCAGTGTACACAAATTGACTTGTACCAGGCTGAACAGCAGCAGCAGAAGCACAAAGGTGTTATTCTTCTGACTCACCTCAGGAGCAATGATTGCAAAGACATTACCTATTCAGTGTTTTTGTGTTCAGTTTATATTGCTCTCCAAGAGTGACACTCCATTATTTTGGATGAGCAGGTTGCATGATGCCACCCTCATTTATTTTTGGTTTGGCATTGTCAACCTCCTTCTCAGCACAGTTTAAGGGCAGCTCTGGCTGTTAGCGTGGTTGTGCGGTTGTTAGTGCTGACACAAGGAGGACAGAGAGAACACAAGCAAGGAGTGTGAGGGAAGGAAGCACGGATTTAGGCTGACTTTATCCATGTGTAAAGGCACAGCTTTAGACCACAGCAGTTAGATTAATGAGATGTAACACCCTAAACAGTTAATTACCCTGAAAAAGCTTGATTTATAGGTGCTCTGCTTGCCAGTTTGAAAATGTGGGACCATACAATATGCCTGGGAATAAAGTGATACAGGCACAGAGCTTGCTTCCTACATTCTTCAATCCTGATGCTCCCTTTTTAGGAGGAAAAAGGGATAGATGGCCTGCAGCCATCATTCATGTACTTGTATGTGTGTGCATGCACATGCATATTCAGGACAAACTGGAGAGGTTTTAAACTCAAAAATCATCTTGAAATGTGTTTTGCCTTACATAAATCTAGTCAAAAATTAAGGGAAACCAGGGAGCTAGGGAGAAACTGTTTGGAAGCACGGCAATAAACCCCAAAATCACTCTGTCCCAAGACTGAAAACAGAAGTAGAATTAAAATTATTTCATTTCAGGCTGTTTGGATAACATGTTGACAACCTAATAATGTATCTGAACATACTCCTATGAATATGGTTACTCACCAACAATCTTGGTTTTACACCAAGTAATGAATCGAGTGAGATGTGGAAAAACGATTACCAGCCCAAGAAGTACATAAGACTACAGAGAGGAAAAAGAACACAGTTTAAATTTAGTTATCAAAATATAAATTACAAGTTTAATATGAAACTATTACTCTCAATCTTTAGGTATAATCACATGAACAAAAACAAATCTTGATTTTATGACATGGAAAAGGCTCATCTGAAATGCACACACACCTCCTGAATATTGCATGTGCACCCTAATACTGCTTTTTGATAGATAATTTAGTACAGTAATGAAGCAAGCTAAATGAAGGAGCTAATAAAAATGCAGTAATAACTTCTTTGGAAGTTGGAGAACTGACACACATGATCTTTATGGGTCCTTTCCAACCTGAGATATTCTATGATTCTTCTACTTGTGTCCCAAAGATACCTCAGTGGGTCTTAAGTGGTTCACAGGCTTTGCACAGGTCTAAGCACAAGAGCAACTTGGAGACTAATTTCACTGTTATTAATATCAAAAGAAAATACACTAGTGAACAAGGCGAGGGATCAGAGGGTGTAAAAGGAAAACATATTTTCAGTTAAAATTAGGCCTTTTCAAGTTTGGATTCGTAAGTGACCCTTTTATCAACAGCAACCTGATTCCTCCCAAATTTGGGGATTATTTAAACACTGCTAGTTCCCATGGAATCTTTCTCAAAATTCAGCTAAATCCACCTTTTCCTGAAGAACAAGCCAGATGAAAGGAAGCTCAGGATACATCCAGAAACTACATTTCAGTGCCAAGTGGCAGTTTTGAGAAAGACAAAAGCTGTTAATAAATGACACCTTCAATGCGAAGTAGAAGCCATGATTACAACACCACTGAAACAGCAACTGAGAAAGTCTGCATATTTAACATGAACATCATTATTTTAATACATGGTTCTGAATACAACGAATATAAACTGCTGCATCAAATTTTTTCAGCTAACTGGGAGAACTTACCAAAGGAATAAAGAAAAAAGAAAAGATGGCTGCTAAAAAGCACAAAAGTGGTCCTCTCAGGATAATCTTTAAGATATGACGTTTATAGAAATTCTGATTTTCAGACACCTGTATCTGTTGATTCAGTAAGTGTGGGTGATAGAATCCATACACTACTATCACAGCCTGCAAGGAGAAGAGCATTACTGAAATTATTACATAGTATGTGCAGCATTTCAAATATAAAACTCTAAAACTTAAATCAACAAATTCCAAAACACTTTCAACCTTACTCTTCACTCCCACATGGAGGGCTGGTCTTAGAAGCTCTGAGATTTCACAATACACTGCATGTCAAGATTTTAGTCTCCTCTGCAGAGCTTGCCATGACCATGGATCTTATATAAAGAGGAATGAAGACCTCCACAATAAGAACAGAAGGTGACAAGGAACTGCACCAGGAGAAAAACGGTGCTATTGGATCGAGGCTTAAAGCCCGTTCACTCAGCCACCACTGCTGCATGGCTCAGCAAGAACCTCAGCAGGAAAAGCCAATTGCTATTTCCCCAAAGAATTTTTAAAGAGTAGGAAAGGAATTACTATTCTGTGAACTTTGAGATCAGCTGATTTAGTTGCGTAAGTCAGCTTTGCAGGACAGTGGCAATGCAAACTTTCATCTTATACACAGCTACTGTATTATCACAACAGGCATAACTTTGAAACAGAATGCTATACAAACAAAAACGGTATTTAGCAATTTAGATCCATAGTTAAAAAACACAGTTTTAGTTCTGTCCAAGAAAATCTGTTTAAATGTGAAAATGTAAATGGATAGCTCCAATACCTGTATAAGGCCGATGACAACAGCACAGACACTGAACAGAAAAATGCCAAAAGGTACCTCTGGAAAGGAGGCCATTAAGGAAAACTAGAAAAAAATGCAACTAGATCAAACATTTAATTAATAAGCAATGTAGGAATAACAGTAGAGAAACAGAAGTACTCTTCATTCAATACTGAAACTCAAAACCCCAAATAATACTTTGCATTTCGACATAATTCCACTAAATGCAATTTCTAGCCACAAATACATGCAGGCATCCCAACCAAAGCCATCTGGAGAGATGGGTTTGCTCTGACGTTGATACCACAAAACCTTTACCTCTCTGACACTGTCTCTATTATCACTACAGACTGGCTTGTAGCTGAGCATAAATTTTAACAGTGTTTTCAGTGGACAAGATGTTCATAGCTGTGAAAATTCTTGATATTAGGATACCTTTTTGAATCTCTCAATTTCCCTGCCTCCATGGCTCCCTGTTGTACTAATTTCTGCAGCTTCATTAGGGGGAAAAAAAGAAGCAGGGAGTAGTATTAGGGTAATATTGACAACTTTCCAAAAATTATTTCAGCTTCAAGGCCAAGTAGCAAGTATGTGCTATTGCTGATAAAGATCGTTCTACTGCTGCAGTCTGCAAAGAAAGCCTTATTCTTTGCAGACCAATACGTAACAGATATATCCACAGAGAAAGAAGTGCATGTCATATAAAAGCATTTTAAGCAACTGTTTTGTTCTGCTAGTATGGTGTTCGCTAGGTCTAAAGGTCGAACCAGAAATTCTGCAAAACATCAAACTTGGAGATTTAAAAAATGAATCACTGGAATCAACCTCGCTGAATAAGTCAAAAGCAATACCAAAAACTCTGTCTAGATTACAAAAGGAAAATGTTCTGTCATCTAAAGGTGAATTTGAAATACAGCTTTAGTTCCCTTACAAGTTGCAAAATTCTCATCAGGCGACTTTTACATTTATCAATACGGTTGCTTTTTAAAAAGAAATTATGTGAAACTATGATTTTTCACTATTATAATTTTTCTTCTAGCATACTCACTTTCTGACAGGTCTATAACATGCAGCAATCGGAGGTTATAACATGTCCTCAAGAATTTTTTAAAAAGTGAGGCATAATTATTATTATGGATTTAGGGTTTATACTATAACAACATTTTTCTTGGCTTCTGAATACTTTGGTAAAGTCTTTCCAAATAAATAAAGGAAAAACCCCTGTAATTTAAACATATGTCAAATTTTTTAAAAGTACTTACTGTGTACGGCAAGAAAGTTATGATCATCATACAAGCCTAAAAAAGAAAAAAGCGTACTGAAACACTAGGCTGAATACAAAGCAAGCAATTCCCTCATTAAAGATGTGTCCAGAGAATGCAACACAAACAGATCAAATGCTCGTTCTGCATCATTAAAAATAAATAAACTTCTGAAGTTGCTGAGCTTTGACTGTAACAAACAGCTAGTTCTGCACGTCTTCCATGTTTGCTAGCCAAACATGGCTAGTACAGGCTTATTTTAGAAAGCACTTTGTTACCAATACCACGGGTAAAAGTTTTCTATGGTTCTTAATAGACTTTTTTTTAAAGTAGCAATGCCAAAAGTACCACACCTCCTAAAGAGGTATTTCTAATTTGTCAAAAACATTTATCTCTGATCACAAATATTTTATATATAAAAAAGCCAAATTAAAAAGACCAAAACAACACACCTCAATCACAAAGAAATGCGTTGCTTTGAAAGCTACCTTAGATAAGAATTACATGTCTTAAGCTTGTCCTGTAACATAATTTCCTGTAGCATTATCTCATGGAGTTTACGCCAGCATTTTTATTAACAAAATAATTAAATTAACTACATGGTTGCACACTGTCGGAGGACAGAATTTTAAACAAAATAGCAAAATATAAGGCTCTAGCTGAAAGTAAGAATATGTTCAGCATTGCAGCATCCCATTACAACTATTAGTAACCAAGATATTACAGGGTGGTTCGTTAAAAAACGTACTCAAATAAATGAAGAGTTTTTAAGAGATATTATTTAGGCAAGCGTAAAGCTCAAAACACTGATTCAGAGATTGGTCTCTCAGTGGTATTTTTTGAAAGATCATATAATCCCATTTCAAAGAAGCTTCAGAATGCATTTCTGAGCAACTGAAATGGAGAAATGACTGAAAACATAATTCAAACCTACCAGTAAGATTTTCTGCCACAAAAGACATAGCATTTAATTTTCTTAAGCCTGGAGGACAGATACTTCAGCTGGACACAAATGAACAGAGTTAAAAGCTTTTGCCATAGGTTCCTCTTTCATTCTCTCAAATGAACTTCAGACTAAGCTGTTGCTGAGCTTCTTTTCACTTATAGTAAAATATGTGGAAGTTAAAAGCAATTTAGTTATCAATCAGCCACTTTGGCAAGCTCTTTGTATCTTTCTGACTTGGAAATTTGAATAGGTACATACAGACTTAAGAAAAAGTGACCTGTACTTGCTAGTTAAACATCTAGCATGTCTGACAAGACTCACCAGATTTAGAAGAGCGAGGACATCATCTATAAGCTCTATCACCTGAAACAACCTGTCAAGGCAAGGCAAGACATCACGAACAAGCCAGTTCCCAAAATACGTTTTACAGCACTGCATACAAATTGTATACTTATGGTATTATAGGGGAATCTGATTTCCTTTGCTTCAGGATTTATACAAGTAGCCCGGGTGCTGCCAAACTCATTAGCTCAAACATGGAAATAATTTTTTAGAAAAATTTGAAAAGTGAGATACAGTCAAGTTCAATCACGGAGCACTTAACTAAAAACATCATTTCCAGTTGAAGGACAGGTGGCATATGATGTAGCAAACTAGCTCCCCCCTCCTTACTCTATCATTCCTCTATACCTGAAGTTATATATTTACTTTGAACTAAATGTCACCATTATTAACAGCCAATTCAGATGTGAAGAAGTGATCCAGATGTGAGTTCTGACCCAGCAAGTCATATACCAAAAACGAAGCAAGGTAGTGAGCCACAAATAGATATCATTCCTTGGAAAATGGAAGATATGGGGGTGATTTGGGAGCTGGGGTTGATGACAATTCTCTGGAGGACATGCCACTTCACTATAGAATGAAATGCAACCAAGTGACAGCTCAGGCTACTGGCTTGCTTTTTCCCACGGCAGTTTTGTTCCACACCAGCTCTGTGTTTTGCTACCTAACACACTCAGGACAGGACAGCCAACAAACTGCTAGTAAGCTGCACAAGGCTTGGGAGTCACAGGACAACTGTCATTAGCATTCAATTCATCACCCATTTACTTAAACACAAAGTCCAGAACTAACTGGAGACTGAAGACTGACAGCCTGTGCTCACTGCTCAAAACAATGCTTCTGAAGCATGAACAGAGGCAAACCTTCATCAGCAGGCACTGTTCACTGCTCACACAAGAACATGAACAAGTCCATTTGATACTCTGATGTCAAAATAAAAATACAAGCACCAGAGTGACTTTTAGCATGTCAGATGAAGCAACGTTCTATAGGGATGTGAGCCCTGCAGTAGCACTGCACAGATCTTCCAGAGCAGATCCAGATGTTCAGAGTCTATCCAGAGTCTCAGATTTTTCTTTGTCTCATATGCCATTGTGAAGTGCTATTATTCTGATTTTCTCTGAGTTAAAACTCAAAAGTAGAACAGAAGCAAGTTCACGCTGTTACAGCCAGAGTATTTTCAGCATTTTAAGGCTTAAAATTTTTTCTCCTGAAGATAGGGCATAGTCATTATTACACAAAGAAAATAAGCATTTCTTCCAAACTGCTCCACACCTTGTTAATGAAATTCCTGATCCACAGAAATGTCACTTAGAATCAACAGAAGTAACCACTGTAAGAGACAGCTTGCAAATTCCCCAAAACAAATGCTGAGAGAAGGGAGGGGGAGGAGGCCCTCCTTCAATGTCTCAAAACACTGGCAAGGAGATAAATAATGCAGCACTGGTGTTCAAAGAACTGATAAGACTAACAGAAGCCTGAAAAGCTGTGGAGGGACTGCCTTGTGAAGACAATATAGTTCTGCCACTCATGTGGTGACCTTGCTAGTTCTCTGTTCTCAAGGCCATCATGTCCAGTAAGTGAACTTTGCTTCGTTATCTGCAAAATGCATATGAAAGCACACACCCTACATACCCTTATGAAGATTATAGAGATCATGCTGAACTTATACGTCCCTCATCTCTCCACCCAAATCATGCTCCACGTCACCTGGGAGGGGGAAAAACCTGAGATGAGGCTGCCCCATAACAAGTGGGGCAGGCTGTGCTAATTCAGCAAACATAAAAGGGGAAAATAAGTGCCCCTAGGGAGAAAAAAGAATATCGTGCATGGGAAGATTTTTTTCCCCAAGAAAGATTATGACTGGGAAGATTCCCTGAAAAGACGCTGGAACCAGGACTGGTGTGGTGACCTCTTTATCCCTCTCTGCCTATCTTTCTATCTGCACCATTCCCTTTTCTCTTTTCTTTTAAAGTTACTGCTTGCATACCAGTTGCTAAGTAACAACCTTAAGTACCGTTTGCCATAAGTTGTTTTATAAGTAACACGCTAAGTAATGACCTTAAGTACTGCTTGCCATAAATTGTTGTGTACCTGTTGTTAAGTAACACAATGCATACCTCAACGCTTGCCATAATTTGTTATATGCCTAACCAATTATTGTGGAACCTAGTTACTAACCTAATAAATGTTTGTATACAGACCTTGAGATTTGTCTTACCTTAGTCCGTGACATTGGGGATTTATGAATCTAACTCACTTACCGTCCCCCCCCTTCCTGAGAGTGGGGCATGACAATCACCCTCCACAAAACCCTAAACTACTCAAAGACTGTGTATCAACATTTACTGATGCAACCAAAGAAAAGCAATGTGATAAAAGCACTGACATGAAGTATCAGCTTCAAGTACTGAATTACAGGTTGCACACTTCCATTAGAATGCAGTCAATCCCCTTACTTAAGGTAAGAACATAGTAACATTTGTAAATTTCAAAATTCAAACAAAACCTGTCCCGATTCCAGTGTGATGCCTGCAGGAAATTTAACTATCAGGACATGGGCAGGTGGCTGTGTCCGCAGCTCTATAAAATGCAGCACTTGCAACATTACAATTGATTTTGTAAGAAGCACTGCTGAGGACTGAGAGAGACAAGTTTTAGGCCAACTGTACTGTTTCAGTCCCTCTATTTGTGTAGCACACAAGTTATAAAGTCATGCTTTTTCAGCATAGTTTAATTCCACCTAGAATATGAAGTAAAATGAAGAGTAACTCTAGTTTTAAAGATATATGATGGTTGTTTTTGTCTGTATCACTGTGTCAGTGGTCTAAAAGCGCACTTACTCACTGCTTAGGGTAGCATTTCTTTACAATTTTTATATTATCCAACAGAAGACAATTCAGAAATATATCATCAAGAAAGAAATGTATCAGACAGATGGTTCTCTCCTGTCCTTTTAAACAATAGTTTTTTCTTTAACTTTGGAGTTAAACACTGTCTTCCTACCTTACATGAGCAGCCCATGCCACTGTGACTATTAAGAAGGTCATCAAGTATACTGCAATTTTTGCTAGAAGAAGTTGCTGAACACTTTCACCTAGTTTCTGAAACAGAGACACACAGAGACAGAGAAAGGAAAGAGAAAGTTAAACGTTACATTGTGAATTATTAGCAACATCTGCAAATAAGGAAGGACATGCAGTCATGAAATAGATTTTTTGAAAATGCCTGCTGAAAATGCAGTTCTCTTCCAACATTCTTTTTACTACCGTACAGAGGAACAAGTTTATTAGACACTTTAAGTATGCTGAAACGTGTAGTTAGTGGCATATGACGTACCAACACATCTCTTCAATCGGTAGAAGGGCCTCCCAATGCCGTGTTCACCTTATGATTCATTTATACACCCTCTCATCACTGTTACTGTGATAATGCATTTCAGAGGACAGCTGGCCACAAAATGCCTCTTTTATTTCCTTTGCACTGACTTCTGGAGTAGAAGCATCACACAGCTTTTCATGTGATGATTGTTAGCAACGAGGAAGGGAAGAGCTTAACCACAGCAAATTTTGCATATACCACCACAATGGCTTAAATAGACTCATAGATCACACTTAAGTTTCCTAAACTAAATTATAAAAAGTGTTTGCATCTCAGTCTGTTTTTAAGAGCAGAAAAATAAACTGTGATTAAAAAAAAACCCTGTAAACTTTCCCAAATGATTAATTTATATTTCCTAACATTCCTGTTTCTTTCAAAATGATTTTATTTTCTGCAGTCTTCTTTTTCCACCTTTGCTTATTCTGATTACATTTATTACTAATGTGATTTTAAAACCAGCATTCAGCCTGCACTATATAAGTGGCATCTCTAAGTGATGATGTATTACCAAAAAGAGCAGATGCTTTCTGAAAGATGTTTTGGTCAGATGGGCAATTCATTTTTCATACAAAAGTAAATAGATAAAAACCAAGGTCTACAATATACAGCTCATTCAGGCTTTATATCACAACTTCTGCAGATTACACAGATCTTCAGTATTTAAATTCTTCACCCCAAATTCACAGCTCCTCCCCTTTGGGGAATTTTCTGTTGGCTTTCATGTTACTTAATGGTTTGAGCCTTTTGAAAGTCTGGAACTTGAAATGAAGTGGGGGTGGTAAGAATGCTACACATACTTGCAAAGACAGGAGAAACAACAAAACAACAGACATACGATACCTGATCAGGATGTATTTTTGTGTGAGCCACGGGCAAAATCTGAAATAACAAAACCTTATTAGTTCATGACATTCTTTTCCTTATTGAGATCTTTATTAAAATCTTAAAAACTTCAGGTGGATGCAAATATTCCCGGATCACGCAGCCACCCACAGCCTGCAGTTCTGTAAGACAGAATCACAGAATGGTTTAGGTTGGAAGGGATCATCTAGTCCAACCCCCCTGCCATGGGCAGCGACGCCTCCCACTAGACCAGGCTGCTCAAAGCCTCATCCAGCCTGGTCCTGAACACTCCCAGGGATGGGGCATCCTCAGCTTCCCTGGGCAACCTGTTACAGTGTGTTACCACCCTCACAGTAAAGAATTTCTTCCTAATATCTGAACCAAACCTTCCCGCTTTCAGTTGAAAACCGTTACCCCTCATCCTATGTCTCCTATAGGCCCCCTTCAGGTACCGGAAGGCTGTTATAAGGTCTCCCCGAATCGCCCTCCGGCCGCCCAGGGACCACGCCGTTACCTCCCCCCGCCACCGGGCACCGCTGCTCGGGGACGGCCCGCCGCGCTCGCCGGCGCCCGCCCGCCCCCGACACCGGCATTTGGCGGTACCGCTGCAAGGACGGGGCTGGGCGGCTCCTCGTCAGCGCCGGGCAGGCAAAGGCGGGGACGGGGCATGGCCGCAATCCGCGGGGGCCGGGACAAGCTGCGGCTGCCCGGCGATTTTCCCTCACGTCGCCCAACGGTGGCACCTGGGCCTGGCCGCCCTGCTGGGCCTCCCCGCGGCGCCACCCCGCTGCCGGCCCGGGTTCCGCGGTGAGGCCGGGTCGGGCAGGCCCCACGCCGCGGCTGGGCCGGGCCGGGCGCTCACCATCACCGTGGCGATGATGGAGAGCAGCGCGTCGCTGTAGGCCAGCAGCCGGTGCGACGTCTGCGTGCTGCTCCCGAGCTCCAGCTCCATCCCCCGGCCGCGCACCGGCACCAGCTCAGGCTCCACCGCCCCGCCGCCGGAGCCCGGCGCCGTGGCCCGCGGAGCCGACATGGCCCCGTTGCGCTCCGCCGGCGGCGGCGGGGGGGGAATGGGCGGCCGTTGGGCGGGGCGAGGGCGGTGCTCCCCCTCCCGCGCGTCTCCGTGAGGCGGCAGCGCCGACCCCCTCATGGGGGAGGGACTGCAAAGCTCGTGAAGTTCAACCAGGCCAAGTGCACGGTCCTGCACCTGAGTCACGGCAATCCCAAGCACAAATACAGGCTGGGCGGAGAATGGCTTGAGAGCAGCCCTGAGGAGAAGTACTTGAGGGTGTTGGTGGATGAGAAACTCAACATGAGCCAACAATGCATGTTTGCAGCCCAGAAAGCCAACAGCATCCTGGGCCGCATCAAAAGAAGTGTGGCCAGCAGGTCGAGGGAGGTGATTCTGCCCCTCTACTCTGCTCTGGTGAGACCCCACCTGGAGTACTGCATCCAGCTCTGGGGTTCCCAACACAGGAAAAACAGGTCCAGAGAAGGGCCTTGAAGATTATGAGAGGGCTGGAGCACCTCTTCTGTGAAGACAGGCTGAGAGAGTTGGGGCTGTTCAGCCTGGAGAAGAAAAGGCTCCAGGGAGACCTTATAGCAGCCTTCCAGTACCTAAAGGGGGCCCACAGGAAAGATGGGGAGGGACTCTTTATCAGGGAGTGGAGCAATAGGAGTAACAGTTTTAAACTGAAAGATGGGTGATTTACATTAGATATTAGGAAGAAATTCTTTACTGTGAAAGTGGTGAGGCACTGGAACAGGTTGCCCAGGGAAGCTGTGGATGCCCCATCCTTGGAGGTGTTCAAGGCCAAGCTGAATGAAGCTTTGAGCAGCCTGGTCTAGTGGGAGGTGTCCCTGCCCGTGGCAGGGGGTTGGAACTAGATGGTCTTTAAAGTCCCTTCCAACCCAAACCATTCTTTGATTCTATGACTGACTCCTCGTGGGTGTGCTGCATGGGGAGATGGAAGAGCACTTCCAGGAGTAACTCATGCTGCTGTTGGGAAGAACTAAATACATATGAATTAAGGGTGATTTTCCTCACATCCAGGAATGTCTGTGTTGGTGTCCTGAAATCTTAAAGTTGATGGCTGATACAGGTGACTGAGTTGGTGGGCTCCAGGGGTAAGAAATAGTGTTATAAATGTGTTGATGTGTTACGTGCCACCAAAGCTAATGTATAACAGCTATTAACAGCTATTAACAGCTAATGTATCTACACCACAGATTACGCTTACCAGAGGCTGTAGTGTCTGGAGAGTCTCAGCTTTGTTTATAAATTGTATTTTAAAATCTGTATCTGAATTCCAAAGTAACTTCCCCCCCCCCCCCCAGTTTTTGTTTAATTTTGTTTTGGTTTTTACCAGCCCAACCAACTTTGTCCAGTCACTCCAGACATTTGGTGTTTGGTTTATATGCCACCTTCTGTCCTTTGGAGCTGTGAACTGGAGGCTTTTGGTTTATGTTCAGGTTTTTATTCTGTTGCCATGTTTAGTTCATACGATAATAATAGTGTATTTGGAATTTATAGGGCTTATCGTATTCAGTCAAGTTGTGCTCTAACTGATCTGATTCAAACACTGTTGCAAAGTGGCTTTATTGCAGAGAAATTGTTGCATTTTTGAAGTCTTTTGTTGTAACTGAAAGAATATCAGGGTCTTCAAAGGAAACGTACCTGGATTCGTGATAGCTGTTTGTCTGGCAGTGTATTTATTATCATAAACTTTGTATTTTCATTTTCTAGAAAGGCTATTCACTAAGTAATGGAGTTCAAAAGGGAAATCCATAGAAGCAGCCAAGCATTCAAATATCACGTGAAGAACTCAAATTGCAGAGAGCAAAAATGCACTCTGATGGGCTGCAAATGTTACAGGTTTGCACAAATTCCAACCTGAAAATGCATTGAGAATGCAGTTTAATTCATAAACAGTTGGCTCAGCTTACTTATGGGAATTAGATATCCAAGATGTTCTAGACTGAAAAACACCACGATACTGCGTTCCTGTAGTACAGGATTCTGCCTCCAGTAAATAGTAACTGATTTCCCTCAGTTCTGGTATCAACTGAAGCTAAAAGTACAGATCAGAAATAGGCAGCTGAGTATGTAATACAAATTGGAATGAACTAATAGACTTGTAATAGACTTTTGGGAAGGAAGATTCCAGCAGATATGCTAGAACTGCTGTGGAAATTTCTGAAATTCATAACTAGGAGTTGGAAGTAATACAATACAATCTAGTCAATAGTTGGAAGAACCTGTGGAAATCACTCGGGTGTGCCCTAGACTCTGCTCAAGAAAGTGTCTCTACAGCTGGTGGAAGTTAGCTCTTAAACCTGCTGAGATCTGCAAGGAATCTTGGTTGCACTCAGAAGCAAGAAGAGGCCGGAGGAAAAAGCTGAAAAGCTGGGAGGCCTCACCTGGAAAAAAGCAGCGATGAAGTAGCTTTTTAGTATGTGTATGGGGAGGCTTTTTTCAGGCACTAGCAATGGGCCTTAGCAAAGAACAGGCTGGGAAATCACCTTTGGGAGATCTTGGTGGAGTGCCAGACACAGTCTGGAGAGAAGGGCCTGAATACATTTGTCCATAAGAACAGCATTTGTTCTGCAGAAGTTTACTGAGGCAGGTATGTGAATGAATGGCATTTTCATTTGAGTCTGAGCTGGAGCACACGTTGTTGAACTGATTATAGCAGAAGTGGCTGAGACGCAAGAGCCACTTCAATTGTGAGAACTCAGAGCTCAATCTCTCTCCATAAGCTAGCTGAAGTATTGTATAGATGATGAGAGAAAATAGCAGAACGGTGGCAAAAATAAACTTTTAAAACAAGAAGGGGCAAGACTTTGGCTGAAATACTGAATTGGTGTGTCACATAAAAGCAGAATATGCATGGACTTCAACGGGGACAGGTACAGTTCTGTGGCTCCAACAGTAATTTTTTCATGAGGTCCTGGGATGCAGAGCAATATTGAAAGTTCAGCTGCTGAAGTGATCCCATTTTTAAAAGGTCTTCCAGTTCATCTCTCCATTTTCCATAGCAGTTTTCCAAATTTGATGACAGTAATGGTGGTTTTTTACACTTGGTCAAGAAACATCAGCAAAAGAGGCAGAGGGAAATGTAACTCTTACAGAAGCAATTGATATTCCTCAAACAAATTCACCAGTGATAGATGAATCTTGGCTGGAACAGCTGCCTTGTAAAACACAACCCCACCGTCACAAGCAACAGAATGGTTTTGTTGCAGGGAATTTGGCTTAATTTATTGCCAGTTAACAAACTTGTAATTACTGATTCTAGCATTGAAAAATAAAGAAGATAAAAGATCACTTAGGGGAAAACACCCCAGCTTCCCTCTGGAGGCCTCTCCTCCCCACTTCCTGGCCTCAGTCCCTTGGGTGAGCAGCACGAGATTGGGTGCAGTGTGTTGTGATTGCTCCTCCATTTTTCTGTCTTCACTTCTCTGACATGGGCTCCTCCACTGTTTGCAGACCCCTCGGAGGTGTACCTGCCCTGTGCCTTCTTTTGTGTGTCTGACCCTGTGTGGGTGTCTCTCTGCTCTAGTCCTGCTCAGGCAACTCCCTTTTTCTCCAGCATCCTTCTGCCTTCTCCTCTTTCCTGCCCTGGTATCTCTTCTCTCTGCTCTGGTGTTTCTTGCCCCTGTTTTTTTTGTTTCTTGCTTACAACGGTTGACTGTTCTTTGTATTTTTTTTTCCTTTTACATTCCAGGCTGGGGTTGGACTATATGTATACCCTACATTGTAAAACATGCTGAGGAGCCTATGTTGAAGGAGAATAGTGTATAAGACACAATGTGAAGCACAAGTATTTTAGAATGCAGCATAATATGAATTCATGATGGAGGAAACTGAAATTCCTCATATGAATGCTTTTTATGAAGTGTTTTACGGAACATGTAACTTGATCTCAAAGCGCATTTAATACACAGAATTGAAACACCTCCAGGTACACAAATCTCTGCACAGTTAGTTTAATTTTGTATTGTATCATAATAAATTCTGAAGCTAAAGAAAGGCAATGAAATAGATGAGTTAATGTATTGCATAGGGCACTTCTGTTAATCATTAACTGTGGTTTAAAGTCTTTTTCTTTATTGCTCTCCTTCACACACAGTTAAGCAATCATTGTTCTCTGAGAACTGGAGGTTTTTGGTGTTATCTGCTGATTTGTTCCTAGGATAAAAAAAAAAGAAAAAGGCAAAACCAAAAGAGGTGCATATGGTCTCTTTCCTCCAACCAAGTCACCTCTTCATGTATCACTCTGTAGAGTGGTGGTTTTCACTGAGGGTGACTGGTCTGTTACAGAACATGAGCTACGACTTGTGTTACCACGCTTAGGCAGTGCCTTCTCCAGTCATTCTTGCAGATGAAGTGCAATTTTGCTTTATTTTTTTGGTTTGGACTCATTCATCTAAGTGCTTTGCCTTCATTATTGCTTTTTTTACCTCATATACCTCACTACTGGGAAATGTCCTGAAGTGAAGGCATGCTGCACCCTAGCAGTGAAGACTTCTTTGCAGAATGAATGCACGTCTCTTGTGCAGTTTGATTGTGGCCTGGTAGGGGATGTTGTTTGCTTGTGATGGCCAGTAGTAAAGCCTTCAGTTGTAGCTAAAGTTGTACCTGCATCTCAGTACCACTCTTGTTACTGTTTAACATGCTTAGGTTATGGAGCAACATTTTCAGAAATGTCTACTGATTTAGAGAAGCTGAGCTCAACATCATGTATTGCAGCAGTGTAGAGCTGCTCAGCAGGACAAGGGTTTTTAAGACCAGACGTTCCTAGGTAGCTTTGCAACGCTGTGCTGTACCCAGGTGCTTCATTGTGCTGTTGCACTGTGTTCTGAAATAAGCCAAAGGCAAACAGTGCTTCCAAAGGGACAGTGCTTCTTCACTTAGTTTAGATACTTGAGTCCAGCTGCTTCCTACTAGTATCTCTTCATCAAGGCAAACAGTAGGAGAAAAGGGGTCTGCAAAGTGAATTGTGACAGCCTGCCTGTCCTGGTTTGAGGTAAAACAGGACCAGTTTTCTGTTTTGTAATTTTAGTTTTTAGCTGGGCCTCTTCTAACTGACTAAACTCTGAATTTAATAGCATATTGTTCAGAAACTGTTCACTCTCAGAGTGATAAGACCTGATTATACCAAGGAATGGTATGCACAGAGGCTCTTGCTTATACTTATTGCTATAACAACCAAGGTCAGCTAACTTTATTATATGTCCCATTGGAGGGTCGGAGTTGGAAAAGCATAGAGGGGTCACACCTGTAGGGAGGAGCGGACAGGACAGGTGACCCAAAACTGACCAATAGGGTATTCCATCCACTCTGCATCATGCTCAGTATAAAAGCTAAGGGATCAAAAGGTCAACTCTCTTTTTCTTCAACGGCCAACATCTGAGGAGGACCCTGTCTGTTTCATAGAATCATAGAACCATAGGTTTGGAAGGGACCTCTGGAGATCATCTAGTCCAGCCCCCCTGCCAGAGCAGGGTCACTTTAGAGCAGGTTGCACAGGAACGCGTCCAGGCAGGTTTTGAATGTCTCCAGAGACAGAGACTCCACCACCTCTCTGGGCAGCCTGTTCCAGTGCTCTGCCACCCTCAAAGTAAAGAAGTTCCTTCTCAAGTTTAGGTGGAACTCTATACCCAAGTTTGTGTCCGTTACCTCTTGTCCTGTCACTGGGCACCACTGAAAAGAGCCTGGCCCCATCCTCCTGACACCCACCCTTTAAGTATTTATAAGTGTTGGTAAGGTCCCCCCTCAGCCATCTTTTTTTCCAGACTGAAGAGGCCCAAATCCTTCACCCGTTCTTCATAAGAGAGGTGTTCTCGTCCCCTAATCTTGTTTGTAGCCCTTTGCTGCACCCTCTCCAGTAGTTCCCTGTCCTTCCTGAACTGTGGAGCCCAGAACTGGACACAGTACTCCAGGTGCGGCCTCACCAAGGCAGAGTAGAGGGGGAGGATGACCTCCATCGACCTGCTGGCCACACTCTTCTTGATGCACCCCAGGATGCCATTGGCCTTCTTGGCCACAAGGGCACATTGCTGGCTCAATGTTTGTCTGCCTTTGATCCTGATCTGAGCATTCCTGACTCCAGATCTGGAATTCAGCTCCTGTCCATTGCTGACTCCAGTCTGGGACTTTCCCTGTGCCTGCTGGTGATGCAACCAGTGAACTGTCTTCATAGCTGCTTCTATGGAGCATGATCTTGATTGCTCTACAGCTCCTCACTTAGCCACTGACACAGATAGTGTTCAGGAAGAAGAGCACAGCTTACCACCTGGAGCAGTTATGAACATCTGTTCTCACATAAAGAGACAGACATTTCTGCACAGGTCACTGCTGCAGCTGAGTATGTATGGACATAATGTATGTATGTATGGACATAATGTATGGACATTATGCCTAGGAGAAACCATCATTCACCCTTACAAATTCAGATTAAATCTCTGTGCTGTGTCACTATCTTGAAGTGCTTTTTTGTTAGCCCTTAGAGGTAAGAATGGAGGCTTGGAGAAGTGTGCAAAAGCACTGAACTCTGGCTTAGCTGTGTTCACATTTCACATGATGATAACACTTCTGCAGAGTTTAGCAGGGCCAAGGTTAAGCAAAAGTCTTATGAATGGAGTTTCTGTAGTAGCGCATTGTAAAATCCACACAAATCAGTCTTAGTCTATCAAACTTCTGAGAAACAAATGTGCAGAAGCAATTACCTCAGCTGTTTGCATAGATACATTAACCTTTCCACTTCACCTTCTGCCTGTGCTTGTTCTGTGGTCCAGTTGCTTTCATTCTTTCTCATTTGCAGGCTCACTAAGGATACCAAGACATGTCAATTCATACCCCAAAGAAGGAAAAATGATTTCTTTTTACCTCAGAATCTGTTGCTGAAGGACATTCTGGTAAGTAAAAATGCTGATTGAATCTTTGCTTTTACTAATACTTCCACTGAAGAGTGCTATCTGATGAAAGTTCAGTCATGTCTCCCCCAGTGGAGAAAAGATGAACCAATTAATTATTTTGAATAGACTTCAGATTAGTTTCTTTGTTTCTTGACAAGAATTTGTCTTATTTTTTTAGTATGCAATATAATCTGTCATAGACAACTTTAAACTTTCACTTGAGAGAAAAAAGCATGGGGAGGTTCTTCTACAGGTAGACTTAGAGCTGTCACTTAGAGCTGCTATACTGGAATCAGAATTTCATTTTTAATTCTGTAATGTGAAAATATTACTTTATGCACATGTTTATTATAGGTGATCATTGAATGCTGAATCTCTGAAACGTGTTGAATGCTAAGCATTGATTTGCATCTGAGCTGCATTCCAGATACTGCTGTAGTACTGTATATGCCTCTTTGCCACGTTGCTCTTACTTACACCAGTTTACATATGCTGTAGGCTGTACAAAGTATTTTTCATGTCTGGGACTGCAAGACAATGCTTCAGCTCTAATTGCTGTTCATTAAATTCAGCTATTTTTCACACAGCTTTGATTATACAAGTATGTACCTAGAGGCTATGTTAACTGATGGGCTGGAGGAAGTTTGGACCTCCAGCAGACATACTAGTGATTCAAATTTACAGTAAAGGTAGCAATGGTTGTTTTTATGGTGGAACCTTCAAATGGGGCATTTTAATGTTAAGACTAAAAATAACATTACCGCTTACCTTTTCCAAGGGAGAAGGAAAGACAAAAAAACCTAATAGTGAGAAAATTAGGGTGGTGTCTAACACTGAAGGTTTGCAGCTGACTTTTCCTTGTGTATCTGTATTCTCAGAATTCTTATTCATTTGGTGGGAATGGCACAGCGTGAGACCAGTTATATTATTCTGTCTACCCAGCCCCTAGTGAACAGTTCAACAGCTGCAAGACCACTGCAGCATGTATCATCATATCTTGAACCACCACAACCACTTGTTTGCTTTAAAAAGCTGCACTGTATGTTGTAATGGTGCAAACAGCTGAACACAATAAAAATTATCAGTTGTTCCAGGTTATGCCACCCCTGTTTGAGCATCGGACCCTCTGGTGTGAAGCAATTTCGCAGCCTTCAGGACTCAGTTTGCCTCAGGGTTGTTGACAAACTAGCCAGATTTCAAACTTTGGAACTTGGCATTACAGATTTTATACTTGATTGCACAAATGATTTCTGGGTGTGAAACTATGACCGCATGATGTTTCTGTCTTTCATCTTATGTCCTTGTGTCTTCAAACTGTGGTCAATATTTACCAGTGAAGGTGCAGTATAACTTAAGTAACTGACCAGGATTCTGATTCTCTGAGTAAATATACTCTGAGTAAATATACTGCAAGAGAAGTTATTTTAGATTGGCAGTTACATAGATATTTATATAGGCTGTTCCAAATAATATAGACACCTGGCTCATTGATACAGACAGTGTTTTAGATCCAGCTGTGTAGTTCTGTGGCTGAACATACGTTGGACACGCTTATTTGTAATTATGGTGGGTGAAGATTGATTTATATTCCTCATGTTGGTTCTGAAGATATGCAACCTTTCAAAGATGTACTTTTGAAGAAATAATGTGGATTGCTTTTACCTGGTTCAGTCACCCTGATGAGACAAAGAATCTCGATTTGTCCCTGTCCTGGCTTCAGTGGAGATAGAGTTAATTTTCTTTCTAGTGCTTGCTGTGTTTCCAGATTTGTTTTGACAGGAATAATACATAGTGTTTTAGTTGTTGCCGAGTGATGTTTATACCACTCAAGGGCTTTCTTCAGCTTCTCATAGAAGCTGAGAAGGAGCATAGGTAGAACAACAGAATGGCAAATGGAATATTCCATGCCACAGATGTCATGCCTGGTATATAAATGGGGGTTGGCCAGGGGACGGGAATCACGATCTCTGCTTGGGTTGGGATGGCCAACCAATTCACTGGGCAGTGAGAGTGACTTGTGTCATGTATATCCTTTTACAAATATTATTATTATTATTTTATTTTCCATTGTTGTTCTATTAAACTGTCTTTATCTCAACCCAGGAGGTTTTTTTCCCTTTCACCTTCTTTTCTCCCACTTTTCCCTACCCTTCGGGGGAGGAAGGGAGGGTGAGTGCATGGTCCTAGTTGCTGGCTGGGTTTAAACCACAACAGTTCCCTAAACTGTTCATTAACTTTTAACAAACCAAATTCATTTGGCATACTTAGTTCTTGCCTGTACAATAGGTCATAGGTGCTAAAGACAGAATAGGTAAAAACTTTTTTCTCCAGTGCTTTTGTCCTAAAAAAAAGACCAAAACTCAGGAATATAACTGTGGAAACCTGTGAGTAGCCAATATATGTCCCTGAGAGAATGTTTTTCTAAACTCAAATGAGCTGGATAGTTGTAGATAATTGCGAGAGTGGGCTTCAATCTAATGTACAATCTAATGTAGGCAAAGCAATGCCTCTTGTCATCCAAAAAAGTTCACACATGAGATCTCAGAGGTCCCCACTAGAGGTCCTGAAGGGGTAAACACTGCCTTAAGTGCAGACCTCTGACAGTTATAAGATGTAGATCAAAATAGGTAATTCACACAGAAAATGCAATACAAAGTTTAAAATAAAGAGAAGAACAAAGAGAAGAAAACCCCTACAGATAGGCCTTAGCTTAAACACTTCTTCCAAAGTTACTACTTGTATCTTCTATTCTCCTGAAAATAATATCTCAGGGTGCCTTTGCAGGCCTTTTCATTTTCAGCTCACCTGGGAGACTGCTGGACTGTACAGATGATAGTAAGATGTCAGTTAGGATTGACTCGAGGAGAGGAGTGAAAACAGGGTATTTAAGAATACAAATTGCTCTGATTGCCTCTTGGCAAATGCTCTGTAAACAGAAGTCTCTTGCCCACTGAAAATTAAATTTTATTAAGAAATCAATTTTTTGTTGTTTTTAACACAAAAATAAATGTTATGTCTGTCTAATTTTTATCTTCTAGATAAGGTGTGTGATCAGATAAGTGATGCTGTTCTAGATGCTCATCTCAGTATTGATCCAGATGCCAAGGTTGCCTGTGGTAAGCATGATACAGATAGAAAAACAGATTAGTGAGGTACAACAAGTAATTCCTGTTGATATAACGTCCTGTGATCCAAAATTCTTGCAATAGCTGGCTGGCAGTCAACAATTCCACAGTCAGTCAAGGGGTCAGCTCTGGCACACTGACTCAGAGGAGAAGGGAAGGCAGAAAAAAACCTGCAAAAAATAAACAGAAAATGATGAAATGTAAGAAAAAAATCAGGAGAAACCTGTAGTATTAGGGAAAACTATGACAGGGCTAATGATAATAAGGAATCTAAGAAAATTAGGGGAAAAGAGAACTGAGGAAAGATATGTGTCAAGATGCATTTCTTCACAGAATGAGTAAAACATGTTAATAGAACTCAGAATCCAGAAGCCTAAATAGCTATTTACTGCTTTAAGCAGGGTGATGCCCTTGGTTCACAGGAAGAAAAGTGCACAGTTCGTTTGAATGTGATTCTGATCAAAGTGGCTTGCCTTTTTCATGGGACTTTCTGTTAAGACTACCCTGTACTCTACATGGACGTTGTCACTAGCAACATCACCTCTTCCAGCGGCTGAGAACATATCATCAGATTGGAATGAGCTGGGTTGCCAGCGGGCAATGGACACAGAGAGGGAACGTGTCTAAAGAGCTCTCTCAATGCAGTCATTTTTTTCTTACTTAACTTTTGGTTAGAGCAGATAGGGGTGTTGCTTGGGCTCACTTATAAATTGCAGCTATAGTGCAGCTCCTGAGCTGTGTTGTCTTTTAGTTGAATTAAATTTCAGTCAGGATGGAAAGCAGTGAAAGGTGGGAAGATGCATCTTTCTATCCTGATACTAAAAAAGCATCATCATGCTGTGAAGTCTTGCATCACCATCAAGCTTCGTCTGGCTGTATTTGACATGAGAGAGTTTCTAGGGACTGTTGGTGGTGACTGCAGCATTATTCTTCCATGTCGCTAAGCCCCAGTGCCCCAACTTTGTGTTCTTCCAGAGAGGATTCCCCTTTTTGTAATGACCATACAGGAAAAGCTGAGAGCCGTTCTTCTCTGCCTCACAGCTGTAATACAGGGTCTCTTCCCCCAGTGCGGGATTCACAGCACCATACATCACGCATCGGTGTTCTGCTAGGGTGTAGCAGATAGGAAGAGGGCTGCTGGTCAGTAGAGCAGGGGCACAAGGCTGAGTATGAAAATAAGGGTACCAGGATACCCTGCACTGTACAGGTATTGCTACCTTGATTTGCTTGTATGTTTAGGGCTACTGTATTATTATGGACTGTCACTGTGTCTCTGTGTTATTATGGACTCTCACTGTGTCCACAGTGTAATTCAGATACCATGCCAGCTAGGATGTAGCTTAATAGCTCAATATAGGCTAATTCCTCTTGCAGACAGAGAAAGCTTGCCCTGTGTTAAAGTCTCAACTGCCTGTCCGGATTATCTAAGCTAAACTGTCAATTAAAGCCAGCTTGATTATCTTTAGGTGATGCTGCAGTCCATAGTTGTGCCATTTTATAGAATATTCCTGCCTGTAATACTTAATCTTGAAATCAGATAAAATTATTCAAATGAGATGGTGACTGGATGATAAAAGTGATGGTTGAAATTCAGTGTAGACTAATGCAAGGGGGAAGGGAGCAATCTTATCCCCCTATAGAGAAAGTAAGGTTTGCAGTTCACTGCAAGTATTTAGAAGAGAGATTTTGCAGTTGTATTTAGAAGAGAGATTTTGCAGTTGTAATAGACATACGTTTCTGTGAAAACAGTCGGTGCTCAGTAGCAGTAAAAACCCAAGCTGACTGTTAGGGCTTGCTGGGAAAAGGATGAAGAGTGGAACTGAGAACATCATTAAGTCATGTAAATCCATGATTGCCTGACTTGAATACTGTGTTCAATCTGTTTCTCTTTCCCCATCCCAAAAAAATCTATAGTAAGATTATACGGCAGGAGTAATGAATACGATGATAGTCATACAGTGTCTTTCAGTGAATAGCCTAGGCCTTCCCAGTCTGGAAAAGAGAAAATTTAATAGGATATGCAATAGAGCTACAGAGTTGTAGGTCGTATTGATGGGATGATTTTTTTGTGATTAATTGCTATATTTTAACAAAAAATGTAAAAGTTTGGGGGCCAGGTGGACACTTGAAACAAACAATGGAATAAAATATGAAATGATTATGCACAAAATCTGTAATGAAGTTGCATAGCTTCTTGCTTCAGGATCCTGTAGGTGCTAAAAGTTTTCATGGTTGCAAGGGCAACTGGATGAACTACTGTTAAAAAAATCTATCAAAGACTGGTAATGCTATCTGCTAGTAAATGACCTCCCTTTAGCTTCAGGAAGACCCTGAGCTGAAATTGTTGGATACTAGTGAAGAATTTGGAGAAATAGCAGTATATACTTGACCTGTTCTTAGAGATGTGTGCTTCTAGCCACTCTGGAGATAGGATAATTGGGTAAGATGGACTCCCCCCCCCCACCCCATGCAGGCATTCATATCAGCTGAAAAGAGTGGTTGCACACAGAACTATATGTATGCTAAGGCTTTACACTGAGTTTCCTCTTTGACTAATCCCTTGTTCACAGAGCCATCTTCAGGATCTCCCTGTGTAACTGTAAAATACTAGCAGTAAAATTCTGATGTTTCATCTTTTTTCTGCAGAGTGTGTAGCAAAAACTGGAATGATTTTGCTTTGTGGAGAGATCACATCCCAGGCTACAGTAGATTACCAACAAATTGTAAGAGAGACCCTTAGGAGGATAGGGTATGATGACTCTTCCAAAGGTGAGTGAAATCCTTCATGTGTTCATTCTTGTGTCTGTTCTGTATGTGGCCAAAGTCACGTTTTTATGATCTTCCAGAAAATAAAATTAAATGTGTCTCCAGATCTAGGAGAAAACTGTACAGGAGTTGATATGCATTTTTTAGTGCCTGGTACTGAAGGAGCTATTTTAAGGTGACATACTTGTAAAAGACTTATTCTTGAAAGCACCAGGTACCTCTTGCTTCTCTGATGCAGAATAACTAGTGTTTGCCCAAATGTCAGAAGGTGGTTACATCTGCAGGTTTGTACAGTGAAAACTTTAACGTTGATGTTCCTTGTCCTTGGGATGCATAAGCCTATGACACTTGAAGTTCACACCCAAGGGAATTCTTTGTGTATTAACATGTTTCCCAAAGTATACTCCTTTCAGCAGCTGGACCCCTTACATGATTACTCCCCTTCAGTCTTCCCTTTTCATGTATGATATATACAGCTTTTCTCTAATTCTATTAAACCCTAGAACCTACTACAAGAAAAACTGAATACTAGTTTCTGGTAACATTTTCTACAGTCCCAGCTTTAATACCTAAATGGTTTGAACCCTAGTTATCATAAGCGACGTCACAAGCTTTGATGGGGCAGCTTGTAGGATTACACTTATCCTCTCAGTTTCAAGAGCTCAAATTTGAACTAATACCGCTAACTTGCCCACTTCCTGAGACTGTTATATAAATGTACTGATTGTCTGGTTCTATTAGAAATTCAAAACATGGTATAGGAAGCTTACATGCTTAGAGTTTTAAAAGTTTTAGCCAAGATAACTAGATAATCCATAAAAGCTTCTCTAGCAATTTGTGAACTGTCAAGAATGTATGATCTAACTTTACAAAACTCCCTTCACTAGGACTGGGCTATAAGACTTGCACGGTTTTAGTGGCCTTAGAACAACAGTGTAAAGAGATCAAGCAGGCTGTCTCCCATGGCAAGAGTGACGATGACATTGGAGCAGGGGATCAGGTAATGTGCCTTAATTCGAGACACTTACTTAAATTCAGTTTATGCACAAGCAATTAGAATTGTGTTTAACTAGAACCTTTCCTTAAAAGCTATTGTGCAAAGGGTAATAATTAGCAGCTAAACACTGTGAACGCACTTAATCCCCAGAAGTGCTAAAAAGTAAGTCTTCACTAGTTTCAGTAAAGTGGGTTTTCCCATATCCAGTGCCCTTACTGGATAGAGCTACAATTAAGCTTTTTATCAATGTGTTTCAGTTTCTCGTCTTTCAAGTCCTTTGGGTAGCCTAGTTTTACTTGCTGTGTTATTTTAGTTGTTGTGCATGGGGAGAAGACTAAACAGTCTTTATGAGCTCTATGTCTATTAAGCCTTTGCAGTGGATTCTTATGGATGCTTAGGCAGAGTCGTTCTTGGGAACTAGACCTTGCTGTGGCTGCATGCTGATACTGCAGGGTGGTTATGTGTCAAAATGTATTCACTCTGCATATTACTGGTTTAACTTTCTAGGCTTGGGTGGTTCTAAGCACTATGTGGCAAAGACAGGTGCAGAAATTGAAAGAGAACATGGAAACAAGTGGCTTATTTCCTCATTTTTCAATGCAGTTCCTTGTTTTTCAACGCAGGGTTTGATGTTTGGCTATGCCAGTGATGAAACTGAGGAATGTATGCCCTTAACAATCCTCCTGGCACACAAACTGACTGCCCGCATAAAGTCTCTGGAACGGAATGGAACATGGGCCTGGGTTAGACCAGATGGTAAAACACAGGTTTGTAATGTAGATGCATAAACTGTAAGGATGAGAAACAACAGAAATCATTTACCCTGCCTGCAATTAAATTAGAATTCATGTTTGTAAAAAATGGTGCTGTCATTTTCATGTTACAAGGTGGTGTGAGTTTCATAAGGTACATTTGTATGTAACACACATAGTTTGTTAAACTGTTCTATCAGCGTCTTAGCAGGTTTCTTCAAAATAACGCTTTTGTCTTGCTTCTTTTCCCCTGGAGATTAAGAAGATTAACAAATGACTGACAATCAGCTGGGTTTTGTCTTGAATAAATATCAGCGTTCCAGAAGCATGGACTGGGATATTGCTATGGTTTCTTGGTTAAAGCAGAGCTGTTCTTGATTCAAACCTCATGTAGACTATATTTGATCAGCGGTCAGAGCCACTGATAGCTGTGTTGCAGAGCTGAGTGAATGGGTCGCTGAGCCTACTGTAAGAGTGATGCACTTTAGCAGTATGAAAGGCTGTAGTATGAAAGGCAGTATGAAAGCAGTAAATTCCCTGTCTTCCAGGCTGTGAAATCTGCAGGAGAGGAGCGGAAAGCCATACATGTAGCATTTCCAAGACAGCAAGTTGGTTTAGTCTTAACTTCTGTTGATTAGTGGAGATGAACTGCATTGGGTTATACTACTGCTGTTGTTTCGGTGCAACATGGATTGTGTTCCTACTTTTTGTCAGCAGTGCATAGAACATGTGAATAGAGTTACTTCTTTATGATGTATCTATCCAAGCATTTTTAAAGGGTGGGAAAGTAGAGAGGCCTTCTCAGCCTGTAAGAAAACCTATACTAAGGATGGAGCAATGCCAGTATATATTAGTATGTACTTAAAAGTGATGCAATAGGCAACAAAGAGAATCATATCATATAATGATCTACAGTTGCTCGTTTTAGCAGGGTCCTCCAAAAGTTATTTTGGCTTTATTTTAGTGATACACTATTTGAAGTTATGTTAACATGCCAAACCATGAATGATTTTAGCATTTGCTGGTGAAATCTTAGGCTTCTGTAGCTTTCTTGTTGTTATTTTGTTTCTCTGTGGTGATCCATGTAATATGCTTTAGTTAACTTAGTTCACTCTTTTGGTGGTGGTATCTCAGTACTTTCTGTATTATTTTTTTTCTTACAGTGATTTTAAGCATCAGCAACCATACACCATTTTTCATTCCGTTTCCCTTCACCTATTTATTTTTTGCTGCAGCAAATATCTGTGTGGTTCACGTTCAGTTTTCAAACTGGTGCTCTTGGCCTTGTGTGTTCATTGTCTTTTTTTTTCCTCTCTAGGTCACAATGGAATACAAGGAGAGCAATGGCGCAGTGGAGCCCCTCCGAGTGCACACACTTGTGATTTCAGTACATCATGCCCCAGACATAACTCTACAACAAATACAGAAGGAGCTAATGGAGAAAGTTGTTAAAGAAGTCATTCCAGAGAAGTATCTTGATGAGAGGACCATTTATCATCTCCTTCCAAGTGAAAAGTTTGTAGAAGGTGGTCCTAAGGTATGGTACTTTTAAAGAGGACAGCCTATACAGACTTGGATTCTACTTTGCCACATGCTTATACATGTTCTCTTGAACAAATGTGCATTGAACTGGTATACTTTTAACAAAGAAAGTCTATGTACTTTTATGAAGGTTTTGGTCATTTCTACTGGAATTTTCCTACTGGATAGCTGGCATCTAAACTGAAGCTGTACCTGCTTGGGCAGCCAAATGTGTAGATTCTTGGATCTTTGTCTTGCTTCCAGAAAGTATTTTAAATGACCAAAAGCCAGCCCTTAAGTTATATGCTAAAATGCGTAACTGGAATTATCTCTTCACTTTCACAGTAAAAATCAAAACCAGAAATAACAACAGATTTTATCTTCTACATTAAAATTATTCATAAAGCTGAACAAATGTCAAGGGAGACCTTAATATATCAAGTTTCACTAGTCATTAGAATTTGATACTACTTTGCTTTCCAGGTGCTGATACTAGGTAAGCAGATTGTTGCTGCGAAATTGTAAAGTTTTGTTATATAAAACTGTCTAGTTTTGTATAAAGAATTCAATGAAAGATTAAAACTACACGGTGTGCTTATGATCACACTGGGATGATTTAGGGATACCGCTTTCATTGAGGCAAAAATGGCAGCTTTACTCTCATATTACTTATTTGGGGATTTAAAATTAGTGGATTAATGCAGCTTATCCTCTTTCAGGATGCAGTTTCACAATGCTCTGGAGATCATTTATCAGCTTGCAGTCACCATCTTTGTTAATCTGACAGAAAGGCAGTAATTCTCTGCTGGTTAAACAAGTTGGATCAGCTCATGAGGTTGCAGGAGGCAGACACAAGTTTATGCAAGAGGGTGGGACTCCATTATTGGGGGCACAGGCGGGCAGGTAGAAGAAAGAAGAGTAGCACCAAGTGGTCCTTGTGCCACTACTGAAGCATTAAGGTGAACTCAGCTGGAATTTCTCGGTGCTCTTTTGCTGGCAGCACTGATCTGCAGCTCTATGAAGCCCCCAATTCTCCTTTAGTATGATTGCTGACCTGAAAGGAGCACACTTTTTGTGACGTTTGCAGTTGTGCCACATTCTTATCAGTCTTCAAAGGTGACTGCAGCACAGACAGCTTAATAGATCTCTGAAAAATACTCCAGTCACGTAGACCTCATTCATTAAACAGTTGCATGTGAAGATCAACACTGTGAACAATGAGTCATATCCGTGGCAAACACAAAACAAAGCTCAAAGCTGTACCCAATAACCTAGTATGGATTGGGTAAACTGTGTCTCATGAATGTATTCAATTGTTTGTCCTGCAGAGTGATGCTGGACTGACTGGCAGGAAGATCATTGTTGATACCTATGGAGGCTGGGGAGCCCATGGTGGAGGTGCATTCTCTGGAAAAGATCCCTCTAAAGTTGATCGTTCTGCAGCATATGCAGCTCGCTGGGTTGCAAAGTCTCTGGTGAAAGCTGGTCTCTGTAGAAGAGTATTAATCCAGGTAAGAACAACTGTGAAAGTAATACATTAAAACAGAAATTGTGTCTCATGTGTGGTCACTCCCTCAGAATACGTACTACCATCGCAGCCCTGCTCCAGTTTCAGAGAAGCATTTCTTACACTAGAATCGGAATCCAGAAAGTTTCCTCTTGGGGAGGTGTTATTAAGGAGCCCTGTTAGGGAAGCCAAAGACACAGGCCAGGATGGCCCTGAAACAAGGAATGTGTTCTCACTAGTATTCTTTCTCCAAGTCTGCTGCCATCCCTGTTCTAGGTACTTCTTTGCATCATCCTTGCTTTTACTTCCAGCAACTCTAGTGATTGTCTGCACACACATGCGTGCCCAGCACTCCAACCTGGGCTGCACAGCACATTACAGACAGTTGTGTTGGCAGTGTCTAGACGTAGCTGTGCAACCTAGTATACGGTCATATTAGTTGTAATTTAAAATATTTTACGCTGTATTGAAATTACCTTAAAGTTACCATGAGTTCTCTATTGTGTGTTCCTAGTATCCTGCTTTGGTACGAGGTGTGACTAAAAGCAAAATTCAATTGTTTTCAAGAGTTTAAAACAAGAACAACATTCGCCAGTCTTACATACTCAGAAGAAATGCAATTCCTTCTTTGTGCATGAAGTTTTTTGGGAATACTAAGTCTAAGGAATTGAAAGAGTAGTTTTATTAACCCCTAGACAGTTTTGCAATTGAACATGAACCCGATGTGAATGCTAAACAACTGAGGTTTGTCTAGGCAGTTTGCAATATGAGTTCATACACATACTTATTCTGAGAAGCTGCTATGTAATAACTTTAACCCAGTACAACAAAATACTACAGTAAAAACTAGCAGTGATCTGGCTGATGTTTTGCTGCAAAGGTGCGTTTAAAACTTTTTACTTTCTCCATGGACCAGAGGAGAGGCCCACTGGATATGGTTATGATCAATGACATAGTATCCAGACAGCCCAATTAGTAACAAGGAACATTTCTTTAGATGTCATGTAAGTGTTTGATAGATGATTAAACTTGAAGTTTGGAGTTCATCAAGGAAAGGGTAGACTAGGAATATGTCAAGAACAAGTAGTAAGTAGTGATGGTTAGCAAGTTGTTGAGATTTTTTTTTTTTCCCTGAGGGAACAGAAGACAAACTTCTGATTTTTTGGTATGCACATTTTGAGTGGCATTTTTGAACACACACATCACCGTCTTAATTCTTGAGTTAGGTGGGAAGGTTGTTATTCCAGTAATTCCCAGAGACCCTCCTTAAATACCTGAGCCTGACTCTAGACAAGGCAAGATTGATATTGTTAACAGCAAACTATGGAGATGTCAGATATTAGCTATGAAGGTAAAATGGGAGGAGAGAGGAGGATGGGAGAGCAGAAAAGCAAATGTCCTGTGACATCATAGAAGGCTGGATTAAAGATTAACAAAAGGAAAGATGTGTCAAGTGTAAATGCAAAAGTGTTTTCAGCCTATTAGTGTGTGTGTTACAGTAAGACCTTGCCAGTGTCTACTGAGGCTGACAATTGAGCTGGCTCTGCTATGGATATTGTTTCCATGCTAACCATCTTTTCATACTGAAAGGGCAAAATGGATAATGGAGGGAACTGCAGACTATTGAGCTGTATATTATCACACATACCATGTAGGCTTTATTTAGTGTGGTATATGTCAGTTTATTGGTTAATGAAAAACAGACTTAGCATGATCTAAAAATTAGCTAAAGGGAAGACAGTCACCATTAGGGCAGTTTCTAACAAAAAGCAATTCCTGGTTACTAAGAAGTATATAGATAGAACTGAGCCATTGGACTATTACTTCTTGAAATTTGTAGAGAGCAGACACAATGAAGAAGACCAGTGAAAGCCACAGAATAGTTGGTGTTGTTTAGTCACATTCAAGCAAAACATATTTTCATTCAAATGCACCATGATGGAAGAGAATGAAGTGTATATTAACCTAGCTGCAGTAGGACTGTATTTTAGAAAGGGACAGAATGACACAGCGGATACATTGCAAAACGTGTCAGCGCTGTGCTGTGCAGTGCTGTGGTGAA
This sequence comes from Alca torda, assembly GCA_008658365.1. Taxonomy (NCBI): domain Eukaryota; kingdom Metazoa; phylum Chordata; class Aves; order Charadriiformes; family Alcidae; genus Alca; species Alca torda. The sequence goes on along the minus strand of CM018101.1, from coordinate 52,114,770 downwards.
AAGAAGCTAATGTGATTTGTGGATGTCAGAAAGGAGCTACAGAACTCCCCTGTCCTCCTTTGAATGAAGTGAAATTACAGGGAATACTTCCTGGGTTGCTTTGTCTACTTCTGATAGATATGTTTTAAAAAGTACATGGAAACACTGGATGAAGTTCCAGGGAGTACATGGAAATAACTCACTTTAGGAAAACAAGTCCGTGAGTGCTTTGGGAACATGGAGCTTTTCCTCATCTTGTCCTAGATAATCTTTTCTCTGCCTCAGCAAAAAAAACAAAACCACCAGAAACATTAGTAGATCTCAGAGTCTCCAGTCTCACAGGCATGAAATCCTTGTGTCTAACTGAGGCTGAAGGATCTGAAATGGCAGTGTCTGAGGATGATTAGAAAATACCTCTTTTGCTTTTAAGGAAAGTCACTTAGGCCTGAATCTGACCAGGCTGAGCATTCTCTGAGGAAAACAGATAATTTTCTAACATAAATACAAATAGCAAAAACATATCTCCTGGCTTTCTTTATGCAGAAAAGGTGTGTGTAAAATCTCCCCTGATACATAAGATAAGTCTTTCCTTTCTCTTAAGCAAAAAGTAGGACTGTTTTAACTGTGCTTGGATTGTATGCGTGTGTTCTACAGCTATCATACGCTGTCGGTCTGAGTCATCCTCTTGCGATCTCAGTGTTTCACTATGGAACATCAGACAGATCTGAAGAAGAACTGCTTGAGATTGTGCAGAAAAACTTTGATCTATGCCTTGGAGCTATCATAAGGTTTGTGTGCTATTAGTATTTACTGAAGGGAATCATATTTTTAATGCTCTCTTTACCAGTTTAATGTTAAAGTTTCTGGCTTCTAACCTCATGAAAGCCACCGTCATCATAAATCTACAATTGCTGTCGTTTCTGCTCTTCCCTCACCCATGCACCCAGTACAACATATGAGGGCAAATTAATAAATCTGGTCACAAAATGTACTGAATACGTAAGACTGGTCTAAATTACACTATGTTACATCTTACGATAACCCTGCTAGCGTGCTATGTTGCAGTTCATTAGCCAGGTGGTAGTGTGCTTGGTAAAGTAGAATTAAAATCTAACATTAGATGTAGTTAGGCTTTCTAGACTGTTTACAGGGTGTGTAAGGCTCCCAATCCCTGCCTTATCTGGAAAGCACCAGAAAGACTGGCTCTTTCTGAAAGAAGTACCAGAGTAAGTCTCTCTTCACTTGATCTTTAGGTGGCAACAACTTGTGAGACAGCTGCCACAAGATGGAAAGGTACTGGTGCCCTCATTTCAAAAGCAAACCCATTGAAAAGAGTGGCATGTTTTTATTTTTATGTATATATATAAAAATATATATTCATATATATTTATATATATACAGCATGGGCTGTAATTTGCCCTTGTTCATGCACAGAAGCTGAGTGTCACCCTGCCACAACAGTGGCAGTATGGTGATTGTTGTGGCAGTATGGTGTCTGTTGTTGCTGTTCAGGGGATATTGCCCATTAGCCCAGAAAAGAGAAGAACACCCTTAGGTGACTAGCTTCTTCATGAGGTGTTAAGTGTAACCTACCTTCTGCTTCAGAAAAACTGAACACTGAAAGCCCGTCTCTAGTTGTCATGCAGTCTTGCGCAGCCCATTTGAAGTCAACTAAACTTAATTTTAAATGAATCCAGGTTTCTTAAATGCTCTCTTAAGATTTGGTAAGCCGTTGAAATATTGTATGCATTTAAAAAACAGAACAAGAATAAAAATCCCACCACGAGATGAGCTGTCTTGAAGTGAAAATCCAGTTGTGATCAGAAGCATCATTGAGGCTACTATGCAATCAGAGAGGACAAGAAAACCCAAACCTACTTACATTGCCTCCTGCAGCCAACCCAGCTATATTCCGTTCTGAAATACTTCTGGACCTGAAAAAGCAGGTCTTTTAAACAAACATAATCCTTACACTTAAAGCAGCATGGGAATTACCTTTTTCTTTGAGAAAAGAAAGGACTGGAGAAGAGAAGCAGGTCAGCACCTGTCCTTATCAGCAGTTACCCACCTACATTCCAGGGAGCTGTAATCTGACCCTAGTATTTTTCCTTCTTTTTCTCCCTTTTGTGACTAACTCATGATTCTTTATCCAGACTTTTAGGAGGCAGAGCTTCTTGCCTACTTGTAGTAAAGCTTCCTAAAACCTAATGGTACAGGCTTGCCTTCTCAGTCCTGAAGAACTTTCAAATCTCTTAGCTGATTTTCACCAAACTTGACAGGCTGGACTTAAAAGGTTCATGAAATATGCAACTAATGGAGAGAAACACTATCTATTTCCTATTTTAAGGGAGCAGCCACAGTGTGAGTTCACCCCTTATTAAACTCTGTGCAATTGATACGGGAGCTCAAGCTTGAGATAGAGCAAGAACTTGACTCCATGCACAGAGGAACTACTTTGTCACTTTGAGTAATACAGATTTTAAAACCTCTGTTCTAAAATGCTAAAACATACACGTTAGCTATCTTATTATTTGAAAAAAAAGGCTTTTAATGATTCACTTCGCTTTTAAATCAGAGCTATTAATATAATACTAGCCTTCCAGAGGAATCTTGAGTGTATTTGACTGCGAGGGGAGAAAAGTCAACATGTTAGTGAATATGAAGTCCCTTTATTTCCTTAAAAGAGGAAAGACATTTCTGACAAGCTGTATCAACATTTTGATGGCGTGGCCAGCCTTTTGCACTCCTTTTCAGAATGTTTCCTGAATACATGCTGAGAGCAGAGCTGACATATTTTTAATAATCTGAGAAAATACGAGGCATTATGGCAACTTCTATTGTCAGGTAATGTTTTCCAAGTGTTATCAGTTGACAAGTACAACCAAAACTCTTCTTTGCCTTTGTCATTATGGCAGTTCATTGGCACTAGTAAATGGTGTGGTGGTTCCCAGACACTTTCCTTGATTTGGTGTGCTCAAAAATGCTGCTTTTTAACAATACAGCCCTGGAAGCGGTGAAGGCAGTAAGAAGTGAACAGGCAAAAACATGAGCATTGTTTAGTGAATATTTTGTTGTTAAATGCTACCTCACAATTTTTAAAATCCTGTAAATTGTGCTGGCTATCCATGCTAACCAACTATGCACCAAAGTGCTTCATGATGTCTTACTTTTCACTTAGTCAGCACTTGCATTTTGATGGCTTTTGAATTAAGGTCAAGCACAGATGACTGTAGTAGCCGTTGGAGCATGTGATCACGTTGAACAAAATATTACTTGAAATAAGACTTAGCTGCTGTACATCATAAATGACCCCATATGTGTGAGAATGTGTAATGTCTTCACCATCTGAAACGTACTCATTATCCTGTTAGTATTTGTGCTTCTTTCCTTACTTTGCCATTCCTCCACCAATTTTCTCTCCAGCAGCTTACCGTATGAATCATCTATTTTAACTGTGCTTTCAAAGATAATTAAACAACATATACCAAGTAGAAGAAAGCCCAAGCAGAAGAAAATGTTTCAGGCCTCTCATGAAATGAAGAGAAACTTCTGTGTAGATACCTGTAGGATAGCATTTAGCTCAGCTGCAATCTGCTATATTATTCAGGCTAAAAAGCCATAATCATGACTTGCACCTTCATTATTTATTTAGTCATAATGAGTGGTAAGCCCTATTCGCAGTAGTGACTTTGTGCGTCTATATAAGCAGTTAAACCTCCACAGTTAGTCTAGTAAATCATCATCACTGTCTTTCTGGCACAGTAATATTAGAAAATATTCTATATTACACTTGCAACAACAGAAAACACGTTGATGCTTGCACAGGTATAGCTGAACTTTATTCCAATTGTAATGCTTCTGCATTGTAATGCTTATAAACTATAACTGCATACTTAACTGCATCTCTGATACATTTGAAGAAAGCTGACATTCTAGTCATGTTAAAATTGAAAACATTAGCTCACTACCTTTCCTGCTGTAAATCTGGGTGACTGGGCAAGGAAACAGCACCTCGGTTTTATTGTCTTTCTTCCAGGGATAATACTGATTATTATTCTGATGTGTCTAAATCATAAATATGTTGGTGTGAAGTATAACACTTTCCTTTTTTTTTTTCTTTTCGTTAAGGGAGTTGGATTTGAAGAAGCCAATCTACCAAAAACCAGCATGCTATGGGCACTTTGGGAGAGAAGAATTTACATGGGAAATACCCAAAAAGCTTGTGTATTAAGCTGTTCAGAATGTTTCATGTAATTGACATGTGGTTTAATAATCAGGTAAAATTTCAAGCTGTTCAAGAAAAGACTGTAACTACTCTTTTTTAAATTACATTCTGTAGTTAATAGATTTACAGAAAATCATTTCTATTTAATTTCTAACTTTCGTAGTGGCCTTACACTTTAAAGGCATGCTGCTCTATCATCTAACCTGCTCTTCAGCTTTGTCTTTGGTAACGTGTGAACAACTTAGGCCTTTGGCTGTGATCAGATATTAAGTGTACAGATGGTTGTGGAAGTTGAAGTCATTCCTGTTCTGCCAGGGAAGCCCACCGCTGCTTACCCGGTTAACTTAGTACTGAAGTGGATGAAGTCGGTGAGGTAACTTCCAACATCTCCCCGTGAGAGGCAAGCAGTAATAACACAAATTGCCATAATTCTTTGGGCCAGGACTCCCACAACTGACAAAAGCTTTAGTTTGTGGTCCTTCTAGTCCAAGCAAAGTAGTAAAAACACCCATTTCAGAACCTTGTTCATTGTAACCCTAAATACACTTAGCTATGAGGTAGTGTTATCTGTTTGCTTTTAATATTACAGTTTTGTAGGCGTATCTGTGAAAACTGATGAACTCCTATTTTGTAATTCTTTTATTCATTTACAGTTACTGCTTCTCAAACTGAAATTTTACATGTCTGCATGAATTGGAATTGGCTGTATAAAGTTGCAATTAAGTTTCATTTGGCCACTTCTCCAACATAAAAATTGTAAAAAAAACCATGGAGGATATTGCCTTCCTTTGTCTTCTTTGGCTGAAAGCACAAGATGGAGAGAGAGAATTCAAAATCATTTAGCTTTTCTTCAAGGGCTAGGGATGAAAAGGCTTGTATACAGAAAGCAGCAACTCTGGCAAGCAAATTTATCATCAAATTGTAAACTAAGACAGAATGTTGGAATGCTGTAACTGCTCTTGCTTAAAACCAGGGAATTTTAATAGACAACTAAACAATATGTCTAGCCCATATTGTTTAAACCCGAAGGGAAAAATGCAGGCTTCAGTGGTAAGTCTAATCAAATGCAAGTAGTTGAATATAACATCAGTCTCGAGTAAGTTTTAAAAAGCTGCTTCCTTTCATGTAAAGACTAATTGAACCACTGTTCCTTTGACAGACGAGAGCTGAAGTGAGGTAACTGTAGAGCTCTACCTGTGCCTTACCCGTCCCGGTAGAATGAACCCAATCTAACACTGCAGTGCTACAGTCTTGTGACCTAGAAAAAAGGCGCATTTTTCTTCCATAAGAAAACCAAATTAGTTCCTGGAATAAAAGCTGCAATACTTTTGTGGGCTTTTTTTCTCCAGTTTTTTATTTAGTGACAAGTTTTCCTTTTTATCACAGGACCCTGAACCCTTTCTTTGCCTGAAACCAATCTAGTTTAGTATGCGTATGGCCATGTAGGCATAAGCCATGTCATTAACCTTTATTAAAATTTGTTCAAATTGATATTGTCTAGGAAATAGTACTGTAGCTTGCTAAAAATTTTGTAGCGTCGGAATAACTTTCACTTGTAGTAATATAGGGGTACAATGTTTAAATGGCAAGGGATTGCAGAGATCACTATACAGTAAACTATAATAAATTGACTCTTTTGAAAGAGAGTTCAGTAAATGGGCCTATAGTCTCAATTTTACAGCTGTCTCAATTACAGTTAGTATCAGCTTTACTGTCGTGATACTTTACCCTTCAAAAGTTGAATAGTGCTTTGGCAAGAAGCTGTGATGCTTTGTTTGTCACAGCAGAAGACTATTTTGATAAAGTCTCTTATTAAACTTAACAAGGAAATTATTTGTTCAATACAGGAGTCTCTTAACCACTGCTTATTGTAAAACAAAAAACCAAAAAAGGCAGAGCTTAGGCCTTTCTGACTGTTAGACAGCTGGAGCCTACAGGAGGCAAATTGGACCATGGAGTATTTCAGACAATAAGAACACATTTCTGCAATGCTTCTTTCACCTTGTTCTCTGGCTTCCTACAAATAGACTTCAGATCAAAGTTACAGACCAGTTCTTCAAGGAGTTGGATAGTCTCTGTCTCCAGACTACAAACCTTTTTTTCCCCTTGTTGTTGGTTTGTGTTTCAAAGTAGCCAGGAGCACCAGCTGCAGGAGAAATCCCTAGCCACAGATTGGAACAGGTACAGTATGCATCGAATCTTCAGAGATCCTGTCTACAAACTTTAGCAAGTTTTCTAATAACTAGTGAATTAATTTTATTTACATAGGGTAGCTAATTTGCCCTAAGTAAAATTTTCCTCAAGAACAGTAAAAGAGATACGCCTTGTTTGAAATACGCAGAGAAAAGCCACCTCTGCTAAATTTATAGCATCTAATCTGAAGTCAGAGACAAAACTATTGCTCCACAAAATCATTGAAGTCACTTTTTCTGAATGATTGGCATGTTTTCTCGTTATTGTTCTAGAAATGAATCACTTAAGCTGGAAGGTCAAAAATAAAAAAGGGTGCTCAAAAAAGGGTGCCCAAATCAGATATAAGCATTAAGATAGCAGTTATTGCTGAAAGTTTAACTAAACTATAATGTAGCCTACATACAGGGTTTAAGCACAAGATTTTTATTTCCAAATGTTGCAACTATTGCTTTATTAAACTTGCTATTTTAATATCAAATGAACAGGCTCTTCTTTGACGTATATGGTTACAGTATGTTACAAAAATCTCCCAAAACATAATGGCTCATATGTGTAAGAAAAAAAAATAATTGCACATCAGAAGAACAACACAATAGTTTATGCATTGTGTTTTGCAACTTTCATCCCAAGTAACAGGCTTTATAGATATTCAGCTAATACAAAAAAGGTACATGAATGAAAAATCTGTATTGCAGAAAATTACTTGGGTATACCATACACAGTAACATGCAGAGGTATTAGTGGCTGTTCTGTTTTCAAATAGTGAATTTGGATAGCCACTTCCAAAAGCTGACGATTCTTGCTGGATTGTGTGAGGCAGAAGTAAACCTAAATATTTAAAAGAGAATAGTTTAACTCAAACCTAGACTAGCCAATTAAGGAAGGAAATGAATCAAACAGAAGTGCCAGCTTGGTTCTGAAAGTGCCTTTCATATCTTTCTGGTCTAAGAGATGAAGGGTCTCTAATTGCAAAATGAAGACATTAAATTAAGAACGGTCAGACCTATTCCTTATAGAAGAGCCTGTTCCTTTTCCAATGGCCTCGTATGAGTAAGTCTTTGAACAGGAATATGCAGGTGAATGACAGGACAGGGACAATAAGCAGAACAGTATGGTGTAGCAAGCCTAAGTAGGAGTGTTTGTTTGCCCAAAGTAATTCCAGCTCTTGCCTGAAAAAAATAATTGGAAAAGTCAGAAACCTAAATGGGATTGAAGTTAGGATGTTCCTGCTGTGAACACAGAGTCTGTTTTTCTCAAAGTGGGGACAGTGGTATGATTTACAATAGCAAAAGAGGTTTTCTTATAAGGACAATTGAAAAACAGCAGCTGACCTCTGTTACAGATAGAAGGCAGTTTTCCACATGATCTGACTTTGATAAACTTTTATTTTTTTTAATAAGAGATATAAAAACATGGGATCTCCGTACAAATCTGCCGGCCTTTAAGACCACACTTTTTGACTGGTAAGGCATTACAGAAGACTGAAGGAAGCACAAGATGGCATGGCCCTCTAATTTACACAGTCGAAGAACAGCAAGTTCTTAGTTTATGGAAGCTGATTGCAAAATACAACTTTAAAATATTTAACTACTCATCTGTGCAGGTGGCCACCTGAAATCCTACGGAACTTGGGGATGTCTGGGACCATCTCAAAGTGATGGCTGCTGGCAGGGAGCAGACTGCAATAGTGAAGAGCCGTGACTCTTTGCAGGAGAGTCCTGGCTAGCAGTGTTCTTCCTGAAACAAAAGGATCCGAGGCAGCTTTGCTTTTAATGACCTGCTGTCCCGGGGCATACAGCCCTATGCAGCAGATAGGCCTTACCAGTCACTGATGTCCGGGCGTAAGCACTCGGAGAAGTGGCCTTACACCTAAACACACAGGTGTTGTAACGGGGCTGAGAGCCCTTACCAACGCTCCCGTTCGCCGGCCGTGCGGCACACGGGCGGGGAACACCGCCGCCTCCTCCTGGGCGCTGGGCTGCAGGCGGGGGTGCAGGCAGGGCGGGGGAGCCGGGACAGGGCAACGGCCCTCTCCCTGGGTAGAGAGCGCCTGCTGCCCGAGGGTCGTCCGTGTAGGCCTGAGGTATCGACACCGAGCGACGTCGTCTCTTGGTGACTGCCAACCCGCTGAGTGTCACCAGCGGGACAAGAACGGCTGCCGAGTGAAGGGCGTCCCTTCTCTCGGCCCGTTCCCTCGCCCCCGAGCGCGGCCCAGCCGCCCCTCCTCCCCCGACTGCCCCCCGCCGCATTCCACCGCAACACTCGGGAGGCCGCCGGGGGCGCCTGGGCCTGCCCGCCCCAGCCTTCGGCTCCCGCAGCGCCGCTGCGCCCCGCCGCGGTTACAGGCCCTGCTGCGTCCAGAGGCCCGGCCGCCCTGCCCCGCGGCCGCCGGGGGCGGGGATTTGCCTCCCTGGGAAAGGGGGGGGCGGTCCATCCGTGCGGCGCCCCGGCTGGCTGCGGCGGCGGCGGGGAGGGCTGGGAGGAGGCGGCACCGTGAGGTCATAAATGACGCAGCGCTCCCGGAAGCGGCCCCGAGCGGAGGGAACGGCGGCGGCGGAGGAGGCGGCCTCCTGCCGCTGCGGTCGGTAGCTCGGCGGAGCCGCCCCGCCGCTCCCCCACCCGCTGCGCTCCCCGGCCGCCGCCCTTGCGCTCCTCGCCCGGCCGCCGGGCAGTGCCTACCGGGACCATGTCGCTCTTCCAGTCCGCCCTGGACTTCCTGACGGGCCCCGGCTCTCTGGGGGCCGCCAGCCGCGACCAGAACGACTTTGTGGGGCAGACGGTGGAGATGGGCGACATGAAACTGCGCATCAAACGGGTGATCGCGGAGGGTAAGAGCGGGCGGCGGCGGCAGGCCGCGCCCGGGGCTGGGTTGGGCCGGGCCGGGCCGTGCGGGGCGGGGCGGGCCTGCCGCTGCGGGGCTGGGCTGGGCTTCCCCTCGGGCTCCGGGCCTCCCGCTCCCCCTTACACCCTTCCGTGGCCGGGAGGGCCTCCCTCTTGGCAGGCCGGGCCCCACCGGCCCCCCTCCCCGGAGGGCTTGGCGCCTCCTTCTTGCCGCTTTCATTCGGGGTCATGGGTGCGCTGAGTTAACGTGAGTGCCGCGGGAGGTGTTTGGCGAGGAGCGGGTGTAGGAGCCACACTTGCTGTCACTGTTGTTAGCCCTCGCTAGGAACCTCCGTAGAGAGCCAGGGCGTCGTGTGGCAGCTTCCTCGCTCGCTTTTCATTTAGAATACTTCCACCGTGTAATACAACTCTCAAAAGGGTTTATAGTCTCCCTCACGGAAATACTGGATTGCATATATTTTTTTTAAAAAAATGACTGTGTAACATCATGCCAAAGGTGCAGGTTTGCCTGTGCCATTTTGGCTTCTTTGGAAAACCATGGAACGCTGGAAAAAAGTTTACACAGAAATGTCAGGAGGCTGATCATTCTTCATTTAGGCTTTGCTGGAGTGC